>CAXHSM010000846.1:261200-1461200 GCA_964019185.1 Maratus speculifer
CATGGTTTTTTCCTTTTAAAAGAATGTTGTTGCATGTTGTTCTTATGTTTTGTTGTCTTATTACATTCCTGATTATAATGCATTTTTATCATTTTATTAATTTTAAACTAATAAAGCAGCATTTCTTCTCTTTTTGATTACCTTTTCCCTGTCTTGTCAATACTTTGACTTTTGCATCTTAAAACAAGCGTATCAATCAAGCAAATAAAAATAAAGTAAATACAAAAGGAAATTAATAAAGTAGACAAGCTCGTTTATTCCTGTGCAATGTCTAGTTATCAAGATTTCACTACATTTTAAAGTATATATTTAATGTTAATCTTTTTGATACATAATGTGATTTCTATTCAAATTGCTTGTCATAACTCAGTTGAAACCAGATGAAATAGTTGTCGTCAAAAGCAGACTAAGCATGATATAGTTGATTCGAATCATAACCAAGGTCTAAAGGGAAAGAAAACTAAATATAGCCAGCAAATGTTAGTTTTAATATCAGTTTTGTTGCTTATAAAGTAAATTGATTCTTTCTAAAAAATGCCCCAAAAAAGTTTAAACATACTTTAATTTTTTTCCTGTTACAGAATAGAGGTTATACATACATATGATTATCATTTTAAGGGGCGGTTCAGGCACATGGTATCATAAGATATCTCTAGGGGGAAGAAGGATTTGTCTTTTGATAATGTTATCCTTTTTGATCCAACCAAAAATTTTCTCTTTTATCAGTAGCTTGGTCTTTATATCAAAAGAATAGCTATTTCTTATGAGTCTATTAAATATTTTTTATGAAAATATAAAATTATTATTAAAACTACTAAATGATTGTAAAATTATTTAATTCATAGAATGTAGAATATTCCCCAATATTTGGCATTCTTATGTAATAAAGTTATGCATATACAATCCACTATCATACAAGCCATATACAAAGCATGTTTTGAATTACAGTTGTATTAACTAGTAATTGAAAGAGAAAAAATGTTGTGTGCCTGTTTTGTTGATCAGAAATTTTTCTGTCACATCCCATGTAGAGGCAAGTATTAGAAGGCGTTATAACTGTTGAATGTACCATGTACCAAAAAACTATTATTAAATGCTTTTATTTTTATTTGATATCAAGTTATTTCATATATAAAGTGATTTTTTATTGACTTCTCTTCATTTGAGTCTATACAGTATGCAAAATATAAATGTAACAATATTTGTATATCACTCCAAACAAAAGAAAAAAAGACAATTTTTAGACATTAGCATTGATAACGAGGGGGAGGGGTGTGCAAAATTACCAAAAAGTTGATAATATTACGTTTATACAGGTTCTAAATGGATATTGTAATAAGCAGTAGGCTGTTAACAAGGTAAATTTTATGATATGCGATCTATATAATGCAAAATTCTGTAATAACACACAACCTTGAATTTTTTAATTTGCATTAAACCAATCTTCTGCTGCATGTATATATTTTTATAATAGTAAGAATAACTTTTTTTGAATAAAATGAATTAAGGAGTATCTATCTTTATATATATATATATATTTTAAATGCAATGTAAAGAATATTTTTATGACTTACAAATGGATAAAAACAACGTCTATAGCACCAAAACACTTTATTTCTTGTTGCAAACTAGTTTCGGTAGTCATAGTGTACCATAATCAGTGCAAAATAAGACGGTTCAGAAAAGAAACTTACTGAAATACATGTAGGAGAAGCAGATTAAATTAAAGTTTATTAAGGCCAAGAAAAATATAAACAGTGTTTCTCTGCATGATTTTCTTACGTTTTTTACATAAACTAAACCTATAAAAATACTATTATAATTCAGAATATTTAGGACTTTTACCTGTATTCAAAGAATTAGAAGTATCAAATGAACAAAATATGATCACAAACTATTTTAAAATTGATGATGAGCGAATAAAAAATTCAAAACGTCACTCGCTATCCTCTGAAAATTTATCAGGAAAACGAAAAGAGCTACAAAGAAGTTGAAATTGGTTAAATATGAAGTTAAGAATGGGTAAAAATATAAATGTGGTGCATTTTAAGTGTATAAATTAAAAATATTAGAATTTTACAAGAAAATAAATCTATGCGATTTCTGGAAAATGAATTTTTTCGTTATTTCCATGTTCAATAAGTTTCATTACAAAAAAAGTTCTAAAGATATTTCAGTGAAATTTGGTAATTAAGCTTTCAATGTCACTCACTATGCTCTGAAGTGAGATCTAAGTTATATGTGATAATTTAATTATTTTATAGGCACCCAAATATGAAAAAAAATGTATTTTTTTAAAGTATTTTTTTATACATTTTGAATTTTTTCGGTTATTTTTTAATATTGTAAAACTTTTCGTTCCGTGTACAAATAAGTGCAATAGAAATGTGCAGTATAAAGAAAATTGAAATATATTTATTTGAATTGAGTGTACGCTGTGTGGTGTAAGCATATTTTTCTAGGAATAAAAATTTCAAATCGTCATTCGCTATACTCAGCAAAACTAAACAGGAGACCAAAAAAAAGCTACTAAAAAAGTTAAGAAAGGGTTAGAATATAAATTTGGTTCATTTTAAGCATAACAATTAAATATTGTAGTTTTATACCTAAAAAAAATAAATAAATGCGATTTCTAGATAATCAATTTTTTCGTTATTTCCATGTGCGATAAACTTCATTACATAAAAAGTTTTAAAGATATTTCAGTGAAATTTTGTAAGAGTGCTTTCCAAATCACTTACTATGCTCTGAACTAGGATCTAAGCTATATGTAATAATTTAATTATTTTATAGGCACTCAAATATGAAAAAATGGTAATTTTTACTAAAAAAATGTACTTTTTTACATATTTTGAAAATTTTTGGTTATTTTTTAAAATATTATAAAACTTCTAGTTCAGTGCACAGATAAGTGTTATAGAAATGTGCAGCATATAGGAAATTGAAATATGTTTATTTGAATTCAGTGGACGCTGTCTGACGTAAGCATGAAATTTTACTAAAAAAACCCAATTTTTTAAAATATTAAAAAGATATTGCTAGGATTTTATGTTTTCTTATTATTCTGTAATACAGTAGAACTAAAAATTATATTTTTTCAAAACTGTCCTTTTTTTAAAAAAAAGTGCTCCGCACGTAGGCACATACATTAAGGCTATAAATATATATTTTTTAAATTTACATGATTAAAAGAAAGTTATGCAATTAGAAGTATAATACTAAGTACAATTTACAAACGATTACAAATGTTTTATGTTTTATTAAATATTGTTAAATGTTGTTGTAAAAAATCTTTTCAAATGCGCTAAATTTATAAGATCACCAACGGTTAAAACCTGGTTTCCCCCCTGGACCTGCTTTAATTCTTTATCGATCAATGGTGACATATTTACCACTTTATTTTTTATTACAAACAAATTCATATGCACCATAATTTTTAATGCAAAAATTTGTATTTATGTCAACCTGACGGAAATAGCATTTTTTATTTTAAGAAGAATTTATTAGATTCTGGTGCCATTAAACCTTTTCAACATTTTAACCAAAAAATTTACTTGCCCCATAAAGGGTTAAATAAATTACAATCCTATTTCGGAGAAAATTGATTCGCTGTGCTAGTTTGCAAGGAACTTTTGTAAAAAAGGATTCAAAGATGCATAAAATTTAGAGCCAACTTTAAAAACTTAAAAAAAAGTATAAATCAAATGCTTGACAACATGAAGGAGTATAAGAAGTAGAGGTGAAATTGAGTTGGGGCTGAATGTATAAACATCAAACAGGTAAAAATCTTGTTCGGATATCTCTCGAGAACATGTCAAAGAACAAGGCGAAATTTTAAGAGGTGAGAAAGTAAAATGACAAGCAGTCAATAAAATAATTTTTTAGTTTTTATCAGTCCAGATGTGAGACGGTCACATTATCAGCGATGGCAGTGTCTACTGTATCGCATGCACATCTACGCATATGAAGATGTATCTATGAAAAAAATTCTCAAGTTAAATCATACCTAAGAATATATATTTTGATAATTTAATGCATTGATTTTGTACTATTTAAGGGAAAGAAAATTGTAAAATCGGCTTCCTAATTTAAAGTTGAAACTTAGTGAGGGACATTTTGATTTGCCTTGTTTATTATTTTTCTTTTTGTTTTTAGATTAAGTGGTACATAAAACTGTTTTTCCTGGAAATCTGAAAATCATTTCCTTGGATGAAAATGGCAACAATCTCTTCTTCTGACGCCTTGAAGACGATATCGTCCGAAATCAAGCTTAAATTCATTTGAGAAAATGTCATCGATTACAAAGGGAAATTCTTTCTCTGGTGAACAGCAGTTAGTTCCTCAAAATGGGGATAAAGAAAAACATTCCTCCACTGATACAGGAGAAAAAGTTTTTATTTGTGAAGCATGTTCCAAAAGATTTTCTAACAATAGTAATCTAAGAGCACATCTCTTGAGGCATACAGGAGAAAAACCTTTTGTTTGTGAAATATGTTCTAAAGGATTTTTTAAAAACGATGATTTAAAAAACCATCTCTTGACTCATACAGGTGAAAAACCTTTTATTTGTGAAATATGCTCTAAAGGATTTTCTCAGAATAGTAATTTAAGAAGGCATTTTTTGACGCATAAAGGTGAAAATCTTTTTGTTTGTGAAATATGTTCCAAAAGATTTTCTATGAACTGTGATCTAAGAAAGCATCTCTTGATGCATACAGGTGAAAAATCTATCGTTTGTGAAATTTGCTATAAAGGATTTTCTGATAATAATCATCTAAGAACACATTATTTGACTCACACAGGAGAAAAACCTTTTGCTTGTGAAGAATGCTCCAAAGGATTTTCTCAGAATGGTCATCTAAGGAAACATCTCTTGACACATACAGGTGAAAAACCTTTTGTTTGTGAAGTATGTTCCAAAGGATTTTCTCAGAATAGTAGCCTAAGAAGACATCTAATGACTCACACAAAGAAAAAAACCTTTTGTTTGTGAAATATGTTTCAAAGGATTTTCTACGAATAGTAATCTAAGAAGACATTATTTAAGGCATAGGGGATAAAAGCCTTTTGTTTGTGCAATGTGCTTTCCAAAGGAATATCTGATAACCATCACATAAGAAAACATATGTCTCATACCAAATAGGCAATTTGTGAAAGTATCCCATATTTTTATTTCCAAATTTGAATATGAACCCTGTATATGATGTTGCATTTCTATGTCATTCTAAGTCCTTTTTCATTTATCCTACTAAATAGTGCATTGTCATGTAAAAATATAAGTTTGCAGTATAAGTTCAATGTCTGTTTCAAAATAAATTTTTTATTACTTAATTTCAGAAAACATGTATTATTGAAACATATATTAATATTTTTAATACTAATAATTGATATTGATATATAATGTATAAGGTCATTTTCTCTAAACAGCGATATTTTTGTCCCTGCTTCAAAAAAAAAAAAAAAAAAAAAAAAAAAAAAACGAATAAAATTGTATGAAATTTAAATAAATGCTAGAATATCTTAATTACATGTTTTTATGTATGTAAGGTACCCTGGGGTAATAACGCCACGTTAAGGTTCTACCATTTTTCACGGCTTAGTTTTAGATTGTATTTTTCAAACAAATATAGGATGTGATACAGCAACTCATTGACTATCTATATAAAATAAAATAATTTAACAGATATGTATTCATAAAATGTAATGGCGTTTTTTCTTGACCAATGCTGTTTGGCGTTATTACCCACCTATATGGGTAATAACGCCATGCAAACAAAACTATGAAATAAGATGGAATAATTGCATGTAGACTGCCCAATTCTAAAAATACAAACTCTACAAACTTAGAAATTGACAAATTGCATTCTAAGCTATTGAAAATGTTCATTTTTTTGTGAAAGTGTAAGAAAAATAAAGGTGCGGTGTAGGGGGGGGGGAGGATGAGGCAAAAGAATATCAGACCGTGAGCTTCTTTTTGCTTAAAAAGGACCGCTTAAATAGAATTATTAGAAACATTGCACATTTTTAACTGTGTTTATTTGAATCAGTATTTAGGATGTAGCTAGGTCACTGTAGGGAATCAACCGGGGTATTAATGCCAAGGATTGGCGTTATTACCCCGGGATACTTATTGCGTAGTAAATCTTAAACTACAAATTATCTCTAGAAGATATCCAAAATCGTCTACAACAATTGGAAAGTACATGAAATACACTACAAATTTATGTAATAAACAAAGTATTTCTGGATAAAAAATATAGTCTTCAGATCAAAAACCTTATCTCGCAAATTTTAGATCAAGCGTTAATTTTAGTTGCTTGTAAAAACAATAAGACCTAAAAATGAAACAAATTAACTTCAAGCTGTTTTTTGCGATTTATATGACTCAAAACCCTTCTGCGCAGAGCACAAGGGTGTCATTTACCTGATTATTTCATAATTATGCAAAATATAAGCACTTGGCGTTATTACCCCGCCTGGCGTTATTACCCCAGGGTACCTTATAACAGGATAAAACATACTATTAATAAATAAAAGCCTGTTAAATAATTTTATATGTTGTGAAAATGTCATTCTCTTGTGTGTCCCTGTCACCGCCTTAACACAAAAATAGTTTCCAAAACTGACCATCTGAATATATTTGTAATTTTTTTTTTTGTTGTTGGTTAAATTATTAAACAATATCATAGAATGCTAAAATTTGAAAAAATATAAAAACATTTCATTCTTTGTATTTTTTTTTAAATAATAAAAAATATCCCTTGGTTTTGTTGTTATTCCCCTGTCATAAATAATAATTTGTAGTTCTACCTGTTTGTCATTTTCCTGTGCCTGTTTGTCATTCCCCTGTCTAGATGAAATTTAAAAATTTATTTTTGTGTATTTAATGTAGTAAAAGATTGTTGCCGACTCTGTTTTATTAATTAGAGACATTGTCTAAACACAATGGAATCCAATTTTAAAGAAAAAATTAACATTGTTTTTTTAAATATATGATGTTCAAATTGACCTGTTAAGAGAAAATGACCCATAAGTGAAAAAAAGATAAATTTGCATTGCTTTGATTTTTCAATTGCATATCTGTTATCACTTTTTGTGTTTTTTGCATTTAGTAATAAAATTTTAAAACATGCTCACTTCTTCCATGTCTTAGTGTCTTTCTTAAAATAAGGAAATAACTCCGGACCTATTCACTTCATTTAAGTTAACCTTTATGTAAGGTCTTTTTTGTTAGTTAGTTTGGTACTTTTCGGTTAGCCGGACACCAATGTTATACATACATAAATATCTATACATTTATGTGTATCAGTGCATATGTATGTATAGGTATATATATATATATATATATATATAACATATATACATATGTATATGGAACACTAGCGCCTGACTAACCGAAAAGTATCATTAGTTTTCATTATTATCATTTTACTGTAAAGTAATTTTTCCCTAAAGTTGAAAATTAATCTTACTTAAAAGGATACCTAAATCAGGGATGCAAGTTAGTCACCTTTTTCACTTTTTTAAAACTTGTCACTTTTAGTCACTATTTTTTTTAAAGTTACCTTTTTTTTAATAAAAGAGATTAAGTCTCCAAAAGTTTGTGAGTTGCAGAAACTGGTTCACTCATTTCAACTTAAAAAAGCGTAATTAAAATCCAAAATTTTTTCCTTTCCTGTTCGTCGCCACTCCCAACCAGGGATGTAGTGGAGGATATACGAGGGTATACGCCGTATACCTTCTGGATTATTAAAAAAAACACCTTATACCCTCTGTTTCACAAGAAAGCTATAGTATATACACTCTAGGATATACCCTTTGCCTAAGCATATATCCTCGGATTAGAACGGAGAACCTCTGCTTTTTTTACGACTACACCACTGCTCCCAACATCAACAATTGTTGATATTCTTGTACAAAAAGCCATGGCCCCACCAGTGGCCGAGAGGTTTTGACCTCAGACTGGTAGACGGTAGGTGCTGGGTTCGAACCCAATCACAACCGTCGGCCTAACCGTTCGGAGTTTTCCGTGGTTTTCTTCGAACCTTGCGTAAATTGGGTTAGGTTCCCTTAGAAAGACCCCCACGGAGGGCACCCCACCCCTTAGGTCCTATATCCCCCAGCGTAGATAATTGGCCGACATACATACAAACAAACAAACAAAAAGCCATGCGTCAAATAGAGTTGAACTGTGAAAATGTGAGAACGCAATTAAAACAAGCAATTTATACTATGAGGATTTTTTTAGTTCATCGTAATTGTATTATGATTGTTTCTCTTATTATGAACTACAAAAGTAGAGTAACAGTTAATGAGATCGTTCCCTTTAATTTGAGTTTCATTGAAAAATTGGGTCGAATCAATAAAGGAATTCTGTCACAGGATTGAGATTTGTCGCACAATTTCTTGAATTTCAGGGGAATGGTTGAAGAGTATGAAACCACGAAAACTATAAAGAGGAGCTTTTGCATAATCATGTTGACATTATTTTCTTCCTTTCTGAACAGTGGAATAGTTCTTGGCATAGTAATTTTGAATAGATAAATAATCATGGTTAAAATGATTCATAATTATAAATTATATCCATGTGTCATTTACATGAGGGAGGGGAGGGACAGGTACAAATCTAGAGTTCTATTGGCGGTTTAAAATTTTATTTCATTTTATGAAATGATGTATCGTAATGCAATTATATCTTGATATCTCTAAGGTCTTTTAAAATAAAAATTTTCATACTAGTATTTTTTCAAAAATAGGATCAGAAAAAGTCATTTTTAATTAAAATTTCGGTTTCTGTTACCCTCCCTCCTTAAAGTTTGAAGTTGGGTAGGGGGGAAATCCTAAAATCTATGCATTATAAAATTATGTTATGTGAGTTGAAAATTTCTGAGCACAGACACAGATAAAGTGGTTTTTAATGAAATATGAAATTCCTTTCAAAAATCTAATTTAGTTTTGAGGACCTTTTCACAGTTTTACAGAATTATTAAACTGTCACTAAAATAAATGTTTCAACACTGGCTCAACTTATTTGCACAGAGGAAGCTAGCATGATGTTTAATGTCGCACTAATTATACTCTCTTTTTACTACAGTTTAATAAGAAACATAGTAAAGTCGAAGTTCTATAATCCGCACACGCTGCTGCCAAAGGTTGTGCGGATTATAGAATATTGTGGATTATACAGTAGGATGTATATTATACGTCATTTTATTATTCCTAGACAGCATTTTAATCCTTTAATCAGTACAATATGAAAACATATATATGAAATCTAATAGTTAATTTGATATGCTATCTGAAAAAATGCCTTTTTAAAGTTATTTTAATAAAAAATTTATATATAAGTGCATTTAAATAAAAATAAATTTTACATATGTTTCGTAATGCAAATAATCCGTTTTTTACTGTTAATAAAATAAAAGAGTTATATTAACAAAAAATAAATGTTGTATTATGATTTGTTTTTCAATTTTTTTATTATTTGTTTTAAAAATCACTTTTGAATCACAAATTTGTAAACACAAATTTGTAATTTCATTGTTTACATTCGTAAAGTAACGCGAATAATAGAAAATTGCGGATTATGGAAGTGCGAATTATAGATCTTTGACTGTACCTATAATGTATAGTCTCTAATTTACCTTTCAGCGGCACACAGAGAGAAAAAAAATATGACCCCCTCTCTCCCTTTTATTCACTTTTCAGGTGGGTTCGCAACTATGCATATGTGTAGCACCTATTGACAATTCAATCACTCGAATACGCCATCTGGTGGATAAAAGATGTAACTTATCACTTCAGGAGAGTGAAGTGCACAAGGGCCCCCTTAAATAGCAACTTCAGTTAAATGAAAAGACCAGTTCCCTAATGCTAATCGTATGGAAGAAATTTATAATCATACCTCAATATTTTTGAATGATTTTTTTTTTTTTTTTTTGGATTGGATAACTGAAATTGATCTGAATGCAAGCCGTTTTTCATTTTTTCGATTTGGGTTGCAGATATTTTTATAAGGGTGCTTTGGCTTTCCAAACCGGTTCCGAAAATAAAAGCGTCCTCATAAAAATATTCGTAAACAAAATCAAAAAAGTAAAAAATTGCCAGCATTCAGATCAATCTCAGCTATTAAATGACAAAAACAATCATTCAAAAATATTTAAATGCAACCCAGATATCTTTATAAATTTCTTCCACTGGATTAGTATTAGCGAACGGGTCTTTATTTTTTATATAGTTTCTTAAGACTTAGACGTAGGGGAAGCCCGACGTCACGCAGGGGACCCTTATAGGGCATTCCAACATGACGTCAGGGACATTACCGCCCAAAATCTTCTATCTGCGCAACTTCACGCACATATTATTGGCATCTTTCAAGTGAATGTATGGTTACCATTTTGGCTGCTTTATCGCATTTGATTTAAATGCCAAATGCTTTATTTAAATTAGCCTTAATCATTTGTTTTTAATAGAAAATTCAGAAATCTTAGCGCTATCCAGACTTGAATGTAAATGAAAGAAATATATTACGTAAGTGTTTTGTAATTGTTTTCTATTTAATAATCTGTCCGATTACTTGTTCAATATTTCGTATAATTTTTTGTCTGTTAAGTGAATAGTAATATTTCTAGTGCTAGAATCATGCCTGCTTTTCAAATACTTGTAAACTGTTTGTATATTTTTATATTAAAGCTTATTTATCATTATGATAAGTATACTAGAATATTTTATGAAAAAGACATTGTATATTTTGAAAAATATTTGTGATATACAGTGAAACCTCCAAATAAGGGACACCCATGGGACCGGAACTTTTGTCCCTTAAATAAAGGTGTCCCTTATTCGGAGTTTTTTCTTTTTTTTTTTAAATTAATCTTTCAGATAGACATAAAATATAACATTAAATTAAAGGTGAAGTTTAAATGTACCAGAAGGATATGAATTACGTTAATCAGACACAACAAATAGATATTTAATTCATTGAAATTTTTAATCGATTACTTCACTAAAAGATTTGTAGAATTATTGATTTACATTTTTTACACAAATATTTCATATATGTAAAATGTGCATTAACATTTAAAAGAATCTTACTTAATCAATCAAAAGTGATTCTTTTGCAGATTTCAATTTTTCATTACAAATCTTTCAAGTGTTCATTTACCATGCATATAAATTTCAATCCTTCATTATCAGCAACATTTACTAAAAAAGTATTGAACTTTACATATTTTAAAACATCTGTAAAGTTTTTTATTTCACAATTTCCATTTCTTCTTCAGTTTCATAGTCATCCTTACAATTTTCAGCACTACTTTTGATGGGGATAAAAACACTAATTGTGGGTAAATAAATGCACATCAATTGAGTCATATCAACATGTCTGCCTGTCTGTTTGATAAGCTCTCAAAAATCTATTTTTGTTTTCATCACTGGCTACTTCATTATCTGAAATGCAAAAACCAGCTCCTTTCATCGCATTTTCAGGTGTCCCTTATTAAGAGGTAAATACATTACTCGGCCTATATCAAGGGACTGGGACCGGAACTTTTGTCCCTTAAATAGAGGTGTCCGTTATTCGGAGTGTCCCTTATTTGGAGTTTCACTGTACATGCTTGTCGATTTTTTTTTTTCCTTTCAATCAATATGCAACACTACAATATTTCCTTCTAGTTCCTGCAAGATATATTCACAATCCTTCACGGAAAAAATATATTTAAAAATACTTTATTAAAGTTTTTTTACTTTTAAAACAGTCAATTTTGCAGACCTATTAATATGAAAACATATATCTGCCAAATTTCCCCCCATTTTTTTTCTACTCAAATAAGTATTTTATTTGCTTAAAGTTTTATTTAAATTAAATGAAATTGAATAAGTACCAAATAAATATAACACAGTTTATGAATTTTCTGAACTCATTTAAGTTAAACAAGTAAGAAAAATTATGCCTTAAGCATAGATTATGGAACACTTTCTTACACTTCCTCTTCCTGAAATCATTAACAAAACATCATTATCTATAGAAATAAGGTGTTACTGTTCACAGCCAAATATGTATTCTAATACTTTTGAACAGCCACATATTTGATTTGCCGATTGATATATATATACTACATAATGAGTAAATTTAGTCTTGCAAGAAAACGCCTAACTAGTTGAAAATTTTCTTTCAACAATTAATATTAATAGATCAAAACATACTTGAATACTTTTGTTCAGCCCTGTAGTTTATCTAGTACCCTTATTATATGAAAGTATTTTGTTAAAATTTAATTCATATAAAAATACTCTTTAAACTACTACCATTGTTAAGTAAATTGCTTTATGCTTATCAGATTGGAAAGCCTAAACATAGATGGGTTGCACTACAGGGGACGGTTAATTCTGGGAAAACTACATTCGCTTCGGGTGTAGTTAGTTGATTTATTTAATGGGGTTCCTATGAATATTAATACAAATGAGGACAATAGCTAACATTTCAGCTAGGGCAAGCTATCCACATGCTTTTCTTACATATTATGATGTAACATCTGTTGGTTTCCATAATATTGAGATTGACAGAGTTATGAGAGAAATGATGGATGGGAATAATAACAACAAATGAACAAAACTTTCCTGCCGAATTGTATAAGGTGAACTGTCAATCTGGATCCAGTTTGTTAAATTTTTTTTTCTGAATAAACAGTTCTACCAGGCTCACAAAGATGAATTTCAAGAAGTTAAATTTGATTTTTAAAAAAAAGCTATTGTTATCAATATTAATAAGTATGATTTTCTTTTAGTAAATTTTCGAAAAAGTTTCATTTAAGGGAAAAAGTATGTATAAATTAAATATTGAAAAATTTTCTAGAAGTTTGTGAAATGTTGGGTCTAGAATTCGATATTAGGGCAAAGCATGAAAGCCTTAAAGATCTCTTTCAGGTAAGTGTTGCAGTAAAATTTAGAAGTAAGTAATACATTTTCTTTAATTTTTCAAAATCTGTTTACTTATTTTTTTTTTTTTTTTTTTTTAAGAATTTAAACCGCTACACAGGAATTGTGTCAGCTGTGCCAACAATGTATTGGGATAAAAGCTACTGCAAAAGAAATTCGTCCAGATTGCACCTTTTTGGCAGAATCGGCACTCCCCTATGAGAATCATCACAGGCATAGACAAATCCCGGCATCAACTGTGACCCTGCATGCTAAAGATTTCTCTTCAAGAAGATCTCCCATTAAAAAAAGTGAGATGTGACAATGGCAACAGAAGAATATGTTTGTAATTATATGTGAATAAAGGCATAACGCTTGGAGAGTTTCTAGCGCGGGTAGCGCCTGGCACACAGTGTTCGGCCGCTCACACAGGAAACTCCTCCCGGTCAATGCTTTTGTTACATATAAAAAAATTATAAAAATCAAGAAAAAGAAAACACATATAAACAAAAACAAGTAAGTTTACTTCAGTTATATTTATTTGAGATATAAGTTTAATATATAAAAGAAAAATTAGGTAAATTAAAAAAAAACTTTTTTTTCCCTCTAATTTTTTTTTAAATGTTCGCATATAAAAGCTTTTTAGTTTATCTTAAAAAAATTTGAAGGGCATTGCTGATGGCGCGTCTTTATCCTCTAATCTAGAGGACTGATTTTTCCTACGCTTAGATTCTTTAGGATGTTCAGTTTTAATTCAACATTGTGCAAATTGTCAGCAATACATAGAATTTTTGTTGGGAATTTGATCCAAGTTGCATTGTTTTGGATGTTAACTTTACATTATATTGCCTCAAAACTGGTATGTTAAAAAATTATTGTATAAAGTATATTATTGAGGAAAGTCCCACCTTAGAGAATTCTGAATGCCTTTACGGCTTGTGTGGATAGGTGCATTATCTTGCTGTTAATCCTTTCTTTTTCTTCTTTTTTTTTTTTTTTTCATGCTAGAAGTGTAAACATGTAACAAATGAAAGTATTTCTTGTAACAAATGAAAGATGGTCAAAAAGAGTTTGTATATATATGTTTGAATTAAAATTTTCGGAAATATACACAAGTGACTCAACGTCACTGAACAAAAAGCAGTCTAATGCTGCAAAGATTACGTCAATTAACTGTTTTGAGAAGATCTCTTTTTCTTTTTTTCAAATTGTCACAATAGTTTTGAAATTTTATTTTTATTTACATTTTAGATCATGGTCTATATTTTAATTTTTTACAAAAGAGCGCAGGTTTTTTGTTATCTCATTGTCGCGTATCATTTGTATTGACTGTGAAATATTTTGAATTTTTTTTTTTATTTATATTATGATAATGGAACTTGTTTGACGGTTCTGAAACATGTCAACGTCATTTATTTTTACTATAACACCTTTCTTAAATAAAATTACAAAATTTTATTAAAATGTTTATATAAAAGGTGAATGTTTTATAATCTGGTGATTTAAAAAATCAATTGGATTTAATTAATTTTTTATAATATCAGGACCATTCAAGTTTCACTTATTTTCATCAGAGAAAGTAACCTGCAGCAGTTTGTTGTCCCAAGTCATCACTTGTGTGGTTGAAAATATTATTGAGATGATTTAAGAAAAAAAAAAGATTTTATTAAAATATCAGTTAGGTGGTGGATCAATTGCAACATGGGGCTGCTTTTTGTTCAAAGATGTGGAGCCATTTGTATATGTTTTTAGCAAAATTTAATTGAAAGACACATGTACAAACTCTTTCTGGCCATCTCTCATTTGTTGATACAATTCTGGCAGGGGAAAAAAAAGGATGGCTATAACAATGAGATAATGTGCCTTTCCACAAAACATTAGTTCCACAAGAAAAATATTGAAGTCTTGCAATGGGCGCTCAGAAATCCAGTTTTAAATCCTATCAATAACTTATGGTGAGATCTAGAAGATTGAGTTTATCAAAAAGGAAGGCATTTTTTCTCATCATCAGAACCCAAGTCTATGATTAAGGATGAATAGCACAAACACAATCCCGAACAGTGCAAAAATGAATGATGTCGAGGAATGGTAGAATATTTGCAATCATTAAACTTCAGAGGTGGTTGCATTAATATATGAAATATTAGTTCCTTTGGTTACTATGTTGAATTTATTTGCTGTCCTTATTGTTTTTACACAGGCAAAAATGGTGTTTTTTTTTTTACAATTACTTTATTTTCGTAATAAAATACTTAGTTTTGTTGATTTTTTTATTAGCTTTTCAACTTGATACCTTTTATAAGGAAAAAAGATTTATTTGTTTTGAAATTTTTAAGAAAATCAACATTTTTTGCTGTTTTTATACGCAAAGTAGTTATTAATGGGCGTAATCAAGAATTACTGCTTTTATATTTCACATTGATTTTAATATAAATTTATTAATAGTTTAAATAATTAAAAAAACTTTTTTGAATAGAGAAAGAAACCTGTAATATGTTTGGGTCAATTTAGTATAAAAATCAGATGACTTTCATGAAGATATAAATTAATGTTTTTGAAATGGGTTCAATTATATCATCCTCAAAATCATGCTCTTCCAGCTGTATCAAGATTTAAGATAATATGGATATACAATCATTTCCTGGTCCATTTGGATCCAAGAAACTCAAATAAAATGTCAAAAATGGGTGTTACTAATTGAAAATTCAAAGTTGATATAATTTTTTAAATATAGATGACTTCGAAAGCATAATTTATACACAATAATAATTAATAAACATTATGCTCAGTCTGATTCCTAGAGTTTATGATTATTTTTGGCATAATTAGTTCAGAATAACCCCTTTCATTCCACTTATCACCACTGATGCTCTAGAAATTGGTAACTGAAAACTAAGATTTTTTTTTTTTTTTTTTTTTTTTTTTTTTTGCTACGCGCGAAATAGAGTTTCTGCAATGCTGCAAAAAGTTCAACCTTCGTTAAAAATTAAATATTTTTTTAACGTAATAAGATTTGTTTATCAATCAGTTAAATATGAGATAAATTTAATTTCTTTTACAATCTGACAGTTATTACTTTTGCGAGTCAGATATTTTGTAGCAAGAGGCATTTTGTTCTAGCCTTAAATCATGACTTTATCTATATACAAAATGCTAAATTTATGTTTCACTATTACAAAATTTGGTACAGCACAATTTATGCTGTGGTAGTGTATTAACGCCACTGCAGCATAAATTGTACTGATGTGCCAATAAAGCAGGGTTCGCCGAAGTGGGCCCAGCCCGAAAAAACCCATTTGTGGGGAAAAAACCCATTTGTGGGTTTTTTCAAATTTTCTCGTGTTTTCACAACTGTATCATTATTTAATCTAAGATATGAGAATAAAAAGATAAATGCCAATTTAAATATGTTTCAAACTAACCATATTTAAAAGAATTTCTAAGTATTGATAAAATGACCATAAAAAAAATTAGTTTGTAAATAACGAAGATTTTTTTGGCTATATATTTTAAGATGCATCCAAGTGCTTTAAATCTTAATGTATACCTAAAGATGGCAGTTGAAATGTGATCCCCATCCTGATTGCTTGTATTGTTATAGCTTTTAAGATTAATCGCAACATTTATTATTCTTCTTCAATGTTCAATGAAAGTTTATACAGTAATTTTCAACACAAAAATCTTGACAGATTTCCAGGGTTCCTAGTATCATGGAAAGTCAGGGAATTTCAAAGTAGTCATGGAAAGTCAGGAAAATCTCAAAATATACAGGAAAAGTCAGGGAATTTGCAAATATTTAAAAAAAAAATCATGGAAAACATTAGAGTGAAAAAATGAAAAATGACACAAAATTCATCAAACAGTTGGGGCCAAAAAAAAAAAAGATTGAAGTATGATTGCAGAAAGAAAATTGCTAATTTTGGCAAAAGATTGTGAAAATAAGTATCAAATTTCGCTGTATGTTTATTTGGTCAGAGAATTTTTCGAGATTTGATCTGGGAAAGTCAGGGAATTTTTTGAGATTTGGTCATGGAAAATCAAGGAATTTGCTAGTCATGTTTTTCTGGGAATCTTGTTATAACAAAAAATAAAAAAATAAAAAATAAAAAAGAGTGAAAAAGTTTGAGTATAGTACTTAAATGATAATTTCATTATTAAAATTATTACTAATAATTAATTTTTGGAAAAGCAAATTATAATGTTTATTATTATCATTGATTTATAAACTTTTTGTAATCAATTAGTTATTTTAATTTTTATTTAGTAGTATAAGTACCTTGTTTTCAAACATTCTGAACCATATTTCTTTAACTTAAAAAAACCCTAATAAAATATAATCTAAAATGTATCCAGATACTTTAAATGATTGCTTACAGATGGCATACAAAACTAAACTAGTTAAAGTGTATTGCCATTTACGATCTAACTTTATAGATATGACTGACATTGACTTAAAAATAATCCAATTTAATACTATTGCAATATAAATGTTGCTTCAACTGTGTGACTTCTATTTTTTTCTTCATAAAAATATTTACATAAATGTTGCTGCTTTAAACTATTGAAATAAATGAAAGAAATTGCATAAATTAGTCTGTTTAACTTAAGATTTATATAAAGAAATTCAGTTGCACTTGGTTTAATATATCATTCTTCCAGTAATCTAGTTCTACGAGATACAAAATAATCTTTTTAAATATATTTATATTTTCTTTTTATATATTTATTTTTATTGTTAATCTATACTTAATGCAAAATTATACCTTTGTTTCACTGATAAATGAAAAATTTAGGTACTGTGCATCATGTAAAAATTAGAAATTTGAAGAGTTCTCTAAAAATTTTTAATAAAACCCGTAAAAACCCGGGTTTTTTCAAAAAAGCCCGAAAAAACAGAGGTTTTAGACTACTGGGCCCAGTGGGTTGGGCTTTTTCAAACCCTGCAATAAAGAGCAATCTCGTTGTTTGCATGCGCATACAGTTATCGTTTGGATTTCTTGTTGCCTTGTTGTTTGTTGATTTTTGATGCCTGTTTTGCAGAAAAACAGATCAAGATGCAATTTTATTTTTTTCAGGAGCGATGATAAAGGAGTTAAACTCTATATCGGGCCATTTTCCACTGAAATCCGACTAACTGCTTTGTTTTTAAATAATGTGTTTTGAATTTTGAAAGTGTTTTATTTTATGATTTGTCGCAAAAATTTTAGGCATAGATTGGGGATACTTAAAAACCATCAAATCTGTAGCTGCAGTGGCGTTAATATGTAAGTATCCAAAATTTATACAAAAAAGAAATGGTCTAATAAAGATTAACTTTATTACACTAAAATAATTTACAGAACACTCTTCCCATGATTTGCAAAATTCTTTTGATAATTCAAGGGCGATTGTGTTCAGGTTATATACCTCAATTCAGGTATTTTGTAAATTTACTGTACCAAAATTCCCGTTTTTATGATAGTTCAATTCTTAAAATAAAATATCAATTTCATAAGATTGCTAAACATAATTAAAGTTTATATATTATGTAATTTGGCCTTCCTGTTATAAATATGTTGTCTTTCCCCCTTGTTCTCATACAGAAACATTTTCTCGCTAAAATTTCAGGTATTTTTCATGAGCCCACGATCCCCCTGATAATTAGAGTTCAAGGGAAATATTTAAATTTCGATAATCAAGAGAAATGTCTCACAGATTTTATTCCTCGAAGTTGCAGGATTTTGTGTCCAGCGTGCTTAATTATTATTATATAAAAAACCTATTGCAATTTCTCAATATAATCATCATTTTTTTAAAATAATAGATCTTTCCATGATTAAATTTAACATTTTTAAATTTGAAATACATACTAGAATTTCCTTATAGTTATTTAACCACGGAAAGTTTGTCATTAAATAGAGTGAATATTACTAATCAAAAATTATGTTGTAGATTTTGTGAATTTTTAAAAAAAATCACTCGCTGTTTCATTCCAAAGCTTGCAGAGTCCAAAAGTATCAACAGGTTTAGATTCCTCATAAACAAAGATCATGTTTTCAAATCAACAACAAAATGTTTTTTACCATCTGATATTTTTGTCTTTTTTTTCTCAAATTATTTTCATAAAGCATGGTTTTAATTATAGGTGCATTCAGGTCTGACTTTAAAGGGGGAGGAAGAAACAAGGTATTAAGACCTAAAGTATTGATAATTTGCAAATTATTCGGTGAAAATCTAACCCAGGGCGCCATGGCTATTAAAATTTTTCTTGAGTGCATGTTTTCTCTCTCAATCATATGCAGAGATGATTACTTTGGTCTCCTATTCTAAAATTGTTTCGGTCTATCTTTAATTTTTTTGTTGTGAAAAAAAAAAAAAAAAAAAAAAAAAAACTTCTTGTGCTGCTTGTCTGTTGAGTGAGAATTATTCCCTTAATGAATTCTCAAAAATTAGTGCACTAGTCAGAATACACGTGTTCAACAAGAGAAAGAATATTTGAGCAGCTTAAGAATTTAGGCGTGCAAAGTTTTCTTGAGACAATAGTGCACCGGCCAGCGGGCGAGTCTGAGCCTGCCCGTGACCTCCCTTTAGGATCTGCCGTTACACTTACATATACAGTAGACTCCCTCAAATCCGCACATATTTTACGGATATAAACAATGAAACATTCAGTTCAGATGTAGGTGCAAAATTTGACTTTTTTAGTTTTATATCAATTCCATATATTTTTTAATTTGTAATTTCCCAGGTAAAAAAGTCAGCAAAAAACCTTTAAAAAAAACCTTCAGGGAAGCTCAAGGTATTTCGGACAAAAAAAAAACCTGAAAGCTACCTTAAGGTAAAAAACCTGTATTTCCCCTCCACATTTTTGTCCGAAATACCTTAAGCTTCCCTGAAGGTAATAAAACCTGCGTAAACCCTTGATACTTTGTCCGAAATACCTTACACTTTCCTGAAGGTAATAAAACCTGCGTAATCCCTTGACACTTTGTCCGAAATACCTGAAGTTAGCCTTTAGCCCCGCTTACCCCCACTAGGGGAAACCCTGAGAGGTGTCCCCCTGGGGAGTGGCAAAATGGGGGTAGGGGGAAAGGGGGTGCATAACATGTATAAGGAGTCACAGGTTTTCCAACAATATGTCACATGTGAGGGGCAACAAAATTTAGAAAATATCCCCTTCGGGGGGGGGGGGAAATAAATGAGAAAAGAGAAACTGTTGATGCATAACAAGATTAAAGTAGTTACATGCCTTTCAAAAGGTATGTCACAACAGGGATATCAGCAAAAGAGCCCTGCTTTGAATCCCTCGAAAAATTATGCTCCTTGAAATGTCCTCTTTCCCCCTTTCTTTGAAATTTTTAGATATTATACATATTTATCAGAACACCATAAAAAAAGGATCTAAAATGATAAAAACGCTACAATTTCAAAAGCATATGAAAAGCAGAAAAAATAATGAAATTCTTCGTTCGTCCAGAGGAAAAATCTGCGAAATTTATCCGTTGACCCAATGAAAAAAATTGTAAATCAATTACAGCTGCAAATTTTTTTAACATGTAGGAATAAAATGTTTCAAAACTCATAAATCAGTAATGCGAAAAAAATTGATACAATATTTCACTCTTTAAAAAAATTCACAATATTTCCCAGTCAATTATTTGAAAAAAAAAAAAAAAAAAGAGAGAGAGTTTCTTTATTCCGTTACTTTAAAATAATGAGAAATTTAACAATCTGCTGCAGTAAAAGAATCTCACCAGTGAATTGTGAGAAAAAAAAAAAAAATATTGAGATTTTTTAGTCGGTGGCAGGAAAAAAAATGCAAAAATTTTAAGCCGATTTCTGGTGAAAAATCGTTAAATGAGTCCCACTGAATATTGCATAATGAATAATAATTAATGTAAAGAAAAAATATTGCATAATAACATTTTAAATAGGGAAAAGTCACAAAATTAATCTACCACAGGAAAACATTTCAAAATTTTACCGATAAAAAAAGTGTAAACAAACCAATTCAAAATATTTTTTTCTGAACAAGGTACATAATAGCCCTTTTATAAAAATTCATGCCTTTTTTTCTTTTTTAGAGCAGCTCTTTTATATATATATATATATAAACAACATAATTTTAGTATATATTTGAGATAAAAATATCGGAGGGGGGGGGAGAATTTTCAAAAAAGGGAGCAGTTGTACATTGTTAAATAATTTATACATATATATATTTTTTTAAAGTTCATTTTTCACAATAAATTTTAATATTTTCTGTGACTGATTGATTTTTTGGAGATCTTCCCAATTCACTGATGAATTCAGCGATTTTTTTGCCTGTAATCAAATAAAGAATTTTGCTTTTTTTTTTTTTGTTAGAAATGTTATTTCTGTCATTAGGCTGCCGAAAAGCTTTGCAAAATTGTCAATCGTTTTTGTGAAAAAATCGAGAAATTCACCAAACAGTTGGCTATGATGAAAAAAAAATTATTCAGTCCGTCAAAAATAAATACTTGTTTTGCCAGTAAGTCGCGAGGGAAAACAGGGAAATTCACCAACTGTTTACTGGTTAAAATGAAATTTTTGGACCACCTGAGGGAGGGGGGGGGGGAGGAATCTGCACCTTGCCTGTCCTCGTACACAATTAAAGTTATTGACCGTAATAGCCTAATGTGAAAAAAAAAACCTTAAAAAGTAAAAATTTTTTAATAATAATTAAAATGCTAGCAAAATATATGTGAACACTCCCATAAGATTAGCATTAGCTTGAGTGTTTTAAATCTTAAATAGTCATGCAAAGAAATTGAACTGCTAATGTTAAAAATTGGGTTACTGTTTACTTTTCGATTTTTATTACAGATTATGTATATATAAAGCTTCTTTTACTTTCACATATCTCAAAAGGATGCTCCCATAGATTTAACATTAGCTTGTGAGATTCTTTGTATATCATAAATTTAAATATATACATTTTTGTATGATAAAAAAAACATTCTTCAATCTGTCAAAAAAAAAAAAAAAAAAAAAAAAAAAATGCCTGATTCACTTATTGATTACATGTGGAAAGAAAACTCACAAGTTTATCCAGTAAGTTGTGCAGAAAAATAGGGAAATTCGGCAGCTGTTTACAAGATAAAATGAAATTTGTTGACCATCTGCATGGGGGTGGGGAACCTGCACCTCCCATGTCCTCATACACAATAAAATTGATCAACTGTAAGAGCTTAATGGAAAAAAAATCCCCAAAAAATAAATAATAACTAAAATGCTAGCAAAAAATATGTAAACTTTCCCATAAGATTAACATTAGTTTAAACATTAAAAATCGAAACTGATCATGCAAAGAAATTGCATCACTAATGTTAAACCTATGAGAGCATTCTTTAAAAAAATTTCTCACTTGCATATTGATAATTTTAAATGTTTTTTTTTTCTTGCTCAGAACAGCTGAGATTGAATTATAATTGGGCTACTGAATACTTTTTGATTTTTATTACAGATTATATATATAATTACTTTTACTTTCACATACCTCAAAAGGTTGCTCCCATAGGTTTAACATTAGCTTGCGAGTTTCTTTGTATATCATAAATATATACATTTTTGTATGAAATGACTAACATATTCTTCATTTACCACTCCCCCCCCCCCGCCTTTCATTTTGCCACCATGGGCACATGTGGGAAGAAAAAAAATGAAAAAAGTCATACAAGTGTTGGTATAATATAAATAAATAAAAATAAGTAATGCAATATGTAAGCAGACATAGTACTGGCTCAGCAAAAAAAAAAAAAAAAAAAAAAAAAAAAAAAAGCTGAACTTTTACAGCTTCACGGACTTTTGACAAAATTAGCATTTTCTCGCAGCGATTTAACAAAATTAGCACTTTTCTGTAATTTTTTAATGAAATTAGTGTTTTTTGTGAACATTTTACAAAAATTGCACTTTTTTCTACGATTTTTTCAATGAAATTTATATTATCCATAATCCTTTAGCGATATTCAGTTTTTCTCACCGTTTTTGACAAAATTTACATATTTTCCACAATCTTTCGAGTATTTTCTGCGATATTACACCATAATTCGTGTATTTTCTGTGATCTTTTGTCAAAATTTGCATACTTTCCAAGACCTTTCGTCAAAATCTGCATATTTTCTGAGATCTTTCATCAAAATCCACATATTTTCTGAGATCTTTTGAGAAATTTCCCTTTTTTCCACGATCTTTCGATAAAATTAGTGAGTTTTCTTCAATCTTTCAAAAAATTCATGATTTTCCACCGATCATTCTTCAAAATACGTCTATTTTCTGTTATCTTTCTACAAAAAAACTTCTATTTTCCTCGATCTTTCGGCAAAATTTGCAATTTTCCGTGATCTTTTGGAAAAATTCGTGCATTTTCCAAGTTCTTTCATCAAAATTTTCATATTTCTGCTGATCTTTCAAATAAAACCGCATATTTTCCCTGATTTTTCGACAAAATTAGAATATTTTCTTCGATCTTCCGAAAAAGTTTGAGTATTTTCCACGATTTTTCAACAAAAATTTGAGTATTTTTCCTAATCCTTTAACAAAAGCTGCGTCTTTTTCCGTAATCCTTTGACCGAAATTGCATTTTTCTTTCCGCAATCTGTTGAAGAAAACTCCGCTAATTGACTGTTTGAAACTGACTATTTTTTTTCCACGATCGTTAAACAAACTTATAGGTTTTTTTGCGATCCTTTAGAGAAATTTGCATTTTTTCCTACAGTCCTTTGAAGAAATTTTCTCAATTTGGTGCGGTTAGTATTCATGTTTTTGTTGTATTTACACCTTCCTTCCCTCAATAAGAAGGCCAACAAATTATAATGCATATTTGCATCGATCCCAGGGATGATAAAATTCATTGCCGAAAAAGGCAGAATTCAGCATTTCTGCAGAAAAGTAGCATGTATGCGTAAGTCAACCCACAAAGATAAATCCAAAAACTCACCATGTTATAAAATGGGTTGTAAAAAATGCAAATTTTGATAAGTGACCGTGAAAAAAATGGAAAATTTAAAACAAATTTCATCAAGATCCCGAGAAAAAGACAAATTTCAACAAGCGATGCTGAAAAAAAATCTGCAAATTTTCTAGGCAGATTGCTAAAAATGATAAATATTGTAAAAAGATTACAAAAACGACTAATTTTGTCAAAGAATTGGGAAAAAACTATAAATTTTGTTAAAAAAAACCCCCAAAAACGGCACATTTCAACAAAAATCCTAAAAAAAAAGACAATATTTGTAAACAGATTGCAAAAAAAAGGTGAATTTCATTAAACGATCATGAGAAAACACCTCATTTTCTATAGGTATCTGAGAAAAAAATGTGAATTTCGTTAAAAAATTGTGAAAAATCTCAGAAAAACAGTAAATTTTGACAAAAAATCCTAAAAGACAAAATTTGTAAACAAATCTAAAAAAAGGCAAATTTCATTAAAAAACGATGAGAAAATGACTGTTTTGTTAAAATATTGTGAAAAAACTACTAAATTCGTCAAGAGGTCGCGAAAAAACACAATTTTTGTCCATGTATCGCAAAAAAAAATGTGAATTTCGTCAACGGATCGTGAAAAAAGAAGGCAAGTTTTGACAAAAAAATCCCTAAAAAGCAAATTTTGTAAACAGATCACGAAAAAAAAACCCAGCAAATTTCATCGAAAGAAATTCTGGGATCTATTGCTTTTAAATATAGTGAAATTTGTTAATCGGTAAAGAAAAATAAAATCATAAACATGGAAATTCGCTAATTCCAAAAATACAATATTTATCTTATAAAATAAATAAAAATTCACTTACCTTTATTTTAAATACTTGTACAACCTTTCAAAAATTTTTAGAAAATGCATTCTAAAATCTTACTTTTAGATTTTTGTCATGTAATTAACATTGTTTTCAAGTTTATATTTATTCATTATATTATCGAATTATCAACATCTAGCACAGATATAATTTTATTTGAAAACAAACATATCAAAATCATTTAAAGCAGTGTTGAACTCCTGGACAAGCCCGGGAGACATTCCCCATTGGAGCAATGAAATATTTCTCTCCACCCCCCCCCCCCCCCCAAGATTTGAGACTGTGTTTTCAATTACCCCTCCCTCCCCACACACACATAACCCCCACATTCACAGAAATTCCTTCCTGCAAAAAAGTATTTGAATTTAACAGTGATATACAAAGTGGAATTCTGGTTACAATAATTAAAATCAACGTTTAACACACAATAAATAAAAACAGCTATTATTACTATTATTGGAATTCTGATATTGTATATGTGGTTCATTTATTGAATTTTTTTTTCTTCTACGAATGAAACAAATAAATGTTTTTATGAAGTCTGTTTTGTGCCCGTTCCAAAATAAAAATTTTATTTCAGAATTTTTCTCACCAGTGGCAGATCTAAGGGGGAGTCATGACCCCCCCCCCTGGAGCTCTTCAAAGAGTGATGCACAGTGTAAGTAAAAAGTGCTAAATCAAGAACGCAAAATAACGTCTAATCGAAAGAATTTGCACTTTTTTCGAAACTAATCAAGAAAATTCATGAATTTTCCATGCCTAATCGACATAATTCACAATTTTTCCACACCCAATTGGTGAAATTCACAATTTTTCAATGCCTAATCGACGAAATTCACGATTTTTTCGGGTGTGATCGACGAAATTTGAGATTTTTCTTCACTTGGTTGAAAAAATTCACGATTTTTCCGGCCTAATCCACAAAATTAGCACATTTTTCCGTTCTTGTTCGATGAAATGCGAACTTTTCCACACATGAACTATGAAATAAGTGTTTCTTAATTGACTGACAAAATCTGCTTTTATACCTGCCGTAAATTGATGAAATCCGTGATTTTCTTCTCGCGATAAACTGACAAAACTCACGATTGTTCCACAGTCACTCAGATTTTTTAAATTTTTCCACGCATCATCGACAAAATCAGCAGTTTTTCCGTGCCCTATCAACAAAATTCGGGAGTTTTTTGTACTCGATCACGTGAATTCATGTTTTTTACAAAGGCGATCAACCGTATTCACGATAATTTCTTTCCCCATCGATAGAATTGTCAATTTTTGTTCGCCATATCAACGTAATTCGCGATTCTTTTCATTCCTGATCGACTGTATTTGCGCTTTTTATGAAACTGATCGACCATATTTGCGACTTTTTCATTCCTGATTGACAAAGATCGCGTTTTTTCCGTGCCCTACCAAAAGCGATTTATCGTTCCCAGTCGACTAAATTCATGCTTTTTACGAAAGCGATCGACAATATTCAGGATTTTTCTGTGCCCAATCGATGAGATTCGAGTCTGTTTCCGTTCTTGTCCATGAAATACGCATTTTTCTCAACTGACTGATGAAATCTAGATTTTTTCCCTGCCGTAAATTGATGAAAACTGATTTTTTTTTTCTCTCGCGATAAACTAATGAAACTCGCTATTGTTCTGCAGCCGCTCAAAAATTTTTTTGATTTTTCGCATCATCGACAAAGTCTTCGATTTTTCCATGCCCTATCAACGAAATTAGCGACTTTTTTGTTCCGAATCGACAAAATTCACGAGTTTTTTGTACTTAATCTCCCGAATCACTCTTTTTATGAAGAGAATCGACTTACATTCGCAATAATTTCTTTCCCGATTCACGAAATTGGAAATTTTTGCATTCCATATCAACTCGAAATTAACAATTTTTTTATTCCCAATCAACAAGATTCGCGATTTTTCTGTTCCCGATCGAATAAATTCGTGCTTTTTACGAAGCGATCGAGAAATTGGAGATTTTCCCTGCTTTAGTAACGAAATTTGTGATTTTTTTGTACCAGATATACAAAATCAGTGATTTTTTGTGCCAGATATACAAAATCAGTGATTTTTTGTGCTCGATCAACAAAATTTGCGACTTTTCAGAGACATACAGACAAAATACGAGATTTTTTGAAGGCCGATAGACAAAACTGGCAATTTTTCAATGTCTAGTTGACGATATTTTCGATTTTTCAGCGCCCGATCAACGAAATTCGCGTTTTTTTTGTGCAGTAAACAGGCAACTTTTCTGCAACCTATTTCAAGTATTATGAAAAAATTAGATTTTTTTTCCTTGCCCGATAAACGAAATCTGAGATTTTTTGTGCCTAATCGACAAAATTCGCAATTTTTTTCATGCCTGATTGGCGAAATTTGCCACTTTTTATCGTAATTCCGTTTTCACAAGATTTACTGTATTTTAAAATTGTTTCATTAAATCATCTGACAAAAGTTGTGACCCCCCCCCTGGAGGTTGGCCTGGATCCGCCCTTGTTTCTCACGTTGTTTTAGAAGGGTGCAGTTGCTGAACCCTACCTGCCCATTGCTTTACAAAATAGTACTATTTCTGTCCTTCATTTAAAAAATTTGCACGCTTGTAACCTCTCAATAAAAAATAAAGTTCCCTTTTGCATTAAAAAAAGGGCTTACATATTCCTTGCTGTAACAATTTTGATTAAAAAATTTAAAGTTTATATTATAGAACATATTTTTTTTAAATAATTTGCAGTCTACAAAAAAATATATTACACAGAAGGTGCAGGCAATTTCTTATCATATTTTATAAGCTGACTATTTACAACACAATTACTTTAAATCATTATTTTTTCAATTATCTATAAAACTATTTACAGATTAATAATTTTACCAGAAATATTTGATAATATGCATAAAAAGATTAAGATATTTTCGATAACTTGATTGACACTTATTTTTAATACATCGGAGAAGTAAAATCAATATCAATACAAAAAATAAATAAATAAAAAAATACATATATACATGAAATTCTTTGCAATGAACAGGGCTAAATTACGTATGGGTTATTTGAATTCCCTGTAACTGACATTTAATTACCTCCTCTTCTATTAAAATATTAAAAAACAAATCTAAAATTAAATAATAAGAATAAAAAACTTAATCTAAAAATTCACTATTAGTATTCTTTATATATTATATTATATATTCTTATATATAGTCTTTAATATTGAATAGCTAAAAATACACTAAATGTTCATTTCTCCAAAGGGATTTTTTTAAGAAACGTGGGACTTTTCATGCTTAAATTTTCGCCAAGTATTAATTTTAAACTTGTCGGTTTATACATTTAAAAAGATTAATAAAAGTACAAAGAATGACTCCAATGTTAGCTAAAAAAGAATAACAAAATAATAAACAAACGAACGCAACGCGACTAGACACGAGAGCGATTATCATCCCGCCAAACGAGCGGTCAGTTTGTTTACAAAGTGGAGTGGAGTTGAGAAGATTTCAGTCGCGATATCAGTCATGACATTTCGCTAGTAATCAAACTACAAATTATATTTAAATTTATATTTAAGAAGAAATTAAAGATAGCAATTGTCCTGACGTCACCATCTTGGAAGCGTTTAAAGTAAAATTGATCATGTCTGATAGAAAAGAAGTTTAATCATGGGCGAAACCCACTGAGCTATTAATATAAATGGATTTTCTTTAAAATATCGATATATATAACACTAAATGTATGGACATTTTATGTGACAAGAGTTGAATTTCGGGGCATGAAAAGGGGGGGGGGACATATTTTTAAAACTTCAGATGCAGTTTTTGGACGGATCTCTCTGTTAAATATTATTTATCAAATATAGAAATTTCAAAGGGATTTCTTATTGGAGGTGGGATGAATTTTCTTTGGGGAATTTTCGTGCGTGTTTGAATACGATTTTAAATAGTAATGAAAGGGATTTAAAATTAATTTGAAGGTTTTCTTAGGGAGAATTTTTGTTAGTTGAAATTTTTGTATGTATTAGAATTCGAGGGGCTATTTTACTGCGGAAATTTGAGGAAAAATTATGAAAAATTTTATGGTAAAAAATAGATTTCAAGAAAATTTCGTGGTTTTTTTTTTATTTTTTATTTATTTATTTATTTTTTTTATTTAACGAGGAGACTTTCAAATAATTTTGAGATTTTTGTTTTCTTTAAAGGGATTTGTTGATGGGAATGAAAAATAATAATTTTAAATGGTAATTAAAAATCTTAACGAGGAAGCCTTAAAATAATTTAGATATTTTTATTTCTAGAACGGGATTTTTATATCGCTATTTTAAATTGAAATTTAATTAAAAATTTGAATGAAGGGCGTTAAGAATTTTCCATTTAACCGCTAACGGGATTTTTGGATGGGACTGGAAAATTGTAATTTAAATGGTAATTAAGAATCTTAATGAGGGGACTTTAAAATAATTTGAAGATTTTTCCTTTCTTAGAACGGAATTTTTATATCGCTATTTCAAATTATAATTTAAAATAATTAAAAATGTTAACAAGGATAATTAAGAATTTTTTATTGAACCGGTGGAAGAAATTAGATTTCTCAGAATTATCTAAAATATTAATTTAAAATAATAATAATAATAATAAATGTTATGAGGAAATGCAAACATGTCAAAATCTTAGATATCATAATGTGCAATGATAAACCTCAATAAAACCTTCAAGTAAAACCTTTATATCACCTGCGTGAGAAACAGTTTTCACTTTCCTTCAAACTACCTCAAGTGATTTCATGAAAATCTTCTAAGTCAATAAAGGTGATTTAAAGGTAATAATTTGCTCATAAGAACCTGTATGAAAACTTTTTAAAAGCTGTATATTTCTCTTAGGGAAACCTTTAGCTTTCATTTTCCTTATAAATACCCGCAAAAACCTTTAATATGCCTGCAAAATCTCAAAATATTTAAAGGTTTTTTGCTGATTTTTTTACCTGGGTTTTGTTAAGGTTATTGAATTCATGTTTTTTCATGAAGAAAGAATAATTTATTTCTGAAAAAATCAAGATATTGCTGATATCAATGGTAATCACAATCTTACCAAATATATTTATGTATTAATCAAGCTTTTTTAGTTATTAAGTCTGGCTAAACCTGAAATAAAGCTTCATTATTTTATGATCTTGATGTGAATTAGCAATGTATCTTTATGAAGCAAGTTTCATTGAATAATTTAGGAAAAACACATTTCATCTCTATAATGAATATTTAATTGTACATTATTACTAATTTGACCTTTGCTTTTAGTATTTTTATCATTTTAAAAACTATCTAATTTTTTATTATTTTAGTTTATAACTTATTTTAATATTTTACATATTGTAAGCATCCATTATACTTTTGATTTCATTATTAATTACATTCAAATTTCCTTTTAAAAAATGTAAACAAAGCAATGACCAGAAATCTGCAAAATTCTAAAATCCGCAAAAGCTCTGGTCCCAAGCTGTGCGGATTTAAAAGAGTCTACTGTATCCTTTTTTTGTACATTCACAATCATTTTACTTTTCTCATTTAACAATTACCATGAACATTTTTCTATTAACTATCTTTTCTTTTTTTTTATAGTATTTAGAAAAGTTTTAGTTTATTTTCTAATACAAAATTTTATGCCAAATAAATAAATACATTTTTTAATTATAGCTAATAAAGTTTTTGTTTTTGCAGTTATGGTAATGATAATAATAATAATCTTGGTGATGATAATAATATTTAATTAAATTCAGACCCAAACAGAGAGTAGTAGAGTGGTTAAACATTACCAGGGCCTGACTCGTCTAGCAGTCTTGGCTTCAGTTATAAAAACAAGCACAAATATTTGAAAATTCATTTTTATCAAGAAAGTTTTGGTATTGTGCCTCTGTTTTTATGACATGACTAATTTCAGACATGCAAACAGGAATTAATCAAATAGAAGGTTGAATAAAGTCACAAGAAGGTTTAGCATTTTTTTTCTTTCATATCTTAAGGGGCTACTTCAGTCAAATGAAAAGACCCATTCACTAATGCTAATCCTATGGAAGAAATTTATACAGATATCTCGGTTGCATTTCAATATTTTTAAATGATTTTTTGGCTTTGGATATCTGAGATCGATCTGTATGCATGACGTTAGTTACTTTTTTCATTTTGTTCACAGTTATTTTTTACACGGACGCTTTCATTTTTGGAACCGGTTTGGAAAGCGAAAGCAACCCCATAAAAAATATCTGGAACCAAAATCGAAAAACTAAAAAATGACCTCCATTCAGATCAATCTGAGTTATCCAATGCAAAAAGAATCGTCTAAAAATATTGAAATGCAACCGAGATATTTTTATAAATTTCTCCCATAGGATTAGAATTAGCGAACGGGTCTTTTCATTTGAGTGAAGTAGCCTCTTAAACATTTTCATTTAGAGTTAATCAATGATTTCAATTAAAATTGAATTATATTTTCAATATTTTAAATTTTATTTAAAATCTTTTTAATTAGAAATAAAAGAAGGTTACAAATGCATCTTACATTATAAATGTATACATAATTGTATACAAATAATACTTTATAGTTTTTTTTAAATGGTAATGTCCAGCAAATTTATTATCTGTAATAAAGCCTGTTCATAACGGAATCCTGCTATAAACAAAAAAACAACAAACATATGTATCATATGTATATACAGTAGACTTCCTCATATCCACAACTCTCTAAAATCCACACATATTTTATGGATGTAAACAATGAAACTTTCAATTTGGATATTGGGAATTAGATTTTTTTTTTTAGTTATGTATCAATTCCATAGGTTTTTTATTTTGTAATTTTTGTTAATATGACTGAGTTCATGTTTTTTCATGAAGGAAGAATAAATTTATTACAGAAAAAGTTCAAAATAGTGCTGATATTACTGGTAATCACAATCTTCTTACCAAATATATTTATGCATTAATGAAGTTTTTTTTTTGTTATTAAGTCTGGCTAAACTAGGAAAAAAAAACTTATTTTATGATTTTGATGTGAATGAGTAATGTAACTTTATGAGGCAAGTTTTGTTGAATAATTTTGGAAAAATACATTTAATCATACTCTATTGATTATTAACTTGACCTTTCCTATTAAAACTTTAATCAATTTATAAATTATCTAAATTTTTACTATTTTAGTTTATTACTTAATTTAATATTTTATTACATTGTAAGCATTCGTTATAGTTCCAATTGCACTATTAATTGCACTCAAATTACTGTTTAAAAAATGTAAACAAAGCGATGATCAGAAATCTGCAAAATTCTAAAATCCGCACAACCTCTGGTCCCAAACTGTGCGGATTTGAGGGAGTCTACTGTATATTATTAACCCCTTGGGGATGAGCGACTGATATATGTGGCATTTAAAATTCTCAGAATCCTTCATTATTCCCACCAGTTATTTTTTAAGTTTACCTTATTTAATTGGAGTATTATCACTATTTAAGTACAGAAAATTTCTGTATTGAAATATCAGTGATTAAAGATTTAAAGTTAAACATTGTGAAGGAGCTAACTGTATTATTAAAAGAAAATCATTGCTGCAAGAATAATAAGACTTGGTAAAAAACTATGGAAAGTAGGGTTCATTATAGCTGTATGTACTAGAAAAGTAAGATAAAAATTCAAAGTGATATGAAGCTAAAATAATATCAAATATTGCTATTCTGTATAACTCTTTCATATTTTTTTTTTAATCCTTATCTATGTATAAGGAATTTAACTCGGTACTGAGGATAAAAGGTACTACATACTTAAACTTCATTTCACATTTCATAAAACTAAATTTAGCTTAATAATAACCTTTTGTTTAAGTACTTTTATGTTAACTGAGAGCAAATTGTTTCAATAGTATTTTTTACCTCGCTAATGCAGTTTTTATTTTTTGTGATTTAGATAAAAATAATGCTTTAATATTGAAAAAAAATTAGTGATTGACTGAATCAGGAATTTTGCCGATTACCGAAAATTAGGTCAAAGTGTGCACCGAATATTCGATATTCGGCAACCGAATACTTAAAATTTTTTAATAAATATTTTTGCATGCATTAACTTTTTTAATAATGATAGAAAGTATTCTTAGGCTTCTCCGACCTTTCGAAGAAATAACAAAAATTATAAGTAACAAAAAATCTTTAATTTCAGAAGTAATACCTATTATTTCTACATTGAAACGTTACTTGGAAAAGTGATAATGTAGAATTTTTTGGAGTGGGAACCATGAAAGAACCAAAAAGACTCGCAGAACGTTTTTCAGAAATTTATGATGATGAGTTTTATTTTCTAGCCTCTATTTTGGATCCCAGATTCAAAACAGCTTTTTAGCACTTTCCAACAAAGTTGAAAAGTGCTTATGCATTCGGTTTGTCTGGCCGTCTGTCCGCGCTCTAACTCAGGTAAATATACTCGGATTGCTATGAAATTTTTATATGTTATTGATGTTTACCCTAGCACAAACCCTATTGAAAATGAGGTATCTACCATGATTAGTTTATCTACAGAGAGAATCAAAAGTTTCCCATTACATTACGGTCTATGGGGAAAAATCGTTAATATACACGGATTGCCATGAAATTTTAGGACGTTATAGAGGTTTACCCTAGCACGAACCCTATTGAAAATGAAGTATCTACCATGATTAGTTTATCTACAGAGATAAAAGTTTCCCATTACATTACGGCCTATGGGGAAAAATCGTTAAAATGCTCGGATTGCCATGAAATTTTAGGACGTTATTGACGTTTACCCTAGCACAAGTCCTATCGAAAATGAAGTTTCTACCATGCTTAATTTATCTACAGGGCGAATCAAAAGTTTCCCATTACATTACGGCCTATGGGGAAAAATCGTTTCAAAGGAATTTTAAAGATGTTATACCCTGTCAAATATATTAAAATATGCATTCTATAAAATATAAGGTGAAAATGTAGCTATTATTCATTTACAGGGCCACACAAAAGAATTCCATTAGACAATGATAAAAGGGGGGAATTGTGTGTGACATATTTTAAATATATAAAGCTTTTTCATGTATAATAAAATTGATTATGTCACTGAAGCTTAATATAAATTATACGCTACTGTCTTGCATAATATGAGGTTCATAGCATTTACAGGGCCATACAAAAGATTTCAAATAGTATATTCTTTCCGAAATACCGTATATGTGTCCGATGATGGCTGATGGAGGGATGAAATGCATTTTAATTATAATATGCGCGTTTATATTTCGCTAAATATATGCACATTATATGGTGTGTATAAATGTAATAGTTGATATACAGAGCTACCAAAAAAAGCTCACCAACGTTACTGAATGTGAGCGTAAATTATTTAAACGTGGTTCTTAAATTGGCTATGCATTTTTACGCTGAGCTTCATTCAATTTACTGAGAAATATTTGCAGAATATAGATAAAAGGATATACAGAGCCACGCAAAGAATTCGGTACATGGACGCCTATGAATGATGATTTATGAGAATGTGATATCAGTTGTTTTAAAAATGTTTTAGTTTACAATAAATTTTAGCCTAATGCTGACGTGTAATAAAGGTACAATGTAAACTACAGGGCTGAACAAAAGTATTCAAGTATGTTTCCATCTAATAGTATGAATTGCTGAAAAAGAAATTTCAAGCTACTGGGTATTTTCTTGCTAAACTAAATTTTCCCATTATAGGAACTGACATATGAAATACAGGGCTATTCAAAAGTACTGGAACACATGTTTTGGTATATTTGGCTATACATTATTATTTACCTAAATAACAAAATTTTGTTAAAGACTTCATTAAGTGTTGGAAAGTGCTTCATAATCTATGCTTAACGCATGATTTTTCATACTTGTTTTAAAGATGGAGCAACTGCTAATAAATTAAAAAATGTATTTAAAAATAAAGTGCAATAAATAATAAATATATCTTCTCAAACTGAAATTACTGAGCCAAATTAATTACAAAATTTCAATAAAAATGATGCCCTGTCATAAACTGTGCATTCATCATTTTGGGAGTGCTTTGTTGAAATAGCTACAAGTGAAAAAACAGAAAGTGAAAATCCTTCTACTGAAAATGATATCATCACATTAGACATTAAAGCTTCAGATGAATTGGCTGCATATACATAGTAATACCACTTATATCAAGGGAAGACAACCCGTTAATTTGGTTGAAAAAAAAACAAAAAAAAACATAAGTATCCAACGTTATCCAAGTTAGTTAAGAAATACTTATCTGCGCCTACCAGTAGTATTTACAGTGAACATTTATTTCCCAAAGTAAAATGGATTTATGAACAAAAAAGAAACATTACAACCAGATAATGCCGTACAGCTTTTTTTTGCCTCATATTTTGTCCATATTAAATTTCAATTACAAATAATTATAATGTATCATTTTATAAATTATCACTTATATAACTGTGGCATACTATTGAAATAAATAACATTAAATGGGCATTAGCCATCATGTACTTTTAGAGTAATACTTAACCTATTATTTTTCATAAATTATTCTAAAAATTCAGCCGAATATTTATAAGTATTCGGCCGAAACCGAATATTCAATTTACATGCTGAATCACCGAATACCAAATCAACTATTCGGTATTCGGTCAATCCCTAAATAAAATGCCTTGGTTTGCCTTATTATTTTCTGTTTTTCTTCTTCTTTATTTTAATGAAATAATAAAAGATTTATATTTTAAATGAAATGAATGCAATATAAAAAATTGCTAGATTATGGCCAGAACATTGTTTGTCAATATATAAACTGTGGCTAACTAATAAAAAATATAGTTTTTCACAAGGAACTATTCTAATATTAATAAAATACAGTAAAGTATGGTAAGAAGGAACTCCTAAGGATTTTTTAAAAGGTGTGCTTTATTAATTTTAGTATGTATAATGTTATGGTTATGATATTCTTTTTATTGGGACTGTAATATTCCTTCTTGATCATTAATGCAGGATTTTTTGAGACAGCAATATCATTACATCAGAAATTTCATAGCTTTGGTCAAAGAAATACTATATTATTATATTTGCTGAGTGAAATCTGTCAACATTTTTTAGTGTTTAAACTGTACCATCAAATTTATTTTAAGAAACATATCTACAGCACAGATTCAATTTGTTCAGGCTAATATTAAAAGAATGCTGAATTCTTCAGAATAGTGATAAATGCTATAGAGGGAATTCTAAAATGCAGGCATTTTATTAACTTATGAATATTAAAGTACAAATATGTCGAATTTCTAAATATCATTGGTCTTACTCTAGCATTTGGTTTACTTTCTAATTTAATAAATTCTAATTCAGAAATATAAAGAAGTAACAGAAATTTTAAATATAAAATTGAGGAAAAAAAAATTCATTAGAAAAGCAGAAATTAAAAAGGAAGTAAAATTCACAAATAAGTTGTGATAACATCTACAATGAATCCTTCATGCTTTTGTTAAAAAAAAAAAATAATAATAATAAAGCGTTCTGGTTCGGCATTACAGCCTAATATATTACAATACAATTTTATCTTTTAAAAAAGGAGCGTTTTAGTTCGAATTACAGCCTAGTATATTAAAATACGATTTTATATAAATAATATTTATATATAAATAGATGAATATACAATAAGCGTTAAAAGTGAAGCATTAAATAAATATGCAATTTTCCGCTCGCAATATGTCAATCAATCGTTATATTTTTTGTAATTATAAATTTTCTTTACTCCAAAGTAAATAAGTTGAGTAATAAAACATTTTTTTTTAATTACAGCTGCTTATGAAACTTTTTTATCTACTATACATTTTTTAAATATTGATAATCATAATTTTTCACGTTGATTTAATTATTATTCTGAAATACATTATAGTATGTGATGTTTCATGTAACTTGTGATAATAATTTGTTGTTTACATCTATAATATGTCAACAAAAATATACGAGGTTGCCAGAAAATCGCCAAAAAAAACGCCAAATCTCCCGCTTCATTGGGGGTGATGACGTCAGTTTTGTAGAGAAACATAAAAATCACGTGACCGCTGCCATTTGATGAACTGCCCTATTACTCGACTATCGTTTTTTTAAATCCATTTTTTGTATGCTTAAGTAATTTGAAATTTCATAATAAAAACTTCGAGTAAATATAACATTATCAATATTAAATAAAAACTAACTACCTATATCCATATGAAAGACTATTTTATAATTATATACATAACCAATTAATTTTGTCATTTACCAATGTAGAACTACAGTTGACAATACAGTAAAACCTCCATAACGAACACTCCCGAATAGCGGACACCTCTATTTAACGGACAGTTTTCCAATCCCCACTCCCAAAACCTAAATTTTTGTATGTTTAACCTCTGAATAACGGACACTCCGATTAGCGGACACTATTTTCGGCGATAAAGCATGAAAAATAATTTTTTATCCAGAAAAAAAAAAGAAAAAGGAGTAAAAATGTCTCTAATTTTAGCAGACCAATGTGTCACAAATTTTGTGAGCACAGATAAATGTAGAGAGTGGACTAGGGAAAATCTCTTTCCCCATCCCTATATTTAGTGTGAATCATTGTGAATTCAGGTTTGTTAGGGAAGGACATCTGCTTGCAATGTCCCACCGGAAGATTTTATGCTTTTAATAGACAAAAAGTGCAATCCCTCTCACCATCCGGAATTATATACAATCCAGTAACGTCGCATTGAAAAACAAATTATATGTAATTGCAAGCAAAAATGTAACTGATTTTTTCCTAAAAATGTAATAAAGAGTAGATAAAGGTATGCACATTTTCATTTCAGTTTTATTGCTAAAAAAATTATTTTAATTTCTGATTAATCATATAATATAGGTTTTAAGAATATAAACGTTAATTAATGGAACATTAAGCATTTCTTAGCGATTTTTAAATCTCTGAGTTTTCCCAATAGCGGACACCTCCGAATAGCGGACAATTTCTGCTTTCCCGAGGTGTCCGTTATTTAGAGGTTTTACTGTATTTGAATTTCAAAATATGTTTTATGATTTACTAATTACAGTATAGAACAGTTTCAACTGACGTCACATCCTAGCAACTACTTAGCAACCAGACGTGCTTTTTGTTTGTCCCCCAAATTTGGGCGATTATAATTGTTTGGCTCAAAATACAGGCTATAAATTGCCGATTATGACTGGTTGGAAAAAACTTGGTGGGAGCAGCTGATTACGTGGTTGAAACTGATCTAGGCTGGAATTACGATGCCTCGCTCTGTCTTATCTTACGCTCGATCGTAGGATGGGCGTTCCTGCGATCGACCGTAACTTCGTATTACGGTGCCTCAGCGTAAGTCCTCGCGCTTAAGCGTAAGTCCTCTTGCTCTCAGCCAATCAGAGACCGTAGTCACTTTTGTTGTGGTTGCGCGCGCATCCATTTGTGATGAAACTTACGACAGCTTTCGAGCTGCCTTATGTTTAAGCCGCTACCGTAATACCGTTTGCGCTTTGTTTACATCGTAAGTCTCTACGTCGATCTTAAGTGAGGCACCGTAATATCGCCCCTATAGTAGAAAAAAAAAGCAGTTTCGTAAGAAAAAAAAATCTTTTTTTTTTAACTTTGATTTTTTTTTTTTCTAAAAATTACTTTTGAAAAGTATCGGGGTTCCTTTTGTGTTTCAATGGGTAAGCGCGGGCCTATTTGGTAAATAGGCCCTGGCCGTGCAAGCGCATTACTGTTCATCATAGGCGTAACTAGAGAATTTTTCTAGGGGGGGCCACGGCCCCATCTATTTGATAATTTTTAAACAATAATTGTAAAAACTACTATTGTTTGGAAAACAATAATAAAGTAACAATGTTGTTTTATAGTAAACTGTTTCATAATTTCCAAACAATAATAGTATTAGTAACTGGTCGGAAGTTTCAATCCCAAAACTTTCTTTTTCTAATTTATTTTAAGATTCACTTTTGCGCTCAAACGCACCATGCATTAAACTGGGAAATTCTCTTATTTAGAAACTATATTAGGTGCCATGACTGCGATTTTTTGATAAATGCAGAAAATGTTACAAAAAATGCAGTCAAAGTTCGTCTTTTGAACCGAATTCTCCAAAGTGGAAGATCTGGGAATGACAAAAATGGTCATGCAGAGAAAGTAATAGTCGATAAATCAAATTCTACTGAATTCAGAGAAAAATGAAGTCATGCGGTATCTTATAACATATCTTCAAAAATTATCTCATCAAGTTTCATGTTTTTACTTTTAAAAATGAATCTGAAAATGTATAGAAAAATTTTGAACTGCTGAGAGATAAAAAGACATTTTTTCGAATACACCCTTAATGCATCAAAATTATCTATCTCAGTGCCAAAATTAAATGGCAATTTATGATCATTGTGAAGATTTTAAAGACATGAAATTCCTTGCATTAGTTCTTAAAATAAGACTATTGCGGAAATTTGGAAAAATGCAACATAAAAGCGCCAACTGTTGGGCGATTTATATCAAACCATAAACAGCAACAATATTTATCAAGCTGTACCTGAATCTGAAGTTCGCTGATTAGTTCTTGAAATAGAGTTATTGCAGGAATTGAGAAAAATTCAGCATAGCAGGGCCACATATTGGGAGATTGACAACAAAACTAGTTTATTTCACGGATTTACTGAACCTAAAGTTAATGAAAATTCGTACACCTAAGAACCTGAGATAGAGCTATTGCACAAATCGTGAAAAATGCAACATAGCAGTTCCACTTGTTGAGCAATTTACACCAAAATGCAAACAACATCGATTCATGTTGAGGACTAACTGAATCTGAAGTTTAATGGAAAAGCGAGTATTAATTATGAATATATAGCTGTTGCGTAAATCGTAAAAAATGCACCATAGCAGCGCACCTGTCGAGCGATTTGCACCAAAAACTAATCAGTATCAATCTATATCAAGAACTACTTGATTATAATTTTTAATTAAATTCAGTGCGATAGTTCTTGAGATAGAGCTACTGCAAAAATCTTGAAAAATGCAGCATACCAGCGCCATCTGTTGAGAGATTTACACAGAAACGAATACAATATCAATTCATGTTAAGTACTGACTGAGTCTGAAGTTTGGTTGATATCCGTGCCTTAGTTCTTCAGATATAGCTGTTACGTTAATCGTAAAAAAACAGCGTAGAAGCGCCATCTGTTGACTGATTTGCAACAAAAACTAATCAGTATCAATTTGTATTAGGGACTACCTGAATATAAATTTTTATTACATCCCGTGCATTAGTTCTTGAGATAGAGCGTCCACAAAATTTATGTCACATATAGACACACAGATTCACATATACATAGACAGACATTTTGTAAAAACTTGTTCTTATTAAAAACTACGGATCTCTGATCCCTAAAACGGGTAAATCTGTCAAAAATCGGAATTCGAAAATTTTCACGAATCCAATATTTTCTTCCGTAAAGATAGAAGAAAGTAAAAATAGTTTTGTTAGAACTGATAATACTCAAAGGAAAGCTCACTTGTTAATACATTCCTGAAAACGTATAATGTATCAAAGAAACTAATTGGATGAAACTTTCTTCTGTCTTTAGCTGCTATAAGATTCACAAACTTTACGAGCAACAAACTTTTAAGCCGATTTTAACCCCAACTTTTTCCAGTTCAAAGAGAGAAAAAGGTTACAATTATTTTCGAAAAAGTTGGAGGAATAGTAGGAAAACCAGTACTACTAGTACCAGCCGTTAATATTTATCGCCTGTTCCTATCAATCGCTTATCTCAGATTTTTTGAAATGCTCGATGTTCCATGAAAAGGCTCGGTTAGCGGAGACTATTTTCGAACTGCAGAAAAAAGTTGGGAGACATTGCTGTTTGCTATCACACTGGGTGTTGTGAGGATATTTCGCGAAAAGTTGGAGAAAATCAAGTGTTGGCTCAAAAATCTTTCGAGATGTTGGTGAATCTGATAGCGGCTTTATACATCAAGTTTTCGATTCAAAACAGTACCTAGGAGAGGGGGAGAATTTTTTTTTAATGCAGTAAAGCAGCCAGAATTCGGCTCCCGGGGGGGGGGTGGATAAAGTTGTTTATAAACAACAGACTCGCCATTTTTTAAATAAATAAATAAGTTAGTTAATGAGTTATAAGCAATTTTGATCACATGACAACCATCTTTGCTCCTTTTTGTCGCTACCACATCGTAAATTCGTTTCAAATTATCCACTGTGAGAATCGTCTTCTGAAGATCTTATCAAAGAATGAAGTACATTTCTCACTTACATAACTTTTTAAGTATTGAATCTAGGAAAAAAAGTGACCGGGAAAAAGTTAGCGGAAAAAATGACATAGACTAAAAAAGCGAAAAAAAAGTGACACGGGAAAAATGTTACCGGAAAAAAGGGACAAGGAAATAAAGAGTGACAAGGAATTGATTTTGGGGATTTATTGGTTAAGTATGAAAGGGGGGTCGGGGGGAGGCTCTTAATTTAGATAAACGGATTTTTCATGCTAAATTAACTGTTTTGGTTCAATTTTTGGATATACGGTCATACTGAAAAGACGCTGGTTTGATTAGTTTTGGGAACGGATGATTACCCTACCCCCCTCCGTTCTAAATAAGATGAATGGGTTTTTAATGGTGTTCTTCAATTAAAAAGTGTTGTGACATGCTTTAATTTATTTTTGTTTGGAAATACATAAAAATAGCATGTGTTGTTATTCAGAAACTGTCTAATTGCACTCAATTTTCTGTTTTTTTAAAAACACAGTAGATCTTTCATAACAATCCTTTAAAGTGGACGTTTTTAAGCACATTTCCCGACGAAAGCAGGAAAACCGGTCGAAAAGCAGGGGAAAAACGGATGATCACGTGATCGAAATAGCTTAGAACTCGATAGGTAATTTAATGATCATAAAATGGAAAACTAAGTTCGATTTGAAATCGCTTCCATATTCAGGCATTCCAATTTTATATCTTTGTATTAAAAAATTAATTTGTAAATGTGTCAAAACGTTTTACGCTTGTTGAGCGGAGCAGTTGAGAAGAACCTTAAGTAGAATTTTTCAACGTGTGTCAAATTTTGGATATAGATTCTTTCTGATAAGGCTTATACATAGTATTGTAGTATGGTGTCCTCAGTTTCTTATTATTCAGTTGGTTTATTTGTTAAGTTCATCAATAACACATTTTTTGTTCCTCAAGTTCTTTAGAACTATAGATCAATTAATAAAAAAATAAATAAAACGCATTACAACTACATAGGAGCCACACTCCAATATTACATTTCGCTTACCACGTCTAAGGTACCTTTCATCTATGTACTCTCTAGTACATTACCAGCATATGTCTCTCTTCCAACTATCTTCCATTTCTACGCTTAATAATACCCCCTCAGCTCATTGCTACTAGACCAGTGAAATCATTTTCTAGACATGCTCCTTGAGGTCAATTGCAGCTATTCTTCTAAGCTTTTGAATGAAGATAATTTCATTCCTGCATACCTTTTCACAATAAGACTTCGCTAACTATCTTCTGCCATGATTAAAAGTTGTTAGTACGTCGTCGCAGTATTTAATGCCTGAAGAATTTTGGGAGTTTAATGGTAAAGTATAGAGGGGGAACGGGGGATAACCCAACACCCCCTATAGTCAAGGCCTTCACAGCGAATTCCAAAATTGCCCATATGGCCGAAGACCAAAAGGGAGTGATTTCCCCTGTACCAGCAGTAGTGCATGTTTCTGCCTCGTGTTCGCATATCGCCATTTTTGTTGCATGATTTGTTGTGCTTTAATAAAGTAATTTGGATATTTTAAAGACTAAAAGTAAGTGTTATTTTTGTTTACTTATGTCATTGTTTTAATAGCAAGGCTTTAAATATAATTTCTGTCATATATTTGTAAGATTAATGATTATCAATTTAATTTTCAGTCACACGTGTATTACAACAGTAGCTTTGAATCATTACTATACTTTGAATATTATTTAATACTTATTCAAACTATACTTTGAATTAGTATTTTGTTTTAAATGATAATAATAATAATATGATATTTCTGCTTCTCATTTGGCTTTTTTATCCAGTTTATTTTAACCTTCAGTATTTCCTCACAGGATTTTATTATTATTGATGCATAATATGTTTATAAGTACCCGTCCTTTAACTAATATTTATTTCTTTGTATCTACACTCCAGTTTATTAGTTTGCATCCGAATATACTTATTAAATTATATAATTTTACTCTTTACCAGTTTTTAATCATTTACTATCAGTAATCTGGATGCAGTGTTTAAATTAATTCATAAATATTAAAAGAGTTTATTTATTGTTATTGCAGCGTTCATTAGTACATAATTAGCATATCAGCTCTTATAATAATTTTGATGTTTTGACAATTTTTTTTTCTTTCTATATATATTCTTAAATTTATTTTCATGGGCAAATAATATTTTTCTTTTATAATAATAATTTTTAATTATTATAGTAAAATTAAAAGTAATTTATACATTGATAAGAAACATTTTTTTCTCTAATAATAATAATTAAAAAATAATTTGTAGATTGATGAGGAACATATTTTTTCTTTGGTAATAATAATAGTAATTCAAAAATAATTTATAGATTGATAAGGAACAGATTTTTTTTCTTTAATAATAATAATAATTTTAAAATATTTTTTTAATAATAATAGTTTTAAAATACTTTTTAGATTGACGAAAAATAAATAAATTAATAAAAAAACAGATTTTTTTAATAATAATAATCTATAATAATAATAGTAATTTAAAAGTAATTTATAAATGTATAAGGAATTGCTATTTTCCTTAATAATAATTTCCTTAATTTATAATAATAATTGTAATTTAAAAATAATATATAATGATAAGGTACAGATTTTTTCTTAAATAATAACAATAAATTAAAAATATTTTTTAGATTGACAGAAATTTTTTTTTAATAATAATAATAATTTATAATAGTAATTTATAAATTCATAAGGAATCGCTATTTTCTTTAATAATAATAATCTGAAATAACAATTGTAATTTAAAAAGCAATACAGTCGAACCTCTATATAACGAAACTCCATACATCGAATTTCTCCATATAACGAATTTTTAGTAAGAACGGTCTCCTTTTCGCATGATTACATTAAAAACAGACTCTATATAGCGAAATATCTATCTCCATATAACGAATTTTTTCATAAATTGATCTTAATTTATTCAGTTTTAAAAAAGCTTCGAAATCATATTGAATCAATTTTCCATCACTTATTTTTGATTTATCGTTCAGTGGAGAGGTTTTTTTTAAATAAATATTACTTCTCTCCTTGTTCTTTAAATCTAACAAGTTCATCCCACCTCCCACACACCTTTCAACATCCTTCTCAAAACACAGTCAATTGAATTGTTACACATATAAGAGAGGAATCAATGAGAGCACATTAGAGAGACCTTCGAATGGAGGAAAATATCAACTACAATTTTTCATTCCTTACTAAAATTTGAGAATTTTTTTGTGAGCGTAACAATTGTAATTTTAAAATTAAAACAACAAAAAATTACAGATTTCTTCCTCTGAAATTTATGTAAGTCTTCCTCATTTGATTTTCATTAAGCTTTCAAATAAATGTCTTTTCTCTTTTTTGAAACTGCTTAAATAAGTAAGAAATAAAATGTTAGGTTAATATATACTTTTAAACATTTAAAATTCTTAATTAAAAAGATCAAAAATAATATTTGTTCAAATTTTACACATTAAATACTATTTTTAAGATCATACTCTATACATTGAATTTCTCTATATAACGAATTTTTTACTGGAACGATGGATTTCGTTATATAGAGGCTCGACTGTATATATATTGATAAGGAACAGATTTTTTCTTTAATAATAATAGTAATTTTAAAATTTATAGATTGGCGAGTTGTTGGATCTTCCCCACCCCAATGGCACCAACTGATATTTAATTTCGATTTATAAAATTAAGCCCTCCCCCTCCAATGAAAAAAGAAAGGTTTTGAGAATGTTTTTGTACAGCAATTTATGTGCAACAATGTCTTATTAATTATTTATAATTGGTTGTTCAAAGATATTTACAAGAAAATTTTTACACATATCTCTGTGCGGGGAGAGGGGATAATGATTATAATGAATTAACAAAAAATCTTTAAATAGTTACAGAAAATAAACTTAAAACTGTTATGATACATACATGGTTGATTTTACCAAGCACTTTCAAATATAAACAATAGATAAGCAGAGTCTTATAAGGAAATACTGAATAATAAAAAAATTAAAGCTAAAAAACATGCATTTTATATATATATTTTTTCTTTTGGCTTTAATTTTGTGAAAAACATTTTATATCTTGCATATGTATAACAGAAATGATTATATGATAATAATGTTAAAGCAATGACATAAGTAAATAAGAGATAATACCTAGCATCCTGTCTTTAAAATAATCCTCAATTATTAATAATAATAATAAAAAGTAAATAAAGTACATGGGAGTGTGTGTGTGTGTGTGGGGGGGGGGTGTTAAAGAAGGATAGTATTTGAAGGGGAAAAAAAATCTTCTCACACAACATATTATTTTTGTAATTTTTTTCCCCAATACTTTTGTTTTTAAGTAAAGTCATCAAATTCCAGTCATATAAAAGAATTTAGCTTCTAGGTTATAAAGCTAATTTAAATTACACATTTTAGTATAATTTATAGAAAAATTGATATAAAGTTATAATTAAACTTAAGATTTTTTCCTTTAACATACGTAAGACCATTTAACTATTTATTCTTATGCTTATTCTTTTAAAATACTGTCACATTGATAAGGCAAAGAAAATATTCTATTTCTAAATTAAGACGTGTCTATGTAGAAATCCAAAATGATTTCTATTTTAAGATCCTTTTTAGCAGATTTTTCAGACAATAAGTAACCCTCTTAACATTTTTTATTTTCCAAAAGTGCTTTTTTAAAAAAACATAAAATTCTTTAACTCTATTGACAAACCTTTATATTGTAAATGATTGCTTAAAAAATATAAAAAGACAGATTTTTTTTCATTTAAAAAATGCAAGTCAAACAAAAATTTGGTTTAAATGGGGAAAAAAAAAAACAATTTACTACAATAAAAATAATGTGGTCCGAAGGGAATAAATGGAAATCTAACGGAAATAAATAAAATAAGATTTTAATATTTAATATTTTTACTATTTAAATTACAGTATTTATTTATTTGAATGATAATTATTTACTTGATTATTATTTTAAAAAATACATCTTAGAGAAATCCGCTTTTATTTGAATTTTTAATTAAATGATAAAATAAAAACTGGTGTTATGAATTTTAAAAGTAGCGGGAATTGCAACTTTAAAGTGTAGGCTTGCGTAAACTCATATTATGGTTGCGGGAAGTCGGACTTGGTGATCGGCCATCTTGATTTGGTGCGGAGAGTTTGACTATAGGGGGTGTTGGATAACCTCTCTTAAACTAAATAAATGGCTTTTTACGCAGAATTATCCTATTTGCTTAAAAAATTGAATGTAGGTTCACTATGATAAGGGGTATCCCTGATTAGTTATGGGGTTCTTTTGCTAATTAAAAAGTGGGAGGGCGGGCGATTATTCCCCCCCCCCCCCCGCCTTAAATAGTTTTTTATGCCCAATTATCCGATGTATTTCAAATTTTGGATGTAGGTTCTTTCTCATAAAATGAATCCCTGAATATTTTTAAGGGTTTTTTAATATATCCCCAATAGCTGTTTGAATTTAAAACTGTGGTTTATGTTTCTGCATAGCATTTTTCAGTATTCTATAAGTATCCTAACAAAGAAAAAAAATATCCTGTTTTTATTAAAATCCTGTTTTTTTAATTAAAATTTGTTTTTTTTATTTTTTAAGCGTTCAAACCCTGAAGATCTTTTAAGAACTACAGGTTATTAAACAATTAACTTTCTAATTGCTAACATAAGCTAGTAATAAAAAACTATTATTATTACTACAAATTAATGAATTCACTAATTCATACGTTCGTGACATACAACATAGTTTGTACATTAAAAATGTCTAACACATATTTTTTAAATGTTTTACATTATATTTTGTGATGTATAATATGGGACATTAATTAGTAAAAATCCAGTTTTAAATGATAAATATTCGGCGTATACAACTGTTTACTAAATTCGGCTGAAGAATTTAAATAAAACAAAGCATATAAACTAAAGATTACATCTTTATTTAAGTGTTAAACAATAAATCAAAATTTTAGGGTTACAAAATTGTCATCAAAAACCTTATAACTTTATTTTCTTAAGTTTAGATTCAAGAGGGGGAAAAATAAAATCTTGTTTGGACAATATTGTGCAAACAAAATGGTGCAGCTTTGTATACTCATTGCACTGAAGCAGTAATAATGTATTGCTATAGACATTTTTTAAAAAAATAATGTATTTGAAGGAAAATATTTAGAGTGTTCTAAGATGCCCCTTTCCCCTACATATCAAGAATATTTTCCAAAACTTAAAATCAGAGTTAAAGCCAAGTCAGAAGATACAATTTTTCAGAAACCAATGCACTGATCCTATTGAAATAGAACTTCTTCAAAAAAGGATTGACTGGTGACTAAACAAAACAGTTTTTTTTTCTTAAATTGCAAATTTGCAAGGCTATATGTACCGTAAATTGCTTTAAAAAACGTACTGGTTTGCATACAACTCTACTGAAAATTAAAATTTTTATTTTTATTTAAATCTTTTGTTTAATCACAAGGTATCTACTAAATGTTTTTTTTTTTTTTTTTTAAGATTTATTTCAGAAAAAACTGCTATGACCACGATAAGAAAACCTTTTTGATGGTTTTCTGCAATCAAGATTAAATCAGCTAAATTTTCAAAGTTTTTGAATGAAAATTTATAAGATATTGCTTCAAAAATTTTTTATATGCTTAAAATTTTGAATAAAGTTTTATTTAAGATTTTTTAAACCTTTGAAATATACATAGAACCTTTTAACTTAAATCAGCGCAGTAAAAGGTGGGGCTATAGAGAATGTTTTGCAATTAAGGTTCTGATTCTGTTGTATTGGCTTTTATAAAAATGCATAAAATTACACATTTACTATGACCTGTGTTCATAAGTCTTTGGCAATGATATTCAACCATTATGAGATAAATAGAATAAAAAACAAAACAAAAGTACATGTAAATTTGTATGGAAAAATGTTAAATACAGATGCCATATCAAAAGAAAAATCACTAGATCATCAAAATTAAAAAATATACAAAATAATTTGATATCAACTAAAAACACTACAAAATCATTCTGAAAGTGAATTGTTATTATTATTATTTTAACAGTTACACTTTTCTTTTTGAGAAATGAATGTACATTGAAATAATGTGATAGTACATGACATATATTATTATTATTATTATTGCACAGAAAACCAGGATTTAAATCCAAATTCAATAAAAAATATAAGACATTTTGCTGCAGTCTGAACTTTTTTCATATATATGGAAATGGTCTATCACTTAAAATTTTGAAATTTTAAAAATAAATATGTAGGATTCAAACAGTTTTTAAAGTTATAATCTAATCCACACTTTTTCAAAATTTAAAATAGCTTTTTTTCTATTTAAATTTCTTCTGCAATAAATATATATAAAAAAATCTTATACAATTTACTAATGCTATTTGAAAAAAAATGTCTTCCCTTTACTAAATCAAAATAGCACAATTTTCTTTCTTTAAAAAAGAAAAGCAATTATTTTCAAAAGATTTACCCCATTTTTTAAATTTAACAGAAGATGCAACTTTTAAGCATCCTAAATTTATCCTGAAACCCTCCCCTGGTTCTTATGTAAATAACCTTGGAGTACCCCAAAACCTTCCCCATGATGCATTTCGTACACTTCCTGAGGCGTTTTTATGACCCTGAAGTTTCCCTATTTTCTCCAAAAATTACTTCCTATGAACTTCCTGAAAAGGGTTTTTAAGCATATACTTGAGACCTTAAAGTTACCCCAAATCCTCCACTTTCAATTCCAAAAATCTTTCTCATTTTTTCCTTCCAGAGGTCCTGGAGAGCTTCTCAGAATGCTCTAAAGTAGACATTTTCAGTTCCTGAGGATCTCTTGGTGATAATTTTCTGCATCTTCAGGGGTGCCAGACCTGGATTGTGAATTTTCCGCAGGACATCCTAAATGGGTATATGATAATGAACTGAGATGGGTAATGTTTAAAAAATCCTACAACTCAGAATAATACAAGGTGTGGTTAGTTTTGAAGACTACCTGAAAATTCACTCGCCAGTGGTGAGTAAAATGATACATTGCCCCACCCCTATTAGATTAATTCATTTAAATCCTTCGGAATTCTTTTTACAAAGAAAATTAAATCAATATGCCAGATTCTTTTTGCACATTTCTCATATTTTTCTCAAAAAGTGTCACTTGAATAAAGCCTTACCTATCACATAATGTACCCAGAGTTATTTGATTACTATAATGAAAAAGATACTAAGTCATGAAAGAAGTGTATTTTTTTTATTTTACTACAAATGCTAAACCAAAAAAGTGATAACAGAAAGTGCAGTGATACATACAGGCTTCATATTCAATGGAAAAAAAGATATGGGAAATTTTCAGGAATTCTGTATTTGGTAAGAAACAAATGTTTTTTTTAATAATAGTTATCAAATAATTCTTTAGAAAATATTTACAGACAAAAGGTGTTCTTTTATTTAAAATGAGTCAAACGATGGGCTTTTAGGTTGCTATTAGTACAAAATCTTTTGGAACATATTTCACAAACAAAGGGTTTTTCACTTGTATGTATCAAAATATGGGTTTGTAAATTACTATTACGAGAGAATCTTTTGGAGCATAACTCACAAACAAAAGGCTTTTCTCCTGTATGAATGAAAACATGTTTTCTTAAAGTACTCTTATCATTAAATCTTTTGGAACATATTTCACAAACAAAAGGTTTTACTCCTGTATGCATCAAGAGATGTTTTCTTAGATTACTATTATCAGAAAATCCTTTGGAGCAAATTTCACAAACAAAAGGCTTTTTTCCTGTATGTGTCAAGAGATGGGTTCTTAGGTTACTATTCTGAGAAAATCCTTTCTTACATATTTCACAAACAAAAGGTTTTTCACCTGTATGAATCAAGAGATGTTTCTTTAGGTTGCTCTTATCAGAAAATTCTTTGGAACATATTTCACATGCAAAAGGTTTTTCTCCAGTATGTGTTACGAGATGACTTCTTAGATTGCTCTGACCAGAAAATTCCTTGGAACATATTTCACAAACAAAGGGTTTCTCTCCAGTATGAGCCAAGATATGTCTTTTTAGATGACTACTATTAGAAAATGTTTTAGGACATACTTCACAAGCATAACGTTTTACTTTTCTATCAAATGAGGAATGTTTTTCTTTATCATCATTTTGAAGAACTAAGTGAAGTTCACTAATAGAAGAACTTTCTTCTGTAATTGAGGACATTTTCTTAAAAGTCTTGATGTAATCAATATTAAGAGAAACTTCTTTAAAGTATCAGTATAAAGAGATTGCTGCCAATTTCCCCAAAGAAGAGATTTATTCAACTTGAGCAAAAAAGTTTTGTCTACCTTTAAATCTAAAAGCAAAAAGAAGATTAATAAATAATATATTTTTTTATAAACTGCACTAAACTTTAAAAGTCATTTAAAAAGCCGATTTTACAATTCTAATTCCTTAACAGTGCAAAATTCATCTATTAAATTATCACATTATATATTCTTATATATGACTTAGTATAAACATGGGTATATATATATGTGTAAACATGGATACATATGTGTATATATAAGTAGAAATATTGATTGTGTCCTATCTACATTTTTCTCTGAAGTTTATGTGATATAGGCGGTACATATACTGTTATCCCTTTAGGGGCAGGTGGAATGAATCTGGCATTTGATATTGTAAGATATATCTAGAACGACGAGGTATTTTTCTTTTACCATCATTATCATTTTTGATCCAACAAAAATGTTCTTTTTTTGGTATTTTTTTCGTTATATAAATTTAGCCTTATTTTTTTAGTCTGTCGCTTATTTTTATGAGAATAAAAATTTATTATTAAAGCTTTTAAATGATAAAATTGTAAAATCATTTCATTTCAAATTATGAAATGTCCCAATGTTTCTGATTCTAATTCTTTAACCACATATACAGTTCGATATTAGACAAACCAGGTTCAAAATGGTACTCATTTAGTTTACTAGCAAAAAAATTCCTGTTGGCTTGGCCTACAGTCAAAGGTAGATTTCGATGATAAGTGCTCATTTCATGAACAAAAAATAAAATATGATTAGCGATAAACCCAGTTTAACAACTTCATTTGGAGAATTTTTAATTTAATTTTTCTGTACGAGCTAGTTTTATCAAAACAACCTTACGCAAAATTCTACTCAAATGCCCATTTTGACAGCATTTTTGAGATATTCGGACTTTATGAAAAAAACCCGACCAATACGGCACAACATATTATTCCTAAATAAGAGAAACTGCTAATTGAATGCGTTTGAGAACAAAATTAAATTTAAAAATGAGTCATAAAATAAACAATTTGAGAATAAGAAGGTTCTATCTGTGTTTTTGAAAAAATTGGCTCATAGATATAGCAAGGATCTATTTGTATCTATGAAAGCATTTTTGCATCGAAATGATGTTATATATAATTTATATATAACATTAGAATTATATTATGGCAACATTTTAATCCTGAAATGCCTTCATAGAGACAAATGGAACATTTTTATATTGATAAGTTAGTTTTTTTTAAAACACAGATAGAACCTTATTATTCTCAGGTTAGTATTTGTTACTTGAATACTTCCTCAATTCTTCAATCACGGCCGCTTCGAGAAATTTTGTTAAAAATGCCCTCTTTGTCAACGTTTTTTGAAGTATATTTTGCTTTTATCAAAAACTGACAAATATAGCACCTTATAGAGTTCCTATATAAGAGAACCTGCCAATGAGATGTGTTTGGCAGCAGCATGAGTTTAAAAATAAGTCAGAATATAAGCAGTTTGGATTTGAGTACACCTTTAATGCGATTTTCCCTTCAACTCCTATTTTTGTTTAATTTGTTTCTGTTATAAGTATTGGTCCTATCGTAAACTTATTAAACTCATAAGTATTGGTTCTATCTAAAAGTATAAAAGTTGAACATATTTTTGAGAAGATGTATAATAAATTTAATCGGTTTTGATATCTTAAGAACTGACGAAGTTATGGATTTTTTTCTTCGACAAACTTCCTTCCTTTCTGTTTTTATTTTTTATTTTGATAAGAGTTGTCCTTATCGAAAACGTTTAAATACAAAAGATTTAGATAATATTAAGAAAATTTATAATAAATGTAATTGGATTTAATACCTTGAGAATTGAAGAAGTTGGGAATTTTTTTCTAAAACCTTTTTTTTTTCACTGCTTGAGCAAATTTTAAACTTTATCAAAAATCTATCATGTATAAACTTTTGACCCATTTTTTAGAAGTAATATAAACATTAAATTGATTCAATATCTATTTTAACTAAGAAGTTATGAGTTTTTTCGGTTTTCATACCCCCCCTATTTCCTCCCCCTTGGTCCGATTTTACCCACTAACGAACTTCACCGAGATTTTATGCCCCTTGATTTTAAGCATCAGTTTGGAAGAGATTTGAGCAAAAATAAAGAAGTTATCGTGTCCAGAAGAAAGTGAGATATGTATATATATACATATATATATATACTTTTTTACTGATGATAGATATAGATAGATGGATAATCTTATTTACTGACGGTAGTTTTGGGGTCTAGGGGTTATGATCGTGTAGATCTGGAAACATTTTTAAAAAATTTCAATACAGGAGCGACCGCACTCGGTAGATTTCATACGAAGTCTATCTAAAACGGGGTATAATATTGTCCACCTTTTTAGTTTATGAGTATACAATTTAATCCTATGCAGGGGACAATGCAAGAAGACTATATTAATATTGAATTCATTATCAGGACTTGCATTACAGGGCAGTATGGTAGGATTTGTGCCCAAAACTTTGGAATCCCGCCAATGGGAACAATATGGGCGGGACGCTCCCGTCTAAAAATTTCAGTTTTCCGAAAAATGTAATTTTAAACGATCAACTTCTGCGAACTACTTGCGAATTTTGTGATATTTTCAAGTAATCGTTTGCTACATTTTGCGACTTTTTTAACGCGAAAGATAGTTAAAATTAACGTTTTTACCCGCGACCGATGGACAAAATTCACGATTTTTTCCCCGAGATTGATTGACAAGTTTCGAGTTAATTTCAGCGTCTGATTGTCAAATTCAGGGGTTCCAAAAATTTTAAGTCCTTCTGTTTGAAAAATTATGAAAAATCATTCATCAGCCCGGAAATTCAGACATAAAAAATATAACAAAGATGTTACGAATTTTGAGAAATGGTCGCCGAAAAAATTAATTTTGTCAAGGATTAAAAAAAATCCCTTCAATTTAGTCGCAAAAAATAGCGAGAAAACGCTAATTTTATTAAAAATGCATGTTTTACAATCTGATTTTTCTCCATTACATTAGGCCGATCGGGGATGAAATTACATTGAAAAACACAGGAACTCGGCCGTTGGAGAAATACAAATTTACGTCTCTGTGCAATTATAGAGAAGTATTTCTGTCTATTCGCAAACAGTCTGATTTTCCTGATTAAAAATTGTTGATTTTAAGCAAGCAAGGGGTAACAACAATTACTTTAAGATATGTTGATGGATGAACTTTTGCAGCCATTGAAGCGATTTCTTTTCCATTTTGATTAGTGACATCATTTTTCAATCAAGTACTAATACTTTATCTTATGAACTCTGTAGCGTATTGTAGGTTATTTAAAAATAAAGTATGTTTATATTTTTTTCAAATATGAAAAATAAAAAATCTTTTATACTTGAACTTTGACTGTTACCAGAGCCGTACGTAGCCAAGGCAAGGGCGGGTGCGGGAAAATTTGAGAGACCTTTTCCTTCTAAACTCTAGAGGCATATCGAATCGGAGTAGATTGACATTATTTTTACAGTTTCTTTCATCTGAGTAAACTCTATTAGTCTCACTCCTCTTTCTATCCCTCAGAGTTCATTCTTGGAAACTGTATAAGTTAGAGACTTGAAATTTTGCATACTTATAGCTGAATATCTCCGAATACATACAAATAATAAAATTCTAAAAAAATCTTACATAATCTTAATTAAAGGGATTAATTTAATCCCAACTGATCATTTCTGCAATTTAAATTTTAAAAAGTATTTGTTTTTTTAAGCAGGTTAGCTGACTCAGCAATAGCATATTTGCTTACTATTCAAAAGGTTCATGGTTCAAAGATGGGCATGACAATTTGAAAATTTTCCCCAGAATACAATTTTTTTTTGTCATTTTAAGGTCAAAATTTTATGAAAAATATTTTATCAATTACAGTACAGCGCCGATTATCGAAACTTCAGTTATCCAAACAGTCTATTTTTTCCCCCAAAAGAATTTTAACTAAACTCTCAATTATCTTCTGGCTTGAAATACAGTTAAAAAAAAGAAAATAAAAAGAATATTTATTACCCAGTTAAACTGAAGGCATTGAGCTAACAGCTATCCTTAGTAATTGTATATTACAGCCTTATATTTTCAAGAAATAATGACCTCCGAAAAAGAAAATAAGGGGGAAAATACCCCCCCCCCCATTTCCCCTCTTTAAACTTAATCATTGAACATTCAAAACTAATCAAGGATACGTCTTAACATATAATAAACCTACATCCGAAATTAAGAGAAAATCAGATAATTCTCCATAAAAACCCATTTATATAATTTAAGGGAAGTTATCCCCCTCCTTTATACTAAACCATTAAATTTTCAAAACTATTCATAGATTTATTTTATCAGAAAGCACCTACATCCAAAATTTAAAGCAAAGTGGATAATTTTGCATAAAAACCCATTTATCAAATTTAAAAGGAGGGGTAATCGCCTGTACCCCTTTATATTAAATAAAAGAACCACACAATTAATTAGGGAAGCATCTTATCACTATGAACCTGTATCCAAAAATTGAAGCAAATCGGTTAATTCTGCAAGAAAAACAGTTTAGATAAATTGGGAGGTAGACCCACTGATTTCCCATTTACACTTATTCAATGAATTTCTAAACAAATCAGGGAAGCGTCTTATCAGAATGAACCTATATCGAAAAAATGAAGCAAATCAGTAAACTATGTGTGAAAAACCCATTAACCTAAATTAAGTAGGGCTACCTTCCATCCCCCCCCCCCCTTCAGACTTACCAAAGAACTTGTAAAACTAATAATGGAGGTGTCCTCATCAGAATTATCCTATGTCTAAAAATTTTAATGAAATCTGATAATTATGCAAGAAAAACCTATTTACCTAAATTAAAGGTAAGACCCCTTTCCCACTTTCAAATGAACTCCCGAAACTAATCATGATGGAGCCCTCATCAGAATGGTCATTTGTGTAAAATTTTAATGACATCTGATAAATCTGCATGAAAAACCCATTTATCAAAATTAAGAGTGGGGAATTAGCCCCCCATTCCCCTTCTTTATACTTACCCAATGAACACCTAATGCTAATCACACATGATCCTATATCTAAATTTTGAATGAAAACTGACAATTCTGCATGAGAAATCCATTTATATAAATTAAGGGGAGGGGCATTAGACTCCATTCCCCCTTCCTATATTTATTGACTGAACTCCCAAACTTATCAGGAAAGGGCCTTATCAGAATATACCTATATCTAAAATTCCAAGCGGATCAGAAATTTTCATCATGATTTATCGAGTTATTCATGTATATGCATTATACAGAACAGATGAGCACATAAGCTCTGAGACTTTGATAGCCTGTGAGCTAAAAAAAATGATGGTAGATCAGGAAATAATGAATGTAAAACAATAAAGGAGTAGGAAAGAATCCTATGTTATCAAGAAAAGGAAATCAACAAGTGGTTAAATAGTATATCAGACATGATATCAGATTTTAAAGGAGATTGTGAATGACAATTATTATGAAAAGAAATTGAAGAAAATGAAAATGAATGCTCTGAAAATAACCCAGAGGTCTATCAGATAACAAAGCCTTCAAATGTTTGGAAACATCTATGAAATGGCTCAAACGGCAGAAGAACGTTGATATTATTAAATATATTTAAAAACTATTAGAGATGTGGCAACATTGAAAAAAATGTCTTCGTTGAAGCAAGTTGCAATCAAAAACTTTTTTGCTTAAATTATATTCTCTGAAGTTCAGAAAATGATAAAAAGAAGAAAAAATAATGATAAAATCTAAATTTAAAAAGACAAAATAATTTTCAAGCACACGAACAGTAACTGGTGTTATAGTCCTAAGCTAGTATACTATGTGAAGATAACTAGTACAATCGGGAATATGCCTTAAATTGACTATCTATTTATCCAAACTGTTGTTTATCCAAACTAAGATTGGCCCCAACTTGTCCAAATAATAAGTGTTTTAGTGTACTTTTTTTTATTCAAAAGTTCTTTTTTTTTTTAAATTGTAAAAATCTAGGTTTTTTAAAAACTTTTGCTAAATGTTTAGTCCCTTGGGGATGAGCAACTAGTATACATGCCACTTAAGCTTTACAGAATTTTTCGTTATTCCCACATTTTATTTTTAATAGCAAAATTTACTTTATTTAATCAGAGCATTTTTACAATTATAGAAAACTTTCTATTTAAAAAAAAAAAAAAAAAAAAAGGATGTAAAAGATTAAAAATTAAGCAAAAGGCTCTCGTAGTGAACATGTTAAGTTTTAAAAGTATTGAAATTTTAAATTTTGAATAACAAATTATTTTGCTTTGAGAAAATTTCAAAATTAAATTTTGCTTTAAAATCCTCTAAATTCTCGTGAAATTTCAGAATTTGGAATTTTATTTAAATTTATTTTATAGTTTTTACTTATTTATTTATTTTTGCCAAAATTAGGCAGTTAATGTTTAAATTCTAAATAAATGCACTACTTTAAGCACTATCGAAGAACAATAACTTGGTCATACTAAATTCAAGCATTTTTCTCCAGAAGGGATTATTGCCATTTCGTAGGTTGAAATTGCACTTTTCTATATTAAAAAGTATGAAATCTGAAACCTTGCCGGCAGGAAAATTTCAATGTTAGGGCAAGAATTCAACACTGCTTTGGTGAGTTTCATTAATGCAGTTGCTTGCTTCTCACATTTCGAGTGCTTTTGACCCCCTTCGCGATGGGAGCATTTTATGAATTTTTTCCATTTTTAAATTGAGAAAATGCTCCAATTAATTAAGGCAAATTTTACTGGTGGGGATAAACAAGGATTCTTAAGCCTTTTTATTTTAAATATTTAACACCAAGTTCTTTGTTTTTCAATATGATGTGCATTTTTCGAGTTATTCGAATGTTTGTAGATTTTCTGACAACCTATATATGAACTGTGAAGTATATTTGCATTTTATATGCAAAAGAAACTTTGACAAAAAACATTAAAAAACTTCTCATGTGAAAATATATGCATATAATATAATACAGTCAAGGATCGATAATCCGCGCAACCAAAATCCGCAATTTTCCATAATTTGTGTTATTTTACGAATTTAAACAGTGAAATAAACAGTTAAGAAAATTTACAAATTTGTGATCCAAAACTGATTTTTTAAAGCAAATAATAAAAAAATTGAAAAGAAAAAACATAAAACATCTTTTATTTTATTAACAGTAAAAAAAAAAAAAAACTGTATTAAGGAACATATGTAATTATTTTTATTTAAATGCACATAATCAGTTTTTTATAACTAAGTTTAAAAAAGCATTTTAAGAGACAGCCTATTAAATTAATTATTAGATTTCATGATTATCTTTTCATATTATACTGATTATATAATTAAAATACTGTTTAGGAATAATAAAAGGAAGTATAAGCCATAATTTTCTATAATCCACAATATTCCATAATCCGCACAACCTTTGGCCCCAGCTTGTGCAGATTATAGAACTTTGACTGCATATATATATATATATATATATATACATATAAATCAGTGTTGAATTTTAATACTTTTCTTTATTAGGGATTTCTGCGGCTACAGTAGATGTGTGTATGTGTGGAGGGGAGGGAGTGAGGAAGCATTAGATTTTCAGAATGGAAATTTCACTTTTTGACCATTGAAAACATAAAATATCAAATCTTTGGGGGGGGCATCTCGTTGCTGCAAGGTGGGAAATTGCCTCTCCTCTGCTGTTTCTTCTAAGAATTCAACACTGATATATACATTATCTAAATCCTTATGCCTAAGTATAGAGCAATTAATTAAATCATGTGGCTTGTGAGTATAATTTTCACAATGATCAAGTAAGATATAAAAATATAATATTTTCCTCTTTCTAAACGCGATTATTGACGCTCAAAGAAATCTAAGAAATATTCTCACAAATTTTAACAATAATTGGAAAATCTGAATAAATAACTGAGCTTGTGAAATAACAGCATCAAGAGCATTGAATGTATTTAATTCAAATGCTGGATAATAAAATAAAATTAATCACTTATTTATGCTTCATACTGACTATTGAATTAACGTCAATATGTCTGAATGAGGTGAAGAGGTGATGCAGAGAGGAGATGTTCAGAGACTACTCAAAAACAGACATAATGGCGACCAGTTTTCATTTTTCTGTTAAGAAAGTTTTATTCCCCATAATCTGTAACAATGTTACAACTAAAGATAACTGTGGATATATAGGTTGGGAATAGACTAGACCAGCGGTTCCCAATCTATGGGTCGCGGCATTGTTATGGTGGGTCGCGGAACAATTGAGGCTTGTCAAAAATATATCTTTTATTTCATCTGATTATAAAGCTATGACAATTTCAACAGGATATAATATTTCAAGGGAAAATCCTTAATTCCCTTCCAGATTAATATACAATATGAAGAGAAAATCAAGAAATGTTTAAATCAGCCTTGAGATCCTGGATGAAATTCAACACATCGTGCTCATGCTTTTTTTATTTTTCTGTTTTTTAAAGACAAATACTGAGACAAACTGCATGTTAATATATATGTTTCCACATTGGTAAACACCAGTACCAGAAATCTCATTGATTATAAAGTTATAATTTCATAATAATAAAACGTATTTTTAACTATCTTTGTAGTTTGTGCATTGTTTTAATTACTATTCACTTACACACATTGAGATTACCGATTCATGTTCTTGTTGATAATGTATCTTCCGTACGAAAATTTGTGTTTTTCATAGATAGGATAGCCGAGCATATAGAGATTGTACAAAAATTGCTTACTGATTTGATTACTATACTGACCTTATCTTGGGTGGGTCGCAAAGTTTTTTTTTACTGAAAAATGGGTCGCAAAAAATTTTTTTACTGAAAGATGGGTCGCATACCAAGAAAGTTTGGGAATTGCTGGACTAGACAACTACAAAGAACATTTTCTGCTTTCAAATGTCCATGCCTAACTCTTTATTGATAAAAAATTTACATTTTATAAATGAATATTATTAAATATCTAAATTTAATCGTGAAATAAATAACTTGGAGCAATTTTTAAAAATTATATTTAGATGTTTTTAATTTTTTTTAAACCCAAGAACAAGGTCCTGTGTGGCCGCCCCTTTCGCACACTCCTAAGGACAGCTATATTGTGACTGTCAAATTGCAAAGAAAAAAAACCACATTATTATTTATAGGCTATACTTCAGAGTTTAGTCACAAGTGTGTTAGTCATAACTGTATACATTCTTAGACATTTGTATAAATAAATATTACAAATTTAGAAAAAAATGTCACTATTAATTAGTCATATTGTTTTTAGTAAAACATGTGTTAAAGATATGTATATGTAGCCATAACATTAAGAGAATGTACATATCATTATACTAAAGCATATAATAAAAGGTATTGTGCATTGAAAATGTATTTGAGTTTTGAATATGTGTGCTCTTGTTAGGGAGTCCCTTAAAGTTATGAGTGTATGTGGAGGGGTGGGCTTCGGTTTTCATAAGAAAATACAACTATTGATTCTTTCAGCTTGCTAAGTAGAATGCTAATGTAATGCATGGCCAGACTGATCTCCTACCCAATTCGCAAAATCTCAATGCATTTGAAGGAAACAGTTACTGAGGCTGTTTGCCGGGAGAGGGCTCTACGTAACCTCTTCAATTCCTGGATTCCCACGATTTTTGTTAGCAGATGTACGTTTGTTTTTATAATTCCTCTTACAGTTTATTTTTAAAAACAGCACTTTTTAGTCCTCATTTTATACTTTTTCCCCTTACATATATTTTAAAAATTAGTTAGTATATTCAATCATATTAAATGTATCTAACTTTGGGAAAGTTTAGGTGGAAAATAAAATTGACAATTGTAATATTTTCTAGGCTAAAAATGCTATTTAAATGCCAATGTTTCTGTTTCATCAAATTTAACTAGCTACTTTTGCTTTTGTACATTTTAAGTTAATGAGCGTGTGTGTGTATATATATATATATATATATATATATATATATATATATATATATATATATATATATATATATATATATATATATATATAAAACCATTAATTGTAAATAAAGATTCTTGAAATAAAGATTTTTTTCAAGAATTAAAAGCAAATTTCCTTCATATACTTTCTTGGTTTCTGTATAGTAATGACTTTTTATGTATAGATGTAATAATTATCCTATTTATGTAGAGCTGTGCGAAGGGGGTGGTTGCCCCATGCGTGGAAATTGAGGGGGCGCCAAATTTATATTACCATCATCCTTTGTTTCTTCTTCTTTTTCTTTTTTTTTTCGAAAAATTATATATACAAATATATTGGGATATTTGTGTGAAAAAAAATGCATTCTCAAAACAGCATGTTGCTTCTTTCTTAGCATCCAAAGTGTCTCCTTTGCCAACATATAAGTGCAATGTTCTTTTATATTATTTAGTTTTTTAAATAAAATCTTTTTAAGTTTCAAATAAATGACAAATATGTATTCAATAGACTTTAATTGCGTATTTACACTTTTCAATTTTGTGATACCTGTCACAAAGAGAAATGGTGACTGGAGGTGGGGGGGTGCCAATTTAAAACCTCGCCCCGGGCGTAATTTTCTCTTCACACACTGCTGCATTTATGGAATGTCAGTGGCATAGTAAGTGGGGGGGGGGGGTGGAGAAGCGGTCCGCCCTTGGTGTCACCCTCCAAGGGATGACACCCAATCCTTATTTGGAATTATATATATATAATCTTATAAAATTTTGAAAAAAATTCTGAAATGAAATGAAATTTCTAGCGCATCACATAACAAAGTTAATTTTCTTTTCTTGGTGAATCTGAAATTTTACACAGAATGGGGTGTCTAAATAAGATATGCACCAGGAACAGAAACCTACCTTTCCAACGAATGAGAGCAAAAGCAACTTAAAGAAAAAAAAAATCTATGTATAGCATTGACTTATGCAAACTATTGGATAAGTTATGAGTCGCCCCTGTGGTTTCTTATATGGGAAGTCTGAAGGTAAATAAGGAAAAGTTAGGTCTTCTCCAGTGTTGTAGATGCTGTGCATTTCTTTGCCCCCCCCCCCTCTTTTTTTAAGCGATTGTATTGGCATACAGTACAATCTATATTAATAGATAATATAATTTATACTTTATTCGGTGTCTGCACCCCCTGAATTCCAGGAAAGCATTAAATTTAGATTGTTAACTGTATTGCGTCTCAAAAGTACATGGACAGATGATTTTATAGAATAATAGTTCAAAAATTAAGCAATAATCACAGAAAAAATACTAAGTTTATTACGATAAAGAAAAACAGTATATAAGTTTTGTTAAAAAATCAAAATCGGCTTTCACATAAATGTATGGACTTTTTTAGAATTTTGTATTTAAATTACAATTTTGTATCTGTTTTTTTGATTTATCCATAAAATTACTACAGACATGCAAAAAATGTTAAAATTTTATTTGTAATAACGTAGAATTGTGATCGGAAAAAAAAATGATTTGGGGGGAGAGGGGTGACACCATTTACACCCACCCTGGGTGTCACCCATCCTAGCTAGTTATGGAATGTTATATGAATATTATCAATAACTTAATATATTTGAACATAAAAGAAACTTACATTTTTTTAAATTATATTTTTTTCTGCAAATTATGCTTCTATATTGCTCAAGAATATTAGAAAGTGTTTCATTTTGTATTCTATAAATTGAAAGTTTTGTTTTTGTGTCAAACAAAGTTGTTTTTCTTAATTTTGTAAAAATATCCTACTCTTCCCTATAAATGAATATTTATTTGTCAAAAATGTGTTTCTAAGCACGTTTAATTAAAAATTATGTATATTTATGTTTGCATTAATTATTTCAAAAAAAAGATTTGAGCCATTTTCGTAATCATTTTCGTCCGAAAATAGGAAGAATAACGAATTTATGTTTCAGTTTCAATTTTGTAGGTATGATGTACCGGTATGATCCATACATGCTGTTTATATTTTTTGCATTTTTCTTAATAACCATAATATATAAAGAAAATATTTAATATCTACTGCCTATATGCATTAATATGGTATTTATGTATTTAGTAGATAAATATATGTGTTGCTTCAAGTATGTTTCGTTTATGTTTATGAGCTGTAATAACAGTGGTTGAATAGTATTTATTCTAAATCTACATCTTTATTCATTTCTCCACAGAAATAAAATAAATAAAACTCTACGTATTCAACATTAAAATGATTAATTTAGTAACAATCCCTTTACCGTAAACATACTGTACGGTCATTACAAGCCTCTGTTTATGTTGTAGAATATTATTTATATGTAAATAAAAAATATTTTGCGCCGATGTTTTTCTATGCAATGTACTGTTTTATATTGATTTCTTATTAAGTCTGCAATTGTATCATACTATAGGCATGTTATGTTAGTGATTCTTATTGCTAGCACGATTGAACACGATTAAATCTAGCATAGCCCTAGTTCTGAATTGAGTTTTCTACTCGATTTTGAGGAGGTTACGTGGCGCCCTCTAGCTAGATCATGAATTACGGAGTGTTTCCGTAAAATCCTATGAATTAAAAGGCCGGTTAGCACCAGCGCATGAAATCTCACCATGCGTAATGACAGCAACTTACTGCATTTATGGAAAATTTGACCAAGAACTGTTTGACGGGAAAGGGGAAGTAAAACATGAAATTAACAAGAACAAAACTTTACACACAAACCTTCTAAAAAAGTAAAAAAAAAAATTGAAATTTTTTTTATTATTTAAAAAGCACAATGTGAGAGGACTGAAGGACAAATTTAAGGCAATAACAGAAAACATTCCTCAGTTTTTTTAAGGTTTGGGCTAAGAAAACATAAGTTGCAGCACACAGCCAGGGCTCAAAATGTACCAAAGCAAACCAGAATGATATTCAGGTTTATGATATTATGACAAACATTGTTCCGGTTCATGATTAATAATTTCACTTCAGTTAAAACTCATCCAAAGAAAAAAATAGAACATGGGTCATACACTTAACATCTTTGTGATAAACAACCCCTCACACCGTGGTTATGAAGCTATTGTGATAGTTTTTCCCCAAATGAACGATCCGCGAGACAAATGAGTATTAAACTTTAGTGACTAAATAAATACGATAGGCTTTTAAAATGCAAGCTTTTAAAATTTAATCTTCTGACATAAGAATGATGGAGGCAGGCAGAATTTAGGCCATGCCAGAGACAATATATAGCTAATTGCATTTTCTGAAACTTTTTTAAAAATTGTTGTTTAAAATTTAGAATGCATTTTTTTTTTTTTTTTTTTTTTTTGCATAATTAGAAATATAATTGCCTATACATTCAAAAATATATATCAACAAAAAATTTTAAATACTGTTCAGGTTCATGAAATTTTCTGATCTTGCATGCAATAGAAATAGAAATGCTTTCATATAAAATTTGTAATCTAAAACTTATTGGTTAAAATGGTTTGTGAAAAAAAATATATATATATATATGAATGAACAGATTCTTATCCTCTCCCACCCCCTTGTCACAATTTTACAAATCTTCCTCCTCCTTCCCCTCAAGCATGACATAATTTATGGATGGCCCCTTATAAAAATTATCTTTGTAAATTTATTTTGTCCAGAAGGGAAGGGTGGTCGCCAAAATCCATGTTTGCTTGAGTGTCAAAGAGACAAATTTTAGCACTGCTAGGTTTCTTAAATTGTTTTAATACTTCATGTACGTTTTGATAAAATGTATGTAGGAACTTTTGTATGCTATCATACATATGAAATATATTTTCATTCAACAGAATAGAATACAATTAAATTTAGTCTATGAGCAATAAAATGTTTTAAAATAAATGTAAACGAAAAAAAAATGATGTTTTGAAATTTAAATTCGAATAATTCATTCTCCAAACTAATTACAAAACAAATAGATAAATAAAATTATCTGATCTAAGTAAAGTATTTTAATAACATTTTAAATGACTACCATCAAAATTAAAATTGCGACAGATGAAATTCCGTGTACTCACGATATATAACCACAAACTGTAAAATTTATTTGAAGATTAGCCAACTAAGAAACTATGTTAGTATTAACTTATTTTAGTAAAGAATGTGAGGCCAATAAATTGATGTTTTAAAAGTTACCAGATATTACAAAAAAATAAAACGAGCTCGAAGTCGAGAGATAAGACGCCAGAGCAAGAATGATTCGTCGATTTTTATATCATACTTCCCAGAAAAGGAATCATTCATTCATTGGGAAAAGAATTCAGTGTAATTAATTAATTAGATATATTATTTATTTATAAGACTGTTAAAATGACAATATGAATATTACTTTTATTTTTTTTCTCCTTTTTGTAATATTGGTCATCGAACGAAACAAGCTTTACCAAAGAATTTAAACTTTATTTTTGTGAGTTATACAAAGTCAAATAGTGTCAAATTTTATATCCCAAAAAATATTAAAGTGTTAGATTCGTGAATTTTGACTGATGCTTTCTGTTTCTTTATTTTATAAATAAATGTTTTATTTTGTTAATTAAAATAATTCATGGATTGATTCATTATTCATGAATGAATTCATCCATAGTGATTCATTCATTGTGCTGGCGTCTGCTTTATACTTGTTATTATAATTATATGTTAGTGTTGTAGCGTACCGTTGAAGGCTTCCAAGATGAATACAGCGAAATACTTGCATGTAGTTTATTCACACATATATTATTCTAGACAGGTTACACATAACAAAGACGCGACACCACATTTATAAAAACTCGAGGGGTCTCTCAATGAGAGAAATTCTGTACGAGATTACGAAATCACCTTGATTACGGCTGATTACAGCTGATTACTGTAATCACATGTGATTATACTTGATTACACTAAGATTACAGCAGATTATACTGATTATACCAAGATTATAGCTGATTATACTTGATTACACTAAGATTACAGCTGATTATACTTGATTACATGTGATTTAATTGCTAAAGGTTATCATATAAGAGTTTTAATCGATTTTACTATCTTCCAAGCAACTTTTTTTACATGTTAACTTTTTAGAGTTGTCCAAAATAAGAAAATAGTATCAACATCTGTATAAAGAGGAGTTTTTATCCAGTCTTTTACGATTCCTTCTTTGCAGCGGTCCGCTTGTGAAAATTGATTTCTGATTTAACACGTCGAGTGCCATGTCAGCCACAGGTGACTGACAGTCTACAATATGATATGAAACCAAAATATTTATATTGTTTTATGTAATTACTGAAAAATGTATTAAAAATGTATATAATATCATGTTTTACATTGTCAGTCACCGGTGATTGACGCGGTCTAAACGGAAAAAATCCAGAGTCAGTCACCGTGACACTCAACTTGTTAAATAGAAATATTTCATGATTCCGATCCTGATGATGAAAGGATAATTATAGGAATATTCTGATTAAAACAGAAACTTGTTTAAAATGGAATTTTTCCCGATCTCTATTAATTCAATTTTCACTGATTTTATTCTAATTAGCAAGTGTAAAACTTCATAAACGGAGAATTTTAATGGTTTACTCAATCATGCATACGAATACACTCAAGTCTGTTAAATTGAAACCGCAAAGATAGATAAAAATTTAATTTTTGCCATGTTTTCGTCATAGCTTGCATAATAGCCGTAGCTAGAAGTGAATAGTAGGTAGTAGGGGGGGGGGGAAGGCCTCAAGAGAATGCAGGGAGGGGGGCTCATAATATTTTTTTCTTTCTCTCTGACGCAGAAAGATAAATTAGTGCATATTTACACTGTAGATACTATGTTTCTTATTAAACTGTAGTAATAATTTCATTATATGCTTAGAAAAGTACAAGACGACGGTGAAAATTTTGAGTGTATAACTTTGAGCAAAATTAAACATCATGTTGGTTTCATGTATACAAATAAGATGAGGGGGTGTTTAAACACTTATTTTAGGTACAATTTAGTATTTGTGCAAAACTGTGAAAGAATCTCAAAAATAAATTAAATTTCGAACAAAATTTCATTTGAATTTTCGGAACAGAAATTTATTGAGTGACCTTGGGATCGTTTCCAGGGGGGGGGGGCTCAAAATATTTTAGCCGCCCATAGCGCCCCCTTAGCTACGGGCCTTATGTATTTCGTTAACACTATAAAAATTTCCACTTAAGGGCACTTAATAGACAGGTTAATTTTTTACAAGGTTTACGGTATACAACGTACATTAATCTAAATCATGTATACAAATACAGTCAATGAAGTTTGAAATTAAAGGGCTACTTAAGTTATCCGAAAAGACCCATTCGCTAATGCTAATCCTATGGAAAAAATTTATAAAAATATCTCATGTTCATTCCTATTGTGTAGTTGAGGTCAATCTGCACAAAAACCGTTTTTTACTTTTTCGATTTTGATTGCAAAATTTTTCATGAGAATGCTTTCACTTTCGGAACTGGTTCCGAAAATGAAAGTGTCCTCATTAAAAATATTTGAAAAGAAAATCGAAAAGGTAGAAACGGGTTTTGTACAGATCGAACTTATCTCTCCAATATAAAAATATTCATTTAAAAATATTGAAATTCAAACGATATATCTTTAAAAATTTCTTCCATAGGATTAGCATTAGAAACCGGGTCTTTTCACTCGACGAAGTAGATTTCTAAGCTTATGAAGTACTGTCAAACCTGTCAAAGAAAAATAAAAAATATCGAAAATTTTTCGTTTTGTTAGGTTTTTGGTCTTATCTTGCATAACTGTGTGGTATTTATTTCATAAAAAATAATAATAATAATAAATAATTTAGGACAAGATTCAGTTATAGACATGTAAATTTTTCACAGGGTTCACTGTATACAATATATATCAACCTGAATCATGTATACAAGTATAGCCAATGAAGTTTGAAGTTAAGGGTGCATTCGAAAAAATGATTTTCCATCTTCAACAGCTCGAAATTTTCAGATACAATTTTGGATACATTTGTAAAAGTAGAAGCATGAAACTTGCTGAGGGGATTTTTGAATTGACGTACAAGGTACCGTGTGATGTAATTTTTCGCTGATTTAATTAGAATTTGATTTATAAGCAATTATTTTCTCAGCGTGACCCTTTTTTTCGTTCGCAGACCTCTCGCTTCGGAAAATTTGGTCCAAAACGCCGTTTTTGACAGCATTTTTTGCGACATTTTCTGCATTTATCAAGGAATTGATAATCACGGCATCTTGTATAGTTTCTAAATAAGAGAATTCGAAAGTTTAGTACATTTGAGAGCAAAAATGAATCTAAAAATAAATCTGAAAAAAGGCAGTTTGGATCGGAATACACCCTTAAGGGTGTATTCGAAAAAACGCTTTTCCACCTTCAACAGCTCGAAATTTTCCGATACAATTTCCGACACATTTTTAAACGTAGAATCATGAAACTTGCTGAGGGGATTCTCGAAGGGACGTACGAGGTGCCGTGTGATGTCTTTTTACGCTCAATTCATTAGAATTTGAGTTATAAACAATTACCTTATCAGTATGACCCTTTTTTTCATTCCCAGATCACCCACTTGGAAAAAATCGGTTCGAAATGCCGTTTTTGATTGCTTTTATTGCAATATTTTCTGCATTTATCAAAGAATCGACAATTACAACACCTTGTGTACTTTCCAAATAAGAGATTTGGAAAGTTTGGTGTATTTGAGAACAAAAAGGAATTCAAAAATAAATCGGAAAATAAGCAGTTTGAATCGAAATACACCCTTAAGGGGGTACTTCATTCATGCGAAAAGACCAATTCGCTAATACTAATCCTTAGGAAGAAATTTATAAAGATATCTCGCTTGAATTTCAGTATTTTTAAATGATTATTTTTGCATTGGGTCAATCTGTATAAAGTATTTCAGTTTTTCTATATTGACTGCAGTTTTTTTTTTCCATGAAAATGCTTTCTCTTTCGAAAATAGTTTCGAAAATGAAAGTATCCCCGTTAAAAATATCTGAAAACAAAATTGAAAATGTAAGAAACGGTCTTTGTACAGATTACTTATCCACTCAAAAAGAATAATTTAAAAAGATTAAAATTCAAACGATATATCTTTAAAAATGTCTTCGATAGAATTTGCATTAGCTACCAATTCTTTTCGCTTGACTGAATAAGCCTCCTAAGACTATAAAGTAGAGTCAAACATTTTAAAGCAAAAACAAAAAGATTGAAAAATGCTCGTTTTCGTCTGGTTTTCTTCTTAGCTTTCATTTTTCTATGGTGTTTAATTCATTCAGACTATAGAAATTTTCCATTTAACGTAAAATTCCGTTATAAACAGGTTAATTTTTCACTGTATACAACGTATATCAATCTGAATCACGCATACAAATGCATACAGCTAATGGAGTTCGAATTTAAGGGGTTACGTACTTTAGTCATGTGAAAAGATCAATTCGCCAATGCTAATCCTATGGAAGAAATTTATAAAATTAACTTGTTTTTATTTTTATTATTTTAATTTTTCCCCCTTTAATTGGATAGCTAAGGTCAATCTGTACAAAGACCGTTTTTAGCTTTTTCGATTTTGCCTCTAGATATTTTTCATGAGAATGCTTTCACTTTTGAAACCCGTTCCGAAAATGGAAGTGTCCTCATTAAAAATATCTGAAAACAAAATTGAAAATGTAAGAAATAGTCTTTGTACAGATCGGTCTATATTTTCCAATGAAAAGGGAATCGTTTAAAAATATTGAAATTCAAACGAGATATCTTTAAAAATTTATTCCAATATTCCATTTATTCAAATGGGTTTTTTCTTTTGTTTGAAATGGTCTCCTAAAAGTACAATCAAACCTGTCCAAGTAAAATAAAAAAAGATTGAAAGTTATTTGTTTTTGTCAAATTTTCATCTTAGCTTGCATAATTGTATTTATTTAATTAAGACAATAGAAATTTCCCATTTAAAGGCAAGATTCCGTTATAGATAGGTTAATTTTTCACAAGGTTTATTGTATACAACATATGGCAATCGGAATTACGCATACAAATGCAGCCAATGAAGTTTGAAGTAAAGGGTCTATTTGAGCTACGAGAAAAGACCAATTCGATAATGCTAATCCTATGGAAGAAATTTATAAATATATCTCGTTTAGTAGTATAATTTCAGAAGTTTTAAATGATTATTTTTGAATTGGATAGCTCACATCAATCTGTACAAAGATCGTTTTTTGCTTTTTAGATATTGACTGCAGATTTTTTTTCATGAGATTACTTTCACTTTCGAAACCGGCTCCGAAAATGAAAGTTTCCTCATTAAAAATATCTGTATACAAAATCGAAAAAATTAAAAAAACGATCTATGTACAGATTGATCTTACCTATCCAATGCAAAAAGAATCATTTAAAAATATTTAAATATTTTCCATAGCATTAGCAATCGGGCCTATTCACTTAATTAAGCTTGTAAAGTACCTTCAAATCTATTAAAGCAAAATTAAAATGATTGAAAGTTTTTTGTTTTTGCCAGGTTTTTTGTCTTAGCCTGTAAAATTGTAGAATATTTATTTCATTAAGTTCACTTCTTACAGGTTTTATTGTATACAACGTGTATGTATAGAGCGTCGGTTCCCAATCTGCAGTACTCGTATGCGTATCCTAAGGAGTATGTAACGGAGTAATGTGCTGGGTGTACGAGAAAATAATAGCGGAAATTACAAAATTAATTTTAAAAAGTCGCAAAAATAGTTAATAAAGTCACAAAATTGTCCTAAATGATAAATGTAATTTGTATCGATTTATGAAATGGTTCTGATAAGAAGCTTACTAATTTAAAACAAGGGGGTAAATGTGATCGCATATCATACAAAGGGTTTCGTTTTATATTTATTTCAGAAAAAGTTATCCTTTAATTAATAAATCCAAATTGTTAATTTATATTTATTAAATTCTTACATAGATTGTAGTACCAATAAATTTGATCTTAAAACAATTATAAAAAGAAGTTATTTATTTTAATTAAAATATAAATGTTGAAAAAAATTATTTACATAAAATCCAAAATATCAATTCATTTGAAAATCAACAAATAAATAAATAAATAAAGACAATAAATAAATAAATAAATAAAATAAAGTAAAAATTACAGAAATAACAATTAAATTTTAAATTTCTAGAAGCAAAAAAAAAAAAAAAAATCGCTATGAAAATGCTTTAAAAAAATTGGTTGCCTGTAAAGTCGGTATACGGGCGAAAGTTTTACGTGACAACGACTTTGAGTTGTAAAATAATTTTAATGTGAATATTCATTCGTATAGTAGGAAGAAGGATGAAATAATAGTAACAATTTAAAACATTTATTTATACAAAGAATTATATTTAAAACATTAATTTATACAAAGAATCTCGCACTGAATTTCATATTAACAAAATTTTATTTTTACCTTTACACATACATACGTATTTATATACAAATATACATACAATAACTTGCAATACATTTGCGTACAATGAAACAGCGTTTACTACAACTTAACTTGTTCCTATGTGAGTTGATACACTCCTTATAGCGCAGCAGCCATTCTCTATTACGAAGAAATGTGTTTATGTTTAGACACAGAAAACCGTCATTATCGGTTCACTTTTCTCTTAACTTTTTCCGGTCACTTGTGGGACCATTTTCTGAACGTGAATGTGAATTCGCTGCAAGGAAGGGGCGGTGATATTAACAAAATTTTATTTTTACCTTTACACATACATACGTATTTATATACAAATATACATACAATAACTTGCAATACACTGTGTTTGTTAAACACATTTTACTTCATGTTTATTGATGTCAAATGTTGAATTTTGTAAACAGCATATTAAAGAATTTTTCAATGAGCAGAATATAACTAAAGTAAAATGGCTTTCACTAATCACATATCATTAGTTTTCCATAATATACCACCGAATTACGAAATAAACTACACTTATTTTCTTTGTACTTTATACTAATAACTAATACATAACGTATTTCTTCTTAGTTTGATACTATCTAAAATTCCTATTAAGCACCGCCCGTTCCTTGCAGCGAATTCACATTCACGTTCAGAAAATGGTCCCACAAGTGACCGGAAAAAGTTAAGAGAAAAGTGAGCGCGTATCGTGAGCGGAGCGTAACGTAACGTAACGCAGTTTCTTGAAGTGTCTCCCGGCAAACCAATTTACAAGACGTTGTCACGTCAAAAAATGTTTAAACGATATTTAAAATGGTATAAATCATTAATAAATCGCAATAGTTTCTATAATAGAAAGAAAATTGAATTCCAAAAAATGTTATGATTGTTAGTGATAAAAAAAATAATATAAATACTTAAACTGGCAAAAAAAAAAAATAATAATAATAATAGGTCATTTCTGGAAAAAATAGCGTTTTCCGCTCAGAAAGCAGTCCATTCCTACCCCCCCCCCGCCCCTCCCCTACAAGATTTCAAAGAACTGTTTACCGCTAATAGCCGTGAAATCCAAGATGCCTCATCGGCTGTCTGTTGACAAAATTTATGACTCAGTAAAGAGATAAAAATACGCAATTTTTCCTATGTAGGGAAATGCTACTTCGAGAATTGAGAGAATGTTTTTGCAGTACTGTACACTAGAAAACTTTGAAGATTTTACTTTATTATTATTATTATTATTACAGCAATGAAACCGAGAATTTCATCACGGTATAAGTTTCATTAGAATACTTTCGACTTTTATAAATGCATAAATTAAAAAAATATATTCGATGAAAATGAAATATAACAATAAAAAGTGATTCAAAGTAGGTTTCCGTCAAAATTATTTAGATATTTCATTTTACTTTATATTATGTTTAACTTATATATATATTTCATCTTTACTGTCAAATTAACCCATTGAAAATTTTAAACGAATAAGTATTAAAAAAATTTGTTTATAACTCCTTTTCCAAATTTAAGTAATATTCAATGTTTGTCAATTTTTCCTTTTGGTTATATAAAGCAACATTAATTCACTAGTGAAAAATCAAAACACAGTTGATTATGATTAATTAGTGCTATTTGAAAATTCGTTTAGATAAAAATATTGTTATAAATAAAAAATAAAATGCATTAAAAAAAATCACGTTAAATTTGAGAAAAAGAGGAACACTACATTAAGACAACACTTTAAGCCTAGAAATTATTAATTTCCATTTCAACACCAGCAAAATGAAACACATTCAATGTAGACATATTTAACATTATTGAGTATATTAACTAATTTTAGAAATGTGTGTATAAATAAAAATGTATCGTATTCTTTTTTCAGATGTGTACACAGCAAGACCAAAATAAATATTTTCTCCAAATAAATAAAAAAACTCAAAAAACATTACCCCCCCCCCGCCCTTATTAAGAAAGTTATGAAACGACACCCTTGTTTGAATATTTTATCTCTGCATCTTAAATTGTCTCTCTATCTCTGATCAAAACATTTTATTTTCAGGTAAAATGAGCTGAAATTTATTCATCAACAATGCTGTATGATTTTTTTAACTATACGAATTCCATCACATTAAAAGGGTTTATCATAACTCGACTTATCTTTTATAATTATTTTTTTATAATGATCTATGATAGAATTTTCTCAGAGAGCATTCGAAGCACTTATGCGGTTTCAAGCAATATTTTTTCTATTGATGTTAAGGGTGTATTCGAAAAAAGCGTTTTTCCACCTTCAACAGTTCGAAATTTTCTCATACAATTTCAGACGCATTTTCAAAAATAAAGCATGAAACTTGCTGATTTGATTTTTGAAGAGATGTATAAAGTGCCGCGTGATGTGATTTTACACTCAGTTCATTAGAATCCGCTTCCGTAAATTCGGTTCAAAATGCAGTTTTTGATTGCTTTTTTTGCAATATTTTTGCATTTATAAAAGAATCGACCATCACGGCACATTGTGTACTTTCTAAATACAGTAAAACCTCCATAACGGAGACTCCCGAATAGCGGACACCTCTGTTTAACGGACAGTTTTCCAATCCCCACTCCCAAAACTTAAATTTTTGTATGTTTAACCTCTGAATAACGGACATTCCGAATAGCGGACACTTTATTCGGCGATAAAGGATGAAAAAATATTTATTAAACAGAAAAAAAATTAAAAAAAAGTAAAAAGGCCCCTGAATTTATCAGGACAACGTGTCACAAATTTTGTGATCACAGTTATATGTAGATAAAGAGCTGGGGAAAATCCCCCCCCCCTCCCAACGTTCAGTGCTAAATTCAGGGGGTTGCCCAGGAGAAATAATCTCCCAGACTATTGAAATATCATCCAAGAATATTTTGATATTTTAGGTTTTTAAAGATCAAAAATTGCAATCCCTCCCTCCTCGCCCAGATCTGTACAATGTCCAACAACATCACACAGAAAAACAAATTACATGAAATCGCAAGCAAAAATAAACTTTTGTAACAGATTTTTTTCACAATAATATAATAAGCAATGGATAAAAGTGTGCACAATTTTATTTCAATTTTATTGCTTAAAAAATAACTAGGACTTCCCTCAGAGGGATAAGTCTGAGCGATATTGCTGAGAATACACATTTAATAACTTGCGATAAGTAAAGAAAATGAGATGTTACCTTTAATTGGTCATTCATTGTGATAAAATATAATGATGAAAAGAAGCATATCGAATCGTAGAACTACAAAATCTTGTTGCATATACTATTTTTATAAAAGATAAGCAAACCATGCATGGATATAAAATTGGAAATATGCAAAATGTTAAAAGTAATACAGAAAATAAAACACCAATTTTTCCTATATTGGAAATATAGCTCTTTGAAATGATGTCATGAGCATAAACAGAAGCTTCGCACCGATTTGATAAACTATAAATAACATAAACTATTATGTTTGAAGAGAAATGGAGTGTATTTTATATGGTGTGAAATCCGTCCGAATAGTTTATAATGTTTAATATCTGTTTTCCACGGATGCAATGAGGTTGTCGATAAGAGTTAAGGAATCCTTTTTTAAAAATTTGTCCTAAACGAGCACTTACATCTTATAAGTTACTGTGATGCCAAAGTTATAGTTTCTGACCCCAACAGTATCCTAGAAATTGCAATATTCTCAATAAATTGGGTTTAAAACTTTTTCTAGAAAAAAAATGTTTAATATGTGAAATTAAATTGTCGAATGTTTTAGAAATCGTTCATAACGAAAATATTATATCTTAAAAGTTGCCACCAAAAAAAAAAAAAATATTTTAAATTTTTAGTCATATCAACATCAAAGAATTCTCAATTTTAGAACTTTTTTTGCTCGTGCATTGATGGTGATTGTTGTTCCTACTCAAAATATAGTATATTTTGCAGCAAAGATGATTACCAACATTTTTTGCCCACATTATTTTTCAAATCGGCTAGGTACTTCCAATGCTAACGAAAAACACACAAACGTTAATGCTTTATAGCATAGAAATACAGAATCAAAAGCTATTTATCTCCTATTATATACACATAAACAGGGGTGGGGAAATACATCATTTTGCTCGCCAGTGGCGAGTGGATTTTCTCATAAGGCGAGTGCATTTTTAGTTTTTGAAAAACTGTAGGCAATAGGCACATTATCAGAAACACTTTTTTAATCTAGATATTTTAACTTTCCAAATTATTACAGTGTAAGTATGGTACTAAGTTCTATCTAATATTAATCTTACCTTTGTTACATATATTTCTTAATATTATACAAAAAAGAATTATGAAAATGCATTGTAGTAATAGTAATTTTGTCTGTAATCGCGTGCGATTTTGTCATAACTATTTTCAACTGCGTGTGTTGCATCTTGCGGGCTGGCGAAATAAATCCTTGGCTGGTAAGAATTTGGAAAATTTCCCCACCCCTGCACATAAATTATCTAATTAGTGCTAGCAGATGAATTTTTAAATATACATAGATCAATATAATGCTTCATTTTTCTTTTATTAGTATTTCTTAGTATTCATTTTTCATTTATTTGTATTATTCAGTAAAAAACTCACTTTCTTAAGCCCGAATTACGTCAAACTTTTTATAAAAGCGCCTAAGTCCATATAACGGCGAAGTATTGTGAAGAGTATTAAATACAAGGTAGTAAGACACTTAGCCAAACGCAGGTAATAAATCGCCAAATATTGTCCTTTTCGCCCTCTCTCGAAATGCATTTTTTTTTTCGTATATTTAAAAAACACGATTTTGAGTCATCTTATTTAAAATTCAAATGAATAAATGAGAGGAAGCAATAATAGCATAAGTCAAAACATTCAAAAGTCAACATCAAGGAATTGTATCGTAGTTACACATGTTGAAAAAAGCTGCTTTCGGCCAAAAAACGTTGTCTTCACTAAATATGAATCCGATTAAAAAAAGTACGGTGATTAATTAAAATGTTATAGGTAGAGCTGCCAAGTCTCCGGCATTTTGGGTACCGGTATTTTAATACAGAAAATGTTTTATTAAATTGGAACATTCTGCGGATTTAAAAAATAACTTTTCCTATAAGAAAATTCTGCTATGCAATAAGCGAGGGTTTGGCATCTTTATATAGGAATATTTCGTAATCTACTTTTTACCTTAAAAAAAGCATCGACCATTTTTCGGGTACAAAAAGTATTGCTAATTGTTCCATTTTGCATACAAGGTACTGATTGTAATATTGATACCTCTATGGTGATAAATTTCCAATAATTTTTCAAATCCCATTTATTTCATTAAAAATATAAATCTTTTATTCATTTAGTTTAAAATAAATGGTTTTTAACTAATTTCATAATACTTTTGAAGTATCACTTTTAATTGAAATATTCATACTTAATCCATAACGTACATAATATATGACTCTGTTATTACATAAGTCACCTTTTTATTATCATAAAAATTATGTTTTACTGATTTTTATTAACTCAATAGGAAAAATTTTGTGTTTTGAGCAATAGATGTCCGCATTTCCTATTATTTATTTATTTTAACAAAATTCTTTGTATTTAGAACAATTTTTATTTAAATAGGAAATCCAGATGTCGCTGTTAATAAAGAAGAAAGTTACAAAAAAGGGTACAAAACGAGTGGACACATACTATCAAATAGGGAAAAACGACAAATCCCAAAAAGACGTAGTATGAAATATCTTTTAAAACAAAAAAACGAGGTCTGATTATCGAGCCTACTGATTACAAAATGTGCATTACATTAAAAAAAAATGCTGCAAACATTGATTATTTTTTCTTTTGTGCAGTTTTGACTTCGAAAGGTGCGCTATGTTGCAAAAAGATGTAAGCAGCTATGAAAACACACTTAGTAAACTTTCATGCTCACTTTTACAAATAAATATGGCATATATATGCCCTATATACACCGAGGTACCTAATTGGTACCAAAATGGCGTTTAGTTGCCTAACATGCTGGTTATCATATAAATGTTATAATAAGTTGTTTGTTCTAAAAATATTATCATTTATTGATTGTTATATCTTTTTTAATAACAGGTAATGTTTCATTTATTCCTTTTTTTTTTCATTTTGAAATAAATAAATAACGTGTCGTTATAGCATGCTATATGCATCTGGTAATCAAATCGATGTTTTCGCCTAATTGGCATAAAAAATCTCGCCAAACCCGGTGCTTATATCTCTAGTATATTATCTCAAGTATTTTATTTATGTATACTATAATTGTTTTTACATACCACTTACTTCTGGTATATAGAAATAGGTAAGTGACTCCTTTATGCAGTATAAATTGTATAAAACTTTAAAAAATAGCCCCGTTGCCCCTTTTTGGATCGAATTAAAAAAAAATCAATGTCAAATTCCAGTATTGCTCCCAGTATGCATACATACTACATATTTCAAAGTTGTATGCCAACAGGAAACGGATGAAAAATGGGAAAAAATGTCACATGTGCACCAGGGTACATAATTGGCGTCAAAATGGCATTATTTTACCTGAGATGGTAACCCGGCTTCATTTATTTATTATTTGTTTATTTACTCACTAGCGGCCCGCCCTCGCTTTGCTTCGGGTAGAGCAAGTCGCCCAGTCCCATGTCCATAAGGATTAATACTAAGGTAAAAATAAAAATATTTTACTGAGACGGCATTTTAATAATTTTTTTTAATAAAAAAAAACTCTTATTGTGACGTAACTATAACAGACATATGCTGTCGCGACATTTTTTGTAGATAATTATACGTATTGCAAAGTAGTAGTACATTATTTTGTTTTATAATTAATAATGTTCTCAGCGCACGTGATGTAAGAATTTTTAAGGTCATTTATCGACACCTTGGGTTACACTATTGGCATTTTAGCAAGGATCCCTATTTTTTTAAAAATATAATATAACCTATGTTCACAATAAATAGTGTAGCTGTCCAACTGTAAAAGCATTTTTGGTACTACTCTGTTATCCCGTCGACCAATTTCGCCAAATTATACAAATCGCCAAACTAATAGCCAAATTGTACATATTGACGTAATTTTTATTTTATATAATACACACACAAAAAAAAATACTTCTAGGTTATCCCGTCGACCAATTTCGCCAAATTATACAAATCGCCAAACTAATGGCCAAATTATACATGTTGACATAATTTGTCATTTCATGTTACATTTTTTGTAACATATCATTTCATGTAACATGTCATTTCATGTTACATTTTTTAATAAACGTCCTCTTCTAGTAGGTCTACTGTAGTTTCCTATCTACCTTAATCTGTTCCAGCAAGAATACATAGAGTAAAAAATGTAAAGAATTATTGACAGATAAAGAAAAGTTTTTGTTTGTATTTATGACGGCCATTTATCTACATGTGGGATATAGGCCCTAAGGCAAGGATGCCCTCCGTGGGGGTGGAAGACGAAGAAGGGTGTTTCACTTATATATTTAGTAGAACAATGAAGCATAAAAAGTATGTTTTAAAGCTGTATTATTTGAATAACATTAAAACAGTTAAAACAGACAGTTTCACTGCCTCTTGCTTTTATAAAACAGTTGCTAACATGTAGCCGTTAAATCAGAATAATCTTGATGACTAAATTTTGTAGAAAAATAAGTCTTTAGTTTGCATCTAATAAAATCTTTCTACCTTCTGTAATCGATTCCATTATGAATTTTAGTGTCAAACATTAGAAGTGCTAGAAACGATATTATTACAAATGTACCAGACTTATTTCATGTTTGTCCTCAAATAAATGTGAAATTTACGATCATCCATTATTGGCATTTAATGTTATAGCTTGACGATAGTTTTTTGTTCGACTACTTGATTATTCCGTCGATCAATTTCGCCAAACTATACAAATGGACATAATTTTTATTTTAAATAACCAAAGAATCAATAAATTACTAAAATGTTAATAGAAATACAAATAAACATCGAATTAAAATTGGTTGATGAAGAAACAATTACGTATAACAAATTTAATGTCAAATGGTCGATGGGATTATCAAGTACTACCAAATTATATAGACAAATTGTATAAACAATAATATTGCCAATAATATGTAGGGCAGGTGTCATCTACGGATCCCGTTGGCGCGATTGCAGCAAATTGAGATTTTATGCCTCACGTGGTAATCCGGTAATAGTTGATTATTTTTGAGTAAATTATTTCATTATTTTTCTTTTCTCTTTTAAAATTATATAAATTGTTTTGTTCCATAATTATTTATTGACTTAGTTTATTATTATTATTTCCTTTTTAAAATAATAGAAAATAAATAAGAGTAATATAAATGTAATTGGTATTTGAAAACGCAGTGTTCTCCAAATTGGCATCATAAAAAAATCACGCCAAGGTGATGCGTGTATAAAAGTGGAAAAATGTTTGCAATAATATAAACAAAAAAAACGTAAACAAATAATTAAAAATTCGCCATTTCGATAGTTTTTTAAAATAACATCAAGGTTAATTCTCCATTCGGGCAGCAATAGTAAATTTTCTTTTCTTCGTCTGTTTCATAATAAAAAAACATAAATTTAATAACTTCTAATTAAATAATCTGACTAATTTTCTGTAATCGGATTTATGATCTAAAAGATCGATAGTTATATGATAGATAATTTTTGACTAATTTGGCGGAAAAATCGTTTTCGAATACCAGTTTCATATATATATTTAAATTATTTTCTATTATTTAAAAAATAATAACAATTAGTATTTAAATAATAAGTATAGAACAAAACAGTTTACATAAGGTGCTACTTTGATATACCCCCCAAAAATTACGCGCCAAATGTGGCACTCCCTACGCACTTTTCCAACGGACCTTTTAGGTTTGCTGTTACTCAGCTTCATTCCTTCATTTGTATTTTCTATGTATTCATTGTATTTTTTAGGTATTCCTTTTTTGTATTTAACTTAATTTTAATTAATGTATTTTTAATTAATTTATTATTTTTAATTAATGTATTTTTAATTAATGTATTTAACTTAATTTTAATTAATTTTATTTTTTGTATTTAACTTAATGGGTATTTTGCTTGGCGAGAAAAAAAAGTCGCCAAATTTACGATTTGGGGGGTATATCAAAGTAGTTCCTTACATAATTTTAAAGAAGAGAAAGGAAATAAAAAACATTTTATTAATAATTAAATAACAATAGTCGGGTTGCCATGCCAGACAAAATAACATTAATTTAGTGTCCATTAGTTACCTCGGTGTGTATATGATATCTGTGCAAACAAAACTTCCGATAATATAATAAATGACGTCATATTTATTTTCCTTTGAATTTTTTTTATTTTAATTTTTCACGTGGATACTGTTCAACTAAAAATTAATTGCCGAGGAGAAATTATTTTCCATATTTTGATTTTTTTGGCAACGGGGAAGAAAATGGTTATTTTTTATCGGAAAAATTTTAATTGATTCTGTATGAAAAATAATGATATTTTGAATTATTAAGGAAAATATTTGAATAAATCAATTAAAAATTAGCCTATGTTCACCGGAAATAGTGTAACTTTTTAACGGTGAAAGAATTTTTCAAAACCGTCAAGTAGTTTCGGAGCCTATTCAATTCAAACAAACAAACAAACAAACAAACAATCAAATCTTTCCTCTTTATAATATTAGTATAGATAAAATGTTTATTTACTTTCACTTCCTTCTTTTAATTATATAAAATATTTCTTTTTATAGTTATTAATTATTATTATTATTTTATTTACTGTAAGTTCTTTTTGAAAATAGAAAATAATTTAAAAATGTGTATGTAAGCGTTATTTGAAAAAGGAGTTTTCGCCAAATGGGCTTTGAAAAAAATTGCGCCAAATCTGATGCGCTTGTGGTATCCGTGCCGAAAAATTAGTGACCAGAATTGACTTCCATACACAAACAAAATATAAGTTAAAAGAAAACATGCAATGAAAATAAATATAAAGGGAAAATGATGTCATAAAAGAAACTTTTTATTTAAAAACGTTTCTAATTTTCACACGCGAAATATGTAAAACATTCTTTTAGCGATCAAAAAGTGCTGTTAAGAGATTATCAGAAAATCTCAAAATCAAAGTTTTTATGACAGTTTTTAATATAAAAAAATAACAGTTTTATTTTCCTGCATGATTAAATTTTAAAATGTTTTATTGCATTCAATATTTCTGAGTGCGAAAATGATTACTATTTACTCCATGTACTGATTCTGTTATCTACGAAAATGTCCAGCCGGTGAAAATCACGCTCACCAAATTTCTGTGACGTATGCACATAAATTGTGCTTTTTTATCAGTTTTTTTAATATAACTTTTAAACTATTTGGAATTAATTTTTAAAAGTAGGTGCATTCACCAGATTACCTTCATAGGTACCTATTGGTACAAACAGAATCAAAATCCGACAAGTACTTTTTGAGATTTGCTTGACGAAAGAATTTTTTTTAATTTTAATATCGTTACGTATCTCTGAGTATAAAGACTTCGCTTCGCTCAGACAATTATAATTTCTGATTAATTATCTAATAGAGGTTTAAGACACATATAAAAGTAAATTAATGAAACATCGAGCATTTCTTAGCGGTTTTTGAATCTCTGTGGTTTTCCCAATAGCGCACACCTTTAAATAGCGGACAATTTCTGTGTTCCCAGGATGTCCGTTATTTAGAGGTTTTACTGTAATACAATTTTCCAATTTGATGCATTTGAGAACAAAAATGAATTTAAAAATAAATCGTAAACTAAGCAGTTTAAATCGAAATACATCCTTAGATGTTCAACTTTTAACGAGTACGTGGAAGTACGAGTACGCCGTCTCGCGCGACACGGATAGCGCCAAAATTCTTTACTTTTTGAACCGAAAATCTTGGACTTTAAATAGAAAAAGGGAAAAAAATACAATTGAAACCGGACAAATTTAACAAAAAATTTAGACAAATTAAAGATATTGAAAGACGATTAGTGGGCGGGTGAGGCTCTGAAACTAGAAAAAATTTATTTTTCCCCAAAAAACTCATTTCCATACTATACAGATATTCCTGGACTTATCACTCATTGACTTTCTATTTCCACCTCTGATCATGAACAATCTCAGTGCTCTCAGGAGAGACTATTTATTCATTTTAGTAAAAGAAATTGAAAAGGTGTCTTACTTAATAATGGTAATGCTCTACCTTCAATTCCTGTAGCTCTTTCAGTATATTTTAAACAATCATATGATAATTTTGATTTTCTCCTCAATATTATTAAATATGGCAAATCTGTGGGAATTTTAAAATTTTATCAATGTTTTTAATCCAATTAGGTGAGCTACATCAAAATGCCCTATTTCTTATACGAGTGGAGAAACCAAGCTATACATCAATACTGAATAAGAAAATAATGACCTGCATGAAAAGATTTAAATTCTAGAATTAAAAAAAATAATAATAATGTGATTTGGCAGAACTTAATTGATCCAAAAGAAGTCCTCTTGCTTTCTCTGTACAATAAATTAAGTTTAATACAACAATTCGTAAAAGCCTTAGATAAAACAGGGGGTTGTTTTTGATATTTGAATGAAGTAACATTCACAGGAAAGTAAAATCAAAGAAGGTGTGTTCGTCAGCCCAGATAAAAGACGGTTAATGAAAGATGAAAAAATTGAGGAAAATATAAAATCAATTGAGAAAGATGCATGGATTAGCTTCAAAGATGTTATTCAGAAAATTTTAAGAAATTACAGTAATCCTAACTATGCAATGATCGTTGAAAAAACTTAAAAATGTTTTAAAACTAGGTTGTAACAAGAATTAAAAATATATTTTCTGTATTTTAATCTTTAAAATTTTACAGAAAATCTGGAAATGAGTAAAGCACAAGGTGAGAGATTTCAGCACAACATAAAATGCGTAGAAAAATGCTATCAAGGACACTGTAATGTCATAATGTTAGCAGATTACTACAGGCGGCAAAAAATAAAAAAAAGAAGAAGAGAGAGAGAGAGAGAGAGACGCTAAACCAACTTCAAAATTTAAAGGACAAGGCATTATTTTGATGATAAATAAAAGTAAATTTATTGTATATATAAGAATGTAATTCTTAATTTCTTAATTGTAAAAAATCCTGACGTGATGCATAAAAATGGATACTATTTTTGAAATAAGTATAGCAAATTTATTCCAATTTACATTAATTCATAAAAACCACAGACAAAAAGTTAAATTTTGCAGGCGTGTGTAATTAGTCTAGTCTCGCTGTCTGGGAGAGACTTCAGCCCCCTTAACTCCCTCCATGGGTGGTGCGCCAATGCCGAGGCCAATGCTCATCAGACTCAGTAGCACTATAACGTTGTTATAATCGAAAGCCCCGGGGGACAAAGTTTTTGTGTAGAGTTCGGTGTTCGGTTTATATAATTCTTAGGAAAAGACGATGGAAAAGGACAATGGTCAGATGGTATATTCTGGCGACACCAAGGGCGGCACAGTAATCATGATATCTATTACGAGATTTATTCCCACGCGTTGAGCCACGTGTATTCTGGGCCGAAAAAAAACTTTTTTTTTTCTTTGCCAGGGAGTAACATAGATTTTGGTGCCTCCCCTCTCCTCCTTCGCAAAGAAAATTCACAACGAGAATTTTATTAAGTTTTTAATAGCCAACTTATTTTGAAATTTAAAATATGCATTCATAACATACTTAATACTGAATCAGCTTTATTAACTATTGATTCATAAAAACTCTGAAAACAGAATCGAAAGGAACAGAAAAATATTCCGCTGTATACAGGTTTCCATCTTAGCGAATATAATTGTTGATATTCTTTTTGTTGAAAATACATAATTTTTTCATTTTAGTTCGAATTCTGTTATCTATAGATGTCATTTTCATAGATTTTAGGGTATTTGCAGAATTGTAATTGAAGAGTTAAAATGACAGTGATATGAATTAAGAGTCACGCGAAGACATTTTCAAGTTTATATTAAACAATGGGAGCAGGGAGCATAATTGACAATTATCTCGCTTGCACCTTATTATTTTTAATTTTTTTTTCTTTTCATGGAATACCTGAGGTGGATATCTAATTTTATATTTTTGTACTTTTTCATGTTTTTTTTTTTTTTTTTTTTTTTTTGGAACAAATTTATTTTTGAAAAGCAGTTTAGAACCTGAATCACCGCAGTAAATTTAAACTGCATAATGATGACAATAATAAATAAAATAAATATTAAAATACAAGTGAGAATTCTGAAAAAAAAAAAAAAAGCTTAAATAGGTTTTAGTTATCGGGGAAATATTTACCTCTGTGACTACAACTAATATTTGCAAGACTGCACTGATAATGTGAAGACTGTAGCACTGAAATGTTAATGTTAAACCTATGGAAGCATTCTTTTAAAAAACTTTTGCTTGCATTTTAATAGTTTTAAATATTTCTTCTTCTTTTTATTTTAGCTGCATATATTTTTAAAATAAATTTTATTTTTGGTCATTTTTATGTTTGGATTTTTTGACATAGAATTTTATCCAAATTTCGCCATTGTACGCTTTTGTATCAAACGACAAAGAAAAGGGACCATTAAAATAGTGTGTAAGATAATCAGAAAAAATCGATCACGGAATCATGCGAATCACGGAAAAAAGCTCACCGGAAAAAAGCGCACGGAAAAAAGGGTCCCCGGAAAAAAGCGTCCTCGGAAAAAAGCGCACCGGAAAAAAGCGTCCCTTTTTATAAATCACATATTTAAATAAGTCTGATAATAGTACACATGGTTAATCTCAAAATATAAACATTAGATTGAGACGGTTTTATGAAATTTAAGTCTTTGCTCTATCGAGACTCAGATGGGCAAGGGGGGGGGGCTTTAAAAGTTATCTCAAAACCTGTCATTGCTTTAATGAAAAATAATTGTAAGGTATCCTGTGGAGTGGGGGGGGGGGAGGGGAGAGGGTGTCTACAAACTTTTGAATATATCTCTTATATTTATTTTTTTAATATTATTTATAATTTGATTATTTTTATTGTAAAATTACATATTAATATTTTATTATATTTTATATTACATTTATATATTTATATTTATATAATATATAACATAATATATAATAATAAATATATTAATATAGTATAATAATAATACAGAATAAATAATTTATAATAAATAAGTAATAAATTAATCTATACTAATATTATAAAGAGGAAAGATTTGATTGTTTGTTTGTTTGAATTGAATAGGCTACGAAACTACTCGACGGATTTGAAAAATTCTTTCACCGTTGGAAAGCTACACTATTTCCGGTGAACATAGGCTAATTTTTAATTGATTTATTCAAATATTTTTCTTAATTCAAAATTTCATTATTTTTCATACAGAATCAATTAAAATTTTTCCGATAAAAAATGACAATTTTTCTTTCCCGTAGCCAAAAAAATGTAATCTGGAATAATAATAATAAATCAATTCAATTAGTATTATGGAACAAAACGATCTGTATAATCATAGCAAACGCGGTAGCGTTTGGTATAATATGTTTAAGAAATAGAAAGTGCAAAAAACTTTCTAAAATTTCTGGCGAACCAGTTGAGATACGGCAGTGAAATTTTTTTTTAAAGATAGAAATCGACGAGACGAATAAAATGATAGCATTCAAAAAATTACTGCAGGTTACAATAGTTTTTCATTTAATTTTAAATGAAAAAATTAAGACAAAAAATTCAACTAAGTCTAGCTAACGTTTCCGTGGATGGATTAACTTCGTTTTTGGTTTATTTTAATCCTCAAGGTAAAGCTTAAAACAGTTTTTTTTTCATCTTTGTATGTTTGACGGTTGCTGAGAAAATCGAATATTTGTCTGAAATTTCCAGCTGAACATAGTATTTTTCTTATATTTGTTTCTTCTTGTAATACATAAATATAAATTAAATATAAAATTAAAAATAAATGTAATTAAACATTAAAAATTATACTTATTAACAAAAGTTTATTTAAAAATGATAATATTTTATTAACTCATAGTAAATCAATAAAAATAAATGTATTAATAAATAAAATTAAATATTAAAAATCTAGTTTCATCAACAAGAATTAATTTTAAAAAATGATAATATTTTATTAACTTATAGGACATGATAAAAATAAGTGTATAAATATATAAAATTAAATATTAAAAAAATCTACGCATTAACAAGAATTTATTTAAAAAATGATATTTTATCATCCGCCATTACTGATACTATTGTCATATACCTCCAGCAATCTCGCTACGTATCCCCAAGGGTACGCGTATCAAAGGTTGGGAACCGCTGTCCTACGAGAATGATATAAATGAGACATTTGTTGCCATTTTAGTTTTTATCATTTATTTATCCATAAGTTCAATATTTATCAATTCCTTGTCACTTTTTTCTGATCACCTTTTGCGCTCTTGTTTTTCCAGTCACTTTTTTCCCTAAATTCTAGAAAACATTCCGAAAAAATGTTATCGTCTAAAGCAGTGATAGATTTGGAGTTTGTAGGCTCACCCCCCCCCCCCCGCCCCCACAGAAGAACAAGGGTGGCTGAATGGAAAATATATATATGAGTTGATATTACTATGAGTTAATAAAATACTATCATTTTTTAATAAATTTTTGTTAATGAGTATAATTTTTAATATTTAATAATATTTATTTGTACATTTTTTTATTTTTTTTATTTAATTTTATATTTAATTTATAATTATGTATTATCAATTTAATATTTATTATAAATTATTTATTATTTATTATTATTCATTATTATTATTATTATTATTATTATTAATTTATTAATTATATTATTAGTTATTTACTATTAATATATTATATTAATAATTAATTAATATGTATTATATAAGTATAAATATATAATATAAAATGTAATAAAATATTAATATGTATTTTGATAATAATAATAAAAATAATAATCATATAATATATAAATTAATTATGTATAATTTAAATTATAAATAATCAAATTATAAATAATATAAAAAAAATAATGTAAGAGATAGATTCAGAGTTTGTAGACAATCGCCCTCTCCCCCTACCCCCCCCCCAACCTCCACCACAGAAGAGCAAGGGAGACTGAATTAAAAAAAAAATCATTTAAATACCTAGTGTTTATTATCTTATTTTTCGTATCCTACAATTTTTTTTCATTGAGGTAATAACAGGTTTTGAGATAACTTTTAAAGCCCCCCCCTCCCCCACCTTCGCCCATCTAAGTCCCGAGAGAGCAAAGACGCTCAAATTTCATAAAACCGTCTCAATCTAGTGTTTATATTCTAAAATTAACCATGTGTACTATTATCATACTTATTTTAATATTTAAAGATAGAAAACCAACGAATATAAATGCACAAATAAAGTATGAGAAGGTAGCAAATAGCTATTTCGAATCTACTAACGAGATTCTTCATCAATGCAAAACTCAGCGAGCTAAAAGTAGCAAAACTGAGCAAAGAGACAGAGAGACGCAGGCTTATATACCCGCTATGAGAACAATCCCGCCTAAAGAAAAGCAACCAATGAGAAGAAAGCAGCCAAAACCAACTGAGTGGACAAGTAGCGACACCTATCGGAGAACAAGCAAAACAAAAACTAAAAAGCGAGTGAAAAAAAAAAAAGTATTAAATTAAAGATTTCCAAATACTTGGAAAATAAGGAGTACTAGATAAGTCATTGACTAAGGAGTGAGAATTTTTTATGATGTGGTAAGCTTCCCAAAAATCAAGATCAAGAATAGAAGGACATTTATGGAGGATGGTGGCTGAAGAAAAGTTAAACTTATGTTGAGAAGACCAACAATGTTGAGCAATAGAGGAACGTTTAAGCTCCTGATTTTTGACATACCTTTTATGTTCCATTAAACGAAATCTGAGAGCACGTTTAGTCTGACCAATATAAGAAAGACCACATTGGCAAGAAATTTGGTAAATACCCCAGTTATCTAAGTGATCAATGGGGTGCTTAAGATTTGAAAAAGCAATTTTATTAACAGGAGAAAAAATAACATTGAAATCGAACCTTTTTAAAATTTTAGCAACTTGCTGACTGATTTTGGGGAAAAAAGGCAAAACAACCAAAGCATTGGAGTTCGAATTAAAGTTCTTACTTTCAGATTGTGTGGATTTAGTCAATTTTCTATGAATAGAATCTATAATATTAGGAGAATAACCACGATCAACAGCAATAGCTTTTAGGTGTTCATCACTAAGTAACTGAGGAGTTGAACAAATATTGGAAGCCCGGAAAACAAAAGTTTTAAAAGCCGCAACTTTCTGGTTAGGGGGATGAGAAGAATATCTGTGAGGTGGAAGACTGACCGCAAAAGGTTTGCGAAAGACAGTAGTCTGAAAATTGCGGTCAGTCTTCCACCTCACAGATATTCTTCTCATCCCCCTAACCAGAAAGTTGCGGCTTTTAAAACTTTTGTTTTCCGGGCTTCCAATATTTGTTCAACTCCTCAGTTACTTAGTGATGAACTTAATTACCTAAAAGCTATTGCTGTTGATCGTGGTTATTCTCCTAATATTATAGATTCTATTCATAGAAAATTGACTAAATCCACACAATCTGAAAGTAAGAACTTTAATTCGAACTCCAATGCTTTGGTTGTTTTGCCTTTTTTCCCCAAAATCAGTCAGCAAGTTGCTAAAATTTTAAAAAGGTTCGATTTCAATGTTATTTTTTCTCCTGTTAATAAAATTGCTTTTTCAAATCTTAAGCACCCCATTGATCACTTAGATAACTGGGGTATTTACCAAATTTCTTGCCAATGTGGTCTTTCTTATATTGGTCAGACTAAACGTGCTCTCAGATTTCGTTTAATGGAACATAAAAGGTATGTCAAAAATCAGGAGCTTAAACGTTCCTCTATTGCTCAACATTGTTGGTCTTCTCAACATAAGTTTAACTTTTCTTCAGCCACCATCATCCATAAATGTCCTTCTATTCTTGATCTTGATTTTTGGGAAGCTTACCACATCATAAAAAATTCTCACTCCTTAGTCAATGACTTATCTAGTACTCCTTATTTTCCAAGTATTTGGAAATCTTTAATTTAATACTTTTTTTTTTCACTCGCTTTTTAGTTTTTGTTTTGCTTGTTCTCCGATAGGTGTCGCTACTTGTCCACTCAGTTGGTTTTGGCTGCTTTCTTCTCATTGGTTGCTTTTCTTTAGGCGGGATTGTTCTCATAGCGGGTATATAAGCCTGCGTCTCTCTGTCTCTTTGCTCAGTTTTGCTACTTTTAGCTCGCTGAGTTTTGCACTGATGAAGAATCTCGTTAGTAGATTCGAAATAGCTATTTGCTACCTTCTCATACTTTATTTGTGCATTTATATTCGTTGGTTTTCTATCTTTAAACATTTGTGCACAAAGGCTTTATTTGCTATTTTAATTATTTTAATATGTTATTTGTAAAAAGGGACGCTTTTTTTTGGTGCGCTTTTTTCCGGGGACGCTTTTTTCCAGGGCGTTTTTTTTCCGGGGCGTTTTTTTCCGGGGAGATTTTTTTCCGGAGAGCTTTTTTCCGGTGCGATTTTTTCCGCCTACCATCGGAAGGAAATCAAAATCGGTGCTACATAATAATGTTGTTTATTGCATTAAACAAGTTACAGAATACAAAATAGTTATTATAATGATAGTTCTCACATGTAACAGATAAGAGAAAAAAATTAAGAAATACAACAGACTTAACTAATTTGAGCGCATAACTAAACATTTTACCTAGAATAATCTGAATATTATGTGTTTGGTGTTCCATTTCTAGTGTGGTGTCCAAGATCTTTGAATCCATGTTTCTGGATTACATATTATGACTTTTTCAATGTTGTGGTGGGCTGGAATGATCCTCATTTGCAGTCCTTGTTTACTATCTTAAGTCATTCAATATCCGTAGAACGTTCATACAAATTATGTTCTTTAGCTTTTTATTTTTAAAAATATAGTTGCATCATTGTCTAATGGTTATGTAAGAATTATCGTGATCCTCTCTCCCCCTTGTAAGCAAAAATAAGCAAATTCTGCCCTCCCCCCTCTCACTCTTACATAATACTTGAACAATCCCAAAGAAAATTTCCCTCAAAATTTTCATTTGACGTCCTTTTCGCCTTTCGTTCTGGCACCAACGAACCGCGACAAATGCTTCCTCTGCCCTCCCCTCTATTGTGGCCTCATTTGTGGACCTGTGTGCATTCAAACAAATGTATTTTGGAATGAAAGGGGAATTTTTTTTTCTACTTTGTATAAAGAGGAAAAAAGAGAGTGAAAATATTTATGTCAACATGATAACGTTAATTCTGATTATTTTGATTTATCCTATCCTAATTTACGCCTAAAATAGTATAAAAAAATATTCATCTAAAGGGCTGACTCAGGGAACAACTCTCCTTGCACCCATCATCTGATGGGTGTAAGGGGCAAACAGCCATGCCATAATTACAAGTTTCTGCACCTGATCTTTTTCTTTTTTTCGACATTTTTAGAGGAGGGGTGAGGGGAGTCCAATTACCTTTTTTGGCTCGTTTTTTTTTTTTTTTTTTTTTTTTTTTTTTTTTTTTTTAAACAAAGAGAAGATTTACCTAGACTCTCCATTCTTATGCGCATTCTAAAACCAAAGAACAGTAATCTATGTAAAATTATTAATCATAGATCTATCATAACTCTTGAAGCTGTATAGTGAAAAGTAGATATTTTTAAAAATATTTGCCTGCAGTTTGTTAAGGTTGTTTTCAAATCCGTATGAGCTACTTTCTGACACTCGTGTAAATTCAATTTTGTTTCGAAACCCATATAATAAATTGGTAGATGTTCTTATTTAAAAACCATGTAATCGACTGGCATTTCCATTTTTGAGGAAATGCAAAATATTTTTTAGAAAATACTTTGAAATTTGCCGATTTGAATCGAATATACGGGCGCAATATCATTGTAAAGGAGAAAAATCTGCTGTCACATGACAATCTTATGAATCGCATATATCTTTGTAATATATCTATCCCTCCCTCCCCCCCCCCCAAAAAAAGCACTATTTGGCTTCAAAATGTTTCAAAAGTCATACCTTTACAGTTAAAAATTAGAAAAATTTCAAAAAGTTTCGTATTGTTGAACATGAAATTTGAGAACCACCTTAAGATATATTTCCAGAAATTCGAGATCAGTATTACTATTTTTACAAAACAATTTTCCTGCCCGATACATCAAGGAAACAAGTCTGAGCAAGTCAGTCTTGCTCTGGCCCGGGTCGTTTGTGTAGAAAAAAAAAAAAAAAAAAAAGAGCAAGTTTAATACCGGCGCGGCGCGAGTCTGCTAAAACAATTAATCTCACATAAGACACGATGTAAATGTCTGATGCCGATCTAAATTGGTGCTGATTAGATTTTCTTGTAAATCGCCTAATTGGTGGAGCTGTTATGCAGCATTTTTCATGATTTCCGCAATAAGTCAATCTCCAGAACAAAAGCACGGATTTTCGCAAAACTGCAGATTCAATTAGTCCTTGACATGAATTGATATTTTCTACAGCTTGGCGAAAAATAGCTCAACAAAAGGTACTGTTATGCTGCATTTTTTTTACGATTTCCGAAATAGTTCAATCTCTAAAACTAATGTACGGATTTTCTTCAAACTTCAGATTCAGTTAGTCCATAACTTGAATAGGCGTTTTCTGCATATTGGTATAAAGCGCTCCACATATGGCACTTCTATGCTTCATTTTTAATAATTTCTGCAATAACGGTATCTGAAAAATTAATGCACAGACTTTCATGAAACTTCAGATTTACTTTGTACTTAGAATGACTTGCTATTGTTTAAATTTAATGTAAATCGCCCAACAAGTAACACTGTTATGTGGCATTTTTGACGATTTCTGCTATAGCTGTATCCAGTGTTCTCGCTGACATTTGACCAACGTTAGTAGTTTGGCTAATTAAAAATAAAAAACTTTCGCCAAATGAAAAAGTATTAGCCAAATAGATTTGCCGTGTAGCACTATAAAAAAAATATCTTTAATCCTTTAATGTACCCCCTTTAGTTCAATATGTTCTAAAATAATCTAAGTTTGTATAGTTGCGACAACGATTGTTATTAATCTAATTTCAACAATCAATATCTTAAAAATATGTATATATTAAAAATATGTATGTATGCATATGTATAAAAAACGAAAAAAACAAAAACAAAAAATGAGCACTAGCAATTTGGCGAATCTAATCACTTGTTTACTCGCCAAATGAAGGATTTAGTCGCAATTTGGCGCAATGGCGAGCGACAGCGAGAACCCTGGCTGTATCTCAAGAACTAATGCACGGATTTTCATCAAACTTCAAGATCAGTTAGATGTTGACATGAGTTGTTACAGATTAGGATTCGTATTACTCACCGAGCAAGTGACGCTGCTATGTTGCATTTTGTATTATTTACGTTATTTTAGCGATAGTCACATCTCAAGAACTAATGTACGGAATTTCATATTATTAGAATACCCAAGATCGGCATAGTTTACCATTTAATTTAGAGATATAGTGATTTTAAAGTATTAAAATGTATGAGATAGAAAAAAAAGGGATTACCATATCTGACTCGTTATGTGTTTGGAAGACAGAAAATACACGATAGAAATGTTAATAATTAATTAGCTGACATTGTCTGCTAGCATGCTTCTAATTACATTGAGATATGAAATTCCGTGCATTAGATTTCGAGATATGACTATCGCTAAAATCGTGTAAATCCTACAAAATTGAGCACAGAAGCACTACCTGTAAGACAATGGACACCAAAATGCGAGCCAAAACATAAACAAACCTAATTTATGTCAAGGATTAAATGAATCTGTAGTTTGGTGGAAATCTGCGAATTAAACCACCCGAGAATTCATCGGATAGAGCTGTTGCAGAAATCGCAACAAATTCAATATAGCAGCGCCGCTTGTTTATACCAAAATGTAAACAGTATCAATTCATGTCAAAGACTAATCGAATTTAAAGTTTGACAGTAGTCTGTGCGTTAGTTCTCGAGAAAGAACTTTTACGAAAATTGTAAAAATTGCGGCATAGTATCGTCACCTGCAGAGCGATTTACACCAAAAAAAAAAAAAAAAAAGCACTAATTTATAAAAAGGACTAACTAAATATAAATTTTTATTAAATTTCGGGATTAGTTATTGAGACAGAGCGCTCGCAAAATTTGTGTCATTTACAGACACACTGACAGACTCTGGTCACGAAAAACGTGTAAATTCGTCATAAACCAGAATTCGAAAATTTTCACGAATCCAAAACTTTCTTCTTGTAAAATTAGAAGAAAATAATAAAGTATAGTTAGAACAGACCTATATTCCATTACAGGAAAATTGGATTATACATTTAAAACCAGTGTTGAATTCGGACACTTTTCTCTGAGACATGGGGGGGGGGGGTTATAGTGTTCTGGTGAATAAATTGCAGTTTTTATTCACTGGACACGCAAAATCTCATTTTTTTTCGTGGGAGGGGACATTTTATTTCTCAGGGGGATGTCCCCCCCCCCTTCCCCTGGGCCACACTTTAAAATCAACACTGATTAAAAAAATACATGTGGCACTCGGGGACTGCCGCGGTAAAGCTATTGCATAGCATTTTTTTTATCATCTTATGCAATTACAATTATTTATTTATTTTTTATTTATGCAGTTTTTTTGTCTTTGATATTAATTCAATTTTTTTCTTTTTCTTTGATATTAATTCAAGTTACACTTTTTGAGCGTGATGACCGAAAAAGAAAACAGTGTTTTTTTTTCTTATTGAATAAATGAGAAGTTTGCCGAACTAAAACGACGTTAGCCGAAGTGTTAGGCATTTTTCTCGTTACGGAATTTCTAGATTCGGTCGCCGCGCTCAAAGCTCGCGATAAAAGCTATGCAATAGCTTAAATGTGCCCCCCCTAGGGGTGACACACAAGACATGCACAATATGAATAAGCAGTTGCAGACCTTTCAAATGATGTATCATACGACTGGTGTTGTAAAGAAATTAAAAATGTGAACCTCTGGGGGGGCAGATTGGAGGGTAATACACAAAACATCCATAATATGAATAAGCAGTTGCAGACCTTTTAAATGATGTGTCACACGACTGGTGTTGTAAAGAAATTAAAAATGTGCCCCTCCGGGGGGGGCAGAGTGGTGGGGTGACACACAAGACATCCATAATATGAATAAGCAGTTGCAGACCTTTCAAATGATGTGTCACACGACTGGTGTTGTAAAGAAATTAAAAATGTGCCCCTCCGGGGGGGCAGATTGGAGGGTAATACACAAGACATCCATAATATGAATAAGCAGTTGCAGACCTTTTAAATGATGTGTCACACAACTGGTGTTGTAAAGAAATTAAAAATGTGCCCCTCCGGGGGGGGGGCAGATTGGAGGGTAATACACAAGACATCCATAATATGAATAAGCAGTTGCAGACCTTTTAAATGATGTGTCACACGACTGGTGTTGTAAAGAAAATAAAAATGTGCTCCCCTGAGGGTAGAGTGGGGGATGTCACACAAGACATTCATAATATGAATAAGCAGTTGCAGACCTCTCAATTGATGTGTCACACGACTGATGTTGTAAGGAAATTAAAAATGTGCTCCCCTGGGCGGCAGAGTGGGGGTGACACACAAGGCATGAATAATATGAATAAGCAGTTGCAGACCTCTCAATAGATGTATCACACGACTGCTGTTGTAAAGAAATTAAAAATGTGCCCCCTGGGGGGGCAGAGTGGGGGGCGATACACAAGACATCCATAATATGAATAAGCAGTTGCAGACCTTTCAAATGATGTGTCACATGACTGGTGTTGTAAAGAAATTAAAAATGTGCCTTTCCTGGGGGGTAGAGGGGGGGTTGACACACAAGACATGCATAATATGAATAAGCAGTTGCAGACCTTTCAAATGATGTGTCACACGACTAATGTTGTAAAGAAATTTAAAATGTGCCCCCCATGGGGGGCAGAGTGGGGGATGACACACAAGACATGCACAATATGAATAAGCAGTTGCAGACCTTTCAATTGATGTGTCACACGACTGGTGTTGTAAAGAAATTAAAAATGTGCCCCTCGGGGGGGGCAGATTGGAGGGTAATACACAAGACATCCATAATATGAATAAGCAGTTGCAGACCTTTTAAATGATGTGTCACACGACTGGTGTTGTAAAGAAAATAAAAATGTGCTCCCCTGAGGGTAGAGTGGGGGATGTCACACAAGACATTCATAATATGAATAAGCAGTTGCAGACCTCTCAATTGATGTGTCACACGACTGATGTTGTAAGGAAATTAAAAATGTGCTCCCCTGGGCGGCAGAGTGGGGGTGACACACAAGGCATGAATAATATGAATAAGCAGTTGCAGACCTCTCAATAGATGTATCACACGACTGCTGTTGTAAAGAAATTAAAAATGTGCCCCCTGGGGGGGCAGAGTGGGGGGGCGATACACAAGACATCCATAATATGAATAAGCAGTTGCAGACCTTTCAATTGATGTGTCACACGACTGGTGTTGTAAAGAAATTAAAAATGTGCCCCCCTGGGGGGCAGAGTTGGGGGTGACGCACAAGACATCCATAATATGAATAAGCAGTGGCAGACCTTTCAAATGATGTGTCACATGACTGGTGTTGTAAAGATATTTAAAGTGTGCCCCCCCTGGGGGGCAGAGTGGGGGATGACACACAAGACATGCACAATATGAATAAGCAGTTGCAGACCTCTCAATTAATGTGTCACACGACTGGTGTTGTAAAGAAATTAAAAATGTGCCGCCCTGGGGGACAGAATGGGGGGGTTACACATAAGACATCCATAATATGAATAAGCAGTTGCAGATCTTTCAAATGATGTGTCACACGACTGTTGCTGTAAAGAAATTAAAAATGTACCCTCCCTGGGGGGGTGAATAACAAGACGTCCATAAAATGAATAAACAGTTGCAGACCTTTCAAATGATGTGTCACACGGCTGGTGTTGTAAATAAATTAAAAATGTGCCCCCCTGGGGGCAGAGTGGGGGGGTTACACATAAGACATCCATAATATGAATAAGCAGTTGCAGACCTTTCAAATGATGTGTCACATGACTGGTGTTGTAAAGAAATTAAAAATGTGCCTTTCCTGGGGGGTAGAGGGGGGGGTTGACACACAAGACATGCATAATATGAATAAGCAGTTGCAGACCTTTCAAATGATGTGTCACACGACTAATGTTGTAAAGAAATTTAAAATGTGCCCCCCATGGGGGGCAGAGTTGGGGGGTGACACACAAGACATCCATAATATGAATAAGCAGTGGCAGACCTTTCAAATGATGTGTCACATGACTGGTGTTGTAAAGAAATTTAAAATGTGCCCCCCCCTGGGGGGCAGAGTGGGGGTGACACACAAGACATGCACAATATGAATAAGCAGTTGCAGACCTCTCAATTGTTGTGTCACACGACTGGTGTTGTAAAGAAATTAAAAAGGTGCCCCGCTGGGGGCAGAGTGGGAGGGTTACACATAAGACATCCATAATATGAATAAGCAGTTGCAGATCTTTCAAATGATGTGTCACACGACTGGTGTTGTAAAGAAATTAAAAATGTGCCCTCCCTGGGGGGGTAGAGTGGGGGGGTGAATAACAAGACATCCATAAAATGAATAAACAGTTGCAGACCTTTCAAATGATGTGTCACACGACTGGTGTAAAGAAATTAAAAATGTGGCCCCCGGGGAGGCAGAGCGGAGGGGGACACACAACACATGCATAATACGAAATTGGCAGTTTCAGACCTTTCTAAAGATATGCAACACAAGGGGTGTGTGGACAAAAATTAAAAAAGTTTCCCTTTGGGGGGGGAAGTGGGGTGCGGCGCCCCAAACATGCATAATTGGAATGAGCAGTTACAGTTACGATACGCCACACGATGGGTGTATATACAAATTTAGAAAATGCCCCCAGGGGGGCATAGAGGGGGGGGATGGCTCACCGGATGTGCAAAATATGAATAATCAGTTTAAGGTCTTTCCAAAGATATGTCATATGACGGGTGTTTACGAAATTTAGAAAAGTACCCCCTGGGGGGGATGGAGGGCGCATCGAATGCGTAAAAAATTATAAATCGCCAACTTTTTCTAACAATATAGCACACGATGGGTGTAATCAACATTTAAAAATATTCACATCAGGCAAAATTTTGAAAGATTTGCCGGCGGGGGGAGGGGGTGCATTCACATGAATAGTCACCGGGCTTTAGGACGTTGTATCACACGAGTTCCCCCCCCCCCCCGACAAATTAGATGGCGGCAAATTAGATTTTTCTCGAGATTTTCAGTTCGAGATTATACTTGATTATACATGATTATACTAAGATTATATTGATTATAAGTGATTACATGGGATTACATTAAGATTTCTTTGATTATACCTGATTACATGGGATGACACGGGATGACATGATTACACAAGATTAAAGCAAGATTACAGTAAGATTACACTGATTACAGGAACGGTTGTACGAGATTACACTCCATTGAGAGACCCCTCGGTGGATCCCCATTAATTTCCAGCCCGTCTTTAAGATTCCTACTGTGCCCAAGAAGTCAAGGCAATCTGATTGGTCTACGATTGTTCTAATTTGTCTGTGATTAGAAACTCTATTGTATGATAGGTAAACGTCGCCATGATGATTCCTGTAATGATCGTAAAAATAAAAATGTAATTGGTAGATAAGTTGAAGGAAATGTTTGTTTGTAAACATGCCCTTTCCTTATTCTTATAACCAAAGTAAAAATATTTGCCATAATCTCAATATGTGTCGCATAAAATGAATAAACTAAATATTTTAATTTAAAAAGGGAATATATGGGTTTTTCAGTATACCCACACTTTATCTCACCTGACCCCCAATACCATACTAACTAAATCAGCCGGTGGAAGAGGGTGTAATAATTTGCAGGAAACGCAACTACAAAAGTACCTTCCTTTGGAGGCTCATTGGACCTTATGCACATAACCTGAGGTAGGGGCTATAATTTGTCTTGTGGCAGCATTTACTGACGATATTAAGCATAGAAGTTTATGGCAGTGTGAGTTATTAATGCATGTTTGTTAATCATCTCTTTCCTAAAAAAAAGTAACATATGCTGTCACCACATGGAATTTTTTGGGACAGGGGGTCTTTCTTCATTAATATTAAGAAACCTACTGCATTCTAAAATATGAAAATAAGTACAGTAGACTCCCTCAAATCCGCACAGCTTGGGACCAGATTTTTTGCGGATTTTAGAATTTTGCAGATTTCTGATCATTGCTTTGTTTACATTTTTTAAAAAATAATTTGAATGTAATTAATAATGAAGTCAAAAGTATAATGAATGCATACATACAATATACTAAAATATTAAAAAAAGTAATGAACTAAAATAATAAAAATTTAGATATTTTTAAAAATGATTAAAATACTAAAAAGAAAGGTCAAGTTAATAATCAATAATGTGCAATTAAATATTCATTATAGAAGAGTGGACCCGCCGTTTCGCTCAGTTATTTAAAGTTCACTACACACAATAAAAATATCTCAGCGGACTGTATTTCACGAAAAACTTTATTTCACATCACTTAAAATATACGAGAGCCGATGTTTACACTACTCCTCAGATCGGTCTCTCGAACATTACTGAAAGAACAATTTATGTTGCCATTTCGAACACAATTCAAGCTATTAAAAAAGAAACACTTTTTTGAGAATAAACAATAGATGGCGCTTCTGGCGGCAACATACCGCCGGGCCTTGAATGTTGCAAACATTCAATACTATACAATTTCAATACAACTTTTTTTTCAAAATGCACTAAATGAAATATTAAATTTACAAATACAAGCACAAGAATGTAATACTCAATAATACAAAACAAATTACGAAAATAAATACAATAAATGAAATTATGTAGTCAGTGTGGTGGCATTAGAATTAACATGAGGCAAAACAACAATTTTGGTAACTGGCCTTTTATAGGTGCCATTTTTATCTCTTAATGTAACAACTCTAGTTCTACCATCTTGACCTGGATGGATTTTAATAATTCTTGCTAAATTCCATTTTAAAGGACAATAATTATCAGGATGCTTTACTAGCACTAAATCTCCTTCTTTTATTTCTACCCTGCCTTTATGCCACTTAGGTCTATTTAGAAGTTTGTTTAAATACTCTGATGACCACCTTTTCCAAAGATGTTGAGTTAATTTTTGCACTAATTGCCATCTGCTCAACCTATTCATGGGAATTTCCGTATAATTCGGTTCAGGTAAGGCCAATAAAGAAGAGCCAATAAGAAAATGAGCAGGTGTCAATGCTTCAATATCATTTGGATCGTTTGAAAGCGGACAGAGGGGACGAGAATTAAGAACAGCTTCGATCTGGACAATAAGAGTTAAGAGTTCTTCATAAGTTAAAATGGTTTTACCTACAACACGCTTTAAATGATACTTAAGAGATTTAACACTTGCCTCCCATAAACCTCCAAAGTGGGGAGTTGAGGGGGGATTAAAGTGCCAAGTAATTCCTTCATTAGTTAAATAATTTTCAATTTCCTCTTCATTTTTACCACTAAATAATGATCTGAGGATAGTTCTTAATTCTTTATTCGCACCAACAAAATTTCGGCCATTATCACTGAAAATATCAGCTGGTTTGCCTCGTCGTGCAATAAAGCGTTTAAGCGCTGCTAAAAATGCTACACTTGTCAAATCATTCACAATTTCAACATGTAAGGCTTTAGTAGTAAAGCATACAAAAATACAAATAAAAACCTTTTTTACCTGTTTACTCCTACCTGTTGAATTTTTTACCTCAAAAGGACCGCAGAAGTCTGTTCCAGTGCGCATAAATGCTCTGGATACTGTCACTCTCGCTACTGGCAAATCAGCCATCTGTTGTTGTGAAATTTTTGAATTAATTTTTTTACAATTCATACAATTAAAAATAATTTTTCTCACAATATTTCTTGCAGATAATATCCAAAACTGGTTTCTTATTAAAGACAATGTTGTTTCTGCACCTGCATGAAAATATAAAACATGAAAATAATTAATAACAGAAAAAGTAAAATTATGATTAGGAGGGATAATTATGGGATGTTTTTGGTACTCGGACAAATTGCTGTTTTTAAGTCTTCCACCAACACGGATGATACCATTGGCATCTAAAAATGGGCTTAAGTTTTTGAGTCTACTATTGTTCGGGATAGAAGTACCTTTCTCTAAACAGTTAAGTTCTTTAACGAATGAAGTCCTTTGAATGTTCTTTACAATGCACAATAAGGACTGAGATAGTTCACTGCTTGATAATGTTCCCGTTGTATGATACAAAGGATTTCTGCTGTTATGTATAAATCGTCTACACCATGCCACGATTCTTTGCAGTTTAATGAACGAAGAACAGTTATTAATAATATCTATAGGTTCAACAGAGTTCACTAGAGCACATACTTGTGTTACTGATGGTGATTTCAGTTCACTCAAAAATAAATCATGTGCTTCAGCAGGAATGTTGTTAGGACACTCACTCACCTCAGGTTGTTGTAGAAATGCAGGACCGGACCACCACAATTCACATTGTTGTAATTTGATGGGATCTATTCCTCTAGAAATAAGGTCTGCAGGATTTTGCTTGGAAGGTACATAATGCCATTGTTCAACTGATGTTAAACTTTGTATTGTCGAAACCCTGTTTGCAACAAAGGTTTTAAGCTCACTAGACTCTTTTTTTAGCCATGCAAGTACAATTGTGTTATCTGAAAAAAAATATGTTTTAGAAACCTCATGTTTCAGAGCACCTAATACTTTTTTCATCAACTTAGATAGCAGGACTGCCGCAGAAAGTTCTAAACGGGGGATACTGACATGCTTTAGAGGAGCTACTCTAGATTTACTAGTGAGTAGCTTAACAGAAGAATCACCATAAGAATTTGTAGATTTTACGTAAATGACCGCACCATACGCAATTTCTGATGAGTCAGAAAACCCGTGTAATTCTACACAAATCGACTGTTCAATAAGGATGCATCTAGGAATATTGATCATATTTACAGTTTTTAAGGAAGTAAGAAAGTCATTCCATTCCTTATTTTCCTTCATAGGGAGATAATCACACCAGTCTATTTTAAGCAACCACAACTTTTGGAGAAATACTTTGGCCCTTGTAATTATTGGACCTATCAACCCCAAAGGGTCGAAAATTCTTGCAATTTGAGATAACACTGATCGTTTGGTGTATAAATCATTTTTTTCGATAATTAAGTTAAAGCCGAAACTATCTGAAGGAAACTCTTTTCCTTCATCTTTTGCTAACTGTATCAACGTTCTGGTAGCTAAAAAAGGAGCACTAGTCGTGCCGTAAGTCACTGTGCATAACCTATACACTTTTACTGGCTCATTCACATCAGACTTAAATAAAATTCGTAATAAGTCTCTTTGACTCGGATGTATTAGTATCATACGATACATTTTTTTAATGTCTGCTACAAAAACAAATTGGTGCTTTCGGAATCTCAACATTATAGAAAATAACTCATCTTCGATTGTTCCTCCGTTGTATTGTAAACCATTTAACGATTTCCCTGAAGACGTTTGGGAAGTTGCGTTGAAAACAACGCGTAATGGTGTGCTACTGGACTCTTCTCGAAAGACACAATGATGGGGTATGTAATAAGTAATTTCTGGCTCTTCAGATTCTATTACTTCCTCCATATGACCCATGCTCAAATATTCTGCCATAAATGCTTTATAAAGATCACTAAATTTAGGTTCTCTAACTAAGCGATTCCATAATGAATTTAAAATTTTCAAGGCTTTTTGCTTTGATTCGCCAAGACAAGACGGATCTTCCTTTAGTGGCATTTTCACCATATATTGTCCGTTTTCAGTTCTAGAATAATTTTTCAGAAAGTGCTCTTCACAAATGTTTGACTCTTTAGTTTTAGAAATCTCAGACTCTCTCTCTACGTTTTCTAATTCCCAAAATTCCTTAATTACCCTTTCTAACTCCAAATTATCTGTTACCAGCCCACAATGAATATTATTTTCTCCCCTAGCCGGAAGGCTTCCACTAACAATATAACCGAAAACACTGTTTTGTAACACAATTTTAGTATTTAATGTTTGTGGATAAATTTGACCTGGTCTTAAAAATTCATAGAAATTTTCTGCACCTAAAAGCAAATGAATTGGGCCTGGGACATTAAATTTCTCATCAGCTAATTTGATGTTATTTAATGGAATAGAAGTCTCAAGTGGTCTAGACGGCGTAAATTCTGTAATTTTCGGAACGACCAAAAAATCTAATTTCAAAATAAAATCTTTACCTCTATTTGAAATAGTTGTGTTAACTCTAGACCTAACATTCAGCGATAAATTATTTATGCCTGAAATAGAAATGTTAGTCTTTTCTCTTTTCAAATTAAGTTTATCTACTAATTCTTTACTCATAAAATTAGAATTTGCCCCTACATCTAATAAACCTCGTACTTCATGAAAATTACCAAATTCATCTTTTATTAAACAAACAAATGTGCTAAGTAAGACAGCTTTTAACTCATTAGCCAAATTACATGTCGTTGAAAATAAATTGCTTTGATTATTAGCTTGGAAAGGCTGGAATACTGGAGCCGAAACATCTAAATTAGATTTATTACTACCATTGTTTATATGACTCATTTCCTGTGGAATTACCTCTTGATTGCCAACTTTATTTATTTTTTGTTCTCGAGGGAAATGGAGAGTTACATTATGTTTTTTCCGACAAATAATACAAGAGAATTTGGATTTACAATCTACTACCTTATGGTTCAGAAGACAATTAAAACAAAGATTTTTTGCCTTTACTAACTCAACTCTATCACTCACAGACATATTTTTATAAACAGGACATTTATGTAAAGGATGACTTTCATTGCATGACAAAATACACTTAGAATTTTTAACATCTGTTAGAAAAACTTTAGAAACTGGTTTGGAATAATATTTTTTACTATTCAATTTTGAAAACTCAGCATCAACTACGGGTTTCCCCTTTGATGTATAATATAAATCTATCTCTCGTGATAACTCAATTGGTCGAAACCAAGAATCCCCTTGTCTAACATTTATAAAACACATAACATCCTTATCAAGAGTCTGACAAATTTTATCAGAAATCACTAACTGTTTTAAAGTTTCAAAATCTGTCACATTTCTCAATTTTAAATAATAATCCCAACTCGTTGTTAATCGGGATGCAAATTGTACATATGTTTCATTAGATTGACGTTGTGCTTTCCTAAAATGTTCTAAGCAAGTTTGAGGAGTCGGTTCAAACTCTCTAAGTACTACAGCTTTTACTTTAGAATAATCCTCTAATTCCCCATCTTTAATGTATGTTATAACATTTGTTGCCCTTTCCCCTAATAAATTTAGAAGAATTTCTGATTTATACTTTTCTGGGACATTTTTCGAAATAAAAGCCCTTTCCAATGACGAAAAGAAATAACTCCAACCTTCCGGTCGCGTCGGAATTTTAATTGTAAGTGTTCTTATACTTTTAATGAGAGAGTCTAAAGATTCGATACTTTCGGTTTTCTCAAAATTATTCGCATTTTCACTTTTTTTCTCTGTTTGGGCCTTAGCCAATTCAAGCTCTAACTTAGTACGTTCTAAACGTAATTTCTCAAGCTCTAAAACCTTCGCTTCATCACTTTTCCTTTCTTCAATAATATTACTCGCCATATCTTCAACCATTTTAGTATCTGTCTTATACTTATCATTTTCTTTAATTAAATTCATTAAATCATAATTAGTTAATTTAGTATCTGAAATTTCAATTCCTAATTCGAAGGCTATCCTTAAATAATCTTCTTTTTTAGCACTTTTAAACATGATAATAAACACAATTTTACAATAAATGAATAAATAAATCAATTTCACATACCTTCAAAAAAAGAAAATATAATCCAACTGATTACAGCAGATTTTTTGTTTATTTTTTTCCCTTTATTCTTCTCAAACCGTTATTTTCATTTTTATTCTTCACAGACGATTTCGCAACATTGATTTACGAAATATTCTTTTTATTCTACTTTTTGTTTTGAAGATATAACAGCGAACAGCTGCATAATATTTCATTTAAACATTTTTTCTTCTTAATTCTCAATATTGCAGTAATACTAATTTTTTGATTAAAAAAAACCAATAAAGCAACAGTTTCTATTTTTACTCGTAAAACAAAACTAAAATGTTAAAAGAATGAATCTTGCTACGCACTTAATGCTGATTTCTCCGGATCGAGGAAGGGACCAAAAAATATATGGACCCGCCGTTTCGCTCAGTTATTTAAAGTTCACTACACACAATAAAAATATCTCAGCGGACTGTATTTCACGAAAAACTTTATTTCACATCACTTAAAATATACGAGAGCCGATGTTTACACTACTCCTCAGATCGGTCTCTCGAACATTACTGAAAGAACAATTTATGTTGCCATTTCGAACACAATTCAAGCTATTAAAAAAGAAACACTTTTTTGAGAATAAACAATAGATGGCGCTTCTGGCGGCAACAAAGAGGAAATGTGTTTTTCCTAAATTATTCGATGAAACTTGCCTCATAAAGGTACTTACTAATTGACATCAGGATCATAAAATAATGAAATTTTATTTCAGGTTTAGCCAGACTTAATAATTAAAAAAGGTTGATTGATACATAAATATATTTGGTAAGATTGTGATTACCAATGATATTAGCAGTATCTTTATTTTTTCAGAAATAAATCATTCTTTCTTCATGAAAAAACATGAATTCAATAACCTCAACAAAAATTATAAGTTAACTAGTTGGATGTGCCAATCCCAAAACTTTCTTCTATCTCATGCGTGTACTTTAATATTTAAAGAAAGACAGTTGCTCATTTTAATGCTTTAATAATTTTAATTCAATGCCATACCAACTTTTTCATCTTAAATGTCTGCTTAAATCAATTAAGCAGAGTAAAAACGAATTTCCGTCTCTGCACGAGCCGATGGACAATGAAATGATAGACTTTTTTTTTTCAAATTCAGGGAGGACCTACTTGCCTTACCAAAAAATAATCATATACAAAAAATTTAATTCATTTCTAGAGCTAACTTCATACACTTATAAGCGCACTGTTAAAAAAATTCTGAAATTCACGAAATTTTTTTCCTGAATTTCACAGAAGTTGTTAAAATTATTGAATTCTTAATTTCACAAAAAAAGGTCCCGTTTCACAACAAAAGGGTATTTTCCGTTACACATCACAAAATTCCGTCATATTTCCTGAAAATAACGAAACGGATGGAAATAAAAACAAAAAATGGAGACACTCCGTTGTGTGAGGAGCTCCATGGCCGAGTGGTCAAGGCACCACACCGCTAATGGCCTGAGAGCGCAGATTGTGGGTTCGAGTCCCATTGGCGCCATGGAATAATGAAACATAAAAAATTCCTTTTAAATTACATTTTTCTGTTTTTTTCTCTTTTTTTCTTATTAAAAATCTTTTAATTTATTAGCCGAAAAATAAATAAATAAATAAATAGTGTATGACAATTTAAAAAAATGTCTATATATATATGCACACACACACATATATATATATATATATATATATATATGTATATATATATATATATAGTGGGTTGCCAAATTATTAGGGACAGTTACATTTATTGCTAGTCATACTCTTTGAGTGCCCTTAGCTGCGACTCTAAATGGTTTAAGTTTTGAAGGAATGTATTTTACCATTGTCAATATCTCTATAATTCAACTTTTAAGTACTTTTAGTATGTTAAAAGCTTTGTTCACTTTCTATAAATATTTTAATAATGGGAAAGATGCTAGTGAATTGTTTTACACGCAATAGTGGAACATGCTTTCCTTTAACTTAAACAAAATTCTTTGTTTTTTTTTTTTTTTTTTTTTTTTTTTGGAAAACTTAAGAGTTATATGTGAGTATTATCTTTCTTTATTGATTAAATTTTTTTGGAGAATTATTTATTATTTAATTTATTTTTTCATTTTTAATGATTTCAGTATGGGTTGAGGGGTTGATTTGTCCCTTAGGGAAAAAAATCTGAGGTAAAACCTCTTCTTCTGCATATGAGTCATTCTAAAAGAGAAGATAGCAGAACTTACTTCAGTTTCCAAGTCAGTAGTCAATAGGATAAAAATAAATCTGGTCAAAAACAAGCCACTTTCACTCAAATGAAGAGATAAAAGTGGAAGAAAATGCATAAGAACTCCACTTACCGATTCAAAATCAGGGATATCTGTTTAGGAAACAGAAAGAAAAAGATAGGACTCCTTATTTACATCATTCAAGAATCTGGAATGCTAGTTTTGAGAAACTTGTGCTGCGGACATTAGCGGAGGAAGGGTTGACAGGATTTGCATTGGCCAGGCAAGAAACCCTAAGTTGACAGAAGCACCTTGCCTAGGCTCGTGAACACCGCTAGAAGACATTTGATGACGGGAGTAAGGTGAGTTGTTAAGATAATTATTTTTTATGTCATTTAATTCTAAATTATGAAGATATTTAATTTTTTTCAGGTGTTTTTCTCAGATGAGTCAATCTTTGAGATTTTAGCCGATAAAGCAGCTTTGTCAGGCGACGCCCAGGCGCAAAATACCGCCATCACTGCATCGTGGATAGTGTTAAACACCCTGATAAAGTAATGGTGTGGTCTGTCATAAGTGCTAAAAGAGTTGGACGCCTCTACAATGTCTAGAGAATCATGAGACAAGACCAGTATAGGCATGTTCTTGAAACTCTGCTGCTTCCACAAATTGAAGAATGGTTCCCAAGTGGTGAAGAGTGTATGATTATGCATGATTCAGTGCTTGTTATAAAGCTAGAAGCATTACAAAGTTTTGGGAAGATCACAATATCCCAGTTTTACCTTGGCCTGGCAATTCCCTTGACATGAACCCCACAGAAAGCTTATGGAAGATCACCAAGGCGAAATCACCAAAAAATATGGTTACAACCAAGGTACAACTCATCAAAAAACTAATAAATGTATGGCATGACAATAAAAGGAAGTGCTAGAAATTACGAAGAGAGCATGCAAAGATGCATCGAAGCACTCTTTGAAGCTAAAGGAAATGTCACCAAACATTAATAGTCTTTACTTAACATTGGTAAATTGACTATATTATATTTTTTGTTGAATTTTTTTTTCATATAATAATACGTGAATACTCAAACTATAATAATAAAGCTTTTTTAACTTAAAAACAGTGTTTATTTTCAAATTATATCGTAATATTGTACAAAAAACCTATATTCCATTACTGTCCCTAATAATTTGGCAACCCACTGTATATATATATATTGTTAAAAAAAATTTTATTCAAAAAAACAGTGATTTTTTAATTTAAACTATTTAAAAAATTAAAAATGATTTAAAAAATAATAAGTATTATGCATCAGTCTAAAATAATCCGTTTACAAACATTCTAAGGAATATATTTGAAAGGAAATCTTTAAAAAGCACAACAGATTTTCCCACTAACTCATAAAAGACATACTTTGTACCGTTTAGCATCAGCAACTTTGGCTCAGTTCGTAAGAATTTGTTCCGCAATCTGAAGGTCCCGAGTTCGATCCTGAGGACGGCGTGAACTAAATTATCCAAAATAACAATTAAGTAAAATAACATAGCAGCTTAAAATCTCTCGGTGATTTCGAATTTTTTGAAGATTAATCGGTAAATCATTTTTTTAAATTATATTAAATTATTATTATTATAAATCAAGCTTTGTAACGGAAAGTTACTGATTCTTACACCGGAGTTTTCCCTTCTTGTATTTCCCAGAACGGAAAATCTACTAACAGGACGGTAAAAGTTCGGCTACTATTGTTGCCGGTAGTTTCACCTGGAATTCAGATCTTTATTTTTAACAGTGCGGTGCAATATTGAAAATGGCATAAAATTCGCTATTGCAGCGCCCCCTTTCGGCGGATTTTTTTTCAAATTCAGGGAGGACCAACTAGCCATAGTCATACACTTACACAAAAAGTTTCGTTCAATTCGATGCATAACTTCATGTACTTTTGGTCGGTACAATATTGAAAATGGCACAAAAATCGCGATTGCAACGCCCCCTTTTGACGGATTTTTTTCAAATTCAAGGAGGACCAATTTGCCATAGTCATACACATATACACAAAATTTGGTTCAATTCGATGCATAACTTCATATACTTTTGGTCGGTACAATATTGAAAATGGCATAAAATTCGCAGCGCCCCCTTCCGACGGATTTTTTTCAAATTCAGGGAAGACCAACTAGCCATAGTCATACACAAACAATTTGGGTGAATTCGATGCATAACTTCATATACTTTTAGTCGGTACAATATTAAAAATGACACAAAAATAGCGATTGCAGCGTCCCCTTCCGGCAGAATATTTCAAAACTGAAGGAGGACCTGCTTGCCACAGCCAAAAACATTCACAAAAAATTTGGTTCAATTCTATGCATAACTTCATACACTTTTTGATGGTAGAATGGCGACATACACACAGACAGACAGACATTTTGTAAAAACATGTTTTTTGGAATTTCTGACCCCTAAAACGTGTAAATCCGCCGAAAACCGGAAGTTGAAAAAAATTTCGATTACAATACTTTCTTCTATTGAAGATAGAAGAAAGTAAAAAATGTATGGAATTGATATAAAACTGAAAAAATAAATTTTTGCACCTACATCTGAATTGAATGTTTCATTGTTTACATCCATAAAATATGTGCGGATTTTAGAGAGTTGTGGATTTTAGGAGTGCGGATTTGAGGGAGTCTACTGTAGTTTTATAGATAAATGTTAGATAAAAACGCTGCTGTAGACAATTTTTAAATCTAATAATTATTTTAAGAGATATTTAGTATTAAAGTTTGTCAAAATCGTTTGTCAAAACCTATACATAGGCGTTTAATAATTTTTAGATCATCTTATATATATTAGAAACTTGCAGTGTGCAGACTGCAATTATCTTCTTAATTTGATTAATTCTTTGGTGTTTTATTATTATTTTAAATTCAAATTTTCAGCATTTCGAGAAATATTTTTTCCATATTTCAGAAAAAGTTGTTATTTTAAGTTGTTGCCAATTTGTAAAAACAACACAAACAATAATATTTCTTTCAAATAAAAAATTATTTACGTGTTACTGTTATAAATATTAAAAAAAACCTTTCTGATTAGAATTAAATTATTAGGTATTATTTGCAAGAAAATAATGCAATTAAACCATAAAAATTATATTTACTCGTGGATTTTAAAAAGAGAAAGAAAATATTAAACAAATAAATGCATTATGTTGTTAAAAGTCATAAATATTTTACCGTAACTTCATATGCTACATAATAATCTTGCCAAATATTCTTAGGGATGCACAACCTGTGGCCCGCGGGCCAAAAGCGGCCCGCGATGAGTTAACGTGTGTCCCGCGAACTTTGATAATTTACAGCTGGAAAAAATTGCAATTTTTGTGCTTAGGTCAAAAATAAAAGTAGATTTTTTTAATTTACTGCGGGAAAAATAAAACTTCGTCAGTCACTTAAGAATTGCAACTTTCGTACATCGGGAACGGAAAAATCGCGACTTTCATTGATCAGGTGTGGGAAAATAGCGAATTGGAAATTTCGTTCATCAGGTATGGAAAAATTGCAAATTTCCGATGATGCGCAGAAAACAATCGCGAATTTCATCTTGCCGCTTAAAAAAATGAAGATTTCGACAAAGTTACTTAAAAATCGCGAATTTCATTGATTGGGCGCGGAAAATGCGTATTTCATCTATTAAAGGTGGAAAATCGCGAATTTAGTCAATCGGGTACGGAAGAATTGTGAATTTTATCAATCATGCGAGTTAAAATCGAGAATTTCGTCGATCAGCTTTATAACAATTGCGAATTTCTTCGATCGATTTCCTAAAATTCGTGAATTTTCTTGATCAGGCGCGGAAAATCATTAATTTTCTCGATCGGCTTCATAATAATCGCGAATTTTGTTGATCAAGCATTTAAAAGTTGTAAACTTCGTCAATCATGCTAAAAAAACCGCGATTTTCATCGATCAGCTTTGTTAAAATTACGCATTTCGTCGATCGACTTCTTTAAAATCGCAAATTTTGTCGATGGATTCTTAAAATTTACGAATGTCGTCGATCTGTTTTGCAAAAATCGCGAATTTTGGCGACCGGCTTTGCAAAAATCGCGAATTTTGGCGACCGGCTTTGCAAAAATTGCTAAATTTTTTGATCAAGTGCAGAAAACTTGTGAATTTCGTCGATCGGCTTCGTAAAAATCGCGAATTTTGCTGATCAACTTTATTAAAATCGCTAATTTTATTGGTCAGGCGCGAAAATAATTGTGAATTTCCTCGATTGACTACGTAAAAATCGCGACTTTTGTCGATCATGCGAAGAAAAATCGCGAATTTCGTCGATCAGCTTTGTAAAAGTCGCGATTTTCGTCGATCGGCTTCGTAAAAATCGCGAATTTTGCCGAAATCCTTCGTAAAAATCGCGAATTCTGTCGTTCCCGCGAAAAAAAATCGTGAATTTTGTTGATCATGCGAAGAAAAATCCCGAATTTTATCGATCAGCTTTGTAAAAATCGCGCATTTCGTAGAGTGGCTTCGTAAAAATTGTGAATTTCGTTGATCAGTTTCATACAAATTGCTCATTTCGTCGATCAGCTCTATAAAAATGACGCATTTCGTTGACCAGCTTCGTAAAAATCGTGTATTTCGTTAATCAGCTTAGTAAAAATCACGAATTTCTACGATAGGATTAAAAAAATCGCGAATTTCCTCGATTGGCTTAGTAAAAACCGCGAATTTCCTCGATCGACTTTGTGAAAATAGCAAATTGAGTTGATCAGGCATAAAAAATCTATAATTTCGTTAATCAGCCATGGAAAAATTGAAAAATTTATCGGTCATGTGAGGAAAAATGGCGAATTTCGTAAATCGGCTTTGTAAAAATCACAACTTCTGTGGATCGGTTTTGTAAAAATCACAACTTCTGTGGATCGGTTTTGTAAAAATCACGAATTTTGTCGATTGTGTTTTTAAAAATCGCGAATTTCGTCAATCTTTTTCATGAAAGTTGTTTATTTTGTTGATCATGTGCGGAAAAAATCGTGAACTTTGTCGATCGGTTTCGTAAGAATTGTAAATTTTTTTCATGAGGCGTGGAAAGATCTTGAATTTTGCCGATCGGTTTCATAAAAAGCGTATCTTTTGTTGATTGGGCGCAGAAAAATCGGATTTTCATGATCAGGCACTTAAAAATCTTGCTAATCGGCTACTTCTCTCACCCTCGTTCATAAAGTTCTCATTTTTTTTTAGCACCGACCATTTATGTTTGTTTTCTAGCACTTAAGAGAAACAAACTTGACTCTCCTGAGTAAAGTCCAGGACTATTATTACATAATGAAAAGAACCCTTGCTATAATTGTTATATGTACAAACATAAAAACAGCTGATATATCCTTACCAACTAAATTGTATATTTTGACTGGGTAAGCGAACTTAGGGGTACCCTTCTGTCTACTCCACTCTGATACCACATTTTTTATCCGATTATAGGCATCAGATCACCTCCTCGAAATCGAATTCTCTGCATGTTATTGATGTGGCCTTCGACCACCCAGACATATTTGTAAGTGGCCCTTCTCTTGAAAAGGTTGTGCACCCCTAATTCTATATATTTAAAAGATCAGACTGGTTTTTTTGTACAACGGGTATGAGCTTTCTATTGAATGGATTTAGCTAATTTTTGCTTTGAATAAAAGCTGTTGTTTTGTAAGTATTCTGAAACTATCTATTTTGAAAAGTAAACCTATTTTTATATTTTAATTTTAACTTTAAACAGCTTTTTATGAAATTTCTTCAGAATGGTGGCAACTGAAATGTTTCCATTGTCAAGTTCATTGTTGAAAAGGAAATGGAAACCACTATAAAGTTGTGTTCATTACTCAAAAGCTACTAAAAAATCGCAGGCTAGTTTAGTCGCTAGGTTTATGCAATCTCTAGCGAAATTATCTTTGAATGAGCTGATATTTATCCTATCTGCATAGGTGTTTTGATTCAATTCTTGCATGAATGGTCTGAATTCTGATAATAGATGACAATGATGAAAATAACATCATAGAAAAAATGACATTATAATTAAAAAGGAAAGAAATAAACAAAAAAAAACGAGATTTTTTTTTATATATAACATGAAGTATTTCACTATAAATATGTTTAAAATTCACAAAAAAAAAGAAAAAAGAAAGATAGAGAAAAAAATGGCTGATATTTAATTAAAAAAAAAAAGAAATGAAAAATAACAAAATTGTAATTTAACCCATTAATGCCTGAATTATTTTCTTTGTTAAAATTTAAATTTTGTATTTCCCACAACTTTTAAAAGCAAATTAATTTTTATCTAAATTTATCGAGAATTCAGTCTCGTGAAATAAGGTCATATTAATCTTCCTCTTTACTGGGGAGAAAACTGCTTTCTTGCTGTTTTTGTAATCGTCCTCAAAAACGGACGCTGGGCGTTAATGGGTAAATAAATTATGATTATTTCGAGAATAATTTTTTCAAAGACTAAAATTTTAAAGACCTATTAAATCCTATATATTTTAATTAATAATAGTAATAAACATCATTTTTAGGATAATCATAACGAGTCCTATATTATTTACGCCATACAATAAAAATTAATATTTCTAGATAAATGATAAAAAAAGTATAAACTCAAACTGCTTAAAATGCGTTTTTTATTTGTTGGAATTTATCAGACTGACTCCCGAATGCCTCATATTACGTACAACATAGATTAAATATTAATATTTCTGGAGCCATCATTAACAAATTTTAAATGAAATTTCAGTTTTCAAATTTTCGGAACTGCACCTTTTTAAATTTCTAAACATCGCACAATTAAAATTTTTACACCGTTGCGTAGAAAGAAAGAAAAAAATATGCACTTTTAAAAGAAATTTGATTGAAATCTGTATCACAATTTGTTTTCAAATTATTATTATTTTTTAACCATTCTTGAACATTAAACATGAACTAATCTGAAAATGGATAAAATAAAATAAGTTGCAGAATCCAACCAATAAAAAGATTCAGATATGCTTCAGATTTCCCAGTTCTGTACAGAGAATAACACCTATTTTCCAAACAGTTAAAATAAAAAGAGAACAATAATGGAATTTTTACGCACAAGCACTGATGTTAAAATCTGAAACACCGAGTGACAATTTTAACATGAAAAGTTTTAACCAACAAGCTTGATTTCAACTTTGGAAATATATTAATAAATTACACACAGTACATTCCCTCAAATCCGCACAGCTTCGGACCAGAGGTTCTGAGGATTTTAGAATTTTGCGGATTTCTGGTCATTGTTTTGTTTACATTTTTAAACAGGAATTTGAATGTTATTAATAATGCAACAGAAACTATAATGAATGCTTACAATATAATAAAGTATTAAAATTTGAAATAAATTAAAATAATAAAAACATAGATATTTTTTTAAATGATTAAAATATTATAAGCAAAATGTCAAGTTAATAATCAATAATGACAAAATATTCATTATAAATATGAAAAGATTTTTTTCTAGATTATTACATGAAATTTGTCTCATAAAGGTACTTTAATAATTCACATTAAAATCATAAAATAAGCAAGTTTTATTTCAGATTTAGTCAGACTTAATAACCAAAAGAGCTTGATTAACACATAACTATATATGTTAAGAAAATTGTGATTATCAATGATATCAGCAATATCTTGAATTTTTTCACAAATAAACTTATACTTCCTTCTTTTAAGAACATGAATTCAATAATATAACAAAAATTGGTACTTACGTATTAACGCCTCCACAGCAAAAGTTGCGCTGAAGCACCAATAAAGAGTAATCTTACTATTCACATACACACACAGTTATCTTTTGGATTCCTTGATGCCTTGTTTGTTGATTTTTGACACCAATTTTTTAGTGCTACGAAAATGAGTAGTCAGGATTTTCCAGAAACAGAACAAGATGCAGTTTTTATTTTGCAGTGGTACGGGAGTTCATTCAAAAAATTTTGAGATAATATGGGGCAGTGCTAAATGGAGGAACAAGAGATAAAGGAGGACAGCAAGGCATCATTTACAATTTTATTTTATCAGAATCCATTTGGCGGCAGCATTAGGTGAAAAAAAATTGACTTTTTTTGAATCTATGTTAAACTCTACATATCGGCTCCTTTTCCATTGGAATCCTGCTTTGCTTTAAAATAAAGTGTTTTGAATTTTGAAAATGTTATAATTTTAAATAAAGTTTTTTATTTTATGATTTGTCGCAAAACTTTTAGATGTAGATTAGCGGTACATAAAAAACGCCAAATCTGTAGCTGCAGTGGCGTTAATATGTAAGTACCCAAAAATTACAAATTGAAATATATATGGAATTGATATAAAACTAAAAAAAATCAAAATTTCTCTATATCTGAGATGAATGTTTTACTGTTTACATCCATTAATTATGTGCAAATTTTAGAGAGTTGCGGATTTTAGGGCTGTGGATCTTGGAGAATCTACTGTATTATTGTATGGTAATATGTAATAAATATTGTGTGCTAAAATATTTTAAACTATAAATATGGATATGAGACCAGTTTAAATGACACAGGTTTTAATTTTAGAGGAGAAAATTCTATAATTATCTCTTAGGAAAATCATTTTGCTAATTTTTCATAGGTAATAGCAAGCATAAGAGGATCAAATATTATCAGAATTATTTATCTTGGTTATATATTACTGATTATGTATACAAATGAAGATTAATTTTTCAATAATTTTGACCGTTGAAGTTAATGAAAATAATATTTTGTTAACTTTAAGTTAAAATAATATGTAATTCTATTTATAAATTTTGCTTAAGGAGTCATCTGCATATAGAAATTATAAAAAAAACTTTTTTAAAAGAGTCCATACTGCCATATGATTTTGACATTATACAATCAAAGTTCTATAATCTGCACACCCATAATCAGCAATTTTCTATAATTCACATTACTTTACAAATGTAAACAATGAAATAAACAGTTAAGAAAATTTATAAATAATCCAAAAACGATTTTTTAAAGCAAATAATAATAAAATAATAATAAAACATTTATTTTCTTTAAAATAACTCTTTTATTTTATTAACAGTAAAAAACAAACTCTATTGCAGAACCTATGTAATTATTTTTATTCAAATGCACATAAATTTTTTAATAAAATAACTTATAAAGGCAATTTTTGAGATAGTCTATTAAATTAATTTTTCGATTTCATATTTATCCTTTCATATTATACTGATTACAGAATTAAAACACTGTCTAGGAATAATAAAGTGACATGTAATCCATAATGCTCTATAATCTACAATATTCCATAATGCACACAACCTTTGGCCCCAACTTGTGCGGATTATAGAACTTTGACTGTAATTAGATCTTTTACTAAATTTTGCCACTGAGTACCAAATGAAAGTTATTTGGTTAAGTAGTTTAGGAATTACAGAGATTCAAATTTAAGAAAATCTAATGTTAAATTTTTGTCTATTTGTGAATTTATTTCTGTTAAAAAATGCAAAGGTTAAAATTGATACTTATTTTAAAAATTAGTTTGTAAATGTATATATTTTTAAGTATATTATATGAAAAGTATTTGAATGTACAACATACAACACTTAATCACAAGATCTGCTACACAGCATTTATAAGTTCTGATGTATTCCAGCTGATATTTAAGTACAACATTTAATCTGTACACTTGAGTACATTTATTTGTCTTTATTATTAATTAAAGATTACAGATGAATCGTAGCATATACTAGATGAATAAATTTCAGGAAATGATTAAGAACAATAAAAAGTGACTAATTTAACACGTTTTTTTCGCAATTTAAAAACTTTCTGAATTATGTACTTAATTTATATAGATTTTTTTTTAAATATAAGTTGCAAAAGGTCAGAATTAAGGTTAACATTACATTTTTTGGTACTTCTTAGTTACCCTGTCAAACAAAAAGTGATCGCAAACTATAAGATTAAATGCCAATAATGGATAATCATGAATGTCACATTCAATGGCATTAAATACGATAGACATGTTTAAAACATCATTGATTTTTATTTTGACTTTTTTATTTGCATTTTTATTAATATTCTACCAATTATTTGTTATTTCAGTTTTTAAAATAAAAATTATGTCAATATGTATAATATGGCTATTAGTTTGTATAATTTGGAAAAAATTGGTTGCCAGGATAACCAAGACCCATTTTTCTTTCTCTAAAGATAAGTAGATGGCATCAAAACATAGAATTAGATTCTATTACTATTATTTATATTATTTAAATTTTTTCATTTATTTTGATACTTCTTGGCGCTATATATTTAATTTTTTATAATATTAGCCTTTTACATAAAGTATGAAAACAGAAAAAAAAACAGCCTTTTATTTTTGCACATAAAGTTTCAAATGTGAAGGCACACTGGAATGAATCAACCAACCATGAAGAATTGGAAGCATTAGAAATATTATTATATTATTTTGTATAAAATAAAACAATTTAAAAAAATGTATTCACTATTTTTCTGCTGTAGTGACTGTGTGTAGTGTAGTGACAGGACTGCAAGAGCCGGAATTCCCAGGCTTGGACAAAGCCCAACCAAGATGAAAAAATGAAGAATTTTCAGTTGAAAAATAACTAAAAAAAGCATCTTACGATTGATTTCTTTTAGTAAAGAGGATGGATCAGTAAACTGATTTCAAAAATTAGCAATGATTACAAGCAGAGTACTACATCGTCTATTCTATCGGAACAGTAAAGAGACGCCAAAACAATGAAGAATCACGATAAAGTAATTCATTCATGAATAATGAATCATACAATAAATCTACGACAACAGAAATACTTACATAGGAGTCGCTACATAGGTACTTTGGTAAACTGCAAGCGCCTTATTTGCTGCAGCACCTACTCCTCAAAGCTCTAATAATTCTAATTATAATAATAATTAATGCATGCGCCGTTTGGAAAATGAATAATACTGATTTTGTTTTTACGGTATGCCAAGGAGGCTGGAACATGGCGTGGGTTAAAGAAGAAATTTAGAAGTGAAGAATCAGAAAAAGAAAAATGTATACTTCTGAATAAAAATTCTTACATGAAAAATAAATAGATAATTTTATTTAACTAAATAATCAAATAATTTTAATTATGTTATAACGCATGCGTCTTGCACAGCAAAATCCTATAAGCAAATTTCCATAGCTGATTCATTCAAATTGAATCAATCATTTGGCGTCTCTTAAAATTAAATTGTTGCTGGATTACTGGAACTATAACTCTACGATAGATTTTTGCAGAGTTTTATACTTTTATCAAAATATTTTTAAAGGTAAGTTTATTTATCACAATAACATATAAAATTATTTAATTTGTGTAATTTGTACGATATATTTTTACAAAATACGTAACATAAAAAATAATGTGCAGTAAAAAACGTACAATGAGCAAAAAAAAAAAAAAAATTCGCACATCAGTTGAATTTTAAAAAGTATTTGCACATCAGTTGAATTTGTTAAATCCCAATAAAATAAACTCAAAATGAATTACGAAAAAAATATGCGTCCAAAAATAGACATAATTAAAACTGAGTGGCGTGCAAAGAGAAAACTGCGCCCTCAGCAAAGATTCAGATTGGTGTCCCCTAAATTTCCGAAACTAAGACATCCGCCCCCCCCCCCCTCCCCAATGCACACGGTGTTGTTATTGATTGATATTTATATTGAAAAAAACATAAAAAAGCAACATTTGTGTGACAAAAATAACATTTGACCTCTAAGAGTGAGAATAGCAATATAGTAAATATTTAAAAATAATAAAAGCAGAGCTATTTTGCTTGAATGCCTTTTGTTTAAATTACAGAATGTAAATATTTGGTAATTCGGTCAATTTGTCACTCATTTTGCGATGATTTGCATTTATACTCCATTTGGGGGAGTTTCTTATAATAATTTCTACTATAAATTATGATTATATTAATTATAATTAATAAAAATCAAATTTTTGTAATTATTGTTGTTATATTCTTATACTTCAATCAATAAATTTTTTAAACATTTTCATTCATCGAATTGGAAATGTTTCAACACAGATATATTTAAGTTGCTAACTTGTACTTAATAGTTTTATTTCATAACTTTTAATAATTTTATTTTGTAACAAAACTTAAAACACACACACAAACACATATACATATATACAATCAAAAGGATAGTCTGTGTTTATGCAACTTAAAGAAAAAAAAAACGATTTTCTGTTTATTCTGTATAACTCAGCTCCATCATGGTTTCACTTTTTAAAATAATCATTTTTTTTTTTATAAAATTCATGGAGAAATCCCCAGGTTTTTTGTGAGAGGGAAAAGACAAGTTCCTTCTCTAACCTTTATTTGATATAATGTACGAGACATAAAACAGAGGTGACTAGAATCTTCTTATACCAGTAGTTGGTAGCATGCAAAATTACTATCGACCATGTGTCGCAAAATGGCACTAATTCATTAAATTTTGTTCTGGTTGAACTTTCACATAGTATAGTTAATAATTTTCACTTTTAAAACAGATTGTATATCTTATTTTAAGCCAAAGATCAATAATCCACACACCCATAATCCACAATTTTCTACAATTTGCATTACTTTACGAATATAAACAACAAAATAAACATTTTAGAAAATTTACAAATTCATGATCCAAAAATGATTTTTTAAAACAAATAATAAAAAAGTCAAAGAGAATCATAAAAAACATTCATTTTTTTTTAATATAATTCTTTTATTTTATTAACAGTAAAAAATGGATTGCAGCATTATGGAACATATGCATTTATTTAAATGCACATATATGTAAATTTTTTAATAAAATAACTTTAAAAAGGCATTTTTTGAGGTAGCATATTGAATTAATTATTAGATTTCATATTTATCTTTTCATGATATATTGATTAAGAATTTAAAATGCTGTCTAGGAATAATAAAAAGATGTATAATTCATAATATTCTATAATCCACAATATTCCAGAATCCGCACAACATGTGCAGATTATAGAACTTCGATTGTACTTTATTTTTCCATTTGTTCCCAAAATACAGTAAAGCGAGTTTAGATATACAATAGATTCTCTCAAATCTGCAACTCTAAAATCCGCACATATTTTATTAATGTAAACAATGAAACATTCAGGGGACAAAATTTGACTTTTATAGCTTATTATCATTTTCATATGCATTTTAATTTGTAATTTTTCTTAATATGACTGAATTCATATTTTTCCATGAAGGAAGATTAGATTAATTTCTGAAAAAAAAATCAAGATATCATTGGTCATCACAATCTTCTTATCAAATATATTTATGTATTCATCAAAATTTTTTGGTTATTAAGTCTGTCTAAATCTGAAATAAAATTTTCTTATTTTGTGATTTTGATGTAAATGAGTAATGAACCTTTATGAGGCAAGTTTCACTGAATAATTTAGGAAAACTACATTTCATCTTTATTATGAATATTTAATCATAAATTATTGACCATTAACTTGACCTTTGCTTTTAATTTTTTAATCATTTTAAAAATTATACATTTTGCTATTGTTTCAGCTTATTACTTATTTTAACATTTTATTATAGTGTAAGCATTCATTATAGTTTTGATTGCATTATTAATTCCAATCAAATGACTGTTTAAAGAATGTAAACAAAGCAATGAGTAGAAATTCACACAGCCTCTGGTTCCAAGCTGTGAGGATTTGAGCCAGGTCTACTGTATATTACTTATAAGTAATTTGCCACTTACTTTGTTGTTGAGTAAGACCTAAGAGTCACCATTTGAGACACATTTCTCTACAAGGTAATTTATTGTAAAGTATGATGCTTACATAGTAGACTCTCTCTATTCCGCACAGCTTCGGACTAGATGTTTGGCGGATTTTTGAATTTCGTGGATTCTGGTCATTGCTTTGTTTACACTTTTTAAACAGTCATTTGAATGAAATTAATAATGAAATCAAAACTGTAATGAGTGCTTACAATATAATAAAATGTTAAATTAAGTAATGAACTAAAATAATAAAAAATTAGATACTTTTTTTAAATGACTAAAATACTAAAAGCAAACGTCAGGTTAATTATCAATAATATATGATTAAATATTCATTATAAATATGAAATGTAATTTTGCTATGTTAATCAATGAAACTTGCCTCATAAAAGTACATTACTAATTCACATCAAAATCATAAAATAAGGAAGCTTTATTTCAAGTTTAGCTAGACTTTACCAAAAAAGATTGGCTACAATACATAGATATTTTTGGAATGAAGATTGTGATTATCAATGACATCAGCAATATCGAATTTTTTTAGAAATAACTTTATTCTTCTTTCATGAAAAAAACATCCATTCAGTAATATTAGCAAAAATTACAAATTAATATGTATATATAGGAATGATATATGAACTGAAAAAGTCCAATTTTGTCCCTATATCTGAACCGAATGTTCATTATTTACATCCATGAATTATGTGTGGATTTTAGGGTTATGGATTTCAAGGAGTGAACTGTACTACAAATGTGTACAGTCCGAGTTATCGATTTCAGGTACACCCTATGTTAAAAATAAATTAAAATGAGGTAAGAAATCTGAATAATCTTCCTATAAAAATAACATTAGCATGAGTGTTTCTTTCCGTGACTAGTGTAGGCTCTTAGGAGGTTACTTCAGCCATGCAAAATAACAGAATTTTAATGTTAATTCTATGGGGACATTATTTTCAAATTTGTCATTTTGATTTTAAATTTTTGAATAATTGTTTTGCACAGGATAGCTGAGAAAAATCTCTAACCAGGCTCATTTTCACTTTTTTGATTTCAGTTAGTTTCCTTCTTATTAGGAAAGTTGATATTTCAGAACTGGTTCCAAAAGTAAAAGCAGCTTAGTTAAAAATATCTGTAAACAAATCAAAAAATGATTGTTGCATAGATGTATTCAGCTATCCAATGAGGAAAAAAATTTTAAAAATATTCATATATATCAGAATGAACTTATATACAACATTTTGAGCAAATCAGATCTGCATGAAAAACCCATTTACTTAAATTGAAGAGAAGATTACTCCCCCTCCCCCTTTATACTTAGCCAACAAAATTAATCAGACAAGAACTTTATCAGAATCAACCTATATACAAAATTAACAAATCTGACAATTCTGCAAGAAAAACCTATTTATATAAATTAAGGTGGATAGCCCCCCTCCCCTCTTATATTTAATCAATGAACTCTCAAGACTAATCAAGGAAATACCTTATCGAAATGAACCTATATACAAAATTTAGATCAAATTAGATAATTCTGCATGTAAAAACCATTTATATGAATTGAGCAGGAGACTTTAAAACAGTATTAAGGAATTTTTATTTTATCCTAATTTTTCATGTAAAAAAAGTAAAGGATGTATTTGAAAAAAAAATAATATTCAAATTCTTAAAAATCACAACATTTCTTTATAAAATACGGTAGATCTTGCAGGGCTTATATGTTTTGTGAAAATTAAATGCAACTTATGATAAAGTAAAAAAAAATAATCACATTTTAAACTTGCAAAAAAAATTTTTTTAAGTGGAAAAGAGGGAGGGGTAGTAGTTGCGTGACTCATATTAAAAAAATCATCAATAAAATTTATAATTTAAATTCAATGCAAAAAATACCAACTTGAAACAAAGTTTAAATAACTGTTAAGACTTATTAAAAACAGCCTTACCAAATATTTAATTTTTATAACTTTAAACAAACAAAAATTTTGAATAGCTACCAGAGTTAGTAGAATAACAGGATTAAATTCTAATAATATTTCTTTTTAGTTATTTTTCTTACTTGACGGGTTTTTTGGTGACCATCCTTGCTCAGCATTGGATTAAAAATAGCTAAGAGTCATAAGTCATTGTTGTTCATCGACAATAAACTTCTGTGCTTTCCAGAATTTCAGTCTAGCAGGCTCACATTCAAAAGCAGAGAACAATTTACGCCTCATAATTCTTTTAAAAGTGACAGTAGCTAAACACTATAACTCATAATCCTTGTCACTGGATCCATTACTCTTGCACTTACTTCACAGTGGACAAAAACTGAAAAAGAAAGTATAAAATACATAATTATAATTGTAGAGTTTCATCATGTAAGAAATATATTTGTGTTTCTTAAAAAATACTAAATTCCGTTAAACATTTAAATACGTAAAATCATTAAAAAAAACTGAATTACCGTATTTTCGGATGTGTAATCCGCGGCTTATACAAGTAAAAAACCTTCCAAAAAGCCGCTGTGGCTCATACACGGTGCGGGTTATACAAATATTTTTTTTAATTGGAAATCATGATATTTTTCTACAACTTTTAAACCTCAAAAATTTGAATAAAAACATCAAAATTTGTAAATTGTTTCGCTATGCCGCGAAATTTAGAGAGTTCTCCCATGTTTGTAAAGGCTTTCTTTTACTGCTTAAAAACAATTATTTCTGGGTTTGGAAGAACGGTCGCAACTATCGCCAAGTATTGCACTGATAGATCTATAATAACTACCGTATATACTCAAGTATAAGTCGTGAAATTTTAGGCAAAAAAAGAACTTCAAAGGGGTGTGTGTGTGAGGGGGGGGGATTGACTTATACGCGAGACCTAAAAAAAATCTATAAATAAAATATCAGAAAATAGCAGCAGCACCCCATTGTGTTTGTAGAATCCAAAATCCAGAACCCTTCCAACTTCGACGATTCTGAATTTAAGATCATTTAAGATTTAGTTTATTTTTCAAAAAAATAATCTACCCTATCCTCTTGCAAAGAACAACGAAAAAAAATGCGTGATTTATGTAATTTTAGAAAGATTAAGAGCAGTCGGTCTTTTCCGAAACGATTCCAAGGAATCGTTCTTTTACAGAGTCGTTTTATTCTGGAACGAGTTCAAGGAATCGAACTTTTCCGGAGTCGTTTCATTTCAATTAGAGTCCGAGAAATCGCTCCTTTTCGGAGTTGGTACCCTGTCCTGTTGCAAAGAACAAAGAAAAAGTGCATGATTTATGTCATTTCGGAAAGATTCAGAGCAGTCAGTCTTTTTCGAAGCGATTCCGAGAAATCGTTTCATTTCGGAACGCCTTCAAGGAGTCAAACTTTTCCGGAGTCGTTTCATTTCAGATAGAATCTGAGGAATGGTCCCTTTTCGAAGTTGATGCATTTTGGACCGATTCCGCGGATTCGATCCTTTTGGGAACCAATGACCTAAGATACGTTTACATTTTATGTCCGAAGTAGAGATGACGGATTTGCACCTCCTTCGAAAAGAAGGAGACGTGAACCCCCTTAAACGCATCATTGTGGTCTTTCCAAATTCCAAAATTCATTTTCATTTTTTTTATTTTTAATCCTCACATTAATTTAGCTAATGACGTCTTCCTGCCTCGCTTTTGGCATCGGGTAATATTTACCATCCTAACTCGTTCCTAGTTACATTGGGGATTAGAAAATAAATAATTGATTAAATTATGTGATAGATAAATTGGTTATCCTTTTTTAGCTTTTGATTTTGTACATAGAAATTTATATAATTAATTTGAAATTGCTTGCATCAGTATGCTTATCTGTTTGCATCGTGTATTCTATTTCTATCATTTGCATAGTGTTAACCTTATACTTGTCACTGATTTCAATATTTCATTTGATAAATTCACACAACTGCGATTTAATATAATTAAAATCTGAAATGTAAAATTACCTATATTGTTGTTCTGGTCAGTTCTTTCCCCCCTCCCTGCCCTGACATGTCTCTAAAACTCAACTGCTCAAAGACCAACCATCGACAGCACATCATCTGCTCTTCACCACCACAGCTGCCTGCGAGATGAACATTAGACTCTTATTACACTAGCCAACAAAAAAATTATTTTTGTCAGTTTCCTGGTTCTAGATAGTCATTTCCTACTAATTTTGGGTTGAAAAAAAAACGAATACGTAAATGAAGTTTTTTTATTAGCTCTTGTTTTAAGATGCTATACAGCTCACTTGAGAAAGACACACAAGATCCCACACATCGATTTCAAAGCAATTTGAAGAAGAAAAAAAATTCCTATGTAATAAATACAATACAATAGACATGTTTCACTAAACAATGTTCAATTTTCGGAAAGCCATGATTGTTTTTAGCCTATTCTTGCAAACGTTTACTTTTGAATAGTTTCTTGTATGTCAACGCCGGAGCATCTCTTGTAACAGTCCAACAGTAGTCGGCCAACATTGACTCATCCCAACGCCTCTGATATCTACGTTCCATTACAAAGATATCTTTCACCAAGCTCATCACTAGCTCCACAGTTTTTAAGGGAAAAATCGAGATAGGAGTGGAGGAAATGAAGTTTCAGAGACATGTTTCATCCAAGGTCATGGCACTTTTGTAGGAATTCTTTCACCAACTGTTGTCAGTTCTCGACTTTTCTGTTGCCCAGAAATCCTCGTATCACACCTTTGAAGGCTTCTCAGGCTGCTTTCTCTCTCCCTTCCAAAACTTTATCAAAAGCAGGGTCCTTTATTATTGTGCGTGTTTGTGGGCCCACAAAGATCCCCCTTAAACCTTTCATTCACTCAGTCTTGGAAATTTCTTTCTAAGGTACTGGAAAGTCTCTCCATCCTTGTTTATGGCTTTCACGAAGTTCGTTAATCCCAGCTTAATGTTAAGGGGTGGAAGCAGAATTTTTTTCGGATGAACTAGAGGCTCCTTTTGGAAATTTCTCTCTCCGAGATTTAGATTTCTTTAAAGCCATTTGTCTTTCATGTAGTGAGAGTTTCTATCTCGACTGTCCCACAAACACAGGAAAAAGCAATACTTGGAACAGACTAATTGCAATCCCAAGAGTAAAGCAATTACTTTCAAGTCACTACCATAAACCCAAAATTTATGATCCCCATATTTGATTGACTTGAGTATTGATTTCACATTCCCGTAACTTTCCTGCATGTGAACGGAATGTCCAATGGGAATCGAAGGAAAAATGTTGCCGCTGTGTAGTAAGACTGCTTTCAAACTAAGTTTGGAAGAGACTATAAATAACCTCCATTTTCGTGGATCATGACTTATTTTCATTGAATTCATCAAATCATTAACATCAGTACAAGCAACAACATGTTCTTTCTTCTCCAAAAAAGGAGAAAAGTCTTGTGCCGAGCCCTATATTCTGTGATCTTGACTTCTAGTTAGATTCTACACAGAGAATGCAGTTGTGTGGAATTAAAGCTATTAGGAGTACCAACTTCTGAACATTCGATTTCCCATAAAACAGCCATAGTGATATTTCTCAAGTTGGTTCCTATCTTGAAAACAAGAGCTAATCTCAACTTTTTATGTTGATTTTCGTGTTTAACAAGACAAAATACTTCGGAAATAACTATTTTTGAGCCCGAAACATTTTTGATGTTCGGTAGTGTTATCATCATGATGAACTCTGCTTAGATCGTCTCTTGTTCGATGGAAGTTAACGTGGGCATCGCGCCCACTTAGGTATTCCAATAACAATCGCCTTTGAGCCTTTGAGATGTCTGAAATTTTAAATTTATAACAGATATTTTTTTTGCGAAAAAATTTAGAAAAAATATCACGCTTGTTTGAAAAAAAAATGCGCGTAAACGCCGCGGCGTTTTTTCCGAAAATTACGGTACTGATAATCTTAATTTTTTAGCCGAATTACTGTAGGTATTATGGATCACGAAAAAATTGGTAAATTTGTGTTAAAAATTATGACTAATGGCTTCTAATTTCGAACCCTGATCGAAATATACGTTCGTAAATGGTGTATAATCCGCGGACTATACACCGATGCATCTCCGAGGATTATAGATGAAACTTTTTTTTACTGCATTGCTCAATTTAGCGGTGCGGGCTATACACCCGAAAATACGGTAATAAAGTTGAAAGGGAAGAAGGGTGCTTTATGATTAGTCAGATACCAATGTTATATAAACATATATATTAACACTAACTCACCGGCTAACTCCCCCCCCCCAAAAAAAAAAAAAAAATTCAAAGCAATAGCAATATAACGTTATTAAAACCTATACTCAACTGTCACTGTATAAAAAGACTTGCAAAATAAAAGTGGATGGCATTCTTTCATCACAAAATGAGGAAAATTACTTAGAATTATTAAGCATACAATAAGTTCAGCATATGTTACTAACAAGAAACTATCGACAAAACCAAACCACAAATGTTGAAGTAAGAAAAGATTTTAGTAACCTAAACACAATATTAATTAAACAACAAATTGTATTACATATTTCTTGATTGATATTTTACAAATAATTTAATGTAGGTATAATGATGGTGATTATAAAAATCATTTGTCTGCAACCGTCAGTGAGTAACATGAACATAAAAATTTAAAAATATAAAACAAATAAAAAACAATATTGCCCAGTTAAACTGATGGCATTGAGCTCACAGGCATACTAATTGTACATTACAGCCTTGTATTTTTGTTAATTCCGTTCGAAAAAAAATTAAGAAGGGGAAACAGCTCTCCCCTTTCTCCTTTTTTATACTTAACCATTGAACCTCCTAAACTATCAAGTACATGCTTTATCATATTAAAAAACCTATATCCAAAATTCAGAGCAAATCGGATAATTCTTAATAAAAACCCATTTAGCATTTATATAATTTAAGAGGAGTTATTCTCCTCTTTTATACTTAACCATTAAACTTCCAAAACTATTCAGAGATTTGAACGAAATCTGACAATTCTGATTGAAAAATCCATTTATACAAGTTAAGGGGAGGGGCATTAGAACCCCCGTTCCCCCTTTTTACACTTATTCAATGAACACCTAATAACAGCCACGGACTCGCCTCATCAGAATGATCCTATATCTAAATTTTGAACGAAAACTGTTAATTCTGCATGAAAATCCCCTTTATATCAATTAAGGGTAGGGGCATGAGCCCCCCGTTCCCCCTGTTTATACTTATTCAATGAACACCTAATAACAGTCACGGAATCGCCTCATCATAATGATCCTATATCTAAATTTTGAACGAAAACTGTTAATTCTGCATGAAAATCCCGTTTATATCAATTAAGGGGGGGGGGAATGAGCCCCCCGTTCCCCCTGTTTATACTTATTCAATGAACACCTAATGACAGTCACGGAATCGCCTCATCAGAATGATCCTATATCTAAATTTTGAACGAAAACTGTTAATTCGGCATGAAAATCTCATTTATATCAATTAAGGGGAGGGGCATGGGCCCCCCGTTCCCCCTCTTATACATATCGAATGAACTCCAAAAACTAATCAGGGAAGCGCCTTATCAGGATATACCTATATACAAAATTTCAAGTGGATCCGATATTTTTATCATGAGTTATCTCATTACGCACGAACGAACATACGAACGTACATACAGAACGGACGGGCACATAAGCTCTCAGGCTATGATAGCCTGTGAGCTAAAAACCAACAGACCCTATATTGATTGAACTTGAGAACTAAGAATGTTTGTTATCCAAAAAGCAACCATTTTTCAGTCTATTTTCAGATTGTTTTATAATAAATAGTTTAAAATAAAAAAAAAATAAAAATTTTGAATTTATTATCAAAATAGCATTAATTATATTATAACTTCGAATTGTTCATCTGATGATTTATTGCATACTAGCTGACCCGCCCGGCGTTGCCCGGGTGCGTGATAATAATATCAAACGAACCTGAAATTTGTGATTTTATCTCTAATTCGAAATACGTGGCCACTGACTGTGAGAAAAATCGGTTTAAAAAAATAAACAATTGAATTTAGAGTAACAAATATTTAAAACGACTTCAATGGGAAACGGAGGAGGAAATGTGTGCTCAACAATTGCGCAATTTTCGCGTTAAAATGCTGATTTTATCCGTAAATATCACTGTTCAGTCACTTAACTTTTTTTTCCCCTCGAAATCCTAAGTGTAACATTTTGATTTTCAAACAAATTATATCTCTCCTAGATCCGACTATACCTTAATTAAAATCGATAATCAATGATTAGGTAAAAGCTTAATATATAGTAATGTAGTTTCAGAACCATAGAACAAAATTAAATATATTTCAATTAAAACGTGTGTAATATTCAACCTGTGGATAAAATCCTAACCCTAACCTAATTGTAATGTAATCGCAACCTATCTGTAACCTAACTGCAACTTAACCTGAGCCAAACTTAAATATATCATAAATGTAATCTAGTCGTCACCTTATCATAACTTATCAATTTTCTGACCGTAACCTAACTACAATTTACCTTAAACTAACTGTAACTTAATCATAACCTAACTATAACGTAACCGGAATTTAAATATAACGTAAGACTAACCGAAATATAATTGCAACCTATCTATAACCCAAATGTAACCTAACTGATACCTAACTGTAGCCAAATTCTAAATTAATTAAAATTAACACTAACTATTAACTAACAATTCTAACCGCATACGTGTTACAAAGTACTTTAGTTCCACTTTTCACCACTACGGGGCGCAGTATATTTTGTACGAAAATCTGATATGGATCACCGCCACCTGCGGTCGGATATAATAAGCTTGCAATGCACGATTTGCAGAGTGCTTTAGTTTCACTTGCCATCACCAGAATAGGCATTTTTTCGTAAACAAACCTAAATGCGATCGATAATCCGATTTTCATTCTTTCCGTAGATATATTATCCAACGGGATGGGGATACAAATAGCAATTTATGAAATTTGTTGAAATTTCTATTCAGAAATAATGATAACCACCACGCAATTAAGAGTCCAATATTAAAAATTAGAATCTCCTACACTGCTGCTGCATGCTCTGTAAAATATGTTAGTTCTACTTTTCACCTCCAGGAGCTCACTAATTCCTTCATAAACCTATATCCGAAGGAAATTCCAGTATTAAGCGAATTCGTACATATATTAGTCGAAAGGGCGGTAAAATCCAATAAGAATTTAAGAAATTTAATGAAATTATTGTTCGGAAATAACCACTACTTATAAATTAAGGATGAAATATGGTCTGCGCAAATATTCTACACAGATTCCCACTACCTGCAGCACTGTATGGCAGGTGTGCGTTAAATTCGGAACAATTTTTAGTATTTAAAAGCGAAAAAAAAACAATGAAAAAATGTGTTTAAAATTAAAAAGTCATGCATCAAATACAGATTATGAAACACTATCCAACACATTCAGAATAATGTAAAAAACTGCACAGTTTAAAAATTTAAGATATTGCGTCTCATTTCACCATGTGAAAATATATTAAGCATTTCAAAACCAAATTTCAGCTGTTTCCATCTGCATTCGAAAAATGATCCGAAAATTTTAGAAGCCCTGTATATGATACATCGATAGGTACATATTAACAACATGCATTCCAAAATTTAATTCATTTAAGAGATACACATATTTCAATTGAAAATTCCCCTTTAGCAATATCCTCTAATGAGGAGAATGGTAGGCAAATACTTTTGTGCTGCCCTGTATATGATGTATAGAATTTATATGTAAAGTGTAATGTGGGAAAAAAGTATTTACATTTAAAAGCGTATAACGAAGTTTAAAACGTACTCTCCAGCAATTATTAAGCAAAGACAATATTGTAACCATTTCTTTTGTGTGTCCCTGTAAATTTATTTTAAAATGCTGTAAATGCTCTGTTTTAACGTAACCGTAGTTAAATTAATTGATTTATATTAGTTTGAATACATCAGAAATAGCGGAATGTCATTAAAGTACGCTCCAAACGATTTTTACCTATATATCATAATGTAATCGAACTCTTTTGACTGTCCCTGTAAATGAATCATTAGTCATACATACTTTATAAGCAATACCAAACATGCTTTGGTGACCCTAAATAATCCTTATCAATTGCATGAAAATCCGACTATAAATATAGTAGGATTTTCATGCAAGTGATATAAATCTTATTTAGGGTCACCAAACGCGGGAGTTAGAGCGTGGCCAGACGGACCGACAAACCAAACGCATAAGCACTTTTCAATTTTCTTGGAAAGTGCTAAAAAGACAGATGTTTCTTAAACTACGATAGTTTACTATAATCACTATGTAAAAATACTCGATAACCGCTTCCAAGTCGCCAATGCTCCTTTATCTTTAGAAATATCCGAAAACAATTTATTTTCCATTTACAGTTTATTTAATATATAAAGCATTTCAAAACCGAATTTCAGCTGTTCCCATTTACATTCGGAAAATTATCCGATTTTCTTAGGAACCTTGTATATGATATAGAGATTTGTAATTCAATATGCATTTCAAAATTTAATTCATTTAAGTATTATTTATTATTCATTTAAGTATTATTTATTATTTTTTAAGTATTCATTCATTTGGTACATATATTTCCGAAAATTAGCCTTCAGCAATTTCCTCTAATAAAGAAAATGGTATGCGACTATTTTTGTGCAGCCCTGTATCTCAAATATATATTTTATATACAAAGAGTATTATGCAAAAAACTAATTAAATTTAAAAGTACATACCAAATTTTAAAACGTATTCTCCAGCAATTATTACGCAAATACAGTACTGTAGCTGATTTCTTTTGTGTGTCCCTGTAAATCAATAAAATTGGCTATGATTTGTGTGTTTAATTTAATCGTAGTGAAAGCAGGTGATTTATAGCCGTTTATATACATTTGAAATAGCGAGATCTCATTAAAATACTCGTTAAACAATTTTTCCGTATATACGGTAATATAATCGATTTCTTTTGAGTGTCTCTGTAAATGGACCAATATTCGTACATATTTCATATGCAATACCAAACATGCTTTAGTGATCCTAAATAAGCTTTATCAATCGAGTATATTTACGGGATTTACAGTATGGACAGACGGACAGACAAACCGAATGCATAAGTACTTTTCATCTTTGTGATGAAAAACACTTCCGAGATTAAAAAAAAAATTATATATATCATTAATATTATCGAAAATGAGAATTTAAATTATATTTAAAATGTTTTCAATATCTTATTTAATTTCAATATGAAATTTAATAATTTCTAATTTTCCAATTTCTTTATTTTAAAAGCGAACATTTATTTTAATAAATAATAATAGAACAAAGACAATTTTAAAAATTTGCTATTTCTTCTTAAAATATGCTTTAGTTGTAAATCATTTCTTTCAATTCGTCTTATAATACAAAATCCCATGGAGGATTGAGATAGGTGGAGGTGAAGTAAGGATCAAAAAAGGTTTGCAATATGAATCCATTTATCGATCAAATTTTAATGTTCCAAACAAAAGGACGTGGAAAGAATTTTGTATTATAATACGAATTGAAAGAAATGAATTACAACTGAAGCATATTTTAAGAAGAAATAGTAAATTTTTTGAATGGTCTTTGTTCTATTATTATTTATTAAAATAAATGTTCGCTTTTAAAATAAAAGAAATTGGAAAATTAGCAATAATTAAATGTCAGATTGAAATTAAATAAGTATTGAAAACATTTGATGCGAACTAAAAATTGTATAACTAAAATTTTCCTAATTTAATATAATTTTAAATACTTTATAACGTAGATGAAAAATGTTTATGACTTAATAATTGCATGTAAATAAATATTTAAAATATAATGATGAAAACATTCTTTTAAAATCATGTATGAAAATATAAGTAATAAATATTAATCTAATGTATAGATTTCTGACTGCAGACGATTTTAAGATATTAACAGAAGAATGTTATATTTTCAAGCAAAACTTTAAAATAATATTTTATATTGATATTTAAAACACATATGATAAAATAATTAATAAATTCTTACCGGTGAAGCGATAGATTAGTCTTTTTAAAAAATAATGGCAAAAATATACGGGTTTAAACCTGTTTCAATTGATAGGCGTGTCAAAGCACGTGGTTTTATTTGGACTTAATGTTACTTAATGTAGGGTTACATTTTTAGCATTACCCCCAGAGATAATACTTCCCCTCCACCTATCTCATTCCTCCATGACAAAATCCCTTCCATGTCCTTTTGTTTGGAATATTAAAATTTGAGCAATAAATGGTTTCACATTCAAACCTTTTTTCAGACTTATTTCACCTCCACCTACCTTATTTCTCTATGGTCATCGTCTTGAAACATCAAATACTCCAATGTCATTGTTACAACGGCTTATCTGATTACTTCTGCGAAAATTTTTACACAACCAACCAACCGTAAAAGAATGACAGAGAAAAAAATGGGAAAAGATGATTTTTTATGAGAGTGACCTCTCGATTTTAATTAATAACTCAGTTAATAATTGGAATTTCGAAATTCTGAGGGTCAGGTGCATCAAAAGAGATATTGGGCTACTCTCAGAAAAATTTTGAGTTTCGTACGTACCGTAGTTTTCGCTAACTATCGCAGACACACACACACACACACACAGAGAGCGATTTGTTATTTTATTAATATAGATTATAAATATTAAGTGAAGACTTAAACATATTATAAAATAAATATTAAATGTTTAGACAGCACAAGTAAGTCATAACATAACTTCATTCTGAAAAAAATATAGGAAAATATTCTTTCTGCAAGTCTTAAATAAAATGCAGTTGTTTTATTTACAGTAAGTTGTGCATATAAAAATAATTTAGAAAAAAAAGAGTTTTAGATATCTTTCTACTTTTTTAAAGTAGGATGAGCATTAAAAACAGGAACAGAAGGATTGCTCTTAAAGTAATTAAAGTAATAAAAAAAATTTTAAAATTTAGTTATCACATAAAGAAATAGTCATTTACTTAAAAATAATCATATAGAATGTGTATATTGGCAAAATATTATATGGATAATACAAATAATGCAAAAAATTCTTCTAGCAAGGCTTCATTTGTTTTCATTTCAAATTTACAAAGCTCTACATCAATTGAGCATTTCTATTCACTAGCGCAAAATCAAATTTTCAACCATATTTGACACTAATAATTTTAGATTATAAATAAATACTTTAGATACACTGCTATTGTAGCCTATATAAAATTTAAATTCATTTGCAAAATATCACATGAAAGTTTGATTGTAAAACTGTAGAGCACAATGCTTATTAAGCATTGATATTTAAAAAGATGTAGACAGTGTAATTTATTAGAGTACATTTGAATAATAATTTAAATAAAATAACACAAACATACAAAATATTACACGAATGTATAAACATACCTAGAGCACGGGTTTTTAAATTATATGTAAATACAAAAGCCATTTAGAAATATTAAGTTGAGTTTAATGTAACAAAAATTTCAAAACATATAAGAAAGTTCGATAGTATTAAATAAATACTATCAAATATTACCAAGTCATTTAATTCTAATGGCACATCAAAATTATATAGCATTAAATATATAAATTTACTACATAAAATCTCAATACATAAAAAATATAGGGTGTAAAAAAGCAGAATCTAAAATAGAATATATTTTTAAACAATATTACAGAATAAAATTAACTTTTACCTTCATTTCGTGAGATAGTAAGTAAATATTACAAACTAATATGCGGAAAAACATTCACGCTTTGATTCTGAAACAAAAATTAATAAAAAAAATATTCACAAATAATGTAATTTACTTCGTAAAACACAATAAATATTTAACATACAATATCTATTTATATCCGCCAATGCTTATTCTGCATTCTGAAGGCTATTCCTCCTGACTCTGAGCAGATGGAAAAAAGTAACATTTTAACAAAAAAAGTAACAACAAAAGCCTATTTGAAATGCCTGAATTCTGGATATCGAGCGGATAATCCCTCATCTTTGGAATCGGGGCCTGATTATCATATGGGCACAAAATTTCATCTTAATTCCTGTTAAAAAATCATAACATAATTTCTAAATCAATTAAATTCTAAATCAAAATAAAATTCCAAATAAATTCTATAATTTCTAAATCAATAGTTTCTAATAAATTCTATAATTTCTAAATCAATAATTTCTAATTTCTAATAAATTCTAAATAAATTCTATAATCACATTTTTTTTCATAATAATGAAAAAAAAAATGTAAAATTTGAGATACTAATGCGATCAAATGACAAAAATTTATCTCAATATATGATTAAACATACATTTCAATAAATAATAGGGTTTTTTTTAATATTATTCCTGGAAAATTTTCTAGATTTTCTGAAAAACTTAATTTTTTTACTAGAATCAGTAAATTAACCAACCGAAAGGGGCACGAAAATTTTAAAGTGTCCTGGGCACAAAAACTTGCAACTCAGGCCCTGTTCGGAATGACAGCCGGAATCAGTGATTTCAGTTGTTCACAGAATTAAGATATTCTGATCCTGCATGGGGGGAGAATACAGGCAAAAGTCCCTAAGAGAACCAAATAACTCCCTGACAGCTTTGTGATTTCACAAGTAAGGATATTCCTGGTATAAATTTCATATATTGTACAAATAAAGAGTACAATAAAAATGATTCATAACATTGGTCAAAATGGATAGAGCCTGCCGCTAAAAGTGTCTATATCCAATATTAGAGAAATGCATCATTTTACTCGCCACTGGTGAGTGAATTTTTAGGTAGCCTTCGAAAACCGCAGAACATAAAGATATGCTGAAAGCTTTTTTTTTTTTACTAGTTAGCTATATTTTGCAATTTTCCAAATGACTTTGATGTAATCATGGTTCTAACTTCTATGATAATTTTTCTTACCTTGTATCTATTTCTTAATTCTATAGGAAAAAATATTATAAAAATACACTAAAATAACAGGATTCGACTATTTTTGTGGTTGCATAAATTTTGTCAAAACAATTTTCAAGTGCATTTTGCTGACTGGCAAAATTTTCTAGAAATTCTAAATGATATTAAAAGCATACATGCAAAATATGCAAAAAAATGTGAATTTTTGCAAGAACATCTTATTCAATAGCTTAGTAGTTGTTACTTAAAAAACAGTTCTGAATCTTTCATTCTTAAATCCACAATTTTTTTAAGAGTTTTCGATTGTCACATCACAAAATCGATTGGATCAAAAATGACATCGATATCAAAAGAAGAATCCCAACTGCCTCCTACATATATCTGACAATGTCAAGTGCCAGCTCCTTCTCCTGCCCTCTAAAGAGAAAACATTGTATATGTGCAGCCCCTAATCTCATAAACTTTGGGTAAAGAAGTAGGCGGTATAGAACAAACAGACAGACAGAAAAAAACACAACAAACAATCAGACAGACAGAGAAACAAACAAACAGACAGACAAGCAAACAATCAGATAAATAAACAGACAGACAAACAAACCGACAATGTTGCGTATGTACAGCCCCCCCCCTATCTCATAAGCCCCGAAGAAAGATGTAGGTTTGGAACAGGATCAATATTTCTACTTATAGACACACATATATATATCTACACTCGAGTCAAATCACATGTCTAAATCTACAGAATGGGAAAATTTAATGAACGAATTTTGTGCCATTTAATGAAATGAAGCTTGTAAAATCAGCTGCTTAATTCAGAGTTGAAATTAGTGCAGTTTGTTTAAAAATGTCTTGTTTATTATAATTTTCTTTCTGTTTTCAGATTTAAAGAAATATAAAACTTTTTCGCTGTAGTCAAATAAGTCTTTTCGTTGGTTGAAAATGGCAACAATCTGATAAATACTGATTCTTTGAAGAAGTTTCTGTTATCATCTGAAACAAAACAGTTTCATATGCAATAATGTCATCGGTTGCAGAAGAAAATTGTTGCTCTAGTCAACAGCAATTTATTCCTCAAAATGAAGATAAGGAAAAACATTTCTTCATTGATACGGAAGAAAAAGTTTTGACTTGTGAAGTATGTTCTAAAATATTTTCTCAGAGTAGTCATTTCAGAAGACATCTAAAAAACATTCATGCAGACGATATTCCATTTGTTTGTGAAGCATGTTCGAAAGGATTTTGTGATAAGAGTGCTTTGAGAAAACATCTCTTGTCACATACAGGAGAAAAACCTTTTGTTTGTAAAATATGTTCCAAAGGGTTTAATGAGAAGAGTAGTCTAAGAAAACATTATCTGACTCACACAGGAGAAAAACCTTTTGTTTGTGAACGATGTTCCAGAGGTTTTTCTCAAAATGGTCATCTAAAAAAACATCTCTTGACGCATACTGGTGAAAAACCTTTTTCTTGTGAAGTATGCTCCAAGGAATTTACCACAAGCAGTAATTTAAAAAAAACATCTTTTGACGCATACAGGCGAAAAACCTTTTGTTTGTAAAATATGTTTTAAAGGATGTTCTCAGAATAATGATCTAAAAAGACATCTCCTGATACATACAGGAGAAAAACCTTTTGTCTGTGAATTATGTTCCAAAGGATTTTCTTATAATACTAATCTGAGAAACCATCTCTTGACGCATACAGCAGAAAAACTTTTTTTCTGTGAAATATGTTCCAAAAGATTTTCTCAGAATATTTCTCTAAGAAGGCATCTCTTGACGCATACGGGTGAAAAACCTTTTGTTTGTGACATATGCTCTAAAGGATTTTCTCGGAATAGTGACTTAAGAAGACATCTATTGATACATACAGGAGAAAAACCATTTTTTTGTGAAATATGTTCCAAAGGATTTTCTCAAAATGGCCATTTTAAAAGGCATCTCTTGACACATACAGGATAAAATCCTTGAGTTTTTAAAATGTGCTCCAAGGGATTTTCTAGACATTGTTTTATAAACATCTCGTAATTGATAAAGGAGAAAAAGTTTTGTTTGTACAATGTTTTCTAATGGACTATCTGATAACCATTATTGAAGAAAACATTTGTCTCATACCAAAGAGACAATAGATGGAAATCTCCCATATTTATTAAGTCCAAATTCGAGTATGAACCCTGTATATGTCATTATATTTACTATTATTACTTTTTATGATTTAGCATTTAGTAATAAATAGAAAAATTATACTTCACCCATGTCTTTTTGATAATAAACAAATAATTGTTGACATATTCATCCTTACATATTAGTACATTCATTTTGCATGGATTAATACATTTTTCAGGTTAAAGGGTTACTTCAGTCAAATGAAAAGACCTGTTCGCTAATGCTAATCCAACAGAAGGAATTTCTAAAGATATCTCAGTTGCATTCTAATATTTTTAAATTATTATTATTATTGATAGCTGATTATTGATCTAAATGCAGGCCATATTTTTATTTTTTCGATTTCAGTTACAGATATTTTTTATCGGGGTGCTGTAGCTTTCCAAACCGGCTCCGAAAACGAAATCGTCTTCACAAATTATACCTGTACACAAAATCAAAAATGTAAAAATACAGATCGATCTCACTTGTCCAATGGAAATACAAATTATTTGGAAATATTAAAATATGACCGAGATGTATTTATAAACTTCTCCTTTAGGTGAACGGGTCTTTTCATTTGAATGTAGTAGCCTCTTAAACAGAATTTCGAGGAAAGGGCAGCTGACGTCACTGTGGACGAATTACTGTGGATAAGCGAGAAAAACCTGCCCGTTCTTTAACGACTGACACTGCGCGGATGAGCTCCGGGAATTTGATTGGTCTAAGTTTGCCAATGTATAAATAGGTATGATATGATTGGGCTACGTTGTCAAGATGATTCCTACAATGATCGCTTTGACAAAAAATGTAGGGGTAGATTGGTTGACAGAAGTGTTTGTTTGTAAACATGCCCTTTCCTTATAGGCAGGTTCTTTTTCACACGTTTTACTATATTATAATTTAGTTACATTTAATAAGCCTAAAAATGTACTATTCTTTAGTAAAATATATAATTTTAATATTTAGTTGCTGAATAAAGATAATTTAAAGATGTGTGCATTTTTTGAAAAAAAAATGGTTAGGACAATTTTTACTGATCTTTGAATGGACCAGGCCAGGCCGACATAATGATTTTGATTCGGGGAAGGTCAAAACCAGGGATTAAATTAAGGCTCATGAAGACTAGGAAAAATGATACCAGTCTCGGTTGATACGAAAAAAAGAAGTTAGATCCGGTTCGGTCCTTCAGAATAAAAAGCTCGACCTAGAATATTTACCTAGGCCCGACCCGAGACTTCAGGAAAATGTAGTGTCCGGGCCGGGCCCAAGGTCTCCCGTATGTGTGGAGGAGTTTCGTAAAGTCAAACTTTTCATGAATATGAATCAGTTGTAAGGTTTGAAAATTTAATTTTTCAATTTAAAAAACAAAGCATTATAAAACCTGCTTACACTAGATCAGAAGGCGCCAGAAGAAATTTCCATTTTTGACGGGTTTACAGCTTAGAAGTTATAATTGTTGGGAATACATTTTGTCATAACCATGATTTTTTTTCTTATTATTATTATTGAAGCTCGATTCTGTTTCATACATTTTCTGTTCGTGCGAGATTTAATTAGTCCTTTTGACTAGTTCTGTTTTCTCAAAGAGAGCATCTCAAATATCAGCATTTTTAATATTCACCACTTAAAAAATTATTTTCTTTTTATATATGAAAGAGATTTAAGCCTTCAGAATGAGCTCCATCAAAAATTTCCAGAGCCCCTCCTCTAGGTTTCGCTGATTGCTAACCCCTTCCACCACCCAGTCTGCGTTCTATATCAAGTCAATAGAAAAAATATATGTCTGGGAACGACAAATTTTGTCCATTTTTAATAAAATGTAAAAAAAAATGTATCGAGCTCGTCTGACATTCGGGACCAGATAATAAAAAAAACTCCTTTAAAATATACTTGCCCCCTCTAAGGCTTAATCCTGGGTGCGTCACTGACCCCCTCCCATAAATTTTTTATCTAGAAGTATCAAAAATGGCGTAAAATGCATACAATAAAATAAGTTTCAATACAAGTATCTTCATTTTATTATTTTGTTTCATCTCTTCGTCCTATTTTTGCATGTGTACTTTTAAGTGGTCCAGTAGAGTAAATCGTTTGATTAAACGAAGAAAATGACATTAGAATTGCAGGAGTACCAAGTTTTTGGGGACGAAAATATTCTCAAAAACTTTCTCGTTTCTTTCCACTTCCCTTGTGTGCGAAAGGAGACAGATATCAGTATTCATCCTTGTAAATGATTAATAAACAATTCTTGCGCAGGATATTGTAACAGAATGCATATTTTTTAGTAAATGCATTTCAATGTTATTTTATTTGAAATGCTCTAACACTATTAAAATGAAATTGAAACATTTTTTTTTCATTGGCCGTAATGTAATGGAAAACTTTTGACTGTCCCTGTCATTAAACTATACATCCGATTATCATAAAATTTGAAAAGACTCGACAAAATTTTGTTATAATTATATACTTAAAATTTTAAAGCATTCGGTTGGATCATTTTTACTCTGTTACATGCGGACAGACAGACGGACTGAATGCCGACTAATAGGCGCTACCTATTTATATAGTTACGAACGCACCTAAAACACTAGAAAATAAGACTGTTTTTCATTGGTGTGAACTGAGGATATGGTCAAGCTTGGGTCCGAAGGAGGGTGAAGATATTCAATAGCATATCTAGACACTTCATTTCGGAGGAGACTGAGATAAAGTAAAAATTTCTGACAAGAAATCACAAAAACGTTAACATTTTCGCCTTAAAAAGGTTTTTATATCAGCAGGTAATGCATTCATTACACAACCGAACCTGCTAAGATGGAGTTGCATGGGGCTGGATTTTCTTTTTAAGCAGGTTTTCGTCTTAACTTATATAACTTGTGCAGCGTGTAAAGTGAGCCTGTGTATGTCGGTCTCTGCGAAAAAACACTTTTTAAAGTGAAAACCTTCCTAAAACAGAACACTTTTCTAGTTCCTTTTAAATTCCACCTTAGCAGATTCTATCACTTTTTGATAAACTTTCGTAATAAAATTTTGTTTTCTAGAAATTTCGGAAGGGGTTGCATCCCCATCAGCCCATCCCCCTGAGTATGCCACAGGTTACATTCATTATTTAGAACTGCGGATGATCGTCTTCTATTGGCGTTTAAAATATATAAATTCTCAATTAAGTTTATTAGTACTATAAATGTATTTATATATTTTCTCAGTTTCTCTGCTCAAGCAATAACACTTAATATTTTTCAAAGAAACTGTAAAATTTCGATGAGTTGTTTAAAGTTGTGAAAATGTTTGAAGTTTATTTAAATATGTATTTAAAGTTTCACAATATTGTTTTCTAATGTTAATTACTTAAATGAAACTGGACTCCTTTTGCAGTAGTACAATGTGTGTGCTTTACCTAGGCCTGTCTTGCAACATCGCAGACTGCTGTGTTGACATTGTAGAAATGGTTGGTTGGTTTCATGGTTAGATGAGTGAGTGGTATTGAAATCTTTTCATGTCTGTTAACCTGCAGTTAATTGGTTTTGCAGCTTCTCCCTTGCCAATTAAATTTGCATATTAATCTTTAACTTGTGTACTTTAACCTCTTTTCTTTTTATATTTAAGCCTGGAGATTTTATAGGAAGGTGCAGTGAAGTTGCACATGGCAGTCATTGGTAATGCCTTGAATTGGCAGTTTTGGTGTTCAATAAGTTTCTATTATGCTGTCAGGAACAGTAGTGATTTTAGCCACCTTATTTAGCCACGTTTCCAGCCTTAACATGGAGAATTTAAAACCATTAGAAGATTGTTTTTAAATGATTTCACTAACCATTTTTTACTTTGTTATGGAATTACAGTCAAAGTTCTATAATCCTCACAAGTTGAAGGTTAAGGGTTGTGCGGATTATGGAATATTGTGGATTATACAGTATTATGGATTATACATCATTTTATTATTCCTTGATAGCATTTTAGTCCTATAATGAGTATAATATGAAAAGATAAATAGAATAATAAACTGATTATTAGACTTGATGTTTCAAAAAATGCCTTTTTAAAGTTATTTTATTAAAAAATTAATATACATGTGCATTTAAATAAAAATAATTTTATATGTTCCATAATACAGTTTATTTTTTACTGTTGATAAAATAAAAGAGTTAAATTAAAAAAACGTAGATGTTTTATTAGGATTTTTTCCCAATTATATTATTATTTGTTTTAAAAAAATCCTTTTTGGATCACAAATTTGTAAATTTTTTAAAGTGTTTATTTCACTGTTTACATTCGTAAAGTAACGTGGATTGTAGAAAATTGCGGATTATGGATGCGCGGATTATCGATCTTTGACTGTAGTAAATTTGTTTGAGTTCTACAATTTATGATCTTAAATTTTGGCCTTATACGCCCAGCACACATGAGAATGATGCACTTAGACATAATTCAATCCTAGAGCAGACCCAATACCTTCAAGGTCAAATTTCACGAAAACGGGCTATGTACTCCCTTCTTCTTTTCATTCTAATTTTATGGTGGGAAATTCACCCCAGAATTATGATGATGCACATCACTGACACTGGGGTTGAAAACGGTCTTACTTTCTCGCATTTCAGGTGCGTTTGTAATTATATAACCTCCTCAGACCTGATGTCACCTGGAGGCAATACTAAAATACACTCACCAAATTAATATAAATGCTCCTAGAATTGTTCAAATTACATCTGGACTTCTTAAATTAATAATGTTTATACACAAGAAGCATCGATATATAGATTTATGCATCTTTGGAGTCCATCTGTCTGTCCGTCTGCATATAACAGAGAAAAAACTATCCAACCGAATGCTTTGAAATTTTAAATATATAATTATTGTAAGATTTTGTTGAGTAATCTCAAATTTTATGAAAATCGGATGTCTAGTTTAATGACAGGGACGGTAAAATTGTCAAGCATTGCATTCATAAATGCATTCATAAATGGTTTTGGGGAAGATCCCCCCCCCACGTCCCCTTAGTGAGGGCCCTAAATGTTTTAAGTAGTGTGTAAGTCTCAAGATTTTATTCTATAAACTTAAATTTTGACAAATTTATGTCACAAATTTTTTGAAAATTTCCTTTTTACAATAAATGTTATACTTGTATGATTTTTTTTTTTGTTTTATAAATAATATTCAAATGCCTCAAAAATTAAAGTGATTCTTTAAGAAATTAAATATGAATTAAATGTGTGTTATGTGACCTAGCCCAAGAGTTTTCTTGTGCGAAAAAAAAGTTGTATACAAAATTTCCTTAAAACCGATTCACCCGCTCTTTAGATATAACTTGACCATGACCCATTATGACCCACAAATTACCCTTGTGATCGAAATCTCTCAAATATGTGACTTAGCCCATTAGTTTTCTCGTGTCTAAAAACTGTTACATACAAAATTTCGTTAAAATCGATTCTACCGTTCTTTAAAAATAAATAGCTTGACCCAGACCCTATAAGAGGACCATATAGGAGGCTTGACCCACCACTCAGTTTTCATATTTAAGGGGATTTAAGAGTTTTACCAAAAGGGTTCCGTCAAAAATACTTGAATTCTCAAACAATTATCTTTTTTATACAAATAATTGAAATAAGAATGGAAAAATCAAATTATGAGGCATTTTCAACCAAAAAGTTGTTTTATAGAATTTTTTTCTGATAAAATATAGCTTAGAAAATTATGTAAGTTTTAAGGAATAGAGAAGCTTTCGTTCCAGGCTTCCTGGAATGTTGAGTTGTTTGAATGTTGTTCTTGAGTATTGCTCCCACTCGCCTTGTTAAGGGCGGGGACAACCTCCCCCCCAAACATTTGCATATAATTTTACAGTTGGCAAATTTACAAACTGAACTGGTAAACTAGTTCAGAACTTTAATAAAAAAATCTATAATACACTTTCTATTTCTGATAGATTTGACGAAATTTACCAATATAATTAGAAACATTGTTAAGCTTTTTACAAATAAAAACTATATTACTATTTCTAACTGTGATAATTTGGTAAAATTATAAAACTAGTTGGTAAACGCCAAGAACTATTTATGTTTGTTTTTTATTCAGTTGGCAAATACTGAATTTTGACTTGGCAATATAAGGTTTTTTCCCCCACCAATAAAAAGGTCTTCGCGAGGGCCCTGGTTTTTCCCCCGTTTCAGGAATGTTGAGCTTTTATTCCAGTCATAAAGTTTGTACAGTAAGTTCGACTTAAAAATAACAGTGTGCAATTTTTTAGAAAAGGGTTGTGTGGAAGTAATTGACCCAATCAATGTTCGAGAGGATTGGCTTGATTGTCAAGGCTCCCTTAATTAAATAGTTTTGGAAATCTTTTTATTGTACATAACGAAAAGTTAAAGGTTATATACAAAAAGAATTTAATTTATTCTGTAAAGCTACGATAAAATGGGGTGATGTAAAACAAAATGTTTAACATGAATAAAGAAGGTTGTGAAATTTTGTAATAGTATTCAATTCAAGAAAAAATAATGATGAAATATAAATAGGGAAGTTGATAGGAGCTTGTTCCATCTAAATAACGCAGACAGTAGGTAAATAGAATTATTGGAGATGTATAAAAAGGACTATAATGAAAGCAGCAGTCTCAAAAGTTAAGGGAATTCATCACTGGGACGCCACGTCCATTTATATTAATTTTACTCAAACATTTTTTAATCACTAGTATTAAAAAATGCTCTGACGAGCACCAAAAGAGATTAATATGTTTTTAAGTATGAAAAGGGGTTTGACAAGTGCTTCTGTTAATTACTGAGCATGAGGAAGGACAAGGGATCCCTTCTTGACTACAACTCACTTCAATGCCAACTTTTAAAAAATCATATTTGCGCTTTTTCCGTGAAAACAAATCAGTCGCAGTTACTATAAAATGTATAGTGTAAAGACATAACCAGAAAAGATGCAGCTTAATTAGACATAAATGTAAGGGAAGACGACATAGTGCCAAAAACCTAGTTCCTGCAGGTATCACATTCATGCACTGCCACCGAACATGCCCTAAGTGTATAATTGAACAGAAAATTTATTTGTAGTATAGTGCAGAGTGAACAGTGCAGTTAACATCAGGGATGTAGTGCAGGTTATACGGCGTATACCTTCTGAACTTTTTAATAGAACACCATATACACTGTTTCTCAAGAAAGCTTATAGTATACACATTCTAGGGTATCCCTCTGCTTAGAGCATATATCCTATCTTATTTTTACGACTACACCCCTGGTTAACATCTAATGCACGGTGGAAAGTTCTACTAAAGAACCGAAAATTTCTTTCATATGGAAAAAGCGCAAATATGATTTTTTTAAAGTTGGCATTGAAGTGAGTTGTAGCCAAGAAGGGATCCCTTGTCCTTCCTCATGCTCAATAATTAACAGAAGCACTTGTCAAACCCTTTTTCATACTTAAAAACATATTAAACTTTTTTGGTGCTCGTCAGAGCATTTTTTAATACTAGTTATTTAATTTTTTGATAAAAAACTGAAGATTTTCTAATATCGTAAAAAGAAAAATAATTGCTGCTGTCAAAATTTATAAAATGATAACAACAGCATAAAATTTTGATGTATCAGAATAATTAAAAAAGCCATTGCATTGCCATATAAAATGCATGATATGAAAAATAAACCATGGATTCGAACGAAAAAAGTACAAAACTTTATTAAAAGAATTAAAAGCCATACCAATTAAATACATTCAAGGTAATTTCTCGAATGAAACATTCACAACTAGAAAAATTCTAGAAATTGAATAACAATTAACATAAAAATATTCCCGAAAGAATAATAATTTAACACAAAAGCATTTCTAAGCAAAACGAACTTACATCCAACGGGATTTGAACTCTCTACCCGCTGCTGAGCAGCTAAATGCTCGAGAGTCCTAGTTTAACACCAGAGATGCTGCAAATTTTGCTATAGTACCTATATAAATACCAGTATAAGTCTTGTGCTGTCATCAACAGCTCCGATCTGATTGTTTTATTTTTTATATGCCTGGTGGCTATTTTCCTATTTTTATTTCAGCTACCCGAAACAATCGCCAAATAGGTTTCCTTCGCCATAATTTCATTTTAAATATAAAGCTGTCACTAGCTTTATTTAAAATACATGACTTTCATTAAGGGTGTTCTTAACTGCTTCGCTCAACAAGCGCAAAACATTTTGACACATTTACAAATTCATTTTTTAACAGAAAGTTATAAAACTGGAATGACTGACTATGGAAGCGATTTTGAATGGAACTTATTTTTCCATTTTATGATAATTAAATTACCTATCCAGTTCTAAGTTATTTCGATGACGTAATCACCCGTTTTCCTCCTGGTTTTCGACCGGTTTTTCTGCTTTCGTCGGGAAATGTGCTCAAAAGTGTCAAATTTGAAGGCTTGTTAAGAAAAATCTATTGTGTTTTTAAAAAAACAGAAAATTGAGTGCAATTAGACAGTTTCGGATTAATAACACCTGCTATTTTTATGCATTTCCGAACAAAAATAAATTAAAGCATGTGTCCTTTTTGATTTAAGAACACCCTTAAAAAACACATAAATTAAAAATGCATATATCAGATATATTTAACTTGCACGTTTTTCTTTCATTTTATAAAAAATACTATAAGTAAATAAATAAAGGTACTTTTTCAGTAGTTGTACATAACGAAAAGTTCTTGGCGGGAAAAGAAATTTGGCAACGTATATTCTGGCAACCTATTTACTATTTCATATACACAAGCATTTTTTTCTCATGCGATAACAATGTATTTAAGATACTACTTAATTATCCCGTCGAGCAAAGAACGAAAGACAAACTGTAAGATTACATGCCAATAATGGATGAACTTAAATGTTACACTTTCTTGATATTAAACCCGCTACACTTGTTTGTTAAGTGATCAAATGATTTTAATTCGATGATTTATTTATATTTTTATGAATGTTTTAGTAATTTATTTGTTCTTTTGTTATTTAATGTAAATTTTATGCCAATAAGCGAATAGCTCTTGATATTAATTGAGAAAAATATAATATGTATTTTATTAAAGTTACTTTACGGTTATATCCGCCGACATTATTTGGCTAAATAAAAAGCATGTAACTCTTTACAAATTTCCGCTAACATTGATATTTTTGGTACTTACGTATTAATGCCACCACAGTAGAAGTAGTGCTAACGTGCCAATAAAGAGCGATCTTATTGTTCGTGCCTTTTTAGTGGTTTTTTTTCTCATTTTGACGTCATTTTTAGTTTTTTAGTACTTTTTAAGCTTATTTGTGACGCCAATTTTTGTGCGCGTGCGAACAAGATTGCTCTTTATTGGCACATTAGCGCAACTTATGCTGCGGTGGCGTTAATAGGTAAGTACCATATTTTTTATACTCCTTAATAAATTCTAATATTACATTTAAAATACTTCAATGTTATTAACATATGCGATATCTTACAAATATCTCTTTATGGTTTGATTTAATATGGTTTGATTTTGCATTAAAATATGAAAACTTTTATTAGTATTCTTTTGTCCGAAATCACCTGAATAAATCAAATTTTATATTTGGTACATCTTGACGTCATAACTAAACGTCATCATTAAAGTAATCCTTTTCGTTAATGACTTTTATATTTTTTTAAAATCTAAATTCATTAATTTTCTAAACTTAAATTTTTTTAATGGCAACATTTTTCCTTTTGAGTAATTTGGCGAATAGTTTGTCGATTTCTATAAATGGGTGAAATTGGTCGACCTGATAATCAAGTAGCACCGTACGTAATGTAAATAATATAGGTATGCATTTTTGGCACAGATGTCGTATACGCATCACGTTGGCGATTTTTTTTCTGACGCCAATGTCATATGCGCATCGGAGTATTTAACTGAATCCAGAGTGTCGTTATTTTGCTTGATATGGCAACCCGGATGTTGTTCTTTACTTATTAATAAATAATTTATTTTTATTTTTTTAAATATATAAATTGTTTTGTTCTACAGTTATTAAACAAACCTTTTTTTATTTATTGTTATTACCTTTCAAAAAATATATATGTAACTGGTATTCCAAAACAAGATTTTCGCCAAATTGGCTTTAGAAAAACATTAACGCCAATGTGATTCGTATATGACATTTGTGCCGCATTTTAATATAGAAACAGAACTAATTCGTACGACAATAAAGATTAAAGTTCATCAGGTTTGTTTTCAGAGCTATTTATATATTTTGGCATCATACCCTCCCTTTTTGAAGCCAAAATAGCACCAAGCTTTGGCAAACAGATGTATATTAATCAGACATTCATAAAATAAGTAATAATTTAACTGACCTAGAATCATTCAAAGTACCTTCAAAAAAAGCTGACACATTCTCGCGTCCGAATCATCATGGAGCTCCCGACTCACCGCTCTTGTGTTGCGCCAAACCGGATTTCTTATCGGTACACCCTTACCTTACGTCTCAAAGGCTCAAATAAATGTTTATAAAAATTTAAACTATATTTTTACGCTTATCTTTTAAATGTCCTGTATATTTTTCTATTCATGTCTAATTATTCATAAAATAATAACTGTGAAAAGTATTGGTATGAACGTTTGTACTTAAGAACTTTACATATCTTTTTGTCTTGTACAATTAAAAAAAAATAATATTAATGCCAACCTTGTGTTAAATCAGTCTTTGAAATAAAATATTACGTGATGGAAACGGCGCTTTAGCGGTTAAAAAAATTTGCTATTCGGTCTTCGGGCGCCATTTTTGCTTTATTCGCCAAACACACCAACCAGAACAGGATAATGAACTTTTCCGCAAAATCTTGCCCTGATCGCCTAAATGTATTGATTTCATCATATGGACCTTCAGATAAGCAAGTAAATAAAATTATGAATAAAAGTATCATATTACAATGGCTAGCATAAATTTAAGAGAGACTAAATTTTTTGCCAGAGGCGGCTTTTAACATAAATAAATGAGAATTTAATATATAAAAAAAAATATTTCACTTCGCTCGTCAAAATAGATAGTGAATATGATACATGAAAATAACAACAAATAAGTATTTTTTTCACGTGATTTATCTAATCTATTTATTTATGTTACATACATAGCAATTTTTATGTTCATTTAAACTTACGTGCAACAATTACAAGAAGTAACAAATGTAAGAAAAAGACTATGTTCAGCTGGAAATTTCAGGCAAAAATTCGATTTTCTCAGCGACCTTCAAACATACAAAGATGAAAAAAAAACTGTTTTAAGTTTAACCATGAGGATTAAAATAAACCAAAAACGAAGTTAATCCATCCACGGAAACGTTAGCTAGACTTAGTTGAATTTTTTGCCTTAAATTTTCCTATTAAAATTAAATAAAAAACTATTCTAAGCTGCAGTAATTTTTGAATGCTATCATTTTATTTGTCTCGTCGAGTTCTATCTTTAAAAAAAAATTCACTGCCGTATCTCAACTGGTTCGCCAGAAATTTTAGAAATTTTTTTGCACTTTCTATTTCTTAAACATATTATACCAAACGCAACCGCATTTGCTATGATAAACTGTTTATTTGCTTTTATTTTCTGTTTTTAATGATATAAGTTTTTTTATCTATAGTTATCAATTAAACATTTTTATTTATTATTATTTCCTCTTTAAAATAATAGACAATAACTAAAAACTATATCCTTAACTGGTATTTGTAAAATGAAATTTTTGCCAAATTCTCGTCAGAAATAAACAGTGCTAATGTGGTGCGTACATGACATCTGTGCCTGTGCTTGTTCCTAACCTCTTAATTAGTTTATGTATTTATATATTTTAATTTAATATTAAGTCATATTCTAATGATAATAGTCGAAGTATATTTAAAAAATCTATAACATTAATTTCTTTGTAATATTATCCCTTTAAAAATGTTTTCTTTTCATACTTTCCATAATTCGAACATTTCTTGTGGTCCCGACGAGTTCGAATAAATACGAGACCCGACTGTACCTAGATGAGAGACGGAGCGAACGTTTAGCTTTTATTTCTGACTGAGCCCGGACCTGGAAATTTTTGTCTCTAGGAAAAATGAAATCCAGGCCAGGCTCGATCTGAAAAAAAAAAGTCTGGCCCGACCGAAATCTGCAAAATAAGTAAGATCAGAACAATGCCCGATTCAAAATGTTAGAAGTCCTGCGACTCTGCCCGAGTCTCGTGGATTTAAACTGGCACGAGCCGGGCTCGAGCTTCGCTTCAGGTCATTTCCCGAGAGGATGCATAACGTCACTTTGTAAACCGTTCATTAGTCCAAGGGGGAAGGGAATCGATCCTTTTCCCTCCTTACCCCTTAGATACGCCACTGCGCACAGGCTGAGTCGATCCCAGGCCGAGCATTTAGTTTTTATACCGGGGCTTCGAAACTTTGGTTCGTGTATACCTCAAGGATGAATGAAGTCCATGCCAGGCCCGACCTGGAAAAAACAGCGTGACTCGGTCCATTTCTGCAGAAAAAACAAAACCCGACACGACCCGCTTTTGAAAATGTGAGGACCAGTATAGAGACAAAGTTGGTGCGGCCCGGTTTCGAGTTTAGGTCCAATCCCTTTCCATCTAGTGTCGTTTTGCAGACCCTTTATTTGTCTAAAGATGAGGGGGCGGGCAATCCTCCCTTAGATCCTCCAATGCCTGTAATACTAGTTACAGTAACCTTTTGTTTCCTTCTATTTGAAAAAATTTCTTGTGCATATGAGGCAGTGAATAGGTTGTCAGAAAACATGCGTGAAAATTTTATTTTCTCACTAACTATTGTATACTAAATTATTGTTTTAAAATAATTTAATTTCTTCTGTATTTTTTAACATTTTTAACATTATTATATAATTAAAGTAGGTACATTAAAGCAGAGCCCGATCAAGCTAAAGTTGCCCCACCCTTCCTACTCATTCCTGGCGATAGTTTCAGAAAATAAAAGATCACTCAGGTGCCTGAGGTTGTAAAACCCGGGAATACCTAAAGAAGGTATAAACCTGGGGGCATTTCCAAATCGGGAGTAATGAACATTCGGCAGTTATCAAGCGTGAGTAAAGTCCATGTTTGGTTCTTGGTCATTCACTTTTTCAAGTAAAAGTGTCTAGGTTAAAAGCTTCTAAAAATTTTATTAAGACATTCAGAATAACAATATTATTTGAAGGATACTTGATTAAGGGAAAAAAATAAGCCACATAATTTGTGAGCCCAGGGCCAAAGCCTTAGAGGCCCGTGCATTAACCAGGACCTGCATTAAAGTACTACATAGATATCCCGTCAACCAAAAATCTACCACCAAACTACAAGATTAAATGCCAATAATGGATGATAGTGAATGTCACATACACTTGACGTGAAGCACAATGTTTATTACGCCTTCAACTAATTTTTATTTTGACATTTTATTTCTACTTTTATTAATGTTTTATTAATTTATTTGTCTTTACTTTCTTCTATCTTCAATAGAAGAAAGTATTGTAATCGAAATTTTTTTCGACTTCCGGTTTTCGACGAATTTACACGTCAGAGATTCAAAAATTATGTTTTTACAAAATGTCTGTCCGTTCGTGTGTGTGTCCGTATGTCGCCATTCTACCATCAAAAAGAGTATGAAGTTATGCATAGAATTGAACCAATTTTTTTGTGAATGTTTCTGGCTGTAACAAACAGGTCCTCATTCAGTTTTGAAATATTCCACCGGAAGGGAACGCTGCAATCGCTATTTTTGGCCCATTTTCAATATTGTACCGGCAAAAAGTATATGAAGTTACGCATCGAATTGAACCAATTTTTTTGTGTAAGTGTATGGCTATGGCTAGTTAGTCCTCCCTGAATTTGAAAAAAATCTGCCGAAAGAGTGCGCTGCAATCGCGATGTTTGTGCCATTTTCAATATTGTACCGGCCAAAAGTATATGACGTTATGCATCGAATTGAACCAAATTTTTTGTGTAAGTGTATGGCTATGGCTAGTTAGTCCTCCCTGAATTTGAAAAAAAATCCGCCGGAAGGCGGCCCTGCAATAGCGAATTTTATGCCATTTTCAATATTGCACCACCTAAAAGTGTATGAAATTAGTCCTAGAACTGAACTAAAAATTTTGTATATAATTATTTTTTGGTAAGGCAAGTAGGTACTCCCTGAATTAAAAAAAAATCTGCATATCAGTCTATTTTTTATCGGCTCGTGCAGAGACGGAAATTAGTTTTTACTCCGATTAATTGACTGAAGCAGAAATGTAAGATGAAAACCAAAGTTCGTATGGTATAGAATTAAAATTATTAAAGCATTAAAATAAGTAATTATTTTTTAAAAATATTAAAATGTACGTAAGAGATAGAAGAAAGTTTTGGGATTTGCACATCCAACTAGTTTCGTTATTTAAACGAAAAATACAATAATTTGTATAATTTGGCTATTTTGGCGAATATGGTTCACTCGATAACCAAGCAGTATATACACATTAAATTAAAGTTTGAACGCGATTACTGATTGAAAGTTGTAAATATGACAAAAGATTAGAAAATACGAAGAAACAGATTAAAATAGATCCATTATTGAATGTGAATGGGAATGTCGCCAAATTACTCAGCTACAGCCAAGTTGATTTCATTTATAGCAACTTATTTCTGTCGCCAAATTTGGCAATATTTCACCAAATGCAGCCAAGCTTTGCGCTAATGGATATGAATACATAGTTTTAATATCCTTATGATTTGAAAACGATTACAACAACGAAAGATAATTTGTCATAAATCATTATTTTTTTAGTTTTTTATAAATGCTGAAAAAGTACTGAACTACTTTTTATGAAACGGAAGTGGTTCCAATTCGAGAGCACCCAAATTAATTTAAAACAAAAATCAGTTGCATAGTTACAAAGTAATCGATGAACATACATAGAAAAAATACATATGCGTCGAATTCACAACCTCCTCCTTTTTTGAAGTCCGTTAAAAAATACTAACTGCAAAGTTAAAAAATGCTATTCACGAGATTTGCAGTTCAGAAATTTAAAAATTATTACGATAATTTGAACTTTTATTGATCAATAATAATAAAAAAAGAAGACGCGTTATTTCGTTTTAAATTATTGAACTGTTTTTTAGTTGATGGCAACTTGAAAAAAAATAATTGAATTACAATTAAAAAGGAGAGATTACTATAATGTTAAATTAAGGAAGGTATAGCGTTATATAATTTTTAAATGGGTGCTATTTCCTTAATATTGGATATTTTTTGACAAGACTTTCTTAATTCACATACCTAAATTAAAAGCTTTCGAACAAGCTATTGCACGTTGGTGAATATTTCCTGGTTCGGGTTTGAATTGGTTCGAATTGGGTTGTTTGTCTTTTATTCTTGTTTCACCAGAAAAAAGAGACAAAATAGGGGTTCTGGAGCTCCATAACTAATCGATGGATCTAGATGATTTTTTATAAACTTTGAGATCTAAAGTAGGACACTTCGCCTTTTCAATTTCATCGCGATCGGATGATTAGGTCCAAAGTTATTAAGAGGCAAACTTTGGACATTAATATTAGAGATGCGGTTGAGCTCTACTATACAGCATTATCGTGCTGTATGATAAAGCATTACTCAGCTCATGATAGATGCAAAGAATACATGACAATGAAATGCGCTTCATTTAAATCCTTGGATAATTTTTCAAGGAGAAAATTTAACAATTTTTTTTTCCACAAGAAATATTGGTACTACTTTGTTATCCCGTCGACCCATTTCGCCAAATTATACAAATCGCCCAACTAATAGCTAAATTATACATATTCACATAATTTTATTTTAAATAACGAAAGAATAAATAATTAATAGAATATTAATAAAAAGTCGAAATAAAAATCACTTAATGACATTTTAAACACGTGAATCGTATTTAACGTCATTGATGTAACATTCACGATCATCCATTATTGGCACTTAATCTGGCGATAATTTTTTAATCAACGGGATAACCTAGTAGTATCAAAATATATTTGGCACACTTCTCTCTTATTTTTAAAGTGTTACTTCAATAAAGCCTTTGCTATAGCGTAACATATTGAGGTACAATTTATCCTTATCAGGTAAGACTAAGTTTTAAAATTAGGGGAAAGTTACTTTACAGTAAAATAACAACAAGTTGGAAATTGCACGTAAAGCTTAGCAAATGAGGTGCGTTCGAATGATAACAAAGTTATCATACTAATCAACAATCAAATATCACTCTGATATATCAATCTCATAAAATTGTAAATAGTTAATTACAATTAAAATGCGCACCAAACAATGTTCTACCTATACAATTATGTAATGGAATACTTTTGTGTGGCCTTGTAAATCAATAACAAATGTTCTTTGCACCACAGATTGTGCAAAATGTATACATAATATGTACTTTATAGATACATATGCATTTTATTATGTTTGAATGAGTGTAACACCATTAAAATGCATTTGAAACATTTTCCCCATTCGTGAAATAAAAAAAGAAAAACGTTTTAATATTCGCGAATACTTAAATTGATTATTCATTATTTTTGTCTCTAAAAGAATATATTTTACTAAGTAAACTGGTTTTGCTTTACCGATTCCACAAAACTGTTTGACACTAGCTGATGCATTGTATTGCAAAGCCTAAATTCTGTGAACTTCAATCTTTGTAATGGGAAAATACTGATTAATAATCCTCAGAAGCCCAAAACATAAATTTATGTTAATGCTAAAAAAATCCTACACTTTCTAAAATTCAAAATTTTCACTGCAAGTGAAAAAAAAATTCCAAATTGTATAAAACTTTTTAAAATTTCAACTTTTTTTTTTTTTTTTTTTTTTTTTTGAGAAAGCAATAGAACGTAATCCTTAATTTCAGCAAATTATGAGTTTGCAATTTAAAAGAAAAATCGTGACCGTAACTTTTCCTAATATGGAAATTCATAAATTGAAGATCTGTTCTTACAAATAATCTTATAACAATATTTTTTTCAGACATCAACTAGAAAGCAAACTTTGTACAGCATGTTTATAATTATTCAATTTTATTTACAACACGTATTTTTAATATATCATATATTTTTTACATTTCAATTACTTTTTTACATTAAAATAAAACCTTAGAATCTAATCCACGATGATAGATCTCAACATTTGACACTTTGATATTAGTGGAAGTTTCTGTGAATTTTTCCCTCGCTGATGTTAAAGGATTACTGTATATACTAAATCATAAATTATTCTGTATCATTAACTAGTATGACTTTTCCTCTCAAGGAGTATGCTCGGTGTTAGAGTGTACAAGTAATTTTAACTTTGCTCTGCGATAGTAAGTGCTCTAGTGTTAATGCAATGATAGTAAACCTTTTAATATTTAACCAAAATGTGTGGTGTCACACTTCTTCTTATCGTTATCCCCTCCCACCCTCTCTCTCCCCTCCAAACTTGAGATGATTTATGGATAGCCCTAAGGAAGATTACGATAAAGAGGCTAGTTCACTCATGCTGTCTAGCTCATTAATATTAATCCTATGAAAGAAATCTTTTTAAATATCTCATTTGCATTTCAATATCTTTTTTCAGTGTATAAGCTGAAGTCAATCTCTACAAAAGACTTTTTACCATTTAGATTTTGTTTAATGTTTGTTTTCATGGGGATACTTCCACATTCAGAATTAGGTTTATAGAGAAAATGTGTACTCATAAAAAAAGAAAACTTTTAACAAAATTCAAAGATTAAAAAACGACGAATGTAGAGATCAAATCGAACCGTCAATTTAAAATATAATTTTTGGAATTATAAAAAAAAGCTTGTAATAAACTCATTGTCTTTGATTCAAACTAACAGAAAAAAAAGATACACACCTTTTTCACTTGATAAACTGAATTTCTTATTTTTTAATTCAAAGGTAATTGGAATCCAAAACAATTTAAATTTTGTTAAAGAAAAAGACTATAGGTACAAACAATCGATCTACTGAGAAGTTTTTTTTTTTTTAAGTTCAATCTTAAAAATACATTTTTAAAATAATTCAAACATGAACTAAAAACAAACTTCATTCGTTAGGATTTTAAAATTTTTATTTAAATATTTACAAAAATTGAAAAAAGCCATTTTAACAGCAGAATACAGTTCAAACATTTCATAAAACAATCAGGACTTTTATTTAACATGTGATGCCAATCTTTTGAAATTTAAAATCAAATGTTAGTAACACCAATAATGAAGAAAACAGGATGATCAGTACAGGAAAGATCAGTCATTTTTTCTTTGCATAAATTCTATGTACACAATTTTTCCTAAAACAACATGCCAATATTTATACACATGAAAAAAATTGAGTGTATGGTATGCAGGTTACTGAATAAATTTAAAATATTTTTTATTTTTACAAAATATGTACTTTTTTGTAGCTGCTTGTTATGATGAACTCTGCTCCATTTAAATCTTAGAGCATTTTAAGAGGCAGTAAGTTATATATAAAGTAAGGAGAAAACATTGTTCGCTCATTTAATCCAATGGGAGAAATTTTCTAAGATAACTCGTTTGAATTTCATAAATTTTAAATGATTTATTTCGTTTTTTATTTTATTTATTTATTTTGTATTGGACAGCTCAGAACTATCTAAATATTTACAGTTTTCTACTTTTTCAATTTTGTTTTCAGGTAATGTTATAAGATCACTTACACTTTCAGTACCGTTTTTCAAAGTTAAAGCATCTTTATAAAAATAATCTGCAGATAAAATCGAAAAAGTAAAAAATGTCCTTTATATGTACCAACCTTAGCTATTCAATGCAAAGAAAAAAATCGTGGCCGAAGTTGCCTCTTAACTTATAGTTTGCTCAGAAATGCAAATCAAAGCCCTAACTGAGACATCGATTTTCTGATAATTATTAACGAAGTTAGAATAACAACAGACAAGGTATCCTCTATGCAACGTCACTCATACAAAGCATTACCATGCAGGGCTATCAATATCTCTCACTTCTTAGTTTTTTTCACTATTTTTAATCACTGGAATTCTACCATTAGAGAGAGGAACGAAAATACTACCTTAAAATACTGTTGTACAGAGACTTTTGAAATCTCATTTACACAGGACACCATGACACAGATCAAATTTTTGAATCAATACAGATATAATCAATACATCGTTGATAACACTATGTATTGCATTTTGTTTAAATTATTATTCTTTTTTGACAAATACATGTCTTTTTTTCAGAAATTAACATAGACAAGACTATTGTATGTGTCTGCCTAAAAAATATCACGTAAAAGTCGTCTTTTTTTGAGTGATCACCTTTTTGTTCCTCATAGTTATAACAATTCATCTGAAAGTTTGTTAAAATATGTTTTTTCAGCTGACACAGTGTTGCTACAAATTCATAAACCTTCAACAAAGCCACTTAAAAAAGTCTAATATCAACCAAAATATGCATTTTAACATACAAGTCACTTTCAAAAATCTATAACATTACAAAAAAATGCTTAAAATACAGTGTATGATATATTAAACACAGAAGTGTTTGAAAACACATAAATAAATCTCATTTGGAGAGGAGGAAGAATGAATAAGTTGCAATTCCTTCTTTTTAATTATATTTTCAGTTTACGAAAACATAAAACAATTATTCTCACCCCCCCGCCCCACTTTTCGTCATTGTATGCTTATAGTTGTTCATGACAAATTTGTAATAACAAGCTTTTTAAAAATTGATTAACAACTTAATAACTATTTTACCCTTCATTCCGTTTGACACGCAATGGTTCCTAAATGACCTGATCATCAAACTACCTATAACATTTGGATCTTCTCATACTCAAAATGGTAAGACGCAAAATTTAGATAAAGTCATTACAGTTATTTTTTAAGTAATTTTTCTATATACGCACAAACATTTGTTCTTAACATAACATTAAAGCAGAAATGACGGGAGCGTAGATTTTGGTCAAAATTAGCTTTCAGCTGAGTTTGACAAAATAATACATTCTAGGTGAGTTAACAATTATATATTAGTACCGTAATACAGTTTCATTTGATACCAAGCATGCGTTTCGGGCATTAATAATCTGGAAATTCGATTTTCCTGTAAAATTAAGGAAATGTTGCCAGCTTTGGAACTCCGTTTACTGCCAATTTTCCAACAATTAATAACTGTTTGAACGTTCATTCCCATTGACTCATATTACCATCAAAATGACTCATTCATCGAAATATCTAAATTACGTGATTTATACCAATCGTTTTCTCATAACTCAAAATGGTAAAGTATAAAATTTCGTCAAAATTACCAGAAATGTCTTTTTTTTCAGATAACATTTACAAAAATACAACCTTTGGTCGTATTTATTGTGTCATGTTAGAAAAGCAAAAGTTTCTGTTTCTAATAATATTGGACACAAACAAGAAGCAAAAGAAACAAGATTTTAGAAACAAAGATCTGTATGATTACCCTAGACAACCGTTATTTATGAGTTGACTAAATGTGCCCAATAAATATTGAATTAATTATTTATATATTTTTCGAAAATTTTTCAGTTCATGAGAGGTGCAAAGAAAACATGATAATGAGACATGTTTCATTTAATTCCTTCGGAATTTTACAAAAGATTTAATTAGAATTTTTCTAATTATTTCTAACTACTAATTAATTCCATACTTCTAACATTTTTTAAAAAAGTACTTCTTCAAAAAAAATTTCTTATTACATAAAACATTAAGGTAAATTTTAACCTTTCAGGTCACATGTACCAAGAGATGACTTATTAGGCTATTTTTATAAAAGAATCCTTTAAAACATATTTCAAAAATTAAGGATTTTTGTCCAGTATGAGTCAAGAGATGGCTTCTTAGATTACTGTTAGAAAAAAATCCACTAGAATATATTTCACAAACAAATTATTTCTCTCCAGTATGAGTCAAGAGATGCCTGCTTAGATTACTATTCCGAGAAAATCCTTTGGAACATACTTCACAAACAAAGGGCTTTTCATCTGTATGTGTCAAGACATGATTTCTAAGATAACTTTTACGAGAAAAACCTTTGGAACACGTTTCACAAACAAATGGTTTTTCATCTGTATGTGTCAACAGATGTTTTCTCAGATTACTCTTATCCGAAAAACCTTTGGAACATGTTTCACAAACAAAAGGTTTATCTCCTGTATGAGTCAAGAAATGGGCTCTTAAAGTACTAATTTGAGAAAATCCTTTGGAACATGTCTCACAAACAAAAGGTTTTTCACCTGTATGTATCAAGAGATGTGTTCTTAGATTACTATTATCAGAAAATCCTTTGAAACATATTTCACAAACAAAAGGCTTTTCACCTGTATGTATCAAGAGATGTCTTGCTAGATGATCCTTCTGAGAAAATCGTTTGAAACATAATTCACAAACAAAGAGTTTTTCACCTGTATGTGTCAACAGATGGGTTCTTAGATGAACCTTCTGAGAAAATGCCTTGGAACATATTTCACAAACAAAAGGTTTTTCTCCTGTATGGGTCAAGATATGGGTTGTTAGATGACCATTCTGAGAAAATGTCTTGGAACATACTTCACAAAAAAAGCGTTTTTCTCCTGTGTGAGTCATTAGATGCCTTCTTAGATCACAGTTCTTAGAAAATGTTTTGGAACATAATTCACAAATAAAACCTTTTTCTCCTGTATTTATGGAGGAATGTTTTGCTTTGTTCCCTTTTTGAACAAAGTGCTGTTCACTGAAGGAAGAATTTCCTTCTGCAATCAAAGACATTTTCTTAAATAAATAAACTTGATTTAGGATAACAGGAACTTCTTCAATCAAGAAGAGATTGTTGCCATTTTCATTAAAGGAAATGATTTGCTGAGTTTCAGGAAAAACAGTTTTATTTACCACTGAATCTAAAATGCGACAGAAAAATAATAAACAAGACATTTTCAAATAAACTGCACTAAATTTTAACTCTGAATTAAGTAGTTGATTTTACAATTTTCATTTCCTTAAGCAGTACAAAATTAATGCATTAAATTATCACAATATATTTTCTTATGTATGATTTAAATCGAGAATTGTTTCATTGATTCAGCTATACATGCATATATGTGTATGCGATGCAGTCGACACTGCCATAGCTTATGCCAAGTCCCTCCCATATCCGGACTGATAAAAACTAAAAATTTATTTCATTGGCTGCTTTTAATTTTACCTTCCAACCTCTTAAAATTTAGCCTATTTGTTTAGCATGTTGTCGAATGATATCCAAACAAGATTTTTACCTCTTTGATGTTCATACATTCAGCACCAACTCAATTTCACCTCCATTGCTTATACTCATTCATGTTGTCAAGCATACGAGTTATACATTTTTTTCTCAATTTAAAAAAAAACTTAAATTTGACTCTAAATTTTATTCATCTTGCATTCTTTTTACAAAAGTTGCCTTCCAAACCAGCACAGTAATTTAACGTCTTCCGAAGCAAGGTTGGGCACAGATGTCATATACGCAACACATTTGCACGTGCTTTTTAAATTGGCGATTTTACGCCAAACATGGTAACCCGATGTTTTTTGTTTCTTATAGCAAACCTAGTAGTTCATATGTCGCTTAAAGCATTTAGCGTTTTACATTTTGTTCAGTCATGCAAACTGAAACAGATCTATGATTGACGTAATTCGTAAAATATCTCGCCGGTGAAAATAATTATATCATTTTTTCACGAGTTCTTGAAACATTAATTTTAAATATATCTTTTTCTAGTGATTTCTTTGTTCGAATTTTACGGTGACTGGATATAATGCTTTTAACTTTTATGTTTTAATTTTTAGCTAATTCATTGGACTTTAGAAATATGGTTGCATCTACTAACAATAATATTTTAGTAAAAGATATTGTTGAAAAATACCAACCTTACATTTTAAATGATATTATTGGGTGAGTGCAAAAGTTCGTGCGGAGGCGCAGTAGATGTCGTTAGAAGCGGCATAAAGTGTTGTCATTGATATTGCCATCTACGTAAGACAGATCGTTGGAAAGAGGACGTGTGCAGCTTTCATTTCAAACAAAATGATTTGTGTAGATACAAACTGCTTTGAGAAAATTTAATTTCAAAATGAGTGTCGATAAGGTGCATTTATGGCATGTTATGCTTACGAGTTACGGAAAGGAATAAACGTTGCAGAAGCTGTAAAAAACAATTAAGAGGTTTATCAAGATCAAGCACCAACTAAACGAACTGTGAAAAAATGGTTTGTGATATTTCGCTGCGAAGAGTTTAACCTTGAAGACGGACCACAATCCGGTCGACCTTCACGCATTGATATCGATATTGTGCTTACTTTAGTTAAAAATACTCCGCGAATTTCAACCAAGGAAGTTGCTACAGCACTTAACGTTCACCAATCAGCCACTTTTCGGCGTTTAAAAGACATAAGATTCGAATTGAATCTCAATATATGGGTGCCCCATTTACTGACCGAGAGGAACAAAATCGAATTTCTGATGAAGTTTCTTTACTCGGGCGGCTCAAAAACGAGACGTTTTTGGTTTGATTAGAGGCGGGCGATGAGAAATGGGTCCTTTACAACAATGTTCAGCAATCTGAGTATGATAACGCGATGGCAAAGGCCAGTTTGCACCCGATGAAGGTGATGCTCTGTGTTTGAAGCGATTGCAAGGGCATAATTTATTTTCAGTTTTTCCCCGCTTGCAAGTCAGTCAAGTACTGTCGCCAGTTAACCAGTCTGAATCGAGAAATCAAAGAGAAAGTCCGATTTTGTCAAATAGCAATGCCGTCGTCTTTCATCACGACGACGGCAGACCACGTTTCGAAACAGACGTTGCGTAAACAGAACAGCCTGAAATGGGATATCCTAACTCATCCACCGTATTCCTCTGTTATTGCACCACCTGGTTATCACTTGTTCTGATCATGGAAAAATCATTTAAATGAAAAATAAAAAACTTGACTCTTTGGATGCCTTAAAAAACGTCGTGTCTTCGGTTTTCGAATCTAAACCGCGCACATTTTATGATCCGGGCATTCCGTTTGCTGCCAGAACGTTGGAAACATGATAGAGCACATATCATTAATTGAATAAAGAACTTTGTTTGCCTAATCATTGTGTGACTTTTTCTCTCAAACTCCGCATGAACTTTTGCACTCACCCAATAGATGCTATTTTTCTGCAAATATTCATATAGATGAAGTTATGAGCTCTGCATTTGTTAATGGATTTTTATTTCACGACCGAGAGTTGTTCATACAAATCTTAATCCACTTGGGTTTGCTTAAATTCGGATTTATATATCATAAATGTTCTTCTGATATGAATATAAAAAATAATAAATGATACAATTACATGAATACAATATGCCTACAAGTATTATTATTTATTTATAATTGTGAAAAATTGTATTGACTGTTTTGTTACTTATTAAGTTTATTATTTATAACTCTTTGTTTATTGTTTTCCTTTTTTTCTATCAAATTCATGGTTATCATACTGTTATTTTTTATTTTAATTCTTTAAATTATTTATATCAAGCTATCATTTATTTATTTTTATTTCCTTTTTTAAAATACTAGAATCCCATTCATTTTTAAACGTTATTTTATTTTTATATTGCAATAAAAAATCACGTCGTGTTATTGCATGCAATTCGTAACTTATATTAAAAAGCAAAATTTTCGCCAAATCGGCGGGGAAAAAAGCACGCGCAAATGTGGTGCGTACATGACATCAGTGCCCAAGGTTGTATTGATTTAACATTTTATGCAGCAAATAAATGTTTTGTTTAAAGTGTTGACAAGATTGAATAGCACCCAAATCTATAAACAACACATTTTACAGAAAATTTTGTTCATAAATTATTATTTTTTTAATGTTTTGTCCATTTGTTGAATTATTTCAAAAATTGAAAGTTTAGTTAACATCATGTCATTTTTGACAGGGGTTATATACTAATGTTAAATTAAAAAGTGCTATTTCTGTTAGGTTGACATAAATACAAGTTACTGCACTAAAAATTACGCTGCATATGAATCCATTTTTAATAAAAATTAAGTGGTTGGTATATCACTAATGTATTAACATTAGTTAAGTGGTAGGTATACTATTGAATAATATATAAAGGATTAAACCAGGTCCAGGTTTTAACCATTAGTGGTCTGATAAATTTAGCGAAACATTTGAAAGGATTTTTCGCATTAACATTTAACAATATTGAATAAAACATGAAACATTTGAAAGCGTTTGCAAATTATACTTAGTATTGTACTTCAAATTGCATAATTATTTTCTTAATCATGTAATTAATAAAAAACAATTACTTATAAATTTAAATAAAAATAAAAAATAAAAATACATAAAACAAAAAACTAAAAATTGTAATTTAACAAATTACAATAACTATTTGAAAAATAATGTTTTCAAAGACTATAATTTTAGACTAATAAATGATTCCTACATTAAAAAAAAGCAATAATAACATAGTTTTTATGATGATCAAAACATAGCTTACTTAACAGAGTCATATTAATAAGTCTGGACTTTTAGAGACACATTCATATTCCATTTTTGGACTTTAAACGTGGACCAATCAAAAAACGACTAAAATAAAAAACAGAAGTACTCATTTCTAGACATTAAGCATGGACTAATCAGAAAAGATATAAAACAAAATAAGTTGCGGAATTCAACTATAAAAAGATGCAGATATACTTAAAATTTCCCAATTCTCTACCGAGAACAACAATTATTTTTCCAAATAGTTAAAAAAAATTGATTACCAGTGTCTTACTAAGAAAAGAGTATTCCATAGTTTTATTCAGGAGGAGATGGAATTTTGAAAATGGCGTATTTTATTGGGGTCGGGTTAGCACAGCCATTCAGCAGTGTGTGCGTTATGAAACTTACAAATTCAAAAAAAACACATTCATGACTGTCCTTCAAATATCGTAATGCACTGGTTACATTTTAACCCTCTGAGCGTGTTGCAAATGGGTAAAATTGTAAGGTTGTTTTCTCTGCCTTTTGTTTTAAATGCTCAGAAAATATGATTCTTTAAACATTATAAGAAAAAAAAATTAATTATAAATATGAATATAGAAATATATGACGGAACAAAATTTTCGTTTAGCTTTCAACCCTAAAATATTTACAGTATGGGACCATTTATCCAAAAACCAGTTAACCGGAAAACCAGTTATCTGGAATGATATTTCTGATAAACTGATGTTAGAATATTTGTAGAAAAATGTGCCATATACTGCCAGTTTGACATATACATTGCTTGAAACAATGGTATAGTTTGATAACAGCATCTAGTGTTTGATATAGAAGCATATATAGTTATATTATAGCTGTTTTTTGCACTATTTTTATACAGAGAAAGCAGAATTTTTGTTCCCAAAGAATTCCCATAAATTACCTTCTTTCAAACTCTAACATTTGATTTTATTTGCGTCTGATTCTTAGATGAAATAATCTAATAATTAATTTAAAATTAGAAGTAATTACATAACCACATATATTCCATAAAACTTATCAAATGGATGCTACTTTAATGCCCAACCAGTTAAGTGGAAAAACCAGTTATCCGGAATACGTCTGACCCCAACCATTCTGGATAAATGGTTCTGTACTGTAATATGAACTTTAAAATGTTCAGGTTTACCTAAAAAGTGATTAAAATAATCAAATATGGATGTTAATAGTTAATTTTATTTAAAAACACCTTACTACTTTCAAACCTTTAATCAGGCTCTTCCTCAGAGAATATTTTCTTTATTTATGCAAATACGCGATTCCGTTCTGATAGTTTGAGAAAATGACGTATTAAAACTTATGGTACAACAATTAAATATTTCTTTTTACTGTTCACCTAAAACACTACTGATTCAATCTTCAAGCCACGAGTCTTGTTAATTTGCAAAACGGAATCATGCATTTGTATAAATAAAGAAAATATTCTCTGAGGAAGAGCCTGATTAAGAGGCATGAAAGTACTAAAATGTTTTTAAATAAAATTAACTATTAATATCCACGTTTGATTATTTTAAACGCCTTTTAAGTAAACTTGCACATTTTAAACTTCATATTATATGTTTTACAAATATGAATGTAACCCTTGAGAGTATTAATCATTCTTCAACACATTGAAAATTCATTATATCTATAGAATTATATTACCTTAAATATTGCTTATATTGCAGTGAAACCTGGAGCTTAGTGAATGGAATATTATGTGCCAAACAGTTAAAAGCGTTAAGAAAAACATTTGTGGTATTTATCCTATACTAAAAACTTGAATATCAAAATAAATTACATAGACATAAAAAAAAAAAAATCAGAGATCTTTTAATTCAGTTTAAAGAAGAAAAACAGATTTTCAATTATTTCTTTAAGATGGCGATCAGAGCTTTACACAGCAATTATTATTATTATTATTATTATTATTATTATTTTTGTGAAAAAAATTGTAATTCTTGACCATACATTTTAATTTATACATGTAAAATGCTTTTCAATAAATTATGCAAAACAAAGTCATTTTTGTGCAAGATCATCCAAATCATGCCACTTCTATCTAAATCTTGGAAGAACAAAAATCTTTTTGCAAATTAAGTTATGTGCATTTTTAATGGGAAAGCTTTTGACTTATATTGTAAATATAACTCACTAAAATATGTAATATGAACTTTTACATAAAAGGCAATTAAAATAGAGAGAATATGTAGATGAATATACATAGAATATTTTTAAAACCCATTTTATTTTTACTAAGGCTATAAAAATATTCTCTGATGAAAAGCCTGATTAAGGCTTGAAAGTATTGAGGTATTTTAAATAAAATTAACTATGAACATTTCCTTTTGATTATTTCAATCGCCTCTTAAGTAAAGCTGGACATTTTAAAATTTATATTACATATTTTGTGTTTAAAACAAGGTGAAAACTGCGTTAGGCCATATGTTTTTATTTAAAACTTACTATTTGAAATATTGTATTTAATAAAATTGATAATTAAAATTGCTTTTTAATTTACAATGAAGTTACAACTCAATTCGCCGAAAAACAACCGCAAACTCTTGCAATTGAAATTCTAAACCGATAAACCTATTTAATGTCAACTCAATGCGACATTTAAAATAATGCATTATTGGCATTTAATGGCATAGTTTGGCGATAATTATTTGGCTGACGAGTAAGCCAAATAATATAGTTTAGTAAACAAGTAGTACATGATTTACCAATATATTGATATTACCAAGTAGTACTTTATCTGTTAATTACTAATGGTGAATTTTGCGATTGCTATTACATAAATTCTGTTTATCTTTAAAAAACAAAATAAACAAAACAAATTAAGCAAAAAAAGACTTTTGATTCATTCATTCTTGAAATGGAGGTTTGAGTTAGAAACATAATCCGTATATAGCAATAACGATGCCTTTTTAGAGTTGATTTTCAGATATTATTCCAGAAATATGTAAGACAGTCTTTGAAACAATTCAGTATTTAAGTAAAATGTTTTATTTATTTTTAACATTAACATGAAATTTTAAAAAAATCAGAAGTTTACTAAATGGTATACCATGTAAAATGCAGTGAAGTTAAAAACTACGCAAACATTAAAATAAAATTACTAATATTTTGTTTAGTTTTTAATTTTACATTATTTTGCATACTTAAACCATTTACTAACTTTTTTTTTAATTACTTCCATATTAATATTGAACTTTTTGTGATGAAATTTTCCAACCATTTTATTATACAGTAGACCCCCCTCAAATCAGCACAGCTTGGGACAAGATGTTGATTGGATTTTAGAATTTTGCATATTAGTGGTCATTGCTTTGTTTATATTTTTTTGAACAGTACATGAATGTAATTAATAATTCAATCTAAATTATAATGAATGCTTACAATATATTAAAACATTAAAATAAGTAATAAACTAAAATAATAAAAATTTAGATAATTTTTAAAATGATTAAAATATTAAAAACAAAGGTCTAATTAATAATATATGATTAAGTGTTCATTATAAAGATGAAATGTATTTTTTCTAAATTATTCACGGAACTGGCCTCATAAATAATGTACAATACTAATTTGAATCAAAATAATAACATAAGGAAGTTTTATTCCAGTTTTAGCCAGATTTAATTACTAAACAAAGCTTGATTAATACATAAATATATTCGGTAAGTAAATTATGATTATCATTGATATCAGCAATATCTTGAATTTTTTCAGAAATAAGTTTATTCTTTCTTGAAGAAAAAAAATTATGTAGTCAGTAATAATAACAAAAATTACAAATTAAAATGAAGGTTACATTGTTTACATCTGTACATTATGTGTGGATTTTAGTGGTTAGTTTTTTCAGAAAATAGTCTGAAAGTTAGTGTTCTGTCGGCAAATGTATAAATGTAATGATTTCAATTTTAATAAATAAAATTTTGTTACACAGCCTAATTGACCATTAATGCAACTAGCTAAAAAATATCTGAACAAAATTAGTTAATTAGCAATAGAGATAGCAAATATATTTTCTTAACAGTAAGAAAAAAAAAACCTAGACTTTCTTTTCTTTTTTTCTTTCAATTACTTTTTCTGTTTGTTTATAGCTAAATAATTTCTTTTCCTTGCACTCAAACAACTGAAGCTTGCAGACACACATTCAGAGAATAGAATTTGAATATTTTCTCATTTTTATTTATTTTAGAAGTTTTTTAGACAATTTTTCAACTTTAAATATTTATGGAAAGTTCCTTATCATGTATCAATTAATTTTTGCAAATATAAATCAACATTAACAGTTACTATTGAGGAAAATTTCCTGAAAATTTCCTTTATATACATTTTCTGCCAATATTGTCAATATTTCGTGTTGTCAAAGGTTGGGAAAGGGAATTGGTGAGGGTTAAGACCTATTTTTAGAATTTTATTTTAAGTTTATTTAAAGCATAAATATCACTAAAAAGTAAAAAGAGATAAAATATAAAATACGATGAAAGAAATGCATCTCTATTTTATTCAAAGCTATTGAATTTGATGATTTCTGTCAGGTGTTTCTGAGAAATTTACACTCAAGTCTGTATTTACACTGACTCACGTGGGTTTTTCTTAGCATTCTGTCACAAATTAACATTCAACCATTTGATTCAATGCACACAAGAAAACATGAGTACACAAATATTGAATAATTAAGTACATAGGAGAATGTAAGCATGGCAATTCCAGAGGTGATTCTAGGTTTTAAAAAAATGTTCTGAAAGATTACACCAGAGTAGAGAGGGGGGGGGGGGGAGGGAATCCCATTTTCCTGCATCATCATGAAATGAAATAAAATGTGTTTTTACAAGTATAATATGTACTGAAAAGATAATTTTCCAGGAATGACACAAAATGCTGCAAAACAGGGCCGCATTAACCTCTGAAGCTATGGGAAGTAAATTCTTATTTCATGGCCCCATATCAGTCAAGAAGAGTTTAATAATTTAAACATACCCGGAAACTTACCAATGTTTTCAAATATTATTCCTAAGAGCGGCTCAGCTGTATTCACATATATTTCATTACCTAACTTTTTTTCTATGTTTCCCTTACATAAAAATTAGAAACAACTGAGAAAAATATGTAAAAATTTTTTTTGCATAGTATGAGTTTAAAACTTTTAGAGCAAGAGCCCGTGAATGGCAGACCTTCGTTATTTTATAAAAGCTGAAACTTTCTCAGCGCAGTCTTCCAACACAGATAGGAACGATGGGTAATTATGAAATTTGGATCATGGTGGCTTTGGCAGTGACTAGGGAGCAAAGGTGTAAAAAATACCAACTTACTTTTGTCATTTTATAAAGCGTAATTTTTTGATATTTCTTTTGGAATGATATTAGAAATCACATCCTCCATTGGCAGACACTTCCTATGGTTCCAAACCCAAGCCGACAGACATATACGGCGGCTTCTCAATACACTAGAGTCTCTGTATAGCCCGACCCGAAACATACATTTTCCCCCTTTTCCCCTTGACTCTGAAATTGGTGACAGTTATTTAAGGTTGCTGCATTAAAGAAAAAGCAAAGAAGATAAATCCCATACATTTCACTATTTTTAAAAATATATGTGCAGATATTTTTAGTTAAAACTATGTACATCTGCATTTTACTTTTTAAAGTATTTCCCATGTTAATTTTGGCACTGTAAAACATGATTTACATTCTAGTCTGAATAAAAACTGACTTCTAAAATTCTCAAAAAAAAAAAAAAAAAATGGAAATTGTTTACACGCAAACGATATTTTCTCACAATACTTATTTTTTCATTTGCTTAGCACATAAAGGGGGAGGAAGTAGCTTTCATATTCATTGTTTTTGTTAAATATAGCTTCTTTTATGACTCGATTAGATGAGTTCATAAAAATTCTTTAATGCTTGATTTTTATCTTATTAATATTTTACTGAAATTTTAAGATAAAAAGCTATGAACCCTATAAAAGGAAATTTCGCAAATGCTGAATTTGAATGAGAATTGCGTTAAATTAGTAAACTATAGCCAAATTGTCAATATTTATTATTTCTTAATTTTCGTCATCAAATTTGGCAATATTTGGCGATAAGTGTTTCCAAGCTTGGAGAGAATTTGAAGTTAACGTTCATTAATACTCGTAAATAAATAACTGATTTTTAGTTATTTGGAAAATACCTGTTATCCTTGGTAGAGAATTGGGAAATCCGAAGTATATCTGAATGTTTTTATTGGTTGAATTTTGCATTTTATTTGTTTTCTGGTTGGTCCATGTTTAATGTCCAAAAATAGAATTAAGTAGAACACCACTAATTCAGACCCCGATAATCCGGATCTCCGGATCGGTTTGGTCATTTTTTTTTTCAAGTTTGAGAAGCGATTGGCTAATTTCCATAACATTAACTTGTTTCATCGTCGTATTCTAAATAAAAAATCTTTTTTTGATATGTTTTCGTAATAATTAAGCAAACTAAACATTATTACTGTCTGCAAATATTCAATAAGTTTAACATAAAGGTGATTTTCTGTTAGTATGTTATATTTTATTATATTTTTTTCTAATTCTCTGGATAATCCGGATTGGGTCCAGCCCCAATAAATCCGAATTATCAGGGTTTTACTGTACTTCTGTTGCCACAATGACAAAAAAGTAATAAAAACTTTAAATTATAATTAATAATTTGAAAACAAGTTGTCATTAAAATTTCAAATGAATTTCATTTAAAAGTACATTTTTTTTCTCTATGCAACGGTGTAAAAATTTGAAATGTGTAATGTTTAGAAGTTTAAAAATTTGCAGTTCAAAAAATTGTAAAACTGAAATTTCATTTAAAATTTTTATATGATGGGTCCAGGAATATTAATGTTTAATCCATATCATATGTAATAGGAGGCAGTCAGTCTGATTAATTCCATAAACTACTAGTTTTTTTTATCTATGGTCTAGGAATATTAATGTTTAATGCATGTCGTACGTAATATATGACTCGTTATGATCATCCTAAAAATGATGCTTATTATTATTATTAGTTTATATATAGAATTCCTTTTTAAGTCTTTCAAATTTTAGTCTTTGAAAATATCATTTTCCAAATAATCGTTCTAATTTGTTAAATTACATTTTTTTTCTTTCATTGTGGTCTTTTTTCAAAATGTCAACAACCGTAGAATTACATGCAACAACCTCAAATAACTGTGAGCCCATTTCAGAGCCAACGGGAAAAGGGGGAAAATGTATGTTTTGGGCCGGGCTATACAGAGACTCTAGTGTATTGAGACGCCACCATATATGTCTGTTGGCCAGGGGTTAGAACCATAGGAAGTGTCTGCCAATGGAAGATGTGATTTCTAATATCATTCCAAAGGAAATATAAAAAAATTACGCTTTATAAAATGATGAAAGTAAGTTGGTATTTTTTACACCTTTGCTTCCTGGTCACTGCCAAAGCCACCATGAGCCAAATTTCATAATTACCCATCATTCCTATCTGTGTTGGAAGACTGCGCTGAGAAAGTTTCAGCTTTTATAAAATAATGAAGGTCTGCCATTCATGGGCTCTTAGACTATTTAAGTTGAATAAAAAAGTTGAATTCAGAATGTAAACACAACAAAAAATATCAATGTTTTGAAATACTTGAAGCTGATTTATTGAAAAATTAATTTTTTGTGAAAGGTATTTTTATGATACACTTTTTAATATATATTATTATAAGATAGATAATTTGAAAAGAAATTAGAATTTTGGAATTAAATTAATTCAATACAACCCCCCACACACATTTTTTACAATTTTGGGCCCTTTCAAAATTTTCTAAGGGAAGTAGGGCCTGCCACAAAGAAACCAAATTTAGGTGCAGAAGGGGTTACAAAATGGCCATCTTGGCACAAACACAATCAGAATAACACATTTCTAGCAGATATTTTCATTTGGCGCAATTATCACAAGAGTGTAAAAGTGCACATATGTGACAATGATCTAGATTTATTCAAATGACATGATTATTTTTTCAGCTGGACATTTAACTTAATGAATGCAATGAAATAAGTGTATGACATAGAAGCAAAACACATTATAGTAATACAGTCAAACTCCGTTTAGCGAACCCAGTATATAACGAACTCACGGATATAACAAATGAAAATTTGGTCCCACCGTTTTCCTATTGTATTTAATGCAAATTTACCTTATTATAACAAACTCCAAACCTTAAGAAGAGGTTACAATGAACATTTTTTTCAAGTCGATGATGATTTTTTTTTTTTTACTTCTTTGCAGTTGTGAAAATAGGATTTCAACTCTTAATTTTATAACAAAATGCATTCCGTCTAGTGAAACATGGTACAAATTAGTGATAAATCTTTTTTTTTAAATGGTGGAAAAAACTGCATTATTTTTATCTTATAATAGCCATTCTGCAGGTGTGATCAGGCCCACTCATTAGTTATTTCCCATTACTCATCCGAAAGTTGCTTCCGATAAGTAAGCTTATTTTACATTGCTTATCTGATCTAGGTTCGGTCTCTATTTAATCGGATAATCGGCGGTGTACTGTATTTCTATTCATCTTTATTTTCAGTTAATTTATTTAGTATTATGTCTGTTTAAGCAGTTGATTTTAATCAATTTGATTCATTATGATCAAATTTAATAGATTTTACAATTTTCCTTAATACACCATTATTGAATATACATATGTGGTAACATCTAATAATGTGAACATTTTGTGAATTCTAACATTTTTTTTAACAGTTTGGATATAGCGAACAAAATATTTGGTTCGTTATAACGGGTTCGACTGTATATAAATTTTCTATGTTTGTTCCAAGTGAAAAAACAAACAAACAAACAAAAAAAACCTCACAAAGCTACATTTTAAAAATAATTTGTGTCACATAATAAATATTTCTGTATCTGCCTTTAATATGGTACATATATAAGATTAACGATCGCAGTGCAAAGAAAATAAAATTTTGTAAGCAGTAAACATTGTTGGTACAATGTATCTTCCTACTATGAGCCATTTTTAAAAATGTAAATATAAAACTTTTTTTTTTTTTTTTTTTTTAATTAATGCAATCACAGCACTAATTGTCAATGGATATAATATTAAAAAGGTATTGGAATTTCAGATTCTGTTCTTTGTTTCACAAACTATTATAATATCTTATGTAAACTTTAATATGCGATCAGTTATTTAAAAAATATTCACATTCAACAGAACAGAATAAAACCAAATTCAGTCTATGAGCAATGTAATATAATTAAACATTAAAAAAAAAAAAAAAAAAAAAAGCCAATTTGCTGTTTTGGAAATTTTATTTCAATAGTATTTGCCGAAATAAGTACAAATAAATAAAATTATGTATGCTCAAAGTAAACATTTTAATAATGATATAAATGACTTTAGGACGAATAAAAACGGTAACAATTTCAATAGATGAAAATTCGTGTAGTCACGTTATGAAACCGAAAACTGTATTTTTTTAATTGAAGATTAACCAAATATACTATGTTAGGATTAACTTATTTTAATAAAGAGAGTGAGATTAATTAACTGATGATTTAAAAGTTACCTGATATTATAAACAAGACGAGACAGAAGATGCCAATACAAGAATGAATCCTGGATGTTTTACATCATGATTCAATGAAAATTATCCATTCATTCCAAAAGGAATGATATAAATAACGATCAAATTGTTCTGGTGTAATTGACAAATTACTTATATTATTTACGAAAAAAGTACTGCAAAGGAAATATGAAGAGAATATTTTTTTTATCCCTGGTTGTAATAGTGGTTTTTAGATCGCCATGAATCAAAATAAGCTTTATCAATGAATCTAAACTTAATTTTCGTGAGTTTTTCAAAATGAAATATTAAATTTTATATAGTAGAAAATATTTAAATGTTAAATTCACAAATTTTGTGTAATGCTTTCTGCACTTTTTTTTAAATGAGTGTTTTATTTTGTAAATTAAAATTATTTATTCATTGATTCATTATTCATGATGAATTATTCCTTGTGATTCATTCAGTGTGTTGGCGTCTATACTTTAGTAATGCGTGCACTCTGTAACAATCACTAATTTTTAAAATCAATTTACTAAATTCATATTCTATAATAAAATAAATTGATGGTAAAATATGTTTTTTAGTTTTTGCCGATTGAATATCTTACAACTTGTGATTTGATCGTATGATGACCTAAAATTTTAAATGTCGCAATTTTCATTTTTGCTGACATTTATAATCATTTAAAATGTTCTGCACATAGGTAAACTGGATGTTTGGCTTGCCAAATAACAACTATCAGGTAAGTAACTAACATACACTGAAAGTAAAGTACACTATAAAAGTTATGCTTTGAGATATTACTTAAAAAAAAACTTTTTAATTTTTTTTTTCAATTCAAACTTATGAACATATTTTTCTTATATTCTAAAACAAATATTTTGAAATCAAAGTAGAACTTTAAAGAATTGAATTTCGAAGAAACATTTTACAGTCATATACAGTTTATTTATCAGAGAATTACTAAAATAATAAGCAATATAATTAATTCAAATAATGGTAACTAACAAAGTATAACAGAAATCTTACATATTATCCAATCCAGGTGAAATAGAATTGTACCAAAAATGACCTCAATTATACTAATGTCATTAACCCTTAAAAAGACAATTACATAGAATAGCACAACTAGAGATGGGAATGCTCGGAAAAAAACCGTAAAAATTGGGAAAAAAACCGTTTTTTTTTGTTTTTTTCCGAAGGCTTATTTTTCAATTTTTCCGAACTGGAAAAATTGAAATTTCATTTATGAAATATTATAGTGAAAATTTTGTAATAGCTACATTCTCATACTTTTTATTTTATTTATTTTTATGTTGAGTGTCCCGCATGAAAACTTTAATGTGAGTAATCTGATCTCTGAGCAGAAATCTGTTTGAGAAGACTTGAAGGGATCCTTCACATTTTTTTCTTGTTTGAAACACAAGACCCTTCGCAAAATTTCTCTTTAAAATAGACATTTCAGAAAAAAGTTTGATCTACAAATTGAATCTTTCGCAAATGCAGTGATTGAAGAAAAAAAAAATCTCATGCCATATAGTAGCTGAATCTTATCAAGTTGTATATATGCATAAATAACCTTATTAAAAATGTCTAAATAGGACTCTAAAAATAGTAATAATTTCTGATTCACAAATTCTGAATATATTTTGTATAAGTCTATATACAAGAAATTCACAATTTCATAAAAACAGGATTACATGAAAAAAATCTAGATATATAATTAAATGCAACTTCTCTTTTTAAAAATTAATTCATATGCAAAATTATTTCAATAATATGCTGATTAATAGAAATGGTAAAATTAAAAAATTTAACATATAATTTGAAGCATGCATTTATTACTTTATTCTACCTTTTCAAGAAGTAAGTATTGAATTCGTGAAAATTTTGACTTCCAGTTTTTGGTGCATTTAAATGTTTTAGAAGGTCCTGAAGCTCGATTTGATAGTTTTTGGAAAATATCTGCCACTCTGTGAGTCTGTATGGGACAAAAATTTTATGGGCTCTTGATCTCAAGAACTGATGCACATAATTTCACAAAACTTCAGATTCAGTTACACCTTGATATAAACTTGAGATGTTTAGTTATTAGTGTATATCGCCTAACTGATGGCGCTGCTTAGCTGCATTATTCATAATTTCCACAATAGTTCTATCTCAAGAATTAATGTATGTATTTTCATAAAACTTCAGATTAAGTTAATCTTTGATATAACTTTGTGCACATTACTTTTTGGTGTAAATTGCTCAACAGATGACGCTGCTATGCTGCATTATTCCTGATTATCGCAACAGCTCTATCTCAAGGACTAAAGGTCAGTTAATTATCAAACTACAGATTCAGACAGTTCCTGTTATACATTAATGTTGTTTAGTTTTTGGTGTAAATTGCGCTATAGGTACTACTATGCTGCATTTTTCAAGATTTCGTTATAGCTGATTAATTAAATGTTTTTTCAAGGTATTGAATCTAAAATTGACCTCCATTTTACCTCCATAATGTACAGTAGTGTTGCAAAAACATGGGCAGTTTGCATTAGAAAAGTACAACTGCAATGAAAAAAAAAACATTTTTTATTACAAGTAACTATGTTCCAAATTATACATTTCCTCTTGATTAAACTTTGAATTTTTGTAGTTTTTTAAAGCACACTAGAAGTTTATCTCTTTATGTAACTGCTTTTGTTAATTCCTCAAATAGCGAGCATTTTCTATTTGTAGTGTTCTGTTTTCATAACTTTTGAGTTCCATTCTTAGAAATATGAGATTACCATATGGAAACATTATTGAATATGGTTTCTTACTCAAGAATAGAATACCAGATTTTAGGATAAAAAGAAAAAAATTACGTTTAATTAAACTAAAAAAAAAAAAAATATTTTTCTGGTTTCAGTGAGTAAAAATCTAAGTCAATAAATCCTATGCTATTTTTTAGTTGCAGACCTGAATAAGCCAAACTAAAACTTAGTTTTGTTTGAATTTAGATTATAAAACTAAATCAAAACTTTGAGTTGAGATTGGAAAGCTATACTAAAACTAAACATATTTTTTAAAGGAAATAAAATTATAATTGTAAGAAAAAAGTGTAATAATGTAAAAATATACATTTTTTAAACAAACAATGGAATTTTTTGAATACTGATATTGATAATAATGACAAAACTGCAACAATTTCTTTAAACTAGTATCATTTATTAAAAAACTATAATTATGTAAAGGGAATGCATAATTTATTTCATTCCAAACTGCAGATATATTGGCTCAGGTTCTTATATTAGGTCAATTGGTAGTTAAACATGTAACTGAAAAATCGTTTCAACAGAGATATGATATAACAAACAATGGTGTTTTAAAAATTCTTAGGCTGTGGAAAAAAAACTAAACTTTTAAAAGCAGGCTTTGCTACTTTCTTTTTATTTCGTAATATAAAGTGAAAATAATTTTCATTTAATACAAATAAATGGGAAAAAATGTTTATTATTTAATATTCTTTAAGAAAATATAATTTATTTGGGAGAAACACTCATGAAAAATCAATTTTTCCGTTTTTTTCCAAAAAAAACCCGGTAAAAAACCAGTTTTTTCCGGTACTTATATTTTTCCAGAAAATTTACATCTCTAAGCACAACTAATAAGAAATATAAGGTAATGGTAATAATATGTAATACAGTTTATTTATCCTCGTTTATGGGGGAGGGGGGGGGAAGGGGTTAATAGTTCATTTTTATTTTTTTAGCTCTTTGTTATTTATTTGTTATATATATTCATTTATTATGTTTTTAATTTATTTACTTTTAATTATTGATCATTTTTAGCAATTTTCTGGCTATTTAATGATGCTAAATATTACTGCCTTGAATGTGATTGGCAACAATAAACAAGTTTGATAACCCATTTTGGTAACTTATTTCCTGGCCCAGATAATGCATAAAAAACAAATAACTTTGCTGATTTATTCAAAGATAAGAAATTTCTACAAATAAATTTTACACTAAAGAATTATTTGCTTTCTGTTATTTTTAGAAGAGAATAATTTGGAAGCTTTTTTTACTTTATGAAACTTTACATTTCATGGTTTTTCTTCCTTGTTGAAACAAATGACCATAGACTTCCCTAAATCCACCACCCTAAACTCTGGAACTCTCTAAAATCCGAACATAATTTACGGATGTAAACAGAGAAACATTCAATTCAGATATAGAGCCAAAATTTGACTCTTTTAGGTTTTATATCAATTTCATATACGTTTTAATTTGTAATTTTTGTTAATACAATAGATTCCCTCAAATCAGCACATAATTTGTGGATGTAAACAATGAAAGATTCTGTTCAGATGTAAGTGCAAAATTTGACTTTTTAAATTTTACATCAATTACTTACATATTTTAATTTTTATTTAGGTTACTGAATTCATGTTTTTTCATGATGAAAGAATAATTTATTTCTGAAAAAGATCAAGATATTGTTGATATCATTCGTAATCACAATCTTACCAAATATATTATGTATTAATCAAGCTTTTTTAGTTATTAAGTCTGGCTAAATCTGAAATAAAGCATCGTTATTTTATAATCCTGATGTGAATTAGTAATGTACCTTTATGAAGCAAGTTTCAATGAATAATTTAGAGAAAACACATTTCATCTCTATAATGAATATTTAATTGTACATTATTGATTATTAATGTGACCTTTGCTTTTAGTATTTTAATCATTTTAAAAATTATCTAAATTTTTATTCCTTTAGTTTATTACTTATTCTAATATTTTAGTACATTGTAAACATTCATTATACTTTTGATTTCATAATTAATTGCATTCAAATTATTTGTTAAAAAATATAAACAAAGCATTGACCAGAAATCTGCAAAATTCTAAAATTTGCATAACCTCTGGTCCCAACCTGTGCAGATTTAAGGGAGTCTGCAGTATTACTGAATTCATGTTTTTTCACAATGAAAGAATAAATTTATTTCTGAAAGAATACAAGATATTTCTGATATCATTGGTGATGACAATCTTCTTACCAAATATTATGTATTAATGAAGTTTTTTTTATTATTAAGTCAAGCTAAACCTGAAATAAAACTTCCTTACTTTATGATTTCGATGTGAATTAGTAATATACCTTTATGAAATAGGTTCCATTGTAAAATTTAGGAAAAATATATTTTATGTTTATAATTAATATTTTTAATCATATTGATTATTAATTTGACCTTTGCTCTTTAATATTTTAATCCTTTAAAAAATTATCTAAATTTTTATTATTGTAATTTATTACTTATTTTAATATTTTATTATATTGTTAGCATTCATTTTAGTGTCGATTGCATTTTCAATTATCATTCAAATGACTGTATAAAAATAGGTTAACAAAGCAATGACCAGAAATCCACAAAATTTTAAAATCTGCACAATTTCTGTTCCAAAGTTGTGCAGATTTGAGAGAGTCTACTGTATATATATATAAGAATATCAATTATACATATATACAGATAAATAAATATCGGTACTACTCAGTTATCCTGTCGACCAAAATACTATCACCAAATTATAAGATTAAATGCCAGTACAATAATGGATGATTGTGAATGACAATTCAATGACACGAAATATGATACACTTGTTTAAAACGTGATTAAGTGATTTTTATTTCAAATTTTTTTTGTAATTTTATTAATATTCTACTAATTATTTGTCTTTTTTATTATTTAAAATAAAAATTATGCCAATATGTATAATCTGCTATTAGTTTGGCGATTTGTATAATTTGGAAAAATCAGTTGATGGGATAACAGAGTAGTACCAATAATAATTAAAATTAGTGGTTTTCTGTAAAATGTAAAAACCAATATGTTTGTTATTCTTTAATGATTTCCAATTTTAAACTTTTTTTACCTCATATTAAAGTAATAGTAAAGATATTTTATTTTATAACAATAAAATTTAATTGCCCCGCCCCCCCCAAAAAAGACGATTAAGAGTGTTTTAATCCTCAATTTTTTATACAGTAGACTCCTTCAAATTCACAACTCTCAAAAATCCGCACATATTTTATGGATGTAAACAATGAAACTTTCAGTTCGGATATTGGATCAAAATTTGATTTTTTTTAGTTTTGTATCAATTCCATATATTTTTTTATTTGTAATTTTCTTAATAAAACTCTATTCATGATTTTTTCATGAAGGAAAAATATATATATATATATATATTTAAAAAAATTCAAGATATTGCTGATATTACTGATCATCACAATCTTCTTACCAAATATATTTATGCATTAATCAAGATAATTTTTTTTTTTTTTTGGTTATTAAGACTGGCTAAACTTGAAAAAAAAATCCCTATTTTATGATTTTGATGTGAATTAGTAATGCACTTTAGGCAAGTTTTGTTGAATAATTTTGTAAAAATACATTTAATCTTTATAATGAATATTTAATCATACATTATTGATTATTAACTTAACCTTTGCTATTAGTAATTTAATCATTGAAAAAATATCTAAATTTTTATCATTTTAGTTTATTACTTATTTTAATACAGTAGACTCCCTCAAGTCTGCAAACCAGGAATCCGCAACTCTCTAAAATCCGCACATATTTTATGGATGTAAACAATGAAACTTTCAGTTCAGATATTGGGACAAAATTTGATTTTTTTTAGTTTTGTATCAATTCCATATGTTTTTTAATTTGTAATTTTCTTAATACTCTATTCATGTTTTTTTTATGAAGGAGAATAAATTTTTTTGGAAAAAATTCAAAATATTGTTGATATTACTGGTAATCAGAATCTTCCTACTAAATATATTTATGCATTAATCAAGATTTTTTGGTTATTAAACCAGGCTAAACTATAAAAAAAAAATCCTTATTTTATGATTTTGATGAGAATTAGTAATGCACTTTTATGAGGCAAGTTTTTTTAAAATAATTTTGGAAAAATACATTTAATCTTTATAAGGAATATTTAATCATACATTACTGGTTATTAACTTGACCTTTGCTTATTAGTACTTTAATCATTTCAAAAATTGTCTAATTTTTTATTATTTTAGTTTATTACTTATTTTATTATATTGTAAGCATTCATTATAAGGTCATTCCATGTCAAATCAACGAGGCCCACAACCTGACCATCTCCAATTTTTTTTGAAATTCTCAGGATTGTTTCTACTTATGTAATAATGCAATAAAACATTTTTTGTAGATTTTTTGCAGCCTTTTTTTAGGGGGGAGGGCTTCATGAAAAAGTGGAAAACACGTAAAAAATGACATTTTGGTAGCTACAAAAATACAATTTTCCCAACTTTTATGATAGGTATAGAGTTTATCTTGGTGTTGTTTTGAAGGTCTTTGTGTGGGCTTTCACATGACAAATCACTTGACAGGTTTTATTAAATTTAATATTTCAAGGTCATCGAATATTATCTTTCACCTTGAAAATATTAAAAAGTCCATTTTTGAAAAATCTGAAAAAAATATTTTTTTTACTTCTTAATGTGACAGACATTCTGTAAAAATTTCATATTGGGATTGCAATGGGATCACATTAAAAATATATAGTATAGTTGGATCATTCCATATCACTTCATCCAGACCATGAAACCCATGGTCGCAGATTTTGATAAAAAATTTTGTAGTTGTTACTTTTATCACCCTTATTAACAATCTAAAATAATACTTCAATATTTCAAGTATTTTTTGCGAAAAAAAAATACCGAAATAGAAATAAAAGTTGCATAAGTGGCACTTCAAAAGATCTGTATTTAAAAAACATTGTTTATGGGGGAAAAAAATCATAGTTTTACTATTTATTAACATATTAAGTTGAAATTTGCATTAAAATGTACACAAAAGGATGAAGATATAAGAAAAAAAAGTTTGATGATCATATTTTAATTTAAGACCTTTCAAAATTGTCTAAAGTTTGTTTTTACAAAAGAATTTTGTAAGAAAAATGATTTTCAAATCTCATTTTTTGAAAAAGGAATAGCAGTTAAACAATCAGTTTTATTTATAATTATACATAAATCCATAAAATGAAAGACTGAAAAAAATAGCATTTTGGCTGCAAATGTATTTTATTTATCACAAACTAAAAAATAAATAATAAAAATAAATGCTGAAAAATGCAACTGTATACAAATGGCTTTGAAAATCCCCAAGCAAGCATTAAAATAATTGTTTGTATTACAAGTGATCATTTGAAAACAATACATTCTAAAACATACATTCTAAACAATAACTTCTATTTATCTTACTTTGATTTAAAAAATTTGATATTATATGATAATTTAAAATAATTTAGATTTAATTTGATTTAGTGTCTGTGTATAGCATAGTGTGTAGTTAGTTTGTGTATAGCAAATTTGTATACATAAGTTCAAGCAAAATATTAAATCAGCTTCGAACAACTTTGTAAAATAATGACTTTTTGAGTATCAATATATTTATTTTATTCAAAGCCTGGCTTGAAAGTAAGTTAGGGGGGGGGGGGAGGGAGAAGGGTAGGTATAACCATGATTAGAGGCTCCTAATGTAGCTTGCCTTACTTAAATCATCTGCCGATTGATTTGGTATCAACAAATAATCTATACATATAATAAATTATATTATTTTTTGGGAGGGGAGGGGGGGGGGGAACTGAAATTTGGGGCTCAGACTTTGCATGCCTAAGAAGAAGTTAAGACTGTTTTTGGTCCACAAATCAATATTTTTAACAGTCAGTATTTAGGGAAAAGTTATTGTTATCAATATCTATTTTATTTTTTCAGTGCTTTTTTCTTTCTTTTTTTTAGTTGAAAAATTTTATTCACATTCAAAACAAAGCAATGGCATTAGATACGTTTAAATAAAAATGCTCTAGTATATTTTCAATTTTAACAAAAGTCATGTTTAGTTTTTTTACTTTGTTACAAGAAATTTAAAATAAACATGATATTTTTTATATAAAACTTTTTTTAATATCTTTTAATTTTTTTAAGTTTTATACAATAAGAATTATTCTGAGATTAAGTATGTTTCTGTGCAAGAAAATCTTTATTTTTAAGCAACACTGAAATGGTAGTTCCCCATACGGCTGAATCATATGGGGCCATGTGGTTTTGTTCTAAGGGAGATATAACACTTGACTTAAGTCCCTCCCCTGTGAAGAAGTTGAAAAAAAAAAATCATCTTATTAAGTAAAATTTACTTTTATTTTTACTGAATACTTCATACCAGGGTAGCAAAATACCTGGGTTTTTTTATAAAAAAAACTCAACCCAGGTGGGTTTTTTCGGATTTTATTGGGTTCGGGTTTTAATGGGTTTTTTGTTTTTTTAAAAGATGAGGGCAAGGAAAGTCTCTTTTTTTCTAGAAAGTATGTTTTTAATTAAAAAACTCATCTTATATTTTTATTAATTAACTTAATATACAAGTAATTTTCACTGAAACACCACAAATCAGCATGAAATGATGTAAAAAAAGTTTTTACTTCTGACATCATATGATACTATATAATAACACATATCACATATTTCAAAGTTACTTTAAGTAATTACTTTTTATCTGTATTCTCCACCAAAAACACATTTTTTAAACAAATCTTTAATCTTTTATAATTTATCAATCAAAGGATGCTTGATAATATTTACAAGATACCTATTATTCACTGTATACAGTAGTTTATTCTTCAAACATAATACAGAACTGTTACTAAAAATGTTTTACAAAATGATTTGAATTACTATCTACATAAACGATTGTAATGATGTACAGTCGAGGATCTATAATCCGCGGACCCATAATCCGCAATTTCCCATAATCCGCGTTACTTTACGAATGTAAACAATGAAATAAACAGTTAAAAAAAATTACAAACACGTGATCCAAAAATGATTTTTTTTAACAAATAATAAAAAATGTAATAAAAATCATAATAAAACATGTATTTTTTTTTAATTTACTCTTTTATTTTATTGACAGTAAAAAACTAAACTGTATTACGGAACGTGCCTAAGCTTACTGAACGTTCAAATTTACAACTGTTCATTCGTAGCTATTTCAGTTTGTGCAAGTTCAGGAGAATAACAGTAAACACAGCACCAGCTGAGAATTAAATATTATACCGTAAAATACCGTTAATCCGCCCCCCCCCCCCAAACGTGACGAAAAATCGTATAATAGTTAGAGGAGGGCGCTTACACGGGGTTTTTCCGCGTCGTTCAACAAAATTTACAGGAATGAATCATGATGAAATGAATGAATCGTTGAATGAATCATGATGAAATGAATGAATCATGAATTTTGATACTTGAAAAAATTTGTTTTGTTTTTTAAACGTAAAATCTGTTGGAAAAACGCAGAAAAAAAGAGAAATTTCTAAAAAAAAAAGCCAAGACAAGCATGAAATCAATTAAAAAATCTCGAAAAACGCACATTTCATCAAAGATTCATGATTCATTCATTTCAGGTTTTGAAACAAACAACACTCGACTCTTATTTTTGTTAAACAAAAGATTTCTTAAATAATATTCATAGTACTATTTCATTATAGTATACTGAAATAATTACCATTTATTTTACTTTGTATTGGTTATTTTTTGTATAATTTGTTCTCATTTTTTTTTTTATACTTTCTTCCGTAATATATTCCTTAAAAATAAATCTCATTATTAATATGTAATTATTGTTCTTTAAATACATATATATATATATATCATTAAAAAAAAAAAAAAAAAAACTTTAAAAATGCATTTTTTTAGGTTACTTATTATATTAATTACTAGATTTCATATTTATCTTTCCATGTTATACTGATTATAGAATTAAAATGCTGTCTAAGAATGATAAAATGACGTATAATCCATTATGCTCTATAATCCGCAAAATTCCATAATCCGCACAACCTTTGGCCTCAACTTGTGCGGATTATAGATCTTTGACTGTAATTTGAATATTTTGAAACTAAGCTATAATACTTATATAATATCCGACAATATTTATTTTTTATGAACAAACTTGGTACAATATGTTTTAGAAAATATTGTACCATGCCTTTAAGAGGGGAAAAAATCCTGATTTAAAGGAACAAAAAATAAAAACTTTTTTTTTACCAATTCTGGCAAAAAGTGAATAAGTGAAATTTGTTTCCAGTTGGAGCTTGCGTTATGGAATTTTATATAGTTAAATTTTGATATAAAAAAAATCTTGTCATTTTTCATCTATGTGAAAATGTTATAATTAGCTATGTATATTGATTTTGGCCCTTTTTTTTATTTTTTCTTAATATTAACAAGATTTTAAAAGTGCTAAGCACATTGTTTTAGTTTGACAATTTTGGCTTTGTCAAATTTGGCAGAATATCCAACTGTTTTGATATGATAGAGTAACTCTTTAAACACAAAGATTTTAAAAAAAACTATGATATTATTTAATATTCAGCAGCTTTCATATTAGATTTTAAAAAACCCAATAAAACTCGCATTAAAGCAGGTTTTATTGGGTTTTTTAGAGTGGGTTTTACTCAATAAAACTCAATCAGGTTTTTTTGGGGTAGGTGGGTTTTTTGTAACCCTGCTTCATACAAATATTACAAAAGTTGCAGAATGTTAAGCAGATAAAATGAATTAATTTAAGCCCATTTAATTGCAAAATATAGTATTACAATATTCGTTTGAATAATTGCAATCAAACAGTGAGGACTAGAATGACCACCAACACAAAGCTACAAATGACAGTTACCTGTAATCCCCGTGGCAGAATGTGCGCGACACTGCGACCGGCGTCGCAGACTTTTAAAGACACCTGCAGACTCAGCGATGTCGCACGAGCGCGTTATAGCGCATAAATTACGCAACAAATCGGTGATGGTACGCAAAAAATACCTCTTATGCATCACGTAGGGCGTGTAATTTCGTCAAAATATCACGGATTATGCCCGAATTTCGTCCACAGATCGCGAGAAGAAACGGAAATATTATCAAGGAATTGCAAAAAAACGGCAAATTTCTTTTAAAAATTGTGGAAAAAACGACTAATTTCTTAAAAAATGGGTGACAAATAAAGATGACAAATTTCTTTAAAAAAAAATCCCACAAAAAAGTCAGATTTTCTTCAAAGGATCGCGGGAAGAAACGACAATTTCATCATAACATCGGTAAAAACGGCAAATTTCATTAAAAAACTTCTTAAAAACGGCAATTTTTTTAAATCGCAAAAAAATTATTAATTTCTTAAGAAATCACAAAACACGACAAATTTCGTCCAAAAATCACAAAAAATGTCAATTTCTTCAAAGGATCGCCGGAAGAAACGACAAATTCATCATAATACCGCTAAAAAAGGCAAATTTTGTTAAAAAACCACTTAATAACGGAAAAATTTGTCAAAAAATCCCGCAAAAAACGACGGATTTCATCTAAAGACAGCAAATTTAGAAAAAAAAAAACACGCAAAAAAGCAGCAAATTTCGTCAAAAGATTGCGAAAAAACGACAAATTTTATCAAAAAATCGCGAAAAAGCGGCAAATTTTATCAAAAAATCGCGAAACACGACAAATTTTGTCACTAAGGTCGTGAAAAAACGGCAAATTTTGTCAAAATATCACGAAAAAAGGCAAATTTCATGAAAAGATCGCGAAAAAATCGCAAATTTCGCCAAAAAAGCACGAAAAAGCACATTTCGTCAGAGACACGAAAAAAAAAAGAAAAATGATATTGCCGAATATAGATTTTTCTGTTCCCTTTTTTTTCTTTTTATAAATGATGGAAATCGTTTACACATACACACACATATGTTGCCATAATTAATTAGCACTACAATGGCACAAAGAAATATTTATATTATACGTTGCATCTTGCAGACTATTTTTGAAAATATTATAAGCGTTGCAGACATTTGAAGATAGTTCTGCCACTGGGCCTGTAATGTAAGTTGCTTCTTATTTAATTTTTATGTGATCCCATTGCAATCCCAATATGAAATTTTTACAGAATGTCTGTCATATTAAGAAGTAAAAAATATGTTTTTTTCAGATTTTTCAAAAATGGACTTTTTAATATTTTCAAGGTCAAAGATAATATTCAATGACCTTGAAATATTAAATTTAATAAAACCTGTCAAGTGATATGTCATATGAAAGCCCACACAAAGACCTTCAAAACAACACCAAGATAAATTCTATACCTATCATAGGAGTTGAGAAAATTGTATTTTTGTAATTACCAGAATGTCATTTTTTATGTGTTTTCCACTTTTTCATGCAGCTCTCCTCCCCAAAAAAAGGCTTCAAAAAATCTACAAAAGCTATTTTATTGCATTATTACATAAGTAGAAACAATCCTGTGAATTTCATTAAAATTGCTTGATGTCAATCTCAAAAGTATATTTTTCTTTGTTGATTTGACATGGGTGTCCTGAATGCACTATTAATTGTATTCAAGTTACTGTTTACAAGAATGAAATTGGCAAAAAAGGAAAAAATCTGAAAACTGTGCGAACGACATTTGAGCAATAATACTTATGAATTTCAAGCGGAATAAATATTATAATTGCTAGCTATTAAAATTTATATTACATACAATTTAGCTTTAAGCAAATTAAAAATAAACTGTTAGAAAGAATTAGGCAGAAATTATTTACTTACTGCAGTGGAAAGTCTATTTTACCAACATACAGAACATTAATAAAACCACTGACATGAATATTTTTTAATTGTAATTTAAAAAATAGTAGATACTTTTCTTGAAACAGAAAATCAAAATAATTGCAACCACATTAAATATATGATAGAATAAAGTTCCTACTTAAAAAAAAATAAGTTTTTAAGGAATTAAATTGATCATAATTGATTATCAAAGGTGCAGTAAGCCAAACACTAAAAATGAAGATTTAAAGAAAAATAATAAAAAATAAATTTTTTTAAAGTGTTATTTAAAGGACAAATGAGTAATAATACGGAAAACATATTAAAAATTCAGAACATTATCAGGAATTCAGAAAAAATGGACTATTATATCAAAGTACAAAAACAAAAGGAAAAAACAAAGGAAAAAATATAAAATTTAATTGGTGAAATTTCTTTGAAAATTGAAGAAAAGTCTGAAGAATCTCATCCTTGTGTTTAAAAAATGTAAACAAAGAAATGACTAGAAATCTGCAAAATTCTAAAATCTGCACCACCTCTGGTCCCAAGCTGTGCGGATTTGAGGGAGTCTACTGTATTACATTTTTACCAATTTTTAAAACCACGATGCACAATTTTGTGATCCTCATTGCAAAACATTAAAAAAAACGTTAAAAGACAGTAACAGAATTATTCAATAACTTATTTAAAAGTAACACAGTTTTGTTATGCTTGATTCAAAAGGAGTAGGCATAAAATTAGTGTATAATTTTACAAATAATTTCTTGTATCTTGCTGAAATATTTATTGACTTATTCACGAAATAGAAAGAGGGCATCTAATAAGTTTCTAGCACAGTTTTTATTCACCAAAAATTATTTTTGTCTTACTTAAAAATGTGTTCACATGTGCCCCAGTCATGCTCACAGCTATCCCTCCAGTGGGGCACATGTGAACAAATTTAGACTATCTTTAGAGTGATGATATATAAGTTAGAATTTCTTGATAAGTGCATTTAAAAGTTTCACCAAAAGAACAAACAAAGTGTCATATAAATTAATTTTTATTCCAATATATCATAGCAATAATTTTGAGATAAAGTGAAAAATGTAAATTTTGTTAATTTGTGCTCTGCCCCCTCCCTCTCTCCTACTCATATATATTTTCATAATTATATGTATTTCATACTGTTTACATATCTATTGTGTATATAATTTTATGTATTTACTGTACTTGTGAACTTAAAACATAGCATTATGTTATTAAGTTTAATGTTATATACACCTTAAAAAATATAAAAATAAACAAAAATATATTTACATAATACGGTACAGAAAAATTTCATAAAAAAATTCAGAAAATAAAAAATTATACAATACATAAATTAAAAAAAATATGTATGCAGAACTATTTTTCACACATGTAATATTAAATAGTACAGTCAAAGATCTATAATCCGCACAAGTTGAGGCCAAAGGTTGTGCGGATTATGGAATTTTGCGGATTATAGAGTATAATGGATTATGCGTCATTTTATCATTCTTAGACAGCATTTTAATTCTATAATCAGTATAATATGGAAAGATAAATATGAAATCTAGTAATTAATTTAAAAAGTAATCTAAAAAAATGCATTTTTAAAGTTATTTTACTTTTTAAAATCGCCCCCTCCCCACTTTATAAAGAATTTGAAATTTTTAAAAAATCCCGAGAAAGCGCCCTCCCTCCCCATTCTCAAAGGCGATTGAGAATGAGAGGAATCATTATGAAATGAATGAATCATGAATCTTTGATGTAACGTGCATTTTTTCGAGATTCTTTTAAATGATTTCATGCTTGTTTTGGCTTTTTTTTTTTACAAATTTCTGCTTTTTTTCTGCGTTTTTTCAACAGATTTTACGTTTAAAAAAAAAAAAACAATTTTTTTCAAGTATCAAAATTTATGATTCATTAATTTCATCATGATTCATTCTTGTAAATTTTGTTGAACGATCGCGGAAAAATCCCGTGTAAGCCCTCTAACTATTGTACGTTTTTTCGTCACGTTTGAATATTTAGTTCTCAGCTTGTGCTGTGTTTACTGTTAGGGCGTGCGATGCACACAAAATAGTGCGTTTTCAATGGTTATTTACTCTCCAGAACTTGCCAAAACTGGAATAGCTACGAATGAACAGTCGTCAGTTCGAACGTTCAGTAAGCTTAGGCACGTTCCGTAACACAGTTTAGTTTTTTACTGTCAATAAAATAAAAGAGTAAATTAAAAAAAATACATGTTTTATTATGATCTTTATTACATTTTTTATTATTTGTTAAAAAAAATCATTTTTGGATCACGGATTTGTGATTTTTTTAAACTGTTTATTTCATTGTTTACATTCGTAAAGTAACGCGGATTATGGGAAATTGCGGATTATGGGTCCGCGGATTATAGATCCTCGACTGTATGTGAAAAATCCTTTCAAATGTTGCACTAAATTTATCCTTTAAAATGTAAAATTTATATTTCTTTGACAACTGATGGTCAAAATGTATTTTGACCAGGCAGGTTGAAACAAGTATTTCCCCTGAACCCAATTAAAACCAGAAAAGAACCCTAGATCAGGGGCAATTTATTTGCTGTGCTGGTTTGCAAGACAGCTTTTATAAAAAAGGAATTTAAAATGTATAAAAGCCACGTCAGCACATTAGCTTTAAAAAGTTTATGAAAAAAATATATAAGAAAAGAAAAAAAAATGAATAACTCAAATGTTTGACAACATGAATGGGTATAAGTAATGGAGGTGAAATTGAGTTGGGGCTGAATGTATGGACATCAAAGAGGTAAAAATCTTGTTTGGATATCTTTCGAGATCATGCTAAACAAGTAGGCCTAATTTTTATATGTATATATATGTAAACTAGTCCGATTGGTAATCCCAAAACTTTCTTCTGTCTCATAGACGTTAATATTTCCATAAAAATGAAACATTTTTAAATTAACCAGCATCACTGGTTTTCAGTAATATGAACATTTCAAACCCTGGATGTTTCCTGAGGAGATTCACAGTCTATAGAATGACTGAAAAATTAGTAACATTTTATGTGTTGTGTAGTACTATATTTTCTTTTTATAGCTAAAAATATACTGTAGAAAAAAAAAAACTTTGTGAGTTATTCTATATACGGTTGTAACTCATTTTGTTGTATGCCTATGCATTTTTTAAAATAAAATTTTGAAGTTGTTTAGATTTGAGACACCCTGTATATTATGATAAGCTCTGATTAGAGTTACGAACAGTTCTTTGGTACCAATTGTGTTCAAAATGTAAGGTATCACAATACTTACTAAAAAACTGGACGGATGTGGCAGTCCCAAAACTTTCTTCTATCTCGTACATGTTAATACTCCCAGAAAAATGAAACAAGAAGCATCACCAGTTGTCATGCTTTACACCATAATGTAATCTGCAACAACTTATTTCAAGTTCAAACGGAATCTGAAATTTGATGAAATTACGAGTATTACTGTTTGAGTTGGAATCATTGCAGAAATTGTAAAATAAACTGGACAGAAGTGCTACTTGTTCAGCGATTTACTCCAAAAACTAAAGAATAATAATTTATATTAGGAACTACCTGAACTTAAAGTTTGGTGAAAATTCGTGTCTTAGTTCTTGAGATATTGTGATAATTGTGAATAATGTCGCATAGTTCAGTCAAAGTTCTTCAGAAAAGCGCGAAATATCGTAGAAAAGTCACTAAAAACGCAAATTTCGTCAAAGATTATCGGAAAAACCCCACAAATTTCTCAAAGTATCTTGATAAAAATGTGAATTTCGTAAAAAGACGTCGAAAAAATCGCGTATTTCAACAAAGATTTGCGTAAAAAAGTACATTTCAACAAAGAATCGCATGAAAAGTGTAAATTTCGTCAAAACACCGCCCGAAAAACGTGAATTTTGGCAAGGACCATGAAATAACGCTAATTTCGACAAGGGAATGCGCCAAAAAACGTGAATTTTGACAAAAGACCTCCCAAAAACGCGAGTTTTGCCAAAAGATCTTACAATAAACGCGAATTTCGTCCAAACACCGCGCAAAAAAAAACGCGAATTTCGTCAACAGATCGTTTTAAAAACGCGAATTACGTTTATGAATTGCGTAAAAAATGCGAATTTTATCGACAAATCGGTCTAAAAACACGAATTACGTCTATGAATCGCATAAAAATGTGCGAATTTAATCTATGTCAAAAAATTATGACACTATTATTATTAAAAATTAAATTAATTTGCAGAAAGTTTTTGACCCAATGTGTATGTTAGCAAAAAATTTTTGGTTTTATATAAATCTGCATAGTAGTGCCACCTGTTGATCAATTTACTCCAGAAACTAAAGAATTATAATTGATACCAGGAACTAAATGAATTTGAAGTTTCATAAAAACTCATGCATTAGGTCCTGAGATAGAGGTGTTGCGATAATCATGAATAATTCTGCATGGAAGTGTCACCTGCTGGTGATATATACCAAAATATAATCAGAACCATATTAAATCAAAGGTTAACGGGATCTGAATTTTTGATGAAAATCCGACAAATAGTTCTTTGCATATAGCTATTGTGGAAATCGATAAAAAAGCAGCATTGCAGCGTCATCTGTTACACCAAGAACAGAACCACTCAATATCAGCCTATATCAGGAACAACCTGATAATAAATTTTTATTAAATTTCGTGTATTAGTTCTTGAAATAGAACACTCACAAAATTTGTGCACACACACAGAGACAAACACAAACTCACAGACAGACATTTTGTTAAATCGTGATTTTTGGGATAATCCCTAAAACGTGTACATCTGTCGAAAACCACAATTTGAAAATTAACATGAAGCCAATACTCTTTTGTAAAGATAGCAAAAAATAAATTAAGTGTTTAATGAAATAATTTTTCAGTTTTTATCAGTTCGGATATGGCAGTGTCTACTGTATTGCATGCACACCTACGCATATGCTCATGTATTCTTGAAAAAGATTCTGAAGTTAAGTTATACCAAAGAATGGATAATTTGATAATTTCATGCATGAATTTTGTAATATATAAGAAAATGAAACTTGTTAAATATGCTACTTAATTTATGGTGCAATTTATTTTAAAATGTCGTGTTTATTATTTTTCTTTCGCTTTTTAGATTCAGAGGTAGATAAAACAGTTTTTGCTGCAGATCAATAAGTGTTCCATGGTTGAAAATGGTGACAATATCTTCATACTAATGATTCGAAGCAGTTTCTGTTATCGTCCAAAATCAAGCATATTCATTTAAGAAAATGTCATCGATTACAGAAGAAAATTCTTCCTCTGGTAAACAGCACTTTGTTCCTCGGAAAGGGGATAAGGGAAAACATTCCTCCATTGATACAGAAAAGAAACCTTTCATTTGTGAAGCATGTTCCAAAGCATTTTCACAGAATTCTGATCTAAAAAGGCATCACTTGATTCATACAGGTGAAAAACCTTTCGTTTGTGAAATATGCTCTAAAGGATTTTCACGGAAAAGCAGTCTCATAACCCATCTCTTGACACATACAGATGAAAAACATTTTTTTTGCGAAATATGTTCCAAAGGATTTTCTCGGAACAGTGCACTGAAAAGACATCTACAACGGATTCATACTAGTGGAAAACACATTGTTTGTGACATATGTTCCAAAGAATTTAATGAAAAGGATACTTTAAGAAGACATCTCTTGACGCATACAGGTGAAAAACCTTTCGTTTGTGAAGCATGTTCCAAAGGATTTTCTCGGAAAAGTAATCTAAGAAATCATCTCTTGACACATACAGGTGAAAAACCTTTTGTTTGTGAAATGTGCACTAAAGGATTTTCTCAGAATCGTAATCTAAGAAAGCATCTCTTGACGCATACTGGAGAGAAACCCTTTATTTGCGAAATATGTTACAAAGGATTTTTTCAGAATGCTGATCTTAGAAAACATTTCTCGACTCATACAGGTGAAAAATCTTTTGTTTGTGAAATATGCTCTAAGAAATTTTGTAATAATAGTCATCTAAAGACCCATCTCTTGACGCATACAGGAGAAAAACACTTTGTTTGTGAAGTATGTTCCAAGGTATTTTCTATGAGTAGTAATTTAAGAAGGCATCTCTTGATGCATACAGGAGAAAAACCTTTTGTTTGTGAAATATGTTCCAAAGGATTTTCTCAGAGTGGTAGTCTAAGCAAGCATCGCTTGATTCATACTGGTGAAAAACCTTTTGTTTGTGAAATATGTTCCAAAGGATTTTCTGATAATGGTAATCTAAGAACCCATCTCTTGAAGCATACAGGAGAAAAACCTTTTGCTTGTGAAGTATGTTCCAAGAAATTTTCTCGGAATAGTTATCTGAGAAAGCATCGCTTGACGCATACAGAATAAATTTCTTATGCTTCTGAAATGTGTTCCAAAGAATTTTCTTGACATTTTCAACTAGAAAGACATCTTATAAGTAAATATTTTGTTTGTGCAAGTTGTTTTCCGAAGGAATATCTGATAACCATTATTAAAAAAAAACATTTGTCTCATACTAAATTTGAATACTCTTAAATACTCTTGGAAATCTCTTGTACTTTTTTTGGTTAAAATTGAGTATGAACCATGTATATGTCGTTGCATTTATTGTTATCACATCTTTTTTGGTTTAGCATTTAGTCATAAAATAAAAAATTGTAAAATTTTTCCATAATAGTCTCAATTGTCATTTTGATAACAAGCAAATAACTCTAGACCTGTTCATTAGTTTTCAATAAAACTTTTTCATAATTTTAGTTTTTGTTATTTTACTGTAAAATTAACTTTACTGTAAATTTGAAACTTAATCTGACCTGAAATGGATAAATTGTATCACAACATGTTACGCGTTTGGAAATGCTTTATTGAAATAACACTTACAAATGGAAGAGAAATATGCTAAAAATATTTTTTGTGCAATAAAAAAAGTATATTTGTTAATTTTTTAAAAGACTTTCAAAGGATTTAAATGATGCATGTCTCATTATCATGTATTTTTTGCACCCAGCATTAGCTGAGTATATTACGAAAATTATATGAATAATTAATTGAATATTGAAACGGCTTGTTTACAAAATTCATAAATAATTGTTTTATAAGCTAATCAGAATATGAACTTTTTTCTAAGGTCTTGTTTGTTTTGCTTCTTGTTTGTATCCTACATAATTAAATATAATATTTTTTATGACACGCCAATATTGCGACCTTATAATTTTATAATAATACTCTAATCATGTGACTGTCACCAATAGTTCTGGGCTGACCTCTTGGTTTTTTCTATGTCAGTTGAAGTTTTTTGTATCATAGCTAAACGCAGGATATAAAACGCCAAATACTGTTCCATCGCTATCATTTTATTTGTATTATAACTGCCCAAATCATGTCACTATCGTATCTTCGATTTTTATATGCAAAGCTTCCTTTTGATTAAAAAATCGAGATGTTTTAAAAAATTAAATAAAATGACATAAAAGTTTCTATTATAGAAAAGAATTCTTGGTACTTTTATTTTAGACAAGCTTAATTCTCGTTGATAGAATTTTTTTAACTTACCAGTTAATATTGTTTTCATCTTTCGGATGGTAAATTAAAAAAATGTTTTGATGAAAAATTAAGTATCATGGTTTACAGTATTATTTCTTTTCTTTTTTTTTTAAGAAATAAGCAAAAATTACGAATTTTAAATATTTCAGTTTTAAATGCAAATCTTATATTTAAAACTAGTCGTGTGGGGCCACCATAATACTTACCCATCATGGATATGAATAATATAATATTTGAAAATAAAATATGTAAACTATTTAAAAAATGCATTGTAATTCCAAAACAAAATTTAAACGTATATTTAAATATTTTTAATATATATTAAATGCTCTATGAATGAATTGCTGATGAACCCATTTCGACAAATTATGTAAAATACCAAACTACACAAGTGGTACCAAATTGTGTAAAAGAAACATCCTTATAGCACCAAAAATAATAATCGTATTAACTAACAGCTTGCTGCGTCGGATTAAGCGTCTCATTTTCAACTAAAATATATCTTTGAATTGAAATTTGAGTGAAATACGGGATCATGAAAAATTGGGAAATCAGGGTTACAAATGCCTCGGCAATTATTAATCTGATTGACTTCGTTCTTCATGCAAAATTTGTGTTATTTTATTGACTTTTACTTTCATTCCTTAAAATAAAAAAATTCGAAAATTTTTATATACCTTTCAACAGAACGAATTTTTCGAGAGCCAGAAATAAAATAGTTCCGGATAATCGAGGTTACTGATATTAAATAAGCTTCGTCCCAGTCTTACGTATTAAGCACATACAAAATATCAAATCTCCATCTCAATTTCTACGGGCAATAGAGCGTTTACAGACAGGTAGATGGAAGGACGGCATTTTTCCCAAGAATATGTTTTTTGTAATCTCCAATGTCTAAAACCTTTAAATTCAGCAAAAAAATAAAATAAAATCCACTTTTCAAAACGATTGCAAGATTTACCCTGTACTACGTATGATGGATAGGTAAAAATGATTGAACTGATTACATTTAAAAAACTTAATTTAATACGATAAAATACGACAGGAATAATGCTTGGTGATTGATCGTCAGCGCCTGTCTAACATTATACTGGGTTATCCCATCGATCGATTTCGCCAAATTATAGAACAAGGCAAACTACTCACCAGATTACACAAATTAATATATTTTTTATCTGAACAACTGCAGAAAAAATATATTAACAAAATACTAATAAAAATACAAATAAAAAGTTGATTTAATATATAACTTCATGACGCAACAAACATGAAATTAGTGTGACATTTACGATCAGCCATTATTGGCTTTTAATCTTATAATTTGGCGATGATTTTTTAGTCGACGAGTTAATCAGGTAGTACCAAATACTCAATTCTTGATTTCTCTGTCAGAATCTTCTGATTTGGCAGAGGATGGAGTAAGTAAAAGCAAATTAAATTATGAATAAAAGTAGTGTGATGCAGTGCTTAACATGTATTTAAAGAAGACCAAACTGGTCGCCAAGTTAGGATATTCATATATCCTAATATGACCAAATCTTGTGGGTTTGCAAATTTTATCTGAAAAACATCTCTGATAATGGCTTAATTTTGTGTCCTGCCATTTTGAGGTACGAGAACATCATTGGGATAGGTCACACGGTTGGGAAAAATTGATGATTTAGTCAGTTTGGTGTCACTGTGAGTCATTGTACAGAGTGATTATAATTAAAGTCCGAGTTTCAAAACGCTCTAAAAAGCGAACCACTCGTTAGAATGGCGTCAAAATTTAACAGCGTATTATTGAAGAAGGGGGGAAAGAACATGAACCAAAAAAAGTTCCAAATTTTAGCGACAGATGGCGCTGTAAGCGTCAGAATTTCGACTACAAAGGACAAATCGTAAAACAACGGCTAAGGCGTAAGTTATACGATATAAACCAACTGCATTGTTCAGTGTGCATGACTGTATGCGTGTGATACAGTTAGTTACGTAAGCCCGTCCACCATTGCAAGGTCGTACCTCATCGGATGGGAAAAATCGGTTTTTAATTGTCCTGAGGCCAAAAATCGCATAAAAAGCATCCATCTAACCGGTTTTTAATTGTCCTGAGGCCAAAAACCGCATAAAAAGCATCCATCCAATCGGTTTTTAAGTTTGGGGAGACTGGCGCAAAACATGTTCAATATGCTGTCCACCGTTGTGTGCAACAAGATTAAATCGGGAAACAGCATGTTCCACAACCGATCGAAGTGTATCCGGGGTCAAGTTCAGAATGTGTTGCGCAATGCGTGTCTTTAATTCAATTACGCTGGCAATCGGAGTGCTGAACACAATATGTTTCAGATAACCCCACAGCTGGAAATCACACGGATTAAGATCAGGTGATCAGGCCGGCCAGGCTGTAGGGAAATGACGACTGATAATTCTAGCATTTCCGAAATGCCGCCTCAACAACTGCTTCACTCAATTTGCAATGAGCGCCATCTTGCATAAAAATGATACTATACAGATATTCACGCTGTTGCAGAGCTGGAATGACGTCATTACGCAAAAGAGACTCATAGCGCTGACCATTGACGGTAACGTTAACAGGACCTAAAGCACCCGTCTCCTCGAAAAATACGGCCCTATGATAAATGATGCCGTAAATCCGCACTACACAGTGACCTTTGCAGGATGAAGTGGTACTGGGTTCGTTGCGAGTGGTTTTTCTGTTGCCCATATTCGGCAATTCTGTGTATTGACATATCCCGTCAGGTGGAAATGGGCTTCGTCTGTCCACAGAATTTTCCACGGCCAATCATTGTCCACTTCCATGAGAGCGAGAAATTCCAAAGCAAAACGCTCTCTTGCTGGCAGGTCAGAAGGGAACAACTCCTGCACATGGCAAATTTTATACGGATAGCATTGCAGGATGTTTCGTAGAATGTTATGTACCGTGCTCACAGGCTTGTTCAATGTTCGGGCAATTCTCCGTGCACTGCATGGTTGCTCACCACCGCTAGACTCTTCCTGAACTGCTATGGCAACTTCTTCAACTACCGCCGAATCACATCTTTTCCTTCCTCTACCAGACTGCACATCAAACGAACCTGTATTTTCGAATTTTTTTCATCATTTTCACCAGACCTCTGACAGTCATCGGTCCAGCGCCTTTTTTCATACCCTTGAGAGTCCTGAACTTCTGCAGAGCCACTGGTGCAGAAATAAAGCTTTACAAGCTACAAGGCACAAGCCTTAAACAGAGCACGATCCTTCATTGAGACACTCATGGCCAACGTCTAAGAAACAAAATGAGGAAATGCCGTTTACCCAACGCTTTTATAACACCTGAAATTTTCGTGCGCATGCCAGATATTTTAATTTACATATACTGACGCTTACAGCGCCATCTGTCACTCAAATTTGGAACTTTTTTTGGTTCATGTTCTTTCCCTCTTCTTCAATAATACGCTGTTGAATTTTGACGCCATTCTAACGAGTGGTTCGCTTTTTAGAGCGTTTTGAAACTTGGATTTTAATTATAATCACCCTGTATTTTAGTGGAAAAAATCGAAACAGATATTAAATTGTTGAAGAGTTGGCAGCAATCAAAATTTGAAAGCTGGAAAATTTTGCCAGATTTAGCATTTTAATCTATTTTCAAGATTACAAAATGCCAATAAGGTTTGACATCAAGTGAAACAATGTCACCAAATTTGGCACCTATATCTGTTAACTTATATCTGGCAACTGTTAATCTTCTAAAAGTATATTGTTTTATAGAGTTTAACTCAGAGCTAACTTTTGACTTTTGTTTTTGACAGTCTTTCTTGCTCTTCTGTTGCGATACGTGTATATGCATACTTTCTCATAGGAGTAATTCTAAAAGTTTCGGCTAAATTTTGCTAATTGATTAAAAAGAAATACCTTCTAATCGAATTAATTTTAAAATTAAATTTAATGGTGCTGCCTTCTATGTTCTTATGAAAAAGATGAAGGACTTAATGATTATAAATAATTTTTTTTTATTTATTCATTAACTATTTATATCCTGACGATACTTCTACATACCATTAAAGTAAAATCAGTGTAAAATTTATTTAATTCTTCTATATTCATAAAAGTCGATTGCATTCCTCGTACAAAATACTTTGCTGAATCCTGTTTTAGAAAGTACAGGCAAACTTTTCGCGACCCTTTACCAGGGTGTCTCTTTTTTCTTCTATTAAATGTCACACAGAAAATGTGCGACTACAAAATATTTACTCTTTTACAGGTGGGATCACGATACATTCATGGACACTTTTCATTACAAGAATAGTGAGATTTTCATAGCAGTATTTTTTGTCATTGAGTATTATTACTCTTGCACACATTTTGCAAAAATAGCTCTAACTGCCAATTTAATTAATTAGTTTTATTTTTTAAATATTATCTAAAAATCAAATTATTGCTATACACATTGTTCCAAATATCTCGAACATTAACGTAAATAGTTTTCAGGTAAAGCAATTTTTCCCAAATCGAAATCGTGTATTACTTTGACCTTTCAATTACTTTGACCATTTAAAAATGAAATGTGACGAATGAGAACAGAGTGAAACAATAAAGTGAATGAAACTGCAATTAATAATAATACATATTTTTTCTTATTAAGTTTAATCCAAGAAACTGCTACTTCTACTTGATGCAGTAATAATTAATGGCTCGCTCATTTTTAAAATGAAATCACGTATTTGTATCAATAAAGAACAATTAGTTATAAAATCATTCTTTGATCAAGAGCTTAAAAAATACTTAAAAGTATCTAAGATATTTTAAATAAAAATGTGTATTTTTAACTGGTAACATCTCTGATTTTTTTAATCGCCTCTTAAGTAAAAGAGAGAAGGTTTTTAAAGTTCTTATTGTATATTTTTTGCATTTTTTTTTATTCAAAACTCAGGCTGTAAAAGGTTAACAAACGTGAAAAGTGTTCTGAAAAGAACATTAAACGAAACTCTTCGTGCAATTTTCGATCCTTTTCACCCATTTGTTCAACTTTGTTTTAACAATAAATTAATATGATTTTAAATAATTAACCAATTAATCTTCAGCAGTGAAATTATGCTTGAAAGTGTTGAATATTTTTAGTAAATGATTTATCTCAATCCTATCTAAGCATAGAAACAATAGAGTAAAAAACGTCCAAGCCAGAGAAACGTTTTCTATCTTGTTCTACAGTTGCAGCCTTACCAACATGTCTTACACTTTCTACGAAAGTGTCGCAACTCAGAAATTAAAGGAAGACAAACGCCTCAGATCTTAATAATTAGGTTTGAAAATCTCTTTGAAACTTCGGGGGCAAAAATAAAAAAGGTCACATAAAGGATTGAGATAATGAAGGTTAAGCCAAAAGGTAATACTATATAGTGATAGAACAAAATAGGAGACCATAATGGTTAAAATTATGTGGCCATGTAAGAAATGGCACTTAAATTGTATTAGGTCTCATAAAGGGGTAAAGAGAAAGGCTCCCACTTCAAACAAACCCCTATGGCTTAGAAAATGGTTGTTGTTTCTGGACAAGAATGAATCTTGTGGTGTTATTTTTTATGATTAGTTAGGAATATTAATGTTTAATCCGTGGCATACTTAATATATGACTGTTATTACATAGGTAACATTTGGATTATCGTAAAAATTATGGACCACCGCAGCTACAGATTTGGCGGTTTTTAAGTACCGCCAATCTACACTTAAATTTTTTGCGACAAATCATAAAATAAAATACTTTATTTCAAATCAAAACACTTCCAAAATTCAAAGCACCTTATTTAAAAACAAAGTAGTACAATAGGATTTCGTTGGAAAATGAGCCAATGTAGAATTTAACTCCTGTATCACCGCTCCTGAAAAAATAAAATTGCATCTTGTTCTGTTTTTGGTAAATCCCAAATGCACATTTTCGTAGCACTAAAAAATGACGTCAAAAATCAGCAAACAACAAAGCAACAAGGAATCTAAATGATAACTGCGTGCACGTGAGAATAGCAAGGTTGCTCTTTATTGGCGCACTCGCGCAACATTTGCTACAGTGGTGTTAATACGTAAGTACCAAATTAGGTTACTGATTATTATTAACTTATTGAAAAACATTCAAATATTTTGCTTTAGGCAATAGATGTCCATTATTTTTTAATGATTTTTTTTTACATTAAGATGAATTTTTATTTGAATAGGAAATCGAAATGTCATTGTTAATGAAGAAGAAAATAAAAAACTTACAAAAATAATTGATGCAAATTATCGGATATGGAAAAAATCCAATCCAAAGAAAAATATTCAATAAAAGATATTCATTTGAAACAAAAAAAAAGAGGTCTGATTATCGAGCCTACCGGTTACAAAACGTGCGACAAATCATGAAAAAGGAAATAATCTAATGTTTAACCAATTAATTGTAAAATACCGTATTTTTTTTAATATAGAGTTTATTTATGTCTTAAATTTTAGTCTTTATAAAATTCATTTTCCAAATAATTGTTGTAATGATATTAAAAGCTAAATAAGTTTCTTCGACAATTAAAAAAAATTTTGGTCATTTTGTTATGTCATTCAGTGTTAAAAGATAAAATCACAAAAAATAACAGATTTAATATTAATAAAATTCATTTCTAAATAATTTCAGTTTATGATTTTTTTATTTTAAAATTTAACTTTTATGATTTTATTCAAATTTAAAGATAATATCTATAACTTAATATATGAAAATTTAAAAAACATACTCTGCATGAATCAGGCATGAGATTCTTCTGTAAGTTTGCCCTTATTGTTTGGTCAATTTATCAGCATCCTTTTGTGTAATTTTTATGACATAACTCAGAAAGCCAACAAAACTCTTAATTTCTGACAAATATTCAGACCATCTTCAGAAAAGAACTGATTTTTAGCAGCATCAGAATTGAGTTTTTTTAAGTAATTTCTTTAAAACATAAAATTCTATTAAGTCCCGTTAAGCCTTTGAGTGACCCATCCCCCTGAATATAAACTAAACTTACTTTGAACGTATCCAATATTTCCTGAATAATAAAATTGTAATATTATAATTCGCTAAAAATTGAATAAAATAAAATAATGTTTTGAGATTGTTTGCACTTTCTTAGAGCCAAGAAAATTTGTTTTCCTGTCAGGGAAAACATAAATGTTACTGGTCTAGCAGATCACTCAATTTTTCTAATTAGTGGTTCAATTAAAATTTTTGTTGGTCTCGGACTAGTGGACCACCAAGGATTTCAGACACTGTTTAGGTTAAGGTAATATTTGTCTGAGAATTAGACTCACGAATATAAGATTTTTTAAATATAATTTTGTTAGTTTAATATAAAATTTTGACAGTTCCTTCTTACACATGTTTACTCCCAATTCAATAGGTTGCACAAGGCAACACTAAATTCTTAAAAAGAATAAAATTTCTAGTTTTGGTTTCTTTTCTTTTATTTAGGGAGGGGGGAGACAGAGGAGGGAGACTAAAAATGTCATTGTCAGAGCAAAGAATCTTTATCTACAGAATGACAAAGTCAAAAAATCTATTTACTCTTGCTTAACTAAAGTATCATACACAATATTATGAAAATAGATATTGGATAAATATCCATTTATATGTATCATTGCACCATGCTCTTTGTAGTAACAGTGTTTACTCTTTAGTGATAACACTCTCTGCTAATAAAACTAGATTTTTTTCCACGTATTTTATTTATTATTACTTTTTTTTTCCTCCTCTGAAAATAAAAGAAAACGTTATTTTATAAAACCTTTAAGCACTTTAAGGCTAAATTTATTGTGGTTATCTATACTGTTTATTGTTTTTTATGTTTTTGTTACAAAACAAAAATGTTCATTTATGGTTAAAAATCTCAGATGAAAATTCTCACTGTCTATTGTGTACAGTATAACTTTGAAAATTCGGCATCATTGGGACCATGACTATGCTTGATTTTTGAAAATTCTAGATTTCTGACAGAACTTCAGATAATCTTAATGGTGCCATTATTCATAATTTAATTCATACCTAAATAACAATTATGTGAGAAAGTTAAATATTTAAAAATAATGTAATTAAAAGTTTCGATTCATATTTTCTATGTCACAAAAATTCTTATTAACAGTGATGTTATTTCTTGTTGTGTAATTTCCTAAACATGACTGTCAATTTTATTTGCTTCAATTTTTTGGGCAGTGCTTTAACAAGTTGAGTGTCATGTCAGTCACTGATGACTGACAGTCTAAAATAGGATAAAATATTACTAAAATATTTATATTGTTTTAAGTAACTGCTGAAAATTTATTTAAAAATTTTAACTTATTTATTACAGGATTACACTTTCTTAATAATTACTTAAAACAATATAATTTTTAAGTTTATATCCTATTTTACTCTGTCAGTCACGGTGACTGACACAGTCTAAATGGAAAGTTAAGTGTCAGTTACTTTAGCACTCAAAGTGTTAACAAGTTTTTCTTGAATTTTACACAAATACAAAATTTTGCTTTTAAAATTTTTCTTATTCACCTAAGCAGATGTTAATTTTTCAATCAAATTTAAGCATTTTTTCACTGATATCTTTTCTTCTGCTAGCTGCTACTAGCATTATCAGAGATTCAATGTAGAATAGTGCCTGTAATCACACCGTCAGCTAATCCATCACTTTAAATCTCAAAATTTTTAAAGTTGTATAATTTCTAAATGTAAGATTTTCTAGGTCACACTATACTTTATTTACTTTTACTATGAATATTTGATTTATGTGCTTATTTTTATCTTCTTATTTTCTAGAAAGAAAAGAATGAATCAAAAAGAAGTGGAGATTTTCCTGAAGTTCCTGTTGATTTATTATATCAATTTTTTATATGTAAATAAATAGAATTTTATAAACTTAATATTTTATTTGTTTTTGAGAATATTTCCTTGTTACAGAGAAATATTTTTTATTGCTTCAGTCAGACTATAGTTATTAAAAATTATTATAAAGAAAAAGAATAATTTGAATGAGTTAAATTATAACATTAAAAATTAACGTTAGTTTAGTATTTGCTCTATGGCACATAGAAAAATATTTCTCTTTCTTAAAAAAAAAAAAAAAAAAAAAAAAAAAAAAAAAAGTACAACAATGTGAGGGAATTTCAAAATTTGATTTAATGTAATATGGAAACTTATTTAAGTGTTAAACAAGGAAGAATTTCCTATTTTAATGTAAAAATGCTAGAAATATCATCATTGGATTTATAAAAGATTTATTTTTGCAGCATTAAACAAGTTTCAGAGAAAAGCTTAAATAACTGCTGTGGGCATCAAACTGAATCCTACAGATTTTTAAAACTCAGCCAATATTCTTTAAATAATAATGAAAACTCAAAGAAATAAGTCTAACAAGTGAAAGAATTAAGAAATTAGTAAGTAGTAGTAAATTGCATTATGTTGCAGCTATAAAATTTATGATAAAATGGAATTCTACATATTTGATGTGTTATTTATTGTAGGTAAGCAGATTTTTTTCTATAATATATAAAACCATAACTAATACAGTACACATCATTAAAACATGACAAAAGGAATACAATTGAAATTTGCGGAACCAAAGGAGACTCTTCGGACCTCAAATATTTTGGAACTACAAATAAAGTGTTTGGTTTCATCTCCGTATTAGCCATGGAAAGCAAAATAATATGAATTTGGGTTTACCAACACACATAAATCAATAATAAAGTGGAAAAAACATAAAAAATAAATAATAAGAACAAGATTAAAATGAATATAATACAGGTCCGTAACCAGACGGAGAGCAGGAGGGGCTGAGCCCCCTCTAATAATTTCTTTACTTTCTAATTTTTTTTTTTTTTTTTTTTTTTTTTTTTTTTTTTTTTTTACATTACAAAATGCAAATTTTAACTTTCCTCTAAAAAAAAAAAACAGCAAGAATTATTTTAGATCTTTTAATTGCCTTGAATGAAATGGGAATACGCCAAAAATTTTGTATTCGAAACCCTACTGGATTAGTTCTTTTCGGTTAACTTGCTAGCAATACAATACAATTCTCGAAACGCATTTTAAAGGAACGTTTCTTTCCTCTGAAAAAAATTAAGTCCAGATGTACTAAGTGGCCACCACATGTGTTTGTACATCGTTATATATTCAAACCAACTATCTTACACAGGATGAATGTAAATGGACACATGTTGTTCAAGTTGACCGATAATTAGTCAAGCAATGGTCAAAGTCTTGACTAAAACATAGTCATTAAAAACCTATATTTCTAAATTCAAACGGTTTGCCTGTTGACAATACGTACTTGTCAGTGGATTTAGTTAATGGTGAAATATCAAATGATGATTTTAATAGAATGTTTGAAAATTAGAAAAAATGTCGATACACGTGGAATAAGAAAAATAATTGTTTGAAAGCCAGTAATTGTTTCGTGTTATAGAGGCTGGCAGGAATATATTAAATCAAGTAAAACACTTGTAAAGTCACCATAAAATGAAAATAAAGTAGGACACGTTTCGAGCTACAACAATAACAGCTCGTCATCAGCTAAACCAACACGTTTCCGTAACGGCACAGAGTCCATTGTTGTTATTGTTGTAGTTCGAAATGTATTTTACTTTATTTTCATTTTATGGTGATTTTACAAAGTGTTTTACTTGATTTATTAATTGTTACCAGTATTTACGGAGTTTTTTCACTAGGGATATATTAGGAAAGTAGGAGAAGGGTATTTTTTTTTGTTTGGTTTTTGAATTTTAGTCTAATTTTTTCTTGTGTTCAATGAAAACATTTTTTTTTCCGATTTGTCATATAACTTAAAAAAAAATAAGTTAAAAAACATGATTAAAATTAAGTTTGTTATAAGATTACGACAAAAATATCTTCGGTTATTTGGTGTATGGTGCATTAAATTCATTTTCAAGTGTAAATCTGTTACATTTTAACACATTTTCAGAATAATTTTTATTGATAAAGGTATAAAATTAGCAGATATGGTTATTCTATCTTAAAGAATAAAAATGTGTATTTTTTTTATAAGCTTGTTTTTCACTCTAAAAAAGCTACTTTTTGACATATTTGCGAAATAATTTAATTTATAAAGATATTTGCAAGTATTTAGACACTAAGAAATCAAACAGCATTTTACGTTTTTCTGTAAAAAAAAATAATCAGGGATGTAGTGGAGGGTATACAGTGGTATACATCGTATACCTCCTGGATTTTTTAAAAGGAACAGCGTATACCCTCTATTTCTCAAGAAAGCTATAAGTATACACACTCTAGGGTATACCCTTTGCCTCGAGCATATACCCTCTGCTTATAGCTTATAGTCTTTGTTATTTTTACGACTACACCCCTGAAAATAATTTGTCAAAATATGATGGCAGATTTGACGTCAGTTGATTTTTATGGCATTTAATGACAAAATACTAGTCGTTGAGTAATAAATGACTATAACTCATGATATATGGCATTAATAAGAAAACGGAAAAAAATATTCAATTCTTTGGCGTTTGAATGTAAGAAAATAAAATTTTAAAACAAATGGAAAGAAAATCATTTCTTTAATGCATCATGAATATTCTCATTATTGAGTGAATGAAAAGTATTTTTTAAGATCAATTGAAACGGGAAAACACTTAATAATAAACAGTCACCTTACATTTAATGAAAGTTGTTCACATGTTTCAAAAATAAATGTTTATGTCTGTTTTTTTTCAAATGACATCGGACTAATTTTAGGACACTAGACACTAAAAAGTCAAATTAAAGTACATAAATATATATATAATAATACACATGCTCTTAATTTAATAACGTATTAATTATTATGTAAAAATAATATTTTTTACTTTGCAATAGTTTTGGAAAAAGGTTTTATTTTTTATAAAAAAGATGTATATTTATTTATTTTTTGATTATCATGAAGTATTTTGCATTTAATAATTTTCTTATAAAAAAGTTCCGTTATAGAGAGATTTCACTTTAGACGGGTTCCTCTATGGGCACGTCCATTTTATCAGTTTTTGCTATATTTAGTTCGCTCAATATATAAATTGTTAAAAGATGTTAGTCCCCCCAGAAAATTTTCAGAGCCCCCCCCCCCCATGGCATGACTCGCTGGTTACGGCCCTGATATAATATGATAAACATACCAGAAACTATAATACATATATGTATACACAATAAATAATTATCTGATCCTGAATTGTGAACCGGATTCAAAAGATAAGTAATTGAATTTGAAAATTCAAATTTTGTTATGTATAAGCATAGGCAGAGAGATGAATAAGTCCCACCAGAAATTTTTTTTTCCTCCTCTAATATTAAAAAAAGGTTTTTTTTTTAATTTTATCGAAGATTTTTTTTTTTTTTTTTTTTTTTTTTTTTTGGCACAGATAAATGACATTTACAAAAAAAATACCTTTGTTTTATTTTAATTTTAAGCTCTCCATCAAAATTTTTCAAGATTCTATGCTTATGTGTATAAGAATGATTTTTGAATATTAAAAGTATGGAAATTTTCACATTGCTAACTAAGCGTAAACCAACAGGGTGAAAAATCTCCATGCCTGGAATCTAACCTGGGTCCTTCGAATAGTGCTTTAGTGCACTGCCGTTTTACGCTTAGTTAGCAGTGTGAAAAATTTCATATATTTTCAATAATTGTGGGTGTAATTTCATTGTTGACAGTTAAAATTTTATTTATAATGATTTTTAATCAAGTAAAAGTAGGTTACTTCGCTCATGCTTCACTACTGAATGCTTTTGTTAATCATATGGGAGAAAATTTTTAAATATTTTGTTTGCCTTTCCATATTTTAAATTTTACTATAAGTTTTCAATTTTGTTTGCTAGCTGCTTTTTTCTCCTCTACCATGAAAAATGCTTTCACTTTCAAAAATACTTCTGAAACAAAAAAAATCTTAGTAAGAAATAAAAAGCAAAAAGTGTCCTTAGTCGAGATCAACCTCAGTTATCCAATGCAAAAGAAAAAAAAAATTAGGATTTTTTTTAAATATTTGATCGAGTAAAGCAGTGATTTGATAAAAACTGAACTTATATTTTATACATACATAGTCAAACAACGTAGGTATGCTACTCCTACCTCTAAGGAATTTTTTAATGTATTTATTTTGGCAATTTCTGATTTAAAAAAATGTCTAAAAACTGGATAATACTTTATAATTAAAAAAAAAAAAGTAAAGTATATTCAAATTTTATCATTTACATTAAAATAAGCCACTTGATATACATGTGACTGATAAAAACCAATACTATTTTTCAATATATATATAGGTGATATTAGACTAAAATTTAGTTTTCCATAGAAACAGACACAGATTAGCAAAAAAAAAAAAAAAAAAAAAAAGCATACACAGCTCAGAAAAAATTTAAGTTCAGTTATTTTGCTGAAAACCTCCTTTTTTCTATCAAGTAAAATATAAAGATTTATAAAAAAGCCTCATTTTTATTTTTTTCTACATGCTTGTAATAAAAGCCTTTTATTTATCTTTGATTGTATCTCCTGTAATTATCCTTTTCTTTCTTCCTTTTTGCATGCTTATTCCGAAACACTTACAGACAAGTTCCGATTGCATCAACTAGCAACCTATTATAACCCTTTGCAAAACATTTACGAACTTTTCATGAAAAGCCATAAAAAAGCATTCAAATATTTATGTAGTTTGGTTGGAAAAAGCTTTTAAAAAGCAAAAAATGCTATCTGGGTCCATTCTATAAAAAACTCATGAATTAAACTTGAATATTTATAGTTTTATCTAAATATGTATAGAACACCTTTCAACCATAAACATATAAACTAAGACGCTAAACGTCCTTTACATGATTAGATGTATAAATATGTTCAGTTCTTGTAATGTTATGCAAATCACATTTAATATGAAAACCCGCTTAATATGGGACATTTGTTGAGTCCCTTTAAGTATGTCTTAACCTGGTTTGACAGTACATACTTGCCAACCTTTTGTTATTAATTTTTCCTTCATATCAAATAAATGCAGAAATTAATAAAAAACCATATAGTAACAAGACATGTTTCATTAAATAACTTTCCTTGTTCAAATTATGCATTTATGAGCTGAAAAAATTGGAAAGTTGCAGATATGCTAGAATTGCTTGATGAAAATGGAAATGCAGTACTTATCACACATTGTAATATGAACTGAACTAATTTTTTGGGGATTTTCTTGTTTGTTATTTTTATAATTTTCTAATGATCATAGTTACAGACCAGGAGGTGGCAGCACAGACAACCACCTCATCGAGTTCATAGATGAAGAGTAAGGATTAATTACATTTTGATTTGCATATTAAAAACATAATCAGTCTGTCAAGTCATACCTTGAACCTCAACCAATTTAGCCACTGACTCATAGGTTTACCATTATCTTTTCCTGCTCCCAGTCCTCTATGTTTTCATACTTTTGGGTGCATGAAAATAAAATAGTAAACGTACGAGTCAGTGGCTAAAATCGGGTTTTTAGGTGTTTTCCACCAAGGTATGACTTTGCCGACCGATTGCATTTTAATATGTGAATCGAAATTTAACTAATTCGAGCTTTTCATTCGTAAACTTAACGTGGTGATTATCTGTCCTGCCACCTACTAGTCTATTATATTACACTTTTTTTCGTGTATTCCAATATGGACAATATAATGTGGGGCTACTAGACAAATAATCTCAGTTCATCCTTCATAATCATTTATATAGCAAAATAAGATGGTATTGTAAAACAGAAACATCTTTTTAAAAAATACTTATTTTTCATGTACATTCTTTAAATATTTCATTCGATTTAAATTTACGAAGCTCTTTCTATGCCCTGCACTTTAAATCCCACTACACTATCTATTAACTTTCAGAGTAATTAAGAAATTTAAATTTAATTTTTTTAAAATAAATTCTTATAGAAACTTTGAAAAATAAATATTTTTATCATTCACAGTTTTATCCTGAAAGGTTTCTTGATTTATTCTTTTAATCCACGGACAATGATTTTGAAGAAAAAACAAGCACTTCTATTAATATACCTTTAAAGTGTAATTTTAGGATGGTGATTTGCTCATTTAAAACAAAAATTATACAATTTTTTTTTGATTAATAAAACTGACTGCTTTGAAAATTACACATATCTTATTTCTGTCATGGTCATTTTAATTACAGACAACTTTGTAAAATCTGGGCAGTTAGGAACCAAGAATTTTGTGGATTACCGTAAAATACCGTTAATCCGCCCTTCCCGATCAAACGCCCCCTCCCCACTTTATAAAGAATTTGAAATTTTCAAAAAATCCCGAGAAAGCGCCCTCCAATGACCTTAAGATACTTAGACTCCAAAATAGCAACCTTTTCGTAGGCCGACATGTGTGCCTTCCGTCACGTGACGGAGGGCAGATTTAGCACGCCAAACCGGTTTTTCTCCCGCCGAAACTCATATTGCTATGTTTGTCTTGAATTGGACCGCGCTTCTTCTTTTCTCTTTGTGAAATCTGAAAGTTGCCAATAAAGCATTCACCGCCAAAAAACAGCATCTTTTCGCCAAAGATGTTGGATTCGAAACCATGCCGAGATAACAATGGGATTTGGCGTCTACGTATATGAGAAAGTCAATGGCGCCCTCCCTCCCGATTCTCAAAGGCGATTGAGAGCGAGATCAATCATTTTGAAATGAACGAATCATGAATCTTTGATGAAATGAGCATTTTTTCAAGATTTTTTAATTGATTTCATGCTTGTTTTGGCTTTTTTTTACTAATTTCTCCTTTTTTCTGCGTTTTTTCGACAGAATTTACGTTTAAAAAAAAAAAAAACCCAAATTTTTTCAAGTATAAAAATTCATGATTCATTCATTTCATGATGAATCATTCCTGTAAATTTTGTTGAACGATATCGAAAAAATCCCGTGCAAGCGCCCTCCCCTAACTATATTACGATTTTTCTTTTTGTTTGGGGGGGCGGATTAACGGTATTTTACGGTATACATTTTTGCAAATAATAGATTCTACTTTTGTTTACATTTCTTTATTTTTTTTAAGTCTGACTATAACTTACAAACAAATACAAAAAACATTATAATGGGAAAGAAAAACATAATGCAGCATTAATTTAAATATATTTAATAACTAAGATTAATGAAAAGTTAAATTATATACAGTACAAAACTTACTGCTTATTCATTATTTTAAACATTGACACAATACAATACTAGTTTGTGTTGGTTTGTTTTCAATATTTGTTTTCTGTCGTTTATGAACACTCATTACTTTGTGCTTCAAGATAAAATTTTGTTATTCAAAAAATTTAAATATTTATATCTAATTTATATTTCAACATTCTTTCACTAGAAAATCAATAATTGAAAAAAAAATTAGCTTTATCAATCTTAATTTACTGAATTTCTTTGTATTTTTATAAGTATATCACAAACATAGATTAATGATTGTATTCATAGGTCGGAATGTATATTGATAGTATATAGCTTATACCGCTTTTCTACATAAAGTATACTTTAATACACTTCATAAATACACACTTCATTCAAGAAAGTCTTGAAATAGAATAAAACATATCACAAACGAATTTATCTTACAGACCATAAGAGAACTCATGTATTTTGACTGTCCTTCTGAATGAATTTTAAATGCAAGGCAATTCATTTTCAATAGTAAAGGTACCATAGAAAAATGTCAGTGACATATATTAATTACACGACAGTCTAAAAGTAATTCATGAGTATCAGATCACAAGAAGATGAAAAACAGTTAAATCAATGTGATGAACAATTTTCAAGATATATTGTAAAATGGAAAGTTTTAATAAGAGAGTGAATCGGATAAATAAAGCAAACATTTTAAATACTTTTTACAAACATTTATTGATATTTTAAAAATTTATTGCTTTTATTGAATTCTTATTCCTTTATGAAATAACAATGTATGAAATGCACGAGTTTTTAAAAATTTAATTATGTTTTCACTATTAAGAGGATACTGGGGGGGTAACCTCATCTTAAGGAAAACAATTTTTTCATATTAAAAGTTTCAAAGAAATTTAGCTTTACAGCGAAATAACTGTATATAAAATGAATATGAGTCTTAATATTAATATTTTTAGTATGAGAAAACATTATAAACTTTAAATCTTTATTATGTAAAAAGTATATAGAGAATTGTAAGATGACTGAAAAAATATAAAGAGAGATAAAAATAAAGATGGGTCTGTCATAACTGATGTCATCATAAATCCTAATCTACAGATTTATTAGTTTAAATTGGAAATAATCTTCTTGGTCAGCATTTCATTTCCAATTTGTAACATTTCACATGAAACACCATTTTCTTAATACTAGGAAAAGCGAAAGATCCTATAGAAATGATGTATCAAAATTAGTTATTAATTAACATTTAAATTACACTTTCAAAAAAAGTTTGTTGTATATCACAAACAAAATGCATACCAGTATGAGTTAATAGATACCTACTTAACAAACATTTAGAAGACAGTTTTTTTGCATATTTTGCAAAAAAAAAGATATTTAACCAGTATGTATTAACAAATGCCTTCTCAAATTACTCTTATCAGAAAATTTCTTGTTGCATATCTCACACACAAAAGGTTTTTCACCTTTATGAATTATAAGATGATTGTTTAAATGGCTTTGTCGTGAAAATTTCTTGTTGCATACCTCACATGCAAAAGGTTTCGCACCAGTATGAATTAACGTATGCCGGCTTAAATTGAACATTTGAGAGAATTTCTTGTTACATATCTCACAAACAAAAGATTTCTCACCAGTATGAATTAACATATGCCGGCTTAAATGACCCTTTAGAGAGAATTTCTTATTGCATATCTCACATGCAAAAGGTTTCTCCCCAGTATGAATAAGTTGATGATTGTTTAACTGAAACTTTTGTGAGAATTTCTTATTGCACATTTTACACATAAAAGATTTATCACCAGTATGAACTAATAGATGTCTGCTTAAAACACCCTTTCGTGAGAAATTCTTGTTGCAAACACCACACACAAAAGGTTTTTCACCAGTATGAATTAATATATGACTCTTTAAATTTTTCATTTTCGAGAAACTCTTCTTGCACAACTCACAAACAAATGATTTTCGTTTCAGTGAATCAGAAGCTACTTTTGCAAAAGTCTCCTCTAAAAAACTATTTTGCTGCATATTTCACACTTAAAATAATGTTTTGAGTTATGTATACATTTATGGACTTCAAATATCTGCAACAAATAGAATTGCATTAATCCATCACTTTCTCTAACTGATTAAAAAATAAATTTTTGGGAAATTTGAATATGATAAAAAAAAAAATTTCTATAGTATTAAAAACTGCAGTAGACTCTCAATCAGTGTTTTTGGCCAACATTAGCGATTTGGACAATAAGAAATAGAAAACAGTAGCCAAATGAAAATGAATGTTAGCAAAGTAGATTCGGCAAGCAATCCTGAAAAATCTATCGTTAATCCCTTATTGTGTTTTGATAGGCTTTACAATAACATGCTTTTTTGTAATTACCTATAATATAAACATTTGATTATTATATTTCATTATATTTGAAATTAAATACATTCTGAATATATCCTAAATGTGTAAGCTTTTCTGACTATTTTTTTTCGCATTATAAGTAAAAATTCAAAACAGCTTTCTTTGATTTACCGTTGAGAAAATAACTACTTTAAATTGCTATGAGATTTCGATTCTAACCCATTGAAATAACTGATAAGCCAGAGACACTTTACATACAATTATTAAATAGTAATAGCGAATTTCAACACCACATTAAAGCAAAGAATTTTTCTATTTGGCCCTTCATAAGAATAATTTTTCGTGTTTTTTCTCGATGTATAGATAGTGATTACTGGCAATAGAGAAATAGTGATCACACAATCCTTTCTATGCCTTTGGCTGTTGCTAAACTGAATTGGTATTAAGTAATTATCTTTGTAAATGTAGCAATGTAAATGATACTTTAGGACTGAATATGTAAAAAGACATCAATCGTTCAAAGACGTGGATAAGAATCTCGACTGCATTTCCTATATGTTTTCATGTCTTATCACAAAAGACGCCAACAAAATGAATGAATCAAAAGAAGTGAAACAGTAGTTTCATGAAGTCACAGCAAGATTCATTCATGACTAATGAATTAACCAATTAACAGTAATATTCAACAAATTTTTAATTAACCTAACAAAACATTTATTTATAAAACAAGAAGAAAAAGCATTTAAATATGCCCCGGGATTTAAAATTCGACACAAAAGGATTTTAGATAACTAACACGAAAATTTGTTGATAAAACTTGTTTCTGTTAATATCTGGTCCGATAGCCAAATTATAACCAGTGAAAAAAAAATTAACAGTTTAATTAATAATTTGTTGCAGTTAATTCATACTGTAATAAATGTAAAAGTAAATACATATAATTTGTTTTCCTATTTATTGAATGAATCCTCTTTTGAATGAGTCCTTCTTATTGAATGCATCATAATGTAAAAATCAATTCATACTTGATAAAACTTGTTTCTGTTAATATCTGGTTAGATAGCCAAATTATAATCAGTGAAAAAAAATGTAACTATACTGTCACATTAACAGTTTAATTAATAAATTGTTGCAGGAATTTTCCTATTTATTGAATGAATCCTCTTTTGAATGAGTCCTTCGTACTGAATGCATCAAAATGTAAAAATCAATTCATACTTGATAAAACTTGTTTCTGTTAATATCTGGTCAGATAGCCAAACATGATTAATTATCGGGATGAAAAAAAAATTGTAACTATACTGTCACATTCACAGTTTAATTAATAAATTGTTGCAGGAATTTTCCTATTTATTGAATGAATCCTCTTTTGAATGAGTCCTTATTGAATGCATCATAATGTAAAAATCGATTCATACTAGTATTTGGCGTCCTGACTTTACTCTTACTCCTCTTCTCAGGTAATTTTTAAAATATTGGTTAATTTATTTCACGCTCTTTTCTAAAATAATTTAATCTAAAATAGTTCCTTTGATTAGTCATCCACTAACAGTTCTACAAACTACGATTTGTTCATACAGCTGCACAAAATTTCACTTGTCCCAATATTCCTTTTCCCGATAATTAATCATGTAAAGCAATTATTAAAGTATTTTTCGTATAGCAGATACTTTTATTTATTTAATTGTAATTAATTCGTTGAATATTATTCGAATTTAAATTAAAAAACAGCAAACTGGTGGTCCGTAATTTTCTTTCAACATTTAAATTTTAAAACATTCTGTTTCTCATAGACTAGTTATATTTTGTTTATTTAAAGGTAAATATATTTTAAATAATTGATTGCATACTGACGTCCTATATAAATTTCGTCAAAATTTACTGAAAATATTAAAACAATTTAAGCAGCCAATCATCTAACATTCCAATAACTTCATAATGTTACAACGTTTGTTAAAAAGATTGTGTTTGCACTGATTTTTTAAACAACGTTTATTGTTTTCTTGTGAGATATGAGTACTCTAAATATATATTTAATAGTTTTAAATATGTATTGACATTGTTTTGTGTTTTGTTATAATTTTTTTATGTTTTTTTCAAAATTCTTAAAAGAGAAAAATATTGCACAAAATAATGAAATTTTGAGCGAAAATGAAATTACCGAATGCAATGAGTATTGTGAATGCGGGGTATGAGTATTCCAAAAATATTTTAAATACATTTTGGCATTGTTTTATGTTTTGTAACAAATTTTTAATACTTTTTAAAAATTTCTTAGAAAGGGAAAAGAAACAAGAATTAATAGTAAAAAATAATACAATTTTTGATTTGAAATGATACAATTGTTTGAAACAATATATGCAGCAAGAAATAATAAAGTTTTTGAACAAAAGTGAATTTACCGAATGACGCCATTTTTTTGTGCTCATGCGAACAAGATTGCTCTTTATTGACGCATAAGCACAACTTCTGCTGTGGTGTCATTAATACACAAGTACTAAATTTTCTCCAGAAAAAGACAAAATTACTCAATATGCACTGTAATTCACAATATCTATAATCTGCTTAACCTTTGACTCCAACTTGTGCAGATTAAAGATCTTTGCCTGTATTTAAAATATGATGTTGTACTCAGCTTGAATATTTTTTACATGTAGTAATTAAATTATTATTATTTTTAAATACTAAGATCTCTGGATTCATACAAATTACTACGCTCGCCAACCCTTATTTAAACTCCTAAAATCCATTAATTTCATCAGCTTTAAAAAGATTATGAAGGCTGAATTAATAATTTAAAAGTCAAGGAGAATTTTCTATCATTTCTATTTTACTGAAGGATTGTAAGGCCAAATCAACTGCTGTTAGTCGCTGTTTTTTTGCGTGATTACACAAGATTAATTAAATATAGAAAATTAGCTAAAATATAAAATGAACTGAGTCTTTGCTTCCACCTCTTTCTTTTTAACAAAGCTATAAGAAAATTATTTTAAATGTGATATAATTTTCACAAAATTTTTCTTTCTTTTTGTAATATTCACCTAAAAATATTTTTATTGTTATAAAGGAAAAATTATCTGTCATAAACTGTCTTTGTGCTGTCTTATAATTGGCTACAATAGTTTAAAAGATATTTTTAAATATGAAATAATTTTCAATATTTTCTGTTTTTATTATGTAAATTCTAATTTCATACTTTTTTTATTCTGTTTATAATAGCCAATGTGTAAATAAATTTTTAATTTCAATAATTTTCTTTGTGATATTTTTACAATTAGCAACAAAATAAAACAATAATCCTTTTTAAAATATGTCAAAAATATAAATGGAAATGCTAAAAATTTGAATTTAAGATACAAATAAACCTTCAAAGAAATAGAAAAGTAAATGTAATCTGCATACCAGGAGCTTCTAAAGTATATCCTTAAAAAAGGATTAAATTCCGATACATACTTTTGGTCTTAGAATACATTTCAATTGGATGATTTTAATAAATTTTAAAATTTATTACTGTATAAGATCTTTTATCTGGCGTCCTGATAACTGGAACACTAAACGATACGAAACTGAATAAAAGCTTTCATTTCATAAAAAATTGCAGTTTTTCTTCTATATTTTATTGAGGAGCATGCTTTATATTATAATTCAAGGTCTGAATATTTTTAACTTCTTATACATCTCAAGGTACTGTAAAATCCCATTAAACTTCCCTCCTTCATCAAATCTGGCAAAAAAATCACTACCACAACTACTACTAATTAAAAAAAAAGTTTTTTGCTGTTTATCAGTCTACAATGGCTATCAAAATGTACTATATTTATAGAAATCTGACTGTGCTTAAAAAATAGTCCAAAGCCTTCCCTGATTCTTATATTTTTCTTTTTAATTAATTGAGACAGTTGAAAACCAGAATCTAAAAAAGTGGGAATAACATATTCTCTCTGCAATCCTGCGAGCGATGCCCACTTACGACGCTCCCATGAAAGATAAGCTTTGAAATGTATGCAATCATTGGACATAAGTTCTACCAAAAATATAGAAAAACTAATTACATATTCTCAAATTTCATATATTGCTTTATATATGTATATATATATATATGTATGTATGTATGTTTATTTATTTATTTCTTTTCTTTTAATGTTAAAAAAATATCTTCAAAACATCACTTAAAATTTGAATACATTTTCCATCATCGAAAAACTGTTTTTCATAACAGCAATCTACAATCTTTGATGTCATCTAAAGGTTTACCCACAATTCAGCCAATCAGGAGAATGACAGAAACATTCACTTAATGGGGATTCAACTGCAATGGGATGGAAGAGTGAAAAGCAGAGTTTCAGATAAGACAGAAAAGGGATTATTCCTTTACTGTTTCATGGTCATTCAAAAAATATACAAATTGCACATTTATTTATTTATTTTTAGGGAAGGGAGGGGGTGGAGTGGGCCCCTTTAATGTGATTTTTTCAAAAATATTTTGTTTACAAATTAGGAGAGGTATAATCAGGAAGTGCAATTAACATGCTTATAACAATAATTATACATTTTTTTTATCTGTCCGCGAATTTGCAGAATAATTCCCAAGCATCTACATCTAAATCCAAAAACTTAATTTTATTTTTGATATTAGTCATTTGTAATTTTTATTATAGTTTAGATCTATTGCTTAATTTTTTCTTCCTCTGTTTATTTATTTATTTATTTTGGTACTACTCTGTTATGCCATCGATCAAAATAATATCGCCAAATTATAAGATTAAATGCCAATAATGGATGATTGTGAATGTCAATTCAATGACATTAAATACAATACATATGTTTAAAACATCATTAAATGATTTTTATTTGTATTTTTATTAATATTATGCTAATTATTTGTTTTTTTATTATTTAAAATAAAAATTACGGCAATTATATATAAGTTGGCTATTAGTTTGGCGATTTGTATAATTTGGCAATATCAGTCGACGGGATAACAGAGTAGTGCCTTTTTCTTTTGTAAATAAAATTAGTTAAACTTTTCCTGTTAAAGTTTAGTTAAACTTTTAGTGTGTTATTGAGTTAATTCAATAAATTTGTAATACAATATTTTTAATATTGTGTATGCTAACATGTATTTCATATTTATGTAGAATTATGTTAAAACCCCTTATTCAGAATGCCCAAGGTCCCGGGGATTCCAGATAACAGAACCTATACTGTATATAGTATATGCTGCCATTCAGTGCAAACACATTAAATACATTACATGACCTTTTTAAAAAAAAATTAATTAACACTAGAACGCCCAGAAGGGTCGATTCGACTCCAACTATGCGATTAAATTTCAATTCAAACCAGAAAATTTTTCTTGAAATAGTTTAAATTTGATCCATGCAGATTTACGTTAAATAAATAAATTAAATAATTCTGAATAAAAATTCCGGTGAGAAATATTATTGTCAAACTTGAGTAAAATTTCCGGGCGTTCTAGTGTTAAACAAGATAATTTTTAAAACTGTGAATATTGAAAAAAGTATAAAAATGAGAAATAATGTAATATTCTAAATTTAGTATAGTATAATTTCGATGTCTCTATAGCATTGAGGTTTTATAGTCGTACTGGAAGATTTCCATACAGTCCCTCGAGGCTTTAATATTTTGATTGTTAGGGCTCTTTTTGTTTAAAACATTTACAAGAGTAATTAGACTAATTAACAATAAATAGTGCTGTGCAAATCTCAATTCTTATAAGAACAATGTAAACAAATGTATTGTGGTCCTATCTGTAGCTGAAAAGTATTTTGTAGTTGCCCATTTTTTACATAACCTTTTTTTAATAGGACAAAAGTTGCACTTATGTAAATAATCAAGAAAATAACCACATCAAAATTTGCTTAACTTCGGAAATTTTGCTGTAATTTTTAAATGTGATCTGATAAAGAATTTTGTATGAAAAGTACAATAGACAAATGAAATTTTTTATATTGCATTTTGTTCAGTGGTACCTATGTAAAAGTACTATCAGAGCATAAACAGTTAATAATGTAACATTTTATCCAAAAAATTCTTCATATTAGATTAATAAAAAATAAATAGTTTGGATGAATTCTGACTAAACGCACACACATATATAGATTACCATTCAAAATAATTTATTCTTACCTCACTCCTATAAAATGTATATCATTTTCCCCATTGATGATATGAAATTATAGAGTTTAACTTTAAATTTGCTTTACTTTTTATTTATAATATTTACTTTTAATTCTAATGTTTAATATTTTCTTAATGATAAATTATTTGTTTTATGATGGCAGGAATTTACTTGTTGTGATTTTATTGTTTGTTTAATCATTATAGAATTAAGAAATGTATCTGATGTGTTTTTAGTTCTCCTAGCAGAATATTATTAAGGTTTCTTTTAAAATATCTATTAAGATTTCTCTTGTGGTTTTTAATAAGTGGTTAATTTTTTTTTTTTAATTCAGTTTTCTACACTAATTTTAGTTTTTTCATGATACATTTAATATTTTTTATATAATCTTTTAATGAATCATAAAAAGTGATTAGTTTATTTCTATTTGTTGCAGATGCATGAAGTTATAAATTTACATACATCAAATCACTCAAAACTGTCTGAAAAATGCTGGAAAATATTTCCTTACAAGACTTTTTTGGAAAAACAACTTCTAGTTCACAGCAGGGAAAATGTTTTGCGTGTGAGATATGCAAAAAAAGCTTCTCTCAAAAGGGTCATTTAAGCACACACCTGTTAATTCATTCTGGTGATAAACCTTTTATCTGTGAGATATGCAACAAGCATTTCACTCAAAAAAGTAATTTAAACAAACATCTATTCATTCATACTGGTGAGAAACCTTTTATGTGTGAGGTATGTAACAAAAAAGTCTCCCGAAAGAGTATTTTAAGTAGACATCTGTTAATCCATACTGTTGAAAAACCTTTTGTGTGTGAGATATGCAAGAAAAATTTCACCCAAATGAGTAATTTAAGCACACATCTGTTAACACATACTGGTGAAAAACTTTTTGTGTGTGAGGTATGCAACAAAAAATTCACCCAAAAAAGCAGTTTAAGCATGCATCTGTTAACACATACTGGTGAGAAACCTTTTGCATGTGAAATTTGTAACAAGAAATTCTCTCAAAAGAGTGATTTAAGAAAGCATCTGTTAATTCATACTGGGGAGAAACCATTTGTGTGTGAGATATGTAATAAGAAATTCTCTCAAAAAAGTAGTTTAAGCAGGCATCTGTTAATTCATACTGATGAGAAACTTTTTGTATGTGAGGTATGCAGCAAGAAATTCTCACGTAGGAGCAATTTAAGCAAACACCAGTTAATTCATACTACTGAGAAACGTCTTGCAAAATTATAATTCAAGATGTATACATATAGCATTATCAACTTTTGGTTTCCTGAAATCTCTTCCCCCTAACAATATCATATATTTTATCATTTCTTGAACCTCCCCGATCTGTTGATGTTATTGTTATAAAAGTCTGTGATTCCTTTAATTTTTAATTTTATTTCTAAATTTGCAGTTATATACGCATGTTGTTATACTTTTAATATTTGTATATTTAGCTCATTCAAACGAACAAAAGAAGTTAATCAAATGTCACTATAAGAAATTTATTCCAACAACAGTTTATGTACACATATGTCAGGACAATTAAATTGCCAAACATTAGGATATTCTAATGAAATGATTTTACAACAATTTATAGATAACTTTCAGTAGGTAAATAATAACTTTGTATTTTATTAAAAATAGATAACAGAAAAATAGCATTATATTGAGATAAAGAAAGGAGAAGAAAATCGTTTGATAGGATTTACAATCATGACAATGTCAAAAGACAAATCCTCTCTCCCCCTAAATATATCTTACATTATCAACTGCTAGACATCCTCTCCACCCTTACAATTATACACAACATGTGGGGTATGCTTTGGAAATGAAATACGTTCCAATAAATAATTCAACCAAGGCCGCTTTTGCCTGTAAGTATATTATATCTGTTTCTGTTTATTTTTAATATGAATTTCAGTGGAATTATAAATTCAAACTTCCAGAAGTTTTAATGAAAATTTTAATGCTAAGCTCCACTATTTCAAGACAGTTAACATATTGTTTTATAATTGTATAAATTCTATGGTAAAATAATATTCAGAAATAATGGTAATTAAAACTTTTATAAACATTCCTTATGCCTATTATGGTATACTTTTTTAGTCTTGACTAAACAGTCAATACTAAATATTTCATTTTTAATATTTAACTTTATAGCTAGTGGTTTTACAAACTGCTGCTTTTTAAAATATAATCTTAATCTTGAGAACAAAAATTGTTACTATTTAGATTTCGATTTAGACATTTAGAATAAGGTCCTTTTTTCATTTATGCAGCTAGATTCTTTGCTAATTTCTGCTTACGTGACTTTTTTGCATAGGGTAACTAAGGGCGATCTACAACCAGGCTAGTTTTTAATTTCGATTTCTTTTTTCTTTTTTTTTCATATTATGATAGTTTCAATTTCAGAACCAGTTTCAACTGTTTCTGAAAGTTAGCATAATTTTTTTTATATCCGACATCAGAATCAAAAAGGTAAAAACTAGCTTGGTTGTAGATCGTTCCCAGCTATCCTATCCAAAAAGAAATCATATGAAAATATTAAAATTCAAGCAAGATATTTAAAAATAACGCTCTTATAGACTTAATGTTATCTTCAGGGTCTTTTTGAACAAGTAGTGTGGGCTTTTAACTAGCTGACACACCTGAATTTGCCGGACTAATTATAGCCTTAAATGAACCTTTGATTTTTTTGTTATATAGTACAAACTCTTTGAAATTTTTAATAACATATTCTGATAGCCTAATGAAATTGTCAATAAAAAATATTGATATTTAGTGAAAAAATTTCTCCAGCGACATTTTTGTTTCACTTGATATTCTTCATTTGTTCAAAAAAATCTCAATTTTTTGACATTTTTAGCAGTTATAAATATGATGTTTATACTATACCTTATCAGAAAAAATATCGATTTCTAGTGGAAAGTTTCCTTCCTGTTTTTGGCTCTATTCTGTTACTATATCAAAAAATATGAATTTCTTTCCCGAATTCTCTCTAGCTTTCACAGTTTATAAATATATCTGAATCCAAACCTTTTTTTTTAAAATTTTCATGAAATTTGAAACTCTAGTCATTGTCAGAGTTGGGAAAATACATCATCTTGCTCGCCTGTGGCGAGTGGTTTTCTGGCAAGGCGAGAGCATTTCTAGTTTTTGAAAAACTGTAGGCAAAAAAGACGTTATCAGAGACACTTTTTCAATCTAGATATTTTAACTTTCCAAATTATTACAGTATAAACATAGTACTAAGTTTTATCTTATATTAAACTTACCTCTGTTGCATATATTTCTATTTAATAGGAAAAAAAGAATTACGAAAACGTATTGTAGTAATAGTAATTTCGTGTGCGATTTTGTCATAACTATTTTCCACTGTGCGTGTGTGTTGCATCTTGCAGACTGGTGAAATAAATCCTTGGCTGGTAAGATTTTTGAAAAATATTTACTCCTGATCATTGTAGACAAGACGCAGACAAAATGATTGGAATTCTTTTTTTATATTTTATATGTGCAGAATCATCCCATTTGTGAAAGATTTGGATTGAAGTTTGAAAAATTTTCTAAATATTGTGGAAGGGCCATAAGCCTGTGACAAAACCACTAAGGGTCTTTGGTGAAAAACTACACCTTGTCATTAAATCAAATTATACAAAATAACTACTTAAAAAGTGTTACAAAAATATAGATATTATTTATTTAATTTACCTGAGATCTTTCGAATGCTAATGCATTCATTATCAAAGGAGCATAAAAGAAAATATTTGATTAGAAACTTTTCAAATATCTTCTTTTATGTTCCTTTCATAATGTATGTGTGGGCATTCGAAAGATCTCAGGTAAATTAAATAAATAATATCTTTATTTTTGTAACACTTTTTAAGTATAGTTATTTTGTATAATTTGGTCCATAAGGACTTGTACTCAATGTCTTCCTAAACTTTACACATCATAGTTTCATGTGGGATCCAGTTCATGAAAAAAATAAGAAGATAAAATATCAGTGTAGCTGTTATAACATTTTTGCTGCATTATTTCATAAAAGAAATCTCATTTTTTCAAAATTAGACAAATTAAAAGAAACCTCTTCTGAAGAGAGTTTTTTAAGTACCTGGGGTTTTTCCGAGCATTCCCATCTTTAGCAATAATTACTATTTTATACAAGTTCTCATTTTTTTACAAACAGAAAAATTGTTTATTTTTATTTAAATCAACTCTGCCCTTCATGTTATGTGAGTTAAGGTAGTTTTAGTAATTTTAGTCAAACTGATTAAGAAAGCTATTTTAGTAATTTTATGTTGTGTAGGATTTAAGTTAGTTTTTTACAGAAAATTTAGAGCAGATGTTTTGTTTACTAAAAGCTATTCTATTTCATAATAAATACATTAATCATACACACAAAGGCAAAATCAATGATGATAATTTCAGTTATGAAAGGAAAGTTAACTATGACAATTTTAGACTCTTTAATGTAATGAATCATATTTTAATCAGCAATGGAAAAAATATTTAAATGGATATCATATCTTATCACATTATATTACATTGCTATTAAAGTAAATTGGAACCAATTAATTATATTTTGCATGATACATTTGTATTTTGATAATTTAAGCAGGCACACTAGATTCTTGTTGACATTGCAAATTTTCTTATGAGCTGATTTGCATTTTACAAGTTTGCTGCAAAATTAATAATAAATCATCTTAAGGGATGGAGGGGATGTGTTCTAATGTAAAAAAAAAAAAAAAAAAAAAAAAAAATCCAAATTCAGTTTAAAAAGTTTTTAATTTTGATAATCTAACATTTTCATAATTGACAATTAAGCCTAAAACTAACCAATTAATTTTATACCACTCTACAAAATATGTTATAAAAAATAATTAAATAACATGAAATTTTATTTAACTTTAAAAGGAATTCGTTACCGGATAATTTATTAGATCTTATTAACAAGGAAAGTAGATTAATGAAGTAAAAATTTCTATTATAAATAAAAGTTTTAGTGAGTTATAAATACATGTGCTCAAGTATAAACAAACATAACTGATTTCAAGATTTTGAATGTTACTACTCAGAAAAAAATAAGAAATAACTGATGTCATTAGGGTTATCAAAAGGGTGAATAAATAAATAAAGTTTTTTTGCTTGGATCCCACATGAAAAAAAGAGGGAGGTGGTGGGTAATTTTCTTAAATTTGTTATTCTTGTGAAAAGTAAAATTTATAAATAAAACATGAATCCAATTAATAAATGTAGTATTTTAATATAATAATCTTAGTAAAATAAGATTTCAAAAGACTTAAACGCATTACTTCATTTTATCTCATATTTGGCAGTAGACTTATTACATAAACATATTGTAAGTGTACTAGGATAGTGTAACTCCAAGCAAAAATTCTTCTGAAAATTATTTTTCATGCGACTAGTAAATTGCATATTTGTACCTATGGGTCAAAGAAATGAACGACATGGGAGAAAATTCACCAGTGCTCATTTATAAGCCCCAAAGCAAAAGTTTTGAAAATTTAGAAGAAAAAGATTTCTGCCTCATTATTATGACGGCTGCACAAAAAGGAAATGTTGTTAAAATTTGGTCATGACAAAATCAGCATCGATTCTATGTATAGAATGCAAAAGTATAAATGGAAAACTTAGATTATTTTGAACAGAAGTTGAATTATTATTATTATTATTAACTAAAGTATGAATTTTTCTTATAAATTATTTTTAAAATGAAAACATTCAGTTTTAATATCAACCCATGTATAAACTCAAAGAAATAAGAAGTCATTTGGACTTTCTATGAAAATATTACTTTTAACCAATGATATGTTTAAGAATTTTTTAAGTCCTTTAAAGAATCCTTCGCAAAATATTGTATACAAAAACAGGACCCTTCTCAAAATTATTTGTCTCATAGGCCGTTCACAGATTTTTTTCACCTTCAAATTCAACTTTTCACAAACTTAGTTCAAACTAAAATCTGGCCTGTAAAGAAAAAGTTGAACTGACCAAAAAACATATAATTTATCTTTATTATATATGAAGGATAGAATCTAATTAACCGACCCGACGAGCGGCCAATCTTCGTCTGCGACCTCTATACGTCCCGAATAGTAAGACTCTCTTGCGCGTAAGTATTGTCGCTGATGAGCGCCCACAAATAGCGTCAAAAATTTTTACCTACGACCCATATGCCTTAGACTCTAAATAGAAAAGGATAAAAGCAAATGAGAGAAAATCAAATTATGACTACACTAAAACTTCTAGTCATAACTAGGTTATGACAAGAATTTTCACAAATGTAAGAAAAATTTTACAATTTCCCAAAAACTGGCCTCTTAAGAAAAGCCTGGAAAGTTCCATGAGAGTAGAAATCGACGAAAGTTCTTACATTCATAAAAAAAAAAACACTTATGAAGTACCCAAAAAACTAGGAATAATTTTAATGCAAGATTTGTAAAGTCATAAGTTTTGTGTTTTCATAATCAAATCGTTTCTTTAAAAGTTCATTGTAGCAATTTTCCTACGGTTACTGTATAAAGTTTTTTTTTTTTTTTTTACAAAATTCTTATAATTAATGAAACAGGCAATTTTTTAAGAAATCTTGTTTCAATATTTCTAAATAAAACGATTAGCCTAGAAAAAAAAACTTATTTTCTATAATGCCGTTAATGACCGGACACCGTCAATTTTCAATATTTTGTAGAATATTTAACCCTTTAACCGTTTATCCCGTCTTTTTCCGTTTCTAGAAATCATATTTAAATGGCTGCAGACAAAAATATTTTAAACGGAATGTTATTTTGAATCATACATAGAAAGAAGTGATATTATAACATCAAACTGTGATTAATTAATATAAACATCTTGCAATTTATAAGCATTCTTATAAAAATACATGAAATCTCTTGGATGGTGAAAGGGTTAAAATAACACTTGTTGGATTCTTCTGGAACTTCAGAATTATGAAGATTATGTTTGGCCTCCAATTTATCAATGCCCATTTCATAAGGAGGACATTTAAATTCCTGACAAAAAATCCAAGAAAAATAATAATATTTGGTAGCACCCTGTATATTAATGAAATGATCGGTCGCTGCAGAACACAAATATATGAATACTGTACAACGTGTCCACACAATTTCGTAAGAATATCGCATATATTCATAGTCCAGCAGCTGACAGCACAAAAACCTATGTTACCGAGCACAAGAAATAAAACTTTATTTTATAAAAAAGTAATAATGGGGGAATCTCATGGTCTATGTCTGCTGGAAGTGAAGTAGTGCATAAGCCAAAAATGAATATCATTAGTGGCTCACTCGCAGGTCTATTATTGTATTTTCCTGCTTCCAGTTTTCCATGCTTTCATACCCTTCATAGTACATCAAATACAATGTTAAACCTAGGAGTAAACCACTAGTGATATTAATTTTTCTCTTATGCACCACTTCACTTCCGGCAGACATGGATCATTTGATTCCCATATTGCTACTCTTCCAGAAAATAAAGAGTTTTTGGTACTACTCTGTTATCCCGTCGACCAATTTCGCCAAATTATTCCAAATTAAATCCAAACTAATAGCCAAATTTCACATATTGAAATAATTTTCAATTTAAATAACGAAAAAACAAATATTTAGTAGAATATTAATAAAAATTTAAAAAATAAGTCGAAATAAAAATCAATGACATTTTAAATACGTGAATCGTATTTCATTTCACTGAATGTGACATTCACGATCATCCATTAATGGCATTTAATCTTATAGTTTGCGATAATTGTTTGGTCGACGGTATAACCTAGTAGTACCGAGTCTTTCTTGTAAATGGTAACATAGGTTTTCGTGCTATCGGCTCTTAGACTATCATGGTGAAAAAGCAATTTTTGTGGAAAGTTAAAAAAATTCTTGCATTTTTTTAGCTTGTATCATGGAGGATTTTCAACCCAATCTATCACCAGTTTCAGAAAAATTCGCAAAATAGAATAAAAATAATATAATGTAGTTGGAATATAAATGTATAAAATATTTCATGAAATATGAGTAATTGTATGGAATAATTATTACCTGCTCATGCGCGAACGATAACAATGATCTTTTTACATAATTTAATAGTCCACTCTAATGGAACAACTCATAAAAAAAATCCAGTCAAATATTATGAAAATTAAAGACCCACACTAGACACAGAAAAAGACCCGGATGATAATGTAAAGTCTATTGGGGGCGTTCTTTTCAAATATCTCACTCAAATTTTAATATTTTTACATGATTTTTTTGCACAAGATAGCTGAGGACTATCCATAATCGGGCTAATTTTTACTTTTTCGATTTTGCTTATGTATTTTTTTATATTACGATAGTTTTAATTTCAGAACCGGTTTCGAAAGTTAAAGTATTTTTTTTTAATCTGAAACCAAAACATAAAAAATAAAAACTAGTCCGGTTATGGATCGTCCTCAGCTATCTTGTGCAAAAAAATTCATGTAAAAATATTAAAATTTAGGCGAAATATTTGATAAGAACGCCCCCATAGATTTTACATTATCATCCGGGTGTTTTTCTGTGCCTAGTGTTGCACTTTAAGAAAGACATCGTCATACAATGAGCTGATTTTTTGTGTGCTCTCTAAAAGCCACTAAACAATAGGGGATTTTCCACAAATTATCATTTTTTATTAACTGAGTTTTAGGAAAACGCCAGTATTTAAGGCTCCTGTCTTTTCTAGCGAAGATGCCCGCGAGGTAATGCTATTCCTATGAGAGGTCATATTCTAATAATTCATTTGAATTTCAACAATTTTTTTTTTTTTTGCATTGGATAGTTGAGGTCCCTATCCACGTCGCTTTTTTTTCAATTTTTCGATTTTGGTTGTAGATGTTTTTTATAAATTTAATTTTATTTTCAAAACCAGTTCCGAAAATGAAGGAGTCATTTGAAAAAGATATCTTCAACCAAAATCGAAAAATTAAAGAAGGAGCGATGTGGATAGGGACCTCAGCTATCCAATAAATATATAAGGAAAGAGCATGTTTACAAACAAATACTTCCTTCAACCAATCTACACAATTACATTTTTGCTTTAACGATCATTACAGAAATTATCATGGCGACGTTGACCAATCATACAACAGTGCTTTTAATCGCAGACAAATCAGACCAATCAGATCATCTTGATTTCTAGTGTACATAAGAGTCTTAAAGACGGGCAGGAATCCACAGTAATTTTGCCCACATTGACGTCAGCTTCCCTTTTCTCATATATAAAAAAATGTCGAAGTGCGAACGAGTTATTCGAAAATAACCTCCCCCGAGGAATAGCATTAGCTTGTGAGTATTTTCGCTCGCAGGGACAGGAGCCTTAACGAAAATCAATGAGAAGATTTGTAACAAATGCTTCGATTTTAACACTTATTTTTCATGGAATAGGTTCCTTCTGGTTGTTACCTAACAAGAACTAAAGCATCGATAAACTAGTCAAATGTGGCAATCCCAATTTTTCTTCTATCTTATGCATGTTAATAACTTCAAAATTCGTTATCAAAATGTCAAAATTAGGTAATGTATGTAAATCGTGAGGATTGTAATGGTATGAAATCAAAGCATTAGTTCTTGATATACTACTAATGCGGCTATCGGGAAAATACAAGATAAAAGCGCCACCTGTAGTGCGATTTGTACCAAAACATAATCAGCATTAATATTTATCAAGGTAAACCTGAATCTGAATTTTGATAAAATTTCGAGCAGAAGTGCTTGAGATAGAGCTATTACGGGAATCGGGAAAAATTGCGCATAACAGCGCCACCTATTGGCGATTGATACCCAAAATACAAATAAATTCACTTCATATCAAGGATTAACTAAATCCGGTTTTGTGATGATCTGTGCATTAATTCTGGAGATAGAGCTATTGCAGAAATCATAAAAAAAAATAGCAGTGCAACCTGTTGAAAGATTTACACCAAAATGCAAATGACATCCATTCATGTCAAGGAATAACAGAATATGAAGTTTTGTGAAAATTCATGCAGTAGTTCTTCAGATAGAGTTGTTACAGAAATCGCACAAAGGCAGTACAGCAACGCCACCTGTTGACCGATTTATACCAAAAAGTAATCAGCAACTATTTATATCAGTGAGTATCTGAATATAATTTTTTATTAAATTCCGTACATTAGTTGTTGAGAAAGAGCGCCCACAAATATTATGTCACATACAGACAGACATACTGTAAAAATGATGTAATGGTGTAAACTGATCATTATAAAGATAAAGGAAAGAATAAATAAAAAAATAATTAAAATTGACAATTTGTGGACCATTGCTTATCATTCAGCTGCTTTTAGAAAGAACTAAAATTCAACTCACTCCTATCTCTGATATTTTTGTGGATTTTCACAGTGCTTGATTGGATTTTTTTTTGTGTGTATGTGTGTGTAGATAGAAGGTCAAAGTAATATACGTGATTTCATTTTGTTTCTAATTTTATGAATATTTTGCTAATTTATTCTTCTGTTACTTAAGATAAAAATGATATCCATTTGTGTAACCTGGTGAGCAATCTGGCAATTTATATAATTTGAAGGGTACTATTCTGTTATTTCGTCGACCGATTTTGCCAAATTATACAAATCGCCAAACTAATAGCCAAATTATACATATTGACGTAATTTTCATTTTAAATAATAACAAAAACAAATAATTAGTAGAATATTATTAAAAATACAAATAAAAAGTCGAAATAAAATCACTTAATGGTGTTTTAAACACGTTTACCGTATTTAATGTCATTGAATTGACATTCACGATCATCCATTATTGGCATTTAATCTTATAATTTGGCGATAGTATTTTGGTCGACGTGTTAACACAGTAGTACCATTTGAAGAAATTGGTCGATGGCATTTCTTTGTTCGTTGGGCGCAGGGATAAATCAGTAAACAATATTCCTGTCACATTTTTCTCCTATTTCATTATTTTTTTTAAATGTAATCGATTCACTCATTTTTTATTTAAAATAAAACATTTATATTTAAAATTGGAACATTTCAAATTCATGGCTTTTGCTTATTTCTTAAACAAAGCAAATAATAATAATACAGCAAACCATGGCATTCAATTTCAATACCAAAACATTGTTTTTTTTTTAATTTAGCAGCAATAAAATAAAAAATGCTTTCTGGTTAGTTACAAAATTATATTGGTGAGATTTGGGTCTGGCTAATACAAAAATACCAAGAATTCTTTACGATTATGAGAACATTTATGTAGATTTATTCAAAAAGTTTATTTCAATTTTTTAATCAAAAGGAAGTTTTGCATATAAAAATTTAAAACCTGACAGTCACAAAATTTTATCTATTATAATATAAACGAAATGATAGCGATAGAATAGTATTTGGCGATGTATCCCCTCCACATGTCTAAAGTACTAAAGTGGCTGCGTGATATATAAAAAACAAAGTGGTCAGCCTGGAACTATTGATGGCAGTCACATGATTAGCTATTAATATAGAGATGATAGGAGGCAATATTGTCATGTCATAAAACATTTTTGTATTTGATGATGTAGGACTCAAAGAAGAAGCAAAATAAACAAGACCTTAGAAACAAAGTACATGCCTGATAAGCTTAAAAAACTGTTATTTATGAATTGAGCAAAGATGACGAATCAATGTTCAATTAATTATTCATGTAATTTTAGAAAAATACTCAGCTCATGAAGGTTGCAAAGAATGCGTGATAATGAGACATGCTTTATCTGAATTCTTTGAAAGATTTTTAAGAAGAAAATTTAGCAAATAAGATTTTATTTAAAAATTTAAATTTTATTTAAAAATATTTTTAGCATATTTCTCTTCTATTTTTAAAAGTGTTATTATCTCGTTATCTCGATAGTGTATATCTAATGTTATCTCGACTTATTTGCTTTTTTATCAAAATGACAACTGTGACAATTAGTTAAAAATTTTACAATTTTTTAATTTTATTACTAAATGCTAAAACAGATGAGATGCAATAACATTAAATGCAATGAAACCTAGAGTTCATACTCAACTTTAACAACAAAAAAAGATTTTTTAGAGGTATCTATTTAATATGAGACAAATGTTTTTTAAATAATGGTTAACAAATAATCCTTTGGAAAACATGTTTCACAAACAACAGATTTTTCTCCTTATGAATTCCAAGATGTCTTTCTAGTTGACAATGTCTATAAAACTCTTTGGAACACATTTCAGAAAAACAAGGATTTTATCCTGGATGTGTCAAGAGATGTCTTTTTAGATCACCATTTTGAGAAAATCCCTTGGAACATATTTCACAAACAAATGGTTTTTCACCTGTATGACTCAACAGATGCCTTCTTAAGTTACCATTAAGAGAAAATCTCTTGGAACATACATCACAAGCAAAAGGTTTTTCTGCTGCATGTGACAAGAGATGCCTGCTTAAATTACTATTCGTAGAAAATCCTTTGGAACATATTTCACAAAGAAAAGGTTTTTCTCCTTTATGAATCAAGAGATGCCTTCTTAGATCAATATTCTGAGAAAAACCTTTGGAACATATTTCACAAACAAACGGTTTTTCTCCATTATGTATCAAGAGATGCCTCTTTAGATCACTATTCTGAGAAAATCCTTTTGAACATATTTCACAAACAAAATGTTTTTCACCGGTATGCGTCAAGAGATGCCTTCTTAGGTCACTATTCCGAGAAAATCCTTTAGAACATATTTCACAAGCAAAAGACTTTTCACCTGTATGAATCAAGAGATGCCTGCTTAGACTACTACACAGAGAAAATCTCTTGGAACATACTCCACAAGCAAAATGTTTTTCTCCGGTATGAGTCAAGATATGTTTCCTCAAAGTACTTTTATCCGAAAATCCTTTAAAACATGTTTCACAAACAAAAGGTTTCTTACCTGCATGAATCAAGAGATGTCTACTTAGATAACTATTCTTAGAAAATGTTTTAGAACATATTTCACAAATAAAATTTTTTTCTCCTGTAGCAATGGAGGAATGTTTTTCTTTATCCCCATCTTGAACAATGAATTGCTGTTGACTAGAGCAAGAATTTTCTTCAGCAGTCGATGACATTTTTGCATGTGAAAAAGTTTTGTTTCAGGTGATAACAGGAACTTCTTCAAAGAATCAGTATTTATGAGATTGTTGCTATTTTCATCCAAGGAAAAGATTACAGAACTTCAGCAATAACGCTTTATCTACTCTTGAATCTAAAAACAGAAAAAAATGATAAACAAGACATTTTTATGCAAACTGCACTCAATTTTAATTCAGAATTAAGTAGAAGATTTTAAAAATTACATTTTCTTAAACGGCACAAATTTCATTCATTAAATTATCCCATTATGTATTAGACATATGACTTGACTCAAGGGTAGATACATTTGCATTATATATAAAAGAAGAAATAAAAATTTATTTTCTTTATTATTCATGTTTACTTATTATCTGTGTTTCTTTACTATGTTTTATGAGCTTAGCTTTGCTTTTTCTAGCTTGCTGAGTCTTGCGCTGATGAAAAACCTCAATAGTAGATTCAAAACAGCTGTTTGCTGCTTTTTCATGTAATGTTTTTGCATTTCTGATTGTTGGTTTTCTACTCTTATATCATTTGTAATTGCTAGAATACCTTGACAACCAGCAAAATGCAACATACAATTGAAAATTGTTTTGATAAATTTATGCAACTGCAAAAATAGTCGATTCATGTTACTCCAAAGCATTTTCATAACATTTTTTTCTATAAAATTAAGAAATAGACACAATAGATGTATGGAATCAAAAGGGAAGTGGGAATTTTATTATAGAAATTAATACCATGAATATTTTAAAGTCATTTGGAAAGTTGCAATATATAACTAACTAGTAAAACAAAAAAATTTGAAGACTACCTAAAAATTTATTCCTTGCTATGTTGTTGTTCACATGCACACAAAAAAATGGCATAAAAAATTAGCAAAAAAAAGAAAAAAAACACAAACACACTAAAAGAGCAATAAAAAATGGCGTCAAAAATCAGCAAACAACATGATAGTAAGGAATCCAAAACATAATTGTGTGCACGTGCAAATACAACTTCTGCTGCGGTGGCATTAATACATAAGTACCAATTTCCCTTGTAATACAAATATACATTATTTGCTACGTTTCACGTGACATCTCAGGCTTGTTTTTATTAGCAATAAAAAATGAACTGTAATTCATTTAGATTAAGGATTACTTTATTTGCCTCTGCAACATTTTAGTTCACATGTAAGAATTTCAGAATTCAAGCCTCTGAACTGTGTATACATTTATAGAAAGAGAAAAAGAAAAAATTACATTTTATATGTACAATAGAATCCCTGAAATGAATACAGCTTGATACCAGAGGTAGTGTGGATTTTCGAATTTTTCAAATTTCTGGTCTTTGCTTTGCTTACATTTTTTAAGCAGTAATTTAAATGTGCACACAAAATGATAATGAATACTTACAATATAGCAAAATATTAAAATAATTAATTAAAATGATAAAAATGTAAGATAATTTTACAATCGATTAAACATAAAGGTCTAGTAAAAATTTAAAAATTTATAGTTAATAACAAATGAGAGACTTTTTCCCTCACTTGTTCAATGGAATTTTCTTCATCAAGGTGTTCTATTAATTAACATAAAAAACATAAAGTCTGGTAGTTTTATTTCACATTTAGCCAGTGTCTTAATAATTAAAAAGATTGATTAATATATAAACATATCAGGTAAAAAGAGTGTGATTACCAGTAATATCAGCAATACCTTGATTTCTTAAAGAAAATAAAAACATTCAGAAAATAAATATATACACCACATTGGCGTGATCGCAATAAAATGGCGATTTCATGTCTGATATGGTAACCCAGCTATTGCTATTTATTTATTAATATACTGTTTATTTACTTTTATTTTCATTTTTAAAATGATATAAATTGTTCCGTTCTATAGTTATAAATTAAACTTCTTTTATTTATTATTTAAAATAATAAGAAATAATTAAAAAATATGCATGCGACTAGCATTCAAAAACAAAGATTTCGCCAAATTAGCATTAAAAAAAAGAGACTGCATCAATGTGGTGCGTATACAATGACATCTGTGCCTAAATTTATAGCGGCTTTATAAAAAAAAAACATTTAATTGAATCATAATATCGACAATAACATATTAAAATACTTATAGAACAATATAAAAATAAGTAATTCTGCAATTTTGCCCCTACATGTCGACTGAAAATTTCATTGTTTACATCTGTAATAATGTACCGATTTCAGGCATTTGCAAAATTTAGGGTTGCAGATTTGATGGAGTTTGCCATATTAAAATAGACAAAGTGGTATTAAATCATTTATATGAAAATATATTAAATAAAAACGTAATTATCATAGAATTAAACGAATTACCTTCAAACGAAAGGTTACTGAAGTGCTGATTACCAGGCCTATCACAATTATACACTAACTTGCTACTTTCTTTTAATTTTAGTTATTTATTAGCTTCTATGGGAATTAAAAAAAATAAGTGAATCAGACTCAGAAATATTCTGTTATCAGTGAAAATAATAAAGATACTATGTAAAATTTGCGATATAACATGTAAATAAATTGTTTAACAAGCTAAACATTATCATCTTATGATTAAATTTCTGATAAATGTGATAATATCAAAATATCATAAATAAATAATGTAATCGAATATGAATTGAAAAGAATTGGATTTGATTAATCTTTTATCATACTGTTCTTTGTCCTAATAAGAAAAATATTCTTTTAATAGTAAATATATTTAATGTAAATAAAAAATAAGCTAAATGTAACCATTTTACGATTAAATTTCTAATAAAAGCAATGATGTCAAAATATAATTGATATTAAAAAAAGGCTATGGAACGAAAAGTTGTCAAATCATATTCGATTAACTTTTTCCATGCTGTCCTCTGTTCTTGTAAAAAAAATATTCTTTTAACAGTGAAAAAAATAATGATACTATATAGAATTTATGATATAATGTGTAAATAAGCTGTTTAAGAAGCTAAAAAATGTAAATAATACGATTTCATGATTGAATTTCCGATAAATGCTATGCACAAATATCATCAATATGAAAGAATAATCACAAAGAAAAGAGCTTGATTCATGCTCAATTAATATTAAAAGAATAAAAAAATATATTTTTTTAACACTGATAATAATAAAGATATTATATAAAATTTGAAATATAACATGTAAATTAATAGTTTAACAAGTTAAATTTTAGAATAGCTTTATTACCATACATTTGCAGCAAAATTGTGAAAAATGAAGAATAGCCATGAAATCTGCAGGGAGATTTACACCAAAAACTAAACAACACTAATCTATATCTGGGGCTAACTGAATCTGAAGTTTTAGAAAATTTCGTCCATTTGTCCTTGAGTTAGAGCAAATAATGCATCTGTTGAATGATTTGCACTAAAACATTATTCACACCATATTATACCAAGCACTAAGTAAATCTAAAGTTCTTTGAAAATCCATGCATTAGTTCTTGAGACATGGCTACTGTGCAAATTGTAAATAATGCAGCATAGCAGCAGCATCTGTTGATCGATGAACACTAAAAATTAATCAGATCTAACTTTAATTAAGGTCTAACAGAATCTAGTGTTTTGTGAAATTCTCAGCGTTAGTTCTTGAGATAGAATGCCCACAAAATTTATGTCTCATGCACACAGACATTTTGTAAAAATCATTTTTTTGGGTTCTCTGACCCCTAAAATGATTCAATCCATCGAAAACTAGACATCAAAAATATTCTCAAATGCAATACTTTTTTCTTCTAAAAATAGAAAAATGTAAATATATATATATATATATATATATATATATGTATTGAATGAATTTTTCATCTAAGTAAAAATTAAAATGCACAATAATATCACGAAACTAGAAATAATTTGAATAACTTTGGATGGGAGAAATTTTGCTCGGTAAATGTTACTCACTGTAACCAAGATATTGTTAAGATAATTTTTGTGTCACTCATCACAAAATTATTTAATCTAAGAGACAATATTATAATTTAATACAGGGTGTTTTTTTTTAACTGACATTATTTAGTAGTTAATAATCAGAACTGCTTTAAAAATTTTTAAGGAGAATAATGAAACCAAAAAAAAAAAAAAAAAAAGATTCCAAGAAAAAAAATAATTAGGATCATTAGTAGGGTTATTCCATGTGACATGTTATGCTCGGCCGTCAAAAGAATTGTACAAAGAATGCAAAGTGTGGTGCAAGAGAATGGTAGTTACAATGAATGTGGTCAAATTCCTCATCAGGAAAGTGGATTTAATGAATAAAACATTTGGTATTTTATCCAAATTATTAATTTTGTCTGTTGCTGATGCTTTCTTTCAATGTACAACACTAAATTCCCTGCTATCAGCAGTGATTGGAAGTATTTTTTATTTATTGTTTTAGGAATCTTTTTTCCCATGGTTTTATTAGTCCATTTATAAAATTTTATGCCATTCCAGTTATTAGAATGAGCTACAAGCGAATCTGAATAGCGTCAGTTTAAAAAAAACACCCTGCAAATTTCTTTTAATGTTTTTATTAATTAAAAAAAAATGCAAAATTATCTTAATACAGCAAATAAATATATGTGTGACCAAATAGATGTTGCATAAAAATACTTTACTTTTACTTATTATCAATTAAAATGTTTGTTAAACTACATGATACCGGGATGGATAAAATAGGCACAAATTGAAAGAAATTACTAAATGAGTTATTACTCACAATCTAAAATATTTCGTAGAAAGTTATTATAACCAAAGAAAGAAAATTAAATTTACTAAAGAACTATGTTATTATGATTTAATATGCTTCAACCAGTCAAAAATTATAAAATTTTTATTTCAACTTTTGTCTAAATGTGGCCAAAACTGGAACATCTATCCAATATATAATCTTCACCCTTGTAATTTAGCAACAAACAGACATCACAAAAATCCTGTATTTCACCAGGGCTTTAGCTAAGTGGATGATATGGGTGCCCCCCCCCCCTCCCCTAAAACATTTTGAATCTCCCCTGGAAAAGATTCCAAGGTCATTACATGAATTTATGTTCCGAAAATCCACAATGAAATTCTATTCAAAAAATTTTAATTTAGTTTCGAGGACCTTTCACAGTTTTACAAAAATATTAAATTGTTACTAAAAGGGTGTTTCAACACTTGCTCACCCTATTTGCACATATGAAGTTACATGATGTTTAATATTGCACTAGTTATACACCAAGGGCGGCGCCAGAGTTTGCCCGAGAGGGGGGCCAAGTTAATAATGTACATTAGAGCTCCCCGCGTATGGGTCCTGCGGCTAAAAAACTGCGTGGGCAAAAATTTTAGGCCCAGGCCCAATCCGGTTTGTACTAAATAGATTAATGGTCCGGTCGACATAAAATTTAAAAAGTCGGCCTGATTATAGCTTGACAAGAAAAAAAAAAAAGGTTAAAATCTCGGCCCGCCCGACTCTATTTCTACAAAACGTGAATGTTTATTTCGATATGGCTATAAAATATTTGGACGAGGAATTCTGATAAAAAAAAAAAATTCTGTACAAAATTGGTTGCCTGTAAAGTCGGTATACGGGCGAAAGTTTTACGTGACAACGACTTTGAGTTGTAAAATAATTTTAATGTGAATATTCATTCGTATAGTAGGAAGAAGGATGAAATAATAGTAACAATTTAAAACATTTATTTATACAAAGAATTATATTTAAAACATTAATTTATACAAAGAATCTCGCACTGAATTTCATATTAACAAAATTTTATTTTTACCTTTACACATACATACGTATTTATATACAAATATACATACAATAACTTGCAATACACTGTGTTTGTTAAACACATTTTACTTCATGTTTATTGATGTCAAATGTTGAATTTTGTAAACAGCATATTAAAGAATTTTTCAATGAGCAGAATATAACTAAAGTAAAATGGCTTTCACTAATCACATATCATTAGTTTTCCATAATATACCACCGAATTACGAAATAAACTACACTTATTTTCTTTATACTTTATACTAATAACTAATACATAACGTATTTCGTCTTAGTTTGATACTATCTAAAATTCCTATTAAGCACCGCCCCTTCCTTGCAGCGAATTCACATTCACGTTCAGAAAATGGTCCCACAAGTGACCGGAAAAAGTTAAGAGAAAAGTGAGCGCGTATCGTGAGCGGAGCGTAACGTAACGTAACGCAGTTTCTTGAAGTGTCTCCCGGCAAACCAATTTACAAGACGTTGTCACGTCAAAATAGTCTTTTTAAGAAGTGCTCTAGGCGGGCAATAATTACCGTAATTTCGGGTGTATAATCCGCGGATGAAACAATTCTTTTTGGACCCAGAAATCTTATTTAGTGATTGAAGACAAATATTTATGGCGATCTAACTAGTTATATTTGTTTCTTAAAAAATTCTGGGTCGAAAAAAGAATTGTTTGATCTGCGGCTTATACACCCGAAATTACGGTATTTATTTTGAATGAATGTCCATTTGCATGTAAATTTTTCAATTATCATTCAGTTATCGTTAATCTTTATATCATGTATTGGAGACTTCAAAAAAAAAAATGCCACACAATAAAATCTTCCAAGACGAAATCGCATAATAACAAAGAAAAAAAAAAAAAGAGAGAGAGCTATGGTATTAATTTTGAATCAACATATTTTGCGTTTAAGGAGACTCAACACTCACTTGAAAACACCCGCTCCGTCTTGTTAAACACAGATTATTTTCAAATTTCTCGTTTTAATTTTTAAACATTTTTTTTCTTACATAGGACAGCTGAGCTTGCTCTTTAATATGGCTATGTTTCAATTTTTCGATTTCGGTTGCAGATTTTTTTAAAAAAAGATACTTTCGCTTTCGGAAAGGGTTTCGAAATTGAAAGTATTTTTTTGTGTCACATGCAGATTTTATTTCACAGGTTTTGCTGTATTTAAATTTTATTGCCTAAAAATCTATTATTCTATAAAAATAATGAATTCTAAAATTTAATTATAGAATAATGGGATGTTAAACTTATAAAAATGCATACTTTTTCGTAAAAATGTTTGGACCGAGCCAAATTTCACTGACTTTTGTCGTCCCAAGTCGTTCCGTGAGGGTGATTTTCATAGGGGCTGGATTGAAACCGGTATTAAATATTTCGACTCGTACAGCTCTAGGAAGAAGGAAGTCAATCCCAGTTCGGTATCGAAAAAGTTAGTTAAACCATGAAATGAATGAAAACCAGGCATGGATCGGCCCCAGTGTCGTAAAAGAAAATAAGCCCGGACCCAGCCAATGCAGACCTCTATCGAGGTTTATCCAGAAGCTGGAGCTCGATGAAATTTTCTTTCGATAAACTTGAGTTATTAACTAGGAATAAATGATATGGCAAACTAGAGGTCTGCACGGGGCGGGCCTCGGCCCGAAGCCCGGGGCCGGGCTCGGGCCGATTTTCAATAATTTCATTCTGGCCGGGCCAGGCTCGGGCCTTACTTCTGAAGACTCGGGCCGGGCCGAGCTCGGGCCTTACTTCTGAAGACTCGGGCCGGGCCGGGCTTAGTCACTAATCTTTTCGGGGAGGTCCGGGCCGGGCTTAGTCACTAATCTTTTCGGGGAGGTCCGGGCCGGGCCTAGTCACTAATCTTTTCGGGCCGGGCTCAGGCCTTAATTTTTTTGCTGGAGTATCGGGCCGGGCCTAGCTTTTTTTCCCGTACGAAGCCGAGACTGATTCCATTCTTCCTAGTTTTACGGACCAAAATAATCAGTTCCTATTGAATCTTCCTATATGAAAATCCTTTTCTCGACTCTTCATAAATAAGTAAAATTTGGCTTTGTCCAAAATTTTTTGCAAAAAAAGGCTTATACTTTTAAGCCGTCATTATTCTAAAACTGAACATTAGAATTTATTCCTTTTAAAGTATCGTAGATTACTAGGCGTTTTAAAATAGAATTAAACAAACTAAAAAAAAAAAAAAAAAAAAAAAAAAAAAAAAAAAAAAAAAAACCATGATTATGACAGAATTTTTTTTTAAACAGAAAACTGCAAGTTTCTTTTAAACTGTTCATCCATGCAAAATGAATACAACAGTACACGAGAAAAAAATATACTAAATATTTACATCTGTTAAGAAGGGAGGTATTTATTTATTTTTTTTTTCTTCTAAAGAGATTCCCTATTAGGAAATTTTACTTTTACCATATACAATTTTTTAGATTTTTTTTGTCTCAATTACATGGAATATGATTAATATTACTAATGATAACTGAAACATTTATATACAACAAACAAAGGTTCATTAAAAACGTAAATATCGCAGCCTACGGCACTTCTGCATAGATGGAGATTACAAACATGGGGGAAAAAAAACAGAGACTAATGTAAGTTTATTTGATCAGAACTCTTCCGTAAGAGTAAAGATCAATGTTCTGTAGAAATTCACTCGAGTCAAGCCGAAATTTTAACTTTCGGGCCGGGCTCGGGCCTGGAAATTTCGGCCCGTGCAGACCTCTATGGCAAACCACGCTCGCTAATCCACATCAATTGATTCTGGATATGATAAGGAATCTAGCGCAGCCTATTGAGTGTTCGAAGCCAAAATAAACAATATTACTCTTTTTTTTTCTTTTGGTATAAAATGTTTTGTGCAATTCTATATTCAATAGCTTCAGAGATAAAAAGAAATTCGGAAAAAAACACAGAATAAAAAACACCATCTTTAGGGCGATATACACCAAAATGTCATTCATATTAACTGAATATGATGAAGTTTGATAAAATTCTGTGTTTAACTTTTTGAGAAATTAGCTCTCACAGTCTCACGGCACACTTGCCAACTTTAGATTTTTAAAGATTAAATAAATGCATTATAAAACAGAAAATTATTTAGAAAGGTCACCTTTTACATGGTACTTATTTCATTTTAATTTGATTTGTAAATATGATCATTTTGATTTTTGGAAAAAAGAAAGTGATGCGTGCATGTTACGATAATTATTAAAAATAAAGCATAACAAAACCACTCCTGAGTGATGCATGACAAATTTTACCTGCATTAATTTATTTGAAGGTCTAAAAAAAGTATGAAATTGGATTAAATTTTGTGCGTTAATATTTTAGACATAGTAATATCGGAAATCATGAAGTTTCTATGAGTACTTCTATGTTTATCCTTGTACCAATTCTGCAGAAAATAAAATTTAAATTTTATTAAAAATAAATAAATAAATAAAATAAAAAACTTTCTAAATGCGTCATTTTCAATGTGCTAAAATATGCATTACCACAAGTGCCAGTCTTAAACTGGAAAAAATGTGAAGGGAAGTTACCTAAAAACAATGCCATATGCTTTTTTTAAAGTTGTCCTATTTTCCGTATTTTTCATTAACCGGATCGGCCTAGATCTCGACAGGTCCGAATAATCAAAATTCTACTGTATTTATTGCTGAATGCAAAAATATAAGCGATAAACTTCTATAAACATTAGTTAAATTATTATTATCAATAAAAGTGCGAATTCTGCGTATAAAGCAATTTTAAATTTAAAACAGTCGGTTAAAAATATCAAATCACATACAAACGCAAATAAATAAGAAATCATTTGGACTTACCCTTATAAAAGTCTTGAAACTTTTTATATACAGCAGAGATAAATTAAAGTTGCTATCTTCATAAAAAGAAGGAACTCATAAAATATTCATAACTAGTAGAAATGATAATTATAATGCAAAATTTACAATGTCATAAATTCCATTTTTATTTAAAACTTCATTGTAGCATTGCTTTTACGGTTACTGTCTGATTAATTATGTAAATTTTGTATAAAAAATGCATTAAATAGATGAATAATAATTTAAAAAATCTTATATCTATATATTAAAATAAAAATACTAGATCAGAAAAAAAAATAACTCCTTGTATCTGTGGTCAATAGACAATTGATGAAAATGGAGTACTGCATCTATGTATCTCTGAAATATTCTTCCGGTCTATCACAATACAGGTGTTTTTTGGTGATTCCCATAGCAACATTGAAATATATAAATGTTATTTTTACAACCAATCAGCAAGAATACGTCTGCTGAAACTAAACAACATTATTCATCAAGCTCTTTATTCCAATTGTCGAAAAGTTTGTTTTATATTAACTTGCACATCAGAATTTGAAAACTAGTCAAAACAGAAGGTTTGTATTTCCTTATAGTGAATCGCAGCTGTTATCTGCGATTTAAACATCCTTGTCTGAAATCTAAGTAAGAATACAAGTATAAAGAAACAGCATATTTACTAAGAACAAAACTTGAAATTTCTTCATATCTTTTTTCGTTCCATATGAACGCGTTTCTATGCTAAATATTAGTTTTCTTTATTTGAATTGAATATATTTGCCGGAGTGAAATTAATTAGTCGAACTATAATTTTTGAATTATATTATTTTATAGATACCGCGTTTTATTTTTTTCATTATTTTCTATTTTTGTCACTTTTGAGAAAATGTAATTATTATTCCATATACTCTCAAAAAACTTATCGCCAAAAATAAAATATACAGGCAATAAGTTGCCGGAACGCACATGTTATTGGAATGGATTTTTCTATTACTTGAAGAAATTTTGATGTTTTCATTGTAGAATTTCAAAAAATTTTGAGATTCGGTTCACGAACTTTTCAATATTTTGATAGAAAATAGAGATACGTAAAAAAAATCAGTTTTGAATAGAAAAATCTAGTGCAAAGTGTTGCTGCTCAGTAAACTGAGCAGTCTTTTGATTCAGCAAAAATGCAACTTTAGATATTGGAGGATTTCAGGTAGTTTCAGCAATAGATTAGATTGATGAATTTTCTGTATTTTCGAGAAAATGTGTAAATTAAAACAGATTTTTTTTAGCTGTAGTAGTAATAATAAAAACAATCGGAAAAACATCTTCAATTTCCATTTTGCTTTAGAGTGTATATAGATCGAGTGCAGAAAGTGCGATGTTTCAAACTTTGATAAAATACAAAATTTAAATCTGAAACAAAAACTTAAATATGAAATTCCCAAATTAAAAACAAAAGATAAATGTAAATGAAGTGAAAAATTGTAAAATAGTTGGAAACCTGAAAGTGAGTTATTTTAATATCAGCGAAAAGCGACCCGCAATTAAAAATATATCCAAAATTTCTCGTTCCGAGTCCGTCGTGTCAATGTCGAAATATCCATGTGATTTGAAGAGACTTTTCTATTATTTTAAGCAATTTCTGCCTTCTGATTGGACATTTTTCGAAAATTCTGATCTTTGATTTTTGTTTCTTACGTATATTTAGATAAAACGGTTTTATACAAATTCCGTTTCTAATACAAAAAGGTAATAAGCAGCATAGCTGACATAACACCCATGTAAATTTACGAATATATTGCTTTAGCTATGAGTGTTTCAGGTAATTGGTGATTTTTAAGTATTTTTTGTGGGAGGGGAGGAGTAGAAATAACACAATTAAAGTGCACGAAAGCAAAATTTAAAACAAATGTTTCTGTTTTAATGGAATATAATCAAGGGAAAAAATAGTTGAATTCACGGATTATTTTGCGAGCATAGAGTCCTCCGCGGCTTGGGTTATACCCGATCTGAACTAATTAATCCTATATCCATTCAACTTGAACCAGTTTTTAAAAAGTAAATGACCCGAACTCGACAAACTTCGACCTAAAAGTATTCAATTTGAGCCTGATCCCAACTCGAAATGCAAGAGATAATTGAAAAAGAAAATTCCAACTTGTAAAGCAATAAGGGAAAAATAGTTTAGAATAATACCTCTAATATCAGTTATATTTTTTTAGAAAAATTACTGTATCTATATATGCACTCATTGACATTCAAATAACATAATTTTATGTTTTAAAATATGTTTTGGCGATTCTTTTGAAAAATGAAGTAGAATCGAACCCATACGTTAAAACAATTAAAACTAAACCGACTCAAAAATAGAAGTCGATCCGAACCTCTCCGAAAATATATTAATTTTGGCCAGATCCGACTCAAATCGCCAGTCGAGTTGGGTCTAATTTCCCAAGGTGATGCAGGATTCTACCCGAAACGCAATCTGAGCCCGACATCTCCACATCTCGATCTGAACCCGAAATATTTGAACCTCAACTAGACCCCATTCGTAAGACCCAAAGACCGTAACTGATGGGAAAATATATCCACACTGTAATGCAATTATGTAGAAATATATCTACAACTATATCTCCAATATCAGTTTAAACTTTTAAGTAAAAAATCAATATATAAATTCACTAACATTCAATAGATTTATTTTTTCAACTTAAAATAAATTTTGTATTCTTTTGAGAGATCAATCTTGAATCAAAAACCATAAATGTCAACATCCAACCCGAACATGAAACAATTAAAGTTAACCCAACTGGAATCCGACCCACAACGACAAAAGATTAGACTTAACCCGATACAATCCAGATTGCGAGTCGTATCAGGTTTAGTTTGCCCGACCCGATGCAGCATTCTACTTGGCATCCAAGATAGCCCCGACAAAACTTTAGTATAAATTTTATCCTTTTTCTTAAAAAATATACATGTACAGCGTTATTCATGTATCATTCTGTGAAGGCATCTATATAGATTTTTATTTTTGGAAATTATATATTTTTTTTTTTGAAAGATCGGGTTTATCTGAACTCAGTCTGCAAGAATCAAAATTCAGTCAGAAACCGACTCGTACCCAAAAGAACTAATTTAGTCAATTTGACTTAAAAAAAAAAAAACTCTATATGTTGACCGAATTTGACGGGGACGAATTTCAAAAGTCAAAATATTTTCCCCGACAACATCGAATTTTGGCCCCGATGGGGGGGCATATGCCCCCCCGGCCCCCCCTCTGGTGCCGCCCTTGTTATGCACTCAAATTTTTCATCATCCTATTACTTTTTAGTATAAAATGAAGTTATTAATACAGTTTAATGAGAGAACATAGCAACTATAGTCTGATTAGGCACTAATTTATCTTTCTGCATGAGATGAAATATGCCCCCCCCTACATTTTCTTGAGCCTGCCTATTATTCATTTCTAGCCAAGGCCCTGTCCTTCATCTTCAGCATTCTTTAATTGACAGAAAATGTCCCCCCCCCTTCCAAAAACACAATTGCTCACTCCACACATCAAATATTAAAATTTTATATGTGATTAATTTGTAAAATATACCTGTTGCCAAAAAAGCCACATTGTACGCAAAATACACAAAAACAAATTTCAACTACATAAAGCATTGAAAATCGAGTGTTTCTATTTTTCAATGAAAGAACTACTCAATAACTGCTGTATGTTAACCATCACTTTACAAAATACACAAAACTTATGTCACAAATAAATTTTAAAATGATTTAAGAAACAAACTTGTAATAACAAAAATTCATTTATCGCTTGTTTTGGGATTCAACTATTGTTTCTTATGTGTATGTGTTCTTTTATGTAAATTTCGATAAATTTTATAGAGACACTTCATCATTCCATCGCTTTCTTAAAAAAATTTACTTTCAACTAAACAGAATGCAATCAAATTCAATTTATGAAAAACACAATGTTTTAAAACTGTGCGTATTTTTTTTTTTTTCAAACTAATAAACTATGTATCTAAATTAAAATTAGAATAATATTCAGTAAACTACTTAAAAATGATTAATAATAATCAAAGAAACTATTAGTAATGAGTACAGCATTTTATAAATGCTTTAAATAACACATGATAAATCAGCAAAAAGCTGCAACATATAAAAAGACATGCAGTCATTATGGAATAGTAAATTCTACAATTTTTACTTGAAGAATAATAAAAGGAACTACTCTATCTAAGGATTAATTTATTTTGGTTAAGAAGTTGGTTACATTAAATTTATATTTTAAAAGCTACCTGAAAGAACTACTGAAGAAACACAAGACGCCATTAAAAGAATGAATCATAAATTGCATTATGATTTATTGAAAATGATTCTTAAATTCTTTCTAAAAAAACTCTGATCTTCTCTGGATTAATTGATTGACTCATTATTCAGGAATGAGTTTTTCCATCGTGATTCATTCATTGTGGGTTGGCGCACAGACTGTTAGCGTCTCTTTACTTTTGTGATAACATAGACGATATGAGTGATGCTTTGCTTGTAACAATAGCCAATTTTTGAAATCGGTTTACTGACACATCCACTTAACTAAAATAAATCAAAGGTAAGATATTTTTTTTTAGTTATTCTTCTACTGAATGTTCTAGAACTTGTAATTTGATCGTAGGGTGACACAAAATTTTATGCGTCGCAACTTTCATTTTTGCTGTCATTGCAATCATTAAAAATATTCGCCACGCGATTAAATTGAATATATGGCTAGTTGGATACAAATAGCGTTAAATTAGCTGTAACTATCATTCTGAATACTTTAATATTTTAGGATTTAAGGTGTTAAAATTTTACATAGTTTTTAAAAGATAATTTTTTTTTTGACAAACAATAATTTTCTTACTACTAAACTTGCACTATAAAAACTATCCTTTGAATTATTTTTTAAGAAAACTTTGTTAATTAACAAAATTTATAATTTCATGGTTGTGAACATATTTTTCTTACATTCTAAAACAGGATTGGCACGGTTTAAACAATTGGTTTTAACCATGGTTTAAACCAAATGGTTTTTTTCTCAAAAAAACCAATTGGTTTTTTTAGAAGAAATCTAATGATATTTTTTTTTTCTTTATAATTTACGTATTTCAGATTATTGGACATAAATAATTTCTACTTTTAACACTTTATTTCAGTAGGTAATAAGTGTTTAAATAGTGGGTTTAGGTCTTTTTTTATGCATAGGATTAAACCAGTAGGTTTTTTCTATTTAAAAAAAAAAAAAAAAAGCAATTCGTTTTTTAGAAAAAATCTAATGACTTTTTTTTTCTTTATAATTTACGAGTTTCAGATTATTAGATATAAATAATTTCTATCGTTTTTTAGAAGAAATCTAATAACGTTTTCTTTCTTTATAATTTACGAGTTTCAGATTATTGGATATAAATAATTTCTACTTTTAACACTTTATTTTGGCAATAAGCATTAGATATATTGGATTTACATCATTTTTTTATGCATGGGATTAAAATCGATACACATTGGTGAACTATTGCTTTAAAGAAAAAACATCAAACATGTGAATTGATAAAAGATAAAATAGATTCAATATTTAGTACAAAAAAAAAATATATATATATTTAATAATGCAGATTATCTAATGCAATTAATAATATAACACAATGATCTTTTAAGATTTTGCACAAGCTGTAAAAGAAATATTTCTTTTGGGAGATTATCTCAAAGAATTAAAAGCAAAGACTGGTTGTCAGCTATAGCATTTTAATAATTTTTTTTCCCTCTGCTATCTGCTAAATTTAACAACTAAAAATGTTAACTTCAAATTGTCATTCAGAAAGAAAAAATCCTAAGAAGTATTTGTAATTTATTATATGAATAATTGTGGAAAAGAATATTTATCAAACTACATCCAAATGTTTATTATTAGTAATCAAAAGATTGTTTATAAAGATTTACAGAGCATCAATGGTTCACTGTGTAGAACAGTTAAAAATTTCAACTTAAGACTGTTTGCTAAAACTGTTTAAATTGAAAAATGATTTTTTTCAATTTTCAGCATAAATTCACTATAATTATTAAAGTTAAAATATTTTGAATGAAGTTACAGTGCTTATAAACCAATAATATCTGTTTTTATCAGTACATATGCATGTATATGTAAAAAGAAAGGATGTTTAAAAAAAATCCAGTTTAAACCAAAAAAACCCAGTTTTTTGGGGGTTTTTTAAAAAAAACCTGGTTTTTTTCCAACTCTATTCTAAAAGAAACATTTTAAAATCAAATAGAAATGTTGAAGGATATGAAAAAAAAAATTTTATCATCGTATACTGTTTGTTCGTCAGAAAAGTGCTAAAGTAAAAACTATGAATAATAAAATTTGTTCTATTGATAATAACTTACATTAACTCTGAATTATTGGAGCCAGGTCAAGTATAATTGCGCCAAGTAGGACTCCTTTAACACAGGCTTAATCATCAAACATCTTGTTTCCCATTGATTTCTATGAGATGAGAAAAAAGAAAAGTTTGAATGACTATAAAGTTACAAAAATGTTAAAAATACGTACATGGATGTGTAGCAGAAAATTATTTTAACCTTTTCAGGAATTTTTTTAGAGAATTTAGATTCCATAAAAATGAAAAAAAGTCAAATAAATTGTGCTTAAGGGCAATTCCGTGTGACTCACTTTACCATTTGCTACATTTTGTAAAAAAAAAAAAAATAAATAAATAAAAATAAATCCATATACATCATAGAGATATCACATTTAGTCGTTAAAAAGATTTTTCGTTTATATCAGGGGCATAGTAATAGACAAAAATACCAATCTTATAAATTTTTATATGTGCTGTAGCAGAGGTGGATTTAAGGAGTCGCAAGGGCCAACTTTCTTTTGAATTCAAGGAGAAATGTGTTGTTTTGATAAAAGGATTTTCTAAGTTTTTTTTTTTTCAGTTAATATTACAATAGCTTTTTCATGTAATAAGCATAATTTTTTCTGTCATTTGCTACTACCAGAAATGTTTTAGTTTTCCTTTATCTTTTCTGCCGTTATGAATTACCATAACTATGATTATTTGTAAATGGAGACGAAGAAGGTTCACATGACACTTGTGTCTGAGCCAAATGGAACATTGTTAGAGACATGCTATGAAGATTTAGTTATACAGATTGAGGAAATGATTAAATTATGGACAATTACTATTCAGTTTTCATAAAGCTGATATTTTAAATTGTGAATCTTTACTTTGGTACTGATTACAGTCAAAGATCAATAATCCGCACACCCATAATCCACAATTTTATATAATTCGCATTTCTTTACAAATGTAAACAGTTAAGAAAATGTACACATTTGTGATTTAAAAATGATTTAAAAAAAAAATAATAAAATAATGGAAATAAATTAAAAAATAACCAAAAAGGGGCACAACTAAAAATAAATAGTTTTCATTTAAAAAAATAATTATCAAAATTGGTTTAGTAGAAAATTCAGGACTGATGATACGACATTTTTTAGCTTGTCTGGAAGAAATAGCATCGGAGGCTAATAATTGAAAAAAAAAATCATACTAAAACATTTATTTTGTTTTAGTATAACTCTTTTATTTTATTAACAGTAAAAAATAAACTGTATTACAGAACATATCTCATCTTTTTTATTTAAATGCACATATATATACATATTTTTTTAAATAAAATAATTTAAAAAAAACATTTTTTGAGATAGCATATTAAATTAATTATTATACAGTAGACTCCCTCAAATCCGCACTCCTAAAATCAGCAACTCTCTAAAATCCGCACATATTTTACGGATATAAACAATGAAACATTTAGTTCAGATGTAGGTGCAAAAATTTATTTTTTTTCAGTTTTATATCAATTCCATACATTTTTTAATTTATAATTTTTGTTAAGGTTATTGAATTCATGTTTTTTTCATGAAGAAAGAATAATTTATTTCTGAAAAAATAAAGATATTGCTAATATCATTGGTAATCAGAATCTTACCAAATATATTTATGTATTAATCAAGCTTTTTTAGTTATTAAATCTGGCTAAACCTGAAATAAAGTTTCATTATTTTATGATCCTGATGTGAATTAGTAATGTACCTTTATGAGGCAAGTTTCATTGAATAATTTAGGGAAAATACATTTCTTCTTTTATAATGAATATTTAATTGTACATTATTGATTATTAACTTTACCTTTCCTTTTAGTATTTTAATCATTTTTAAAAATATCTAAATTTTTATTATTTTATTTTATTACTTTTTTTAATATTTTAGTATATTGTATGCATTCATTATACTTTTGATTTTATTATTAATTACTTCAAATATTTTTTTTTAATGTAAACAAAGCAATGACCAGAAATCTGCAAAACCTCTGGTCCCAAGTTGTGCGGATTTGAAGGATTCTACTGTATTTCTTTTTTATCCTTTCATAATCATACTGATTATAGAATTAAAATGCTATCTAGGGATAATAAAATGACATATAATCCACAATAATCCATAATCTGCACAAACTTTAGCCCCAACTTATGCAGATTATAGAATTTCAACTGTATCTATACTGATAAAAGAAATTTTTGCTCTGTGTGTCTGTGTGCGACAGCTTTTTAAATCTACCGCACTTAGAAGTTTGAACACTGAACATTTGAGTGAGGATAGCATAAGTTAGTTCCTGATCCATCTGAGGGTGAAATTTTTAGTAATTTAAGATCTGGCCCCCCTGAGCCCAGACTTGCATAAAAGCAAAAGCTTTCTGCGCACATAATATTGGATCATAAACTTTCTGCAAATTAATTTATTCTTGGGTGTAATTCGCGTTTTTTGTGTGATTCATGGTCGTGATTTGCGTTTTTATGCGATTTATGAATGTAATTTGTGTTTTTTGCACAATTCATGAAAGTAATTCACGTTTTTTGAATGGTTCATGGATGTAATTCGCGATTCATGGCTGAAATTTACATTTTTAGCGTAGTCTTTGGACGAAATTCATGTTTTTCGTGCGGTCTTTGGACGAAATTCACGTTTTTAGCGCGATATTTTCTCGAAATGTTGTTGTTCTTTTACACGATTCTTTGTTGAAAAGCACGTTTTTTACGCGATTCTTTGTCGAAATGCATGTTTTTATGCGATTCTTTGTTGGAATTTGCGATTTTTTTGGGGTCTTTTGACGGCATTCTCATTAACAGTAAATAATTCATTCATAAAATTGAGGGAATATATATTTTTTTTTTACTAAGAAAAATTAAAAATAAAAATGTCTCTTTCTTAAAATTTTCTGCAAACTCCATAAAATTTTCTGTGCGCACGTGCGTCTATGTTTTACAACTCTGTCTGAGCCCTTCAAGTTTTTATGCCCTAAATTAACTTACCCCTTTTTTATCTGATTTTCATTGTTTTCAGAGGCCTTTCGTCATTTAATTATTCCCCTTTCTACATTTCAATTAAGATCCTGGTTGTCTGAGGATTGGTAGAGAGTCCTGAAAGATTTTGTGCTTTAAATTATTAATAAATTGTCCTTTTTAACACAATATTCCTTTTTGGTACCCTTTCCAATTTTTCACATATTCTACATTCCAGTTAAGACTCGAACTTTTTGTATGCCATGCATTTTTCACTTTTTAATTGTGTCACCCTCTCAATACATAACATTAAAGTTGATTCTTGGATTCCTGTCTCCGGGCCAACACTCTCATATTTTTATTGAAGGTTTAAGGCCCTTTTTATACATTTTCACCATTTTTGTGTGTTTCTTTAAAATTTTATTGTAATAATTTCTCTAATTGTCTGCTTAATTTCTTCTAATAAAGGATAAGCGCAAAGTACTAGGGTTCTTTAATATATTTTCATTTAAGTGGCCTGCTCTGATCTACCGGTTGATCTCTTTTGCACCTTCTATTTTAGGACCCTGAGATAAAAACATGTTAAAAGCTTCTAATATCTAGCACTTTAGGCATTTAATTACTCGAAAAAATGCATAGGGTATAAATAAATAATATGCATAAAATTTTAAAGAAATGCTCAAATATGGGAGTAGGAGAATTCTTAAAAAAGTGTCCTAGTGCACTCTGGCATTTTATTCAACGTTCAACTCAGATGCATCAGGAGATGCCTTGAATACCCTCACAAAAATGTTCCGCATTGTACATGCAGTAGATTTTGCTACCGTGGCGGATACACACACACAGTGTCAAAATTTCTTTTATTAGTATACCCAATTCTTCAATATAGAAGAACCCCCAAGAGTTCTAGTGAGAGGGGCTCCTTTCTTTGTAAATCCAACCCTGTGCAGGTAGTGTAAAGATCCTTATTTGGTACTGAAACTCGCATTACAAAAAAATAGGAAGTCAAGTTTTATGGATTAATGAAGACCTAGAATTTCCCCTTTTTCACAGCACAGTAAACAAGAAGTATTTCATAAAATTGAAACATACTTTCAAATTATTATATACACAAAAATATCATTGTTTTAATAGTAATTAATTATATCAATCAATATTTTGCGTGTGATTCATATTACATGGCATTGTGACTCACATTACATTTCCAGGTTATTTTCCTGGATTTTCCAGGCATTCTAATTCACCAGATTATAATTTATAAGCTTCAGTCAATATACAACATTTTCAAAATAAAAGTGAGTTTTGTTTACTTTTACTTTTAACACTATGGGGGCTCCGCCCCCCTGCTCGCTACGCTCGCCAATCCCCCGCGTAATCGCTTTGCGATTCCAAGTTGTAGACTACCCCTGCTTGCTGCGCCCACCAATACCCCATGGAATCGCTTCGCGATTCCGTTCGTTATTGCTTTGCAATAATGGTTGGAATCGCTTTGCGGTACCTTATTTTCCATACACTGTTAAAAATCTGCTGCATTTTGTTGCAACACACTCCCCTGCTTGTATAGAAAACGCTTACTTGGCCGTGAAGTGGAGCTTTCTCATTGGCTGGAATAGAGATATTATATATAAGCGGTGGAGTGCGTTGCAACAAAATGCAGCAGATTTTTAACAGAGTACACTCAATTTTGGAATTCATCCTTCTCCTCATTGGTCGAAGCATAGACGGAGCTCTTTCCTGATTGGTCTATTCAATTCATGGAAGGTGTGGTCCACCCGGACGCGTTATTTCCGGAAACCTTACACATCAGTATCATTCCAGGAATCATTGCTGGAGATTTGTTTAAGGGTAGTTTTTTTTTTACTATAGAAGGACTACAGTTCTTTAGTTCCCATGATATGTGGAATTGCTCATAAATGTTTAGTAGAATAGATCTGGATTGAAGAACTTCGCCAAATACTGCACCAAACTTATCACTTGTATCTGGTACTATTAATGACGAAAATCTGGAGAATGTTGACTTTTCCCTGTGAATGTCAAAATTTACATAGTCGCTTTGTATAATGTCCCTAATATTTTTTTTATTATCCTTACCTCTGACTTACAATGGCAAATGTCGACAGTCATAATGCATTAATGGTTAATGTTGAATATGTACATCTACTTCTATGTATTTCAGTCACACTCATTAACTTTTATTACCTTCCAACGAAATTGAAAACATGTTTATGAATTCGATTTGACTGTCTGTCTGCTTATGCTCAAATATCTATAAATATACACAGATTTTTATGCAATTGGTAAAACTTTTTTAGGCTAACATAGACATGTTTGGGGTTGTAAGGGAGAATGGGGTACAGTAAACCTAAGTGCACTGTCACCACCCGTTTTAAAACCAGATTTTTTTGGGTTTAAACCAGGTTTTTTTGGCTTAACAAGGTTCTTTTTTTAAAATAGGTTTTCCTATTACATGTACATGCACATTTATAAATAAAGTTATAACTTGTTTTAAAAATAATTATTTTTTCATTATTATTTATTTGTTTATACGAAAACTGAAATTATTTAAATTTTAAATATTTTTAGTAAAAGCTATATCTTATGTTTCGTAAATAAAATGCTATACATAATGAAACATTGATACCTTGAAAATCTTAATAAACAATCTTTTGATTGCTATTACTATAAATAAATATATGATGTAGTTTCATTAATAAAATATACTTTCGCATGGCTATTCAAAATAATTTCTTTGAAATACCTGTTAATGCGAGGTCTGAGTTTTCTGTTAGAAGACTACATGAACAATTATATTTTACTGAAAATAATGCTTTCTATAAAGAATTCTTGGAATGATTTAACCTTAGCAGTGGAGTCTTTACACACTGTGAGAAGTATTGTGTAAACTGTTTGACATTTCTCCTCTGAAACCCCCCAGGTTAAAGGACAAAATGACAACAGCGAAATGAACCAAAATACCTATTTGACAGCTTTTTAGACAAATGAAAATATTGATCTTAAAAAGAAAGTAGTTTCATAAATGCTGTCATCCTCTAAAACATTTAAACGGTCATAAGACTACACGGGCTTTCTTCCTATTCTATATTATAGCACTTAATACTTTTAAATGTCTAAACTAAAAATTATATCTTTTTAGGCATTTTTATGAGACATTTTTAAATTATGTGTGTAAACCTTGTCTTGACCTCCTTTCCCTCAAATTTTTTTGGCTGATCTAAGTAGTGGGTTTGATTATGCAATAGAAGATTTAAATGTATGTATATAATATAATGGTACATATTTTAGATAAATGTAAACAGATGCTTCACTAGCACCCAATTTTTCAATGTTTTCTTTTTCGGCTTCTTATTTTAAGTTTCTTTTTTATTCTTAAATTATAATCGTCCCAATCAAGAAAATTTTCTTTTAAAGCTTGAATAAAATCTTAAAGGTCATTTTATGTTATTAACGATAAATCCTCATTTCACAAAGGAAAACGTTTTTTTTTCTAAATATTGCATTAATTTATTTTATTTTTACTAAATTCACATGTCTTAAATTTTCTTTTTTGAGCTTCATATATGTTCATCTATGCATGAAATTTGCATTCCACATGCATACTAACATATTCTAGACTAGACTCGCTATGTATCATGATAACCGCTCAGATAAGACTTAAAAGTAAAAATTATTTACATCTAGCGATGTAGTGGAGGGTATACAGGGGTGTATCCTGTAAACCTAGATTTTTTAAAGGTGCACTGTATACCCTCTGTTTCTGAAACAGGTTTATAATATACACACTGTAGGGTATACACTCTAACTTGAGTGTATAAGCTCTGCTTAGAGCGTATATCATCTATTATTTTAACGACTACACCCCTGTGTACATTCAATAATTTGAAACACTTAAATAGCAAAAATAAGAAAATATTACCGTAAAATACCGTTAATCCCCCCCCCCAAACGAAATAAAAAAATCGTACAATAGTTAGAGGGGGGCGCTTACACGGGATTTTTTCGCGATCGTTCAACAAAATTTACAGGAATGAATCATCATTAAATGAATGAATCATGAATTTTGATACTTGAAAAAATTTGGGTTTTTTTATTTAAAAACGTAAATTCTGTCAAAAAAACGCAGAAAAAAGGAGAAATTAGTAAAGAAAAGCCAAAACAAGCATGAAATCAATTAAAAAATCTTGAAAAAACACACATTTCATCAAAAATTCATGATTCATTCATTTCAAAATGATTCATCCCACTCTTAATCGCCTTTGAGAATCCGGAGGGAGGGCGCTTTTTCGGGATTTTTTGAAAATTTCAAATTTCTTATAAAGTGGGGAGGGGGCGTTTGATCGGGAAGGGCGGATTAACGGTATTTTATGGTATACTAGATTTGTTCTAAAAAACCAATTGGTTTAAACTGTGCCAATCCTGCTGGTAACAGAGTGAAATCTTAATGTAACTCCCCCCTCCCCTCAATGTAGGAATGCAAGAAAAATAAAGGCTTGCTAAACCAAAAAAAAATGGAACAAAGAAACTCACAGACAATTATTCATTAGCATATATAACGAAAAGTAATCAATAGAGAAAATAACTTAATATTATGTCTTATCATTGAGGTTTTGAGGGATGATTCAATCCTTAGTAAATCTTAACTAATCAAGCAATTTAAGTAGTAAAAATGTATTTTTAGCTGAAGTCTGCCCTTTATTTAAGCCTTAAAAGATGAAGAAAGAAAGTTGGGTTTTTCTTTTTTTCTAACCAGAAAAATTAGTTATTCTGCCCTGTAGGTTTATAGCTTATACAAAAAGTTGGGTTTATTAAAAATGTTTGTCATTTTAGAAATTTATTAATTTATCATTTTTTTTAAATCTTTGCTTGTAGATTTTGCGTAACTTGGATTTTGCATTTTTCAATAATATGTAAAATAAATCAACACATTAGGGAAAAAATAAAAAAAAAATAAAAAAACACACTTTTTTTAACCGTTTGGTTTAAATTAAACAATCCTGACCGCCTCTTATGTTTTATTTATTAAAAAAAAATTTTTTTTAGACTAATTGATTACAGCACTGAATTGATCACTTATAGCTTTTAAAACACATTATTAGCTCAATATGATTCAATTTATCCTGACTGGTTATTTTCGGATTTTAAAAATAAATTTTTTTCATCATTGTACGTTTCTTTATTATAAATTAAAGGTTATAGATAAATAAGGAAATCAGATTTTTTTAATATAAATGTAAAAAGATACTTGTTTTTATTTAAAATTAAAATTAATGTGAAATTAATGATATAATATTACTATGCCAAACGAAAGCTTTAAATAATATTTTTATAAGAATGTGTAGAAATTCAACATGAGGCAAAGTGGACCACAATCCACTCTGTTACTGTAATGCAGAATTATCAATATAATTAATTATTGCTTACTCTCTACAAATAAATGCTGTTTTAAAGTAATTATTTAACTGTAAAATATAGTAAAAAAAGAAAAATGTCTATGTATCATAGTAAGAAATGTTTTCGTTTGTATTTAATGCTTTTAAAACAATACAAGTATTTTATCAGTTGTAACCGGTTATTACTAAAACAATATCTAGCATTTTCTAAAATTTCAACAATCATTTTAGAAGTAATATAAAACAAATTTGGAATCAAAACTTTATGGTTACCGATTATTTCAGGAAAATTTCAGGCTCATAAGTATTTTTGAGTTTCATTTTCCAGTTTTCGTGGAGATGACTTTATTTTATTTAATAACTTCACCTTATTTTCAATTGCTGCTGTATCAATCTGTTGTTATTTAAAAAATATAATTTCCTTTTAGATAATTTTTCTGTTTATTTTGTAAATGTTTTGTTGGAAATTTTTACTTGAAAAATTTGCATTATTATGCTATTTTGGAGATATAGGGGGAAAGAAAGGGGACCTAAATTTATAAAAAATAAATTTATATTGTAATTCAAATAATGCTTAATAGATGACCATGTACCCCAGTGGGTGGACCAGTGTAATCCACTTCTGGGGTACACTTGTCCATTTTATGAACGTATACAAATATTTATTTTTTAAGTATTTGAAAATACTGTGTTATGAAAAAAAAATGTATATATTTTATACAAATATTTATATATTTTTAACATGTTTGAAAATATGTTCTGAAAAATTATGATGCATATAAAACTGCTTAAGGAATGTTCAAGTATATTTTTAGGCAGAATAGATTTTCCATTAAAGAGAAAAAAAATGTAAACTCTAAAAGTAGTCCACTGTGTACCAGTCTCCCCTACAGTAAAACCTGTCAAATAGGTAATTATCTTTACAGAAACTTGCCTTAAAGAAAAGCATTATATGGTTTTTACATGGATCACCATACAATTCAATTTGCTAAAACCTGCCTGAAAGTTATTTTTCATCACTTATTAATTGTTCCATTAAAAAAGGTTTTAATAGGTACTTATAAATACAGTGAAACCTGTAAAAGCGGAATCTTTCTTCAACGTAATCCTGTCGCAAATAGAAGAGTTTCAGAATACCGACGAAACGAACAAACAATCTTATTTATAAAGAATATCTTAAAAATATGTTTGATTGGTCTTCTTTATACGAATTTAATATTTCGAACTGAGCGAAAAATTGCCCAGGCCGGGAATCGAACCTAGATCCTTGATATACAAGGTCAAAGTTTTACCGTTTAAGCTAACTGGGCGATAGCCGGCTGGGATTTTTCGCTCAGATAACCTTATTGGCCATAGCATCTGGTCTGTCATTTAAACAGCTCGGCAAAATAAACCGCAGATGTAATGGAACTCCATATAACGATGGGTACATAGATATATTATTATAGGGGTTCGATTCCTGGCCTGAGCAATTTTTCGCTCAGTTGGAAGTATTCAATTCATATGGTAAATTTACCAATTAGTTTGATTGTGCTAAAATAATAGTGCACTTTTTTAAATGGAAGTCTAAAATGGTATTTTTTTTCCTGCTCCTTACAATCACGTCTTGACAAGATTGACTGTGTGTGTGGGGAATAAAATATTTAGAGTAACTTTAAGAATTTGTGTATATCTTTAATTAATTACAAAATTTTAAAAAATAGCTTGTATAAAATAAAGTTAGATTTATCTTTATAATTGTAGCTAGTAATACATCGAAAATACATTATGATATACCAAATATTTTATAAACACTATGATCTAAAAAACTGAGCCCATATTGAAAAGTTAAAAATATTTTAGTAACGCTTTGTACAATATAAACATTTTCTTACAATAAAAATAAGATTAAAAGGTTAAGTTTAAACTTAGAACTATTGTAAATGTTATTCAAGTTTTATTGAAATATTTTCCTTGAGAATTTTTATTTTAGACATTATAACTTATATATTTAACTTATTATTGGTTCGTTTATAAATGTAGTTCATTTTGAAGAAATTTCTGACTGCTATAAATTATTATCTGGTTAATTTTTAAGAAGAAGACAAACAATTTTGACTAAAGAAATTTGTGATATGCTCAATAAATATAGTTTATGTTGGTAAAATAGCCTTGTTACAATTGTCTAAAACAGCCGTAATTCTTCTGGGTTTCTCTATTTTATCTTTCGCCGTTTTTGATGCCATATTTGGCTTCAGTCGTTTCTATCGATATCTAGTCGTAAACTTCAAGGATGTTAATTTTTTAAAGCAATTTTATTTGCCATTGATTTACACATTTAAAAAATTGGTTGTGTAAAGAATTTTCGTTATTTTATTTCAAAAGCAATTTATTTCAGATGGTTCGAAACAGTTTTAGAGCGTTTTCCGAGTTCAGTAGTAAGTTCTCGGAGTTTAGCATTTGAATTTTATTCAATTTAAGCTTTGGATTACTCATTGTTAAAAACAGAACCTCCTTACCACCCTCTTTATTAGAAATGGGAATGCTCGGAAAAATTGGGAAAAAAAAACAGTTTTTTTCGGTTCCGAAGGCTTATTTTTCAATTTTTCCGAACTGGAAAAATTGAAATTTCATTTATGAAATAATATAGTAAAAATTTTGTAATAGCTACGTTCTCATACTTTTTATTTTATTTATTTTTATGTTGAGTGTCCCACATGAAAACTTTAATGTGGGTAATCTGATCTCTGAGCAGAAATCTGTTTGAGAAGACTTGAAAGGATCCTTCTTATTTTTTTCTTGTTTGAAACACAAGACCCTTCGCAAAATTTCTCTTGAAAATAGACATTTCAGAAAAAAGTTTAATCTACAAATTGAATCTTTCGCAAATGTAGTGATTGAAGAAAAAGAAATCTCATGCCATATAGCAGCTGAATCTTATCAAGTTGTATAAATGCATATATAACCTTATTAAAAATGTCTAAATAGGACTCTAAAAATAGTAATAATTTCTTATTCACAAATTCTGAATACATTTTGTATAAGTATATATACAAGAAATTCACAATTTCACAAAAACAGGATTACATGAAAAAAATCTAGATATATAATTAAATGCAACTTCTCTTTTTAAAAATTAATCCATGTGCAAAATTATTTCAATAATATGCCAATTAATGGAAATGGTAAAATTAAAAATTTAACATAAAATTTGAAGCATGCATTTATTACTTTTTTCTATCTTTTCAAGAAGTAAGTATTGAATTCGTGAAAATTTTGACTTCCAGTTTTTGGTGTATTTAAACGTTTTAGAAGGTCTTGAACACGATTTGATAGTTTTTGGAAAATATCTGTCACTCTGTGAGTCTGTATGGGACAAAAATTTTATGGGCACTCGATCTCAAGAACTGATGCACATAATTTCACAAAACTTTAGATTCAGTTACACCTTGATATAAACTCGAGATGTTTAGTTATTAGTGTATATCGCCCAATTGATGGCGCTGCTATGCTGCATTATTCATAATTTCCACAATAGTTCTATCTCAAAAATTAATGTATGTATTTTCATAAAACTTCAGATTAAGTTAATCTTTGATATAACTTTGTGCACATTACTTTTTGGTGTAAATCGCTCAACAGATGACGCTGCTGTGCTGCATTATTCATGATTATCGCAATAGCACTATCTCAAAGACCAAAGAACGATTTTTTTATCAAACTACAGCTTCAGATAGTTCCTGATATACAGGGTGGTCATAAAAAAACTTTGCCGATATATGGAGCTCTAGTGGCCAGTCCGCTCAACCGATCGAGATGAAATTTCAGATATAGCTATTCAGAGGTATGAGCTCGAGATTCTGTGAACGGCAACAAAATGGCGCTCACGGTTACGGTTATAGTTACAGAAACTCGAAATTTTCCAATGGCAACACCCATTTTTTTTCATCGCAAAATGCTCAGCGCATGCGAAAACCCTAAAGAGCGTTGGAACCGTACGTGTGTCGCAAGAAACGGACATGTTATGCACGCACAAAAAACCCTTCTGGGAATCCTCGCCCCATAGAAAAAAATCTATTGGGGTGCAAGGAGGAAATTTGCATATGACACAAAGTCAGTACACTAATCTCTGATTACAATACAGATCAGAGAAACTAAAACATTTATTTTGATTACACATTTTCCACATGGGTGCCATCACCATGCAATGTCTGTTATGGTACCCATGTGAAAAATGTGCAATCAAAATAAAAGTTTTAGTTTCTCCGATCTGTATTGTAATCAGAGATTAGTGTACTGACTCTGTGTCATATGCAAATTTCCTCCTTGCGCCCCAATCTGGTTTTTTCTATTTTGGGGGGGGGGGAAGGATTCCCAGAGCGGTTTTTTGTGCGTGCATAACATGTCCGTTTCTTGCGATACACGTACGTTTCCAACGCTCTTTAGGGTTTTCGCATGCGCTGAGCATTTTGCGAGGGAAAAAAATGGGTGTTGCCATTGGAAATTTTCGAGTTTCTGTAACTATAACCGTAACCGTGAGCGCCATTTTGTTGTCGTTCACAGAGTCTTGAGCTCATACCTTTGAATAGCTATATATGAAATTTCATTTTGATCGGTTGAGCGGACTGGCCGCTAGAGGGGGGGGGGGAGGAGCTAGAGCTCCCTATATCGGCAAAGTTTTTTTATGACCACCCTGTATATTAGTGTTGTTTAGTTTTTGGTGTAAATTGCCCTATAGGTGGCACTACTATGCTGCATTTTTCAAGATTTCGTTATAGCTGATTAACTGAATGTTTTTTCAAGGTATTGAATCTAAAATTGACCTCCATTTTACCTCCATAATGTACAGTAATGTTGCAATAACATGGGCAGTTTGCATTAGAAAAGTACAACTGCGATGAAAAAAAAACCCATATTTTATTACAAGTAACTATGTTCCAAATTATACATTCCCTCTTGATTAAACTTTGAATTTTTGTAGTTTTTTAAAGCACACTAGAAGTTTATCTCTGTATGTAACTGCTTTTGTTAATTCCTCAAATAGCGAGCATTTTCTATTTGTAGTGTTCTGTTTTCACAGCTTTTGAGTTCCATTCTTAGAAATATGAAATTACCATATGGAAACACTATTGAATATGGTTTCTTACTCAAGAATAGGATACCAGATTTCAGGATAAAAAGAAAAATATTATGTTTAATTAAACTTTAAAAAAATATATATTTTTCTGAGAAGAAGAAAAATGATTTCACACCCCCCTTTCCATTCTTAAACGGCATCTCACTTAAAATAAAAAGAGAAATAAAAAAACTAGGAAAACAAGTACCATTAACACCGAATCCCTCCCTCTTCAATTTAATACGCAACGATATAGAAAAATACGATGACTTACAAACAGCTGAGATTTATAAAATTTCATGTAAAAATAATAATAATGAAGATATTGTATACGTAGGGATGACCAAAAGGAAAATTGAGGAAAGATTAAGCGAGCATATTCGAGACTTAAAATACAATAATCAAAAAACAGCACTGGCAAGGAAAAACACAGAAACTCCAATTAAAAATAAGACAATAGAAATTGAAAAAATTGCAAATTATGGATGCCTCCACGATGCCCTGATCAGAGAAGCAATAGAAATAAAAATCTTACAAGAAGAAAATGAGAAAATAGTAAGTAATGATATGACACACGCAACTATTGATAATAGATGGCGCCAGCTTTTCTCTCAAGCAAAGGGAGAAGGAGGGAAATTTCGAAAATCTCTGCCGAAAAAATGAATGAGTGGATTATTCTTGACTGAAGATGCTTAGAAATAGGCGTAAGCGTTTTCAAGTGAAAAAAATGGAGGAAATGAATTACGTTGAACTATGAATGAAAATTAAAAAGGTAATGAATCTTATATGAACTTATGTATTTAAATACTGGGACTCTCTGGACCAATTTTTGTGGACAAATCTGTGTTTTTAGCTTGAACTTCGAACTATCATTATCATCATTTTTTAAACATTTTAAAAGGCTCGATGCAATATACTTACTTTTTTTAAAAAGGAATTGTGAATTGGTTTTATTGTATATAATAAATTGTACAGAATACTATATTAATAACTGATATAATATAAATAAACATGTTGAAATAAACATAGAGTATTATATGTTTATATGCTATTTTTTGAAAAAGAATTTTGAATTTTTTAGTAGTTGGACGTAGAAAACTCCCCCATTTTGAACTTACGATAATACCTGATATAATTGGTAAATATGCGGATATAAAATATTTTCTGGTTTCACCGAGTAAAAATCTAACAGTCAATAAATCCTATGCTATTTTTTAGTTGCAGACCTGAGTAAGCCAAACTAAAACTTAGTTTTGTTTGAATTTAGATTATAAATCTAAATCAAAACTTTGAGTTGAGATTGGAAAGCTATACCAAAACTAAACATATTTTTTAAACGAAATAAAATTATAATTGTAAGAAAAAAGTGTAACAATGTAAAAATATACATTTTTTTAAACAAACAATGGAATTTTTTGAATACTGATATTGATAATAATGACAAAACTGCAACAATTTCTTTAAACTAGTATCATTTACTTAAAAACTATACTTGTGTAAATGGAATGCATAATTTATTTCATTCCAAACTGCAGACATATTTGCTCAGGTTCTTACATTAGGTCAATTGGTAGTTAAACATTTAACTGAAAAATCATTTCAACAGAGATATGAAATAGCAAGCAATAGTGTTTTAAAAATTCTTAGGCTGTGGGAAAAAAAAAAACTAAACTTTTAAAAGCAGGCTTTGCTATTTTCTTTTTATTTTGTAATATAAAGTGAAAATAATTTTCATTTAATACAAATAAATGGGGAAAAATGTTTATTATCTAATATTCTCTAAGAAAATATAATTTATTTGAGAGAAACAGTCATGAAAAATCAATTTTTCCGTTTTTTCCAAAAAAACCGGTAAAAAACCAGTTTTTTCCGCCACTTATATTTTTCCGGAAAATTTACATCTCTACTCTTCATACACATCTCTCCTTCCATAAAAGAAGTTTCTATAAGCAATGTTAAACTGGGCATTCAGAAGTCGTAATTTTGGTCAATTCAGATGATTGAGACATTTTTCAGCAGGAAGGGATTTTTGCAAATCTGGAAAGAGCAATTTGAAATTCCGAACATGGGTAGAACCCCCCCCCCCCTTCCCTTCTAGACGATTGATAAACATAAAATCCTAAATGTTCCATTGATACATTGTGATGCTTTGATGAGGAAACCCTTTAAATTTGACGCTGTAGTGTAATGCGTGTAAAAGACGTTTCCGATGTTTCTCGTATCCTTTTCAATTCGTACAAAAATTATGAACTTTCCCATAGTTCTGTAATTGCATTAAATGTCCCATACAATGGGGGAAAACAAAATTACAATACCAAATAAATGCATAAAAAATCTCCCTTCAAAATTCATTAATTTATTTAAAAATGATTACGGTCGAAAAATTCAGTGACAAAAATTGCCATAATTTTGTAACAACCCACCATAACATCAAAACTGCTCAATATCTCTCTGTTCTTTCCCTAAATGTCAATGAGACTCGAAATAAAATAATTCAAACAAGAAAGAATCATTAATATCCTGAAATATTCTTTAAATTTTTCATGAGATGTGTCGTCCGTCTACATTGAATAGCCAACTTGACAAGGAATTTGTATGATTAAAAAAGATCCAACAAAGTTATCAGTTGCAAAAAATTCTGCTCTTTTGAATTTGCCAAAAAACTTTTTAACTCCAGTTTCTTATTTCCTGCTTACTGATTGACGAAAACTCTTTTACAGATGAAAAGACACCATCAGCATGTTTCAGAACTGAAGATACTAAATCATATTCAGATTTTTTAAGGTATTTTAAAAGTGGCAATAAAAGTTCCCAATTAACCAGTTCAAGAATAGAGTTGCTTTTATTAATTCCAGGTAGTACATTACGTTATAATATTGTTTGACATAAAATTGTAAAATAAACAAAGATAAGTGTTTCGAAGCTCAATCAGTGTGCCGTTATTGCATTGATATAAATGTTTTTTTCTCTTAACTTTCAGCAACAAATGGTCCCATCAAAACGCATTTTCATCTTAGCAGGTATACTTGTACACTTATTCTTTGGGACTGTGAAATGTATCTATTTACGGAATGATTCCGGGTTTACCAAAAATGATGGAAACACAATTGCAATTACAATTACAATTGTTCCGTTTTAGATAGGTTTCAAATTTTAGGAACTATAAAAATAAGTAATGTTGTTTTCGTATAATCCTTATGTTCTTTCCCTTTAAGATAGGTCACCTTCGTAGAATTCATCGCAATATATTTATGCTCTTCATATGTGCACTGCAGAGAAAATATGTTGTAATAGTTTTAGAGGATACAGTTAAAACGGAATATGTTTATGTTGAAAATTTGTCTAAACAGAAAAGTTCATAGCATTGGCAAAAGATAGAGCTTTGAACCATGCCGTTTAAGATTATACCTTTTAACACCTGTCTAAAATGGTATTTTTCATGCGTTGTTTGTGATTCCGTCTTAGTGGTTTTGAATGCATGATTCAGAAACCCAGATATCCGTTTGGAATGGAGGAGTTCACAACGACCACTTGGCTATGCCACTGGTTACATTATTTAATTGCAGTGTAAATTATGTTAAATGATACAGAATTTTTTAGCAATGAGCATTATTATCTATATATTTAAAAGACCTGGCTGTTTTTTTTAGTCATCAGCCCTGAGCTTTCTACTCGGCCGATTTTGATAATTATTTGTTTAAATGAAAGTTGTTTATGTGTAGATGTGCCCTTTCTGGCTAATTTTTAATTTATTTCCATTTTTATATTTTATTTTTAATTTTAAAACCTTTTTAGTGACAATTCTTCAAAACAGTGGCAATAAGTTAAGCTTTTCTCACTATAATAAAAATTTATTTTGCTTTATTACTTTCCACCAATCAAGAGCTTGAAACTCATCGGTGAATGTGAATCGCATTTCAAAGAAAAAATATAATGGTTTTCATAAAATTTAATAAAAAAAAAGATTGCACGTAATTATTCACTAATCACCGTACAATACACAGATTATTTACTGAGTAATATTGTTAAGTATTATGTAAATAATATAACAGAAAATAGACTTTAATAAAATATAATATCTAAAGAGAAATTTTGTCGATGGAGAAAATGTTGTCATTTAAAAACGAGATAAATTTGTTTCATGAATATAACATACATTGTTATAACTGTGTCAGTGAGGATGTCATATTCACTGACTTTCATTCCTGCATCTAAATAAACTGAACTTCTATTTATTTAAAGGTCCGTGGTATGCACAAATGAAAATATTTCTATAAATTGCGCTATTTCTATTTAATTATAATAGATATTTTATGAAACTAAAGAATTTTTAAATAACTGCATAAATTACGCTTTTATTTCGGAAAAGATGAGTGTTTCTGAAGGTGCAAATGATGCCATATTAGAAAAAAAAAGAATAAAACCTGTGATATGCCGTTATTACGATATTTCTATTTTACATAATATCAAAAATTAATTAAAATCATTACATTGTATTAAAATTATTATTTAAATTAAAAATAAATAAAAAAAATTCTGCATATCAGCAACAAACACAAAATTTTTTATTCTTTTTAATAACAAAGACATCGTTTTTCTTTTCGTTGCTATAACAATCAAATTAATTTTGACAAGGTCATGGAGTTCATCACCAATATATAAATTAAATTTAGAGCTATAAATGTGTTGTGGGTTGGTTTTACAGTTTAGTAACTCTCTGTTTCTATTATAATTAAAATGTTTTATTGATATTATAATTGTTGCACAGTTACCAAGCGATTTAAATGGAGAAAAAAGTAAACTATGCAGATAATTTTGAATTCGTCTTCTGAGGTATTATATTAACTTCTTTAAAAAATGGCATTTAAATAATGTTTAAGATTTAAAAACCACATTAAAAAGAATTGTAGCTGAAGTTAAGTCCAACATAATGATTTATGAGTTGTTTTCCTTATTTTTTCTTATTTTTTGAAGTTTGTGCATCTTCATGAAAAGTTATGTTATCACTAATTTAAGAGGTGGCAATTGTTTATTTCGCTCAGTATCTTATTGTATATATAAGACTGATGTATATCACATTTAATATATATTCTTTTCCGTCTAATTTTGACGGGTGCAACTAGTTAGATTTAAAAAAAATTCTGAAATCCGGAGAATTTCTTACTAAATGCATTTCCATACTAAAATTTTATTACAAGTAAAATTATTCATTTTCTCTCTGTTCTTTGTCAAATTTATCACCGTTTCTTTAGATGATATTAAGTTACAGAATTTTCTCCTCGAGTTTACTTTATTTTTTAATTATAATGAGTTATTTATTTTGTCGCTATTTATTTTACTCATAATTTAATTTTTATACTGTTGGGGACATCTGACGCACCTTTGATTCTGCTAATTTCACATACTTGGGAGTCTATTGTACTTTTTAATACTAGGGTAGAAATTTTATTACAATTTATTTTCTACATTAATTTTAAAATTTCGTGAGAAAATTATTTCCTTGTTTGTTTTTTAATGATTTGTAAAAACTGATATTAATTTTATTTTATTGCAGATGCGTTAAACCATTAATGTACCACATCACATCACTCAAAATATCTTCAGTGTGTGAAACAAATCTAACAAAATATTTTTTATGAGAGCTTTTTGAAAAAGCAGCTTCTAAAATCTGCCAGGAAAATCTTTTATTTGTGAGCTATGCAAGAATTTCTCCCAAAACACTCTTTATTGTGTGAAGTATGCAACAAAAAATTCTTTTATAAGAGCCATTTAAACAAGCATCAGTTAATTCATACTGGTGATAAATGTTTTGTATGTGATATATGCAACAAGAAATTCTCTAATAAGGGCCATTTAAGCACACATCTGTTACGTCATACTGGTGAGAAACCTTTTGTATGTGAGATATGCAACAAGAAATTCTCTCAAAAAGGCCATTTAAGCAGACATCTGTTAACTCATACTGATGAGAAACCGTTTGTGTGTGATATATGCAACAAGAAATTCTCTCAAAAGGGCCAATTTAGCAGCCATCTGTTAAGTCATACTGGTGAAAAACCTTTTGTATGTGAGGTATGCAACAAGAAATTCTCTCGAAAGGGCGTTTTAAGCAGACATCTGTTAATTCATACTGGTGAGAAATCTTTTGTATGTGAGATATGCAACTATAAATTCGCTCGAAAGCATGATTTAACGAAGCATCTGTTAACTCATACTGGTGAAAAACCCTTTGTATGCGAGATATGCAACAAGAAATTCTCTCGAAAAGGTGATTTAAACAGACATCTCTTAATTCATACTGGTGAGAAACCGTTTGTGTGTGAGACATGCAACAAGAAATTCTCTCAAAAGAGTGGTTTAAACAGTCATCTGTTAAACCATACTGGTGAGAAATAATTTTTATGTAACATATGCAACAATAATTTCTGTCGAAAAATGATTTAAGGAAGCATCTGTTAATTCATACTGGTGAGAAAACTTTTGCGTGTGACATGCAGTGAGAATTTTACTACAAAGATTGATTTAACGAGGCATCTCTTAATTTACACTGGTAAGAAACCTCTTGTACGTAAGATATGAAACAATAAATTCTCTCAAAAGGATGATTCAAGATAGGTTTGGATAATTCGTAATGGTGAAAAACTTTTCGTGTGCGAGATATTTGACAAGAAATTTTTTCAGTAGAATGATTTAGCCAGGAATATCTTAATTCACACTGGTAACTTCACTTTTGAGTGTGAGATATTAGAATTAAACCTTTTCAGTGTGAGATATGCAACAAGAAAGTCTTTCAGATGTTTGCTTTAAGCAAAATCTTTTTATTCATACTAGAGAGAAACCATTTGTGTGTGAGATTTGTGTCAAGATATTCTTTCAAATGATTAGTTCGAAAAAGCATCTGTTAATTCAAAGTGGTGAAAAAACTTTTATGAGAGATTAAGAAAAATAAATGCCAAAAAAGCTATCCAAGTGGTATATTTTGCTCCTAAAATGCGTTAATTACAGTAAATTAACCGTAGAATATTCAGAAATATAAGAATATATACATTTCTTTACATTAATTACAGTTTGTAAAATAGAAGAGTGGTCAACGAAAAATTTCCTATTTAATCCTGTAAATCAAGAGCCATACGATGTGACAAAGCAAACAAAATTTTATTTTTATCATGCTTTATATTATCTGAAAAGTATTAAAAATCTGTTTATTTTTTCACTTATACGCCTGTAAAATTTTATAATGATAGTATTTAAGTTATAAAAATTTTTGTTAAACCTAATTTCGCACAATAAACTTCTTTGATGGTAAAATTGATTTTCTTATAAATATTTAAGCTGAAAATCAAAATGTTAGTTTCGAAAATGGTATGGCCCCTTGACTTACCCATAATAGTGAAAAAAAAATTATGTGTCTTTGAAACACTGATTGTTATTTTTGAAGATACTAACAGTCTGATGGCATTTCAAATGTAAGTAAAGTTTGTAAATTTTTTTTGAACTATCCTTTTCTCATCAGGATTCTGTTAAAAGAAACTATCCTAATTTAATTGTCATGTCCTTACTGCTAGCTTAAGTAATCTTTTAAGTTCCTTCATTTCAAGATTGCCTATTCCAATTATTATTTCGCAAAGAGATAACAGTCTGGTGTGATTTTTAAATGTCTGTAAATATTGGAAAAAAAAGAATGAAATATTTGCTTACGTCAGCCAATTTAATCTCAAATACTTTCCATGATATTGAAAAAAATATGATTTCGATATACCTCATGCCCATCTGATTATGAGTTAACTCTTTCGGATCACACACATTACCATGTAATTGGTGTCAGATACCTGGGTTTATTATGGCACATTAGTTATTGAAATTGAATGAATTATGTACAATCAATCCGGGTAACTTTGCTGTACTTTTACGAAACTTTGATCCATTCTGCCATGGTGGAAACTTGACGAATTATTTCCACTGAATTACTAAACTCACACTAGTGCATCTATCTATATTTTTAGACTAAAACTTTGCCGTTAACCTAAATGGTGTAGCAGATTTTTTTTTTTTTTTGTCCCTTGGACCAAAATTACTCTGATTGGCTATAACATTTGTAGATCGTTCAGGGGGACGCTCAAAATAATTCGATTTTATATTATAGTCTATGTGGAAAATCGTTTGTGCTCTTTTTTACAATATTTGAAAATAAATATTGAATGAAATGATTGTGAATTTCTGAGATTTCCTGAAGCATGCTTTCTGTAGAATAGGGGGTGAAAAGTATTTATTATGTGTTTACATTTCGTATATTGTCGATTATAAGGCTTTCTTTTTTCAAACGAAAAAAATGAAGAGAAGCTTATAATTGAGATTCACAAAAATTATTAAAAAACCTATTCTTATCTTTAATATAGAAGTAAAGATAGTGAATACAGGGATGATAATTTTCGGTTTCCACCCGATTCCTGCATAAAACAAATTGGAAATTGCACATCAAACATAGCAAATGAGGTGCGTTCGTATTATAACAAAGTTTTAAAAATATTCAGGTTTTGATGTAATAGTATACAGTACATCAAATAAAGTATCGGCCGAAACCTTTTGTGTGTTCTTGTAAATACTATCTGCTTTCTATTATACAGGAAGTAACTTGTAGTAAACCTCAGCACCCTGTATGAATTTCATAAAATGGGAAATATTTTAGTAGTATTAAAATGCGTTCCAAACAGTGTTTCCTCTCTATACAATTGTGTAATAGAATACTTTTTTGTGGCCCTGTAAATTTATAACAAATATTCTTAGCACAACAGATTGTGCAGCATGGTATTTTTTAGTATATATTTCTTAGATACATATGAATTCTATTGTGTTCGACAGAGTATAACATCATTTAAATTCTCTTGAAATTATTTTTTCCATTGACCGTAATGTAACAGAATACTTTTGATTGTTTCTGTAATTAAACTATACATCCGATTTTCATAAAATTTAAAATAACTCAACAAAATTATGGAACAGTTATATATTTCAAATTTCAAGCGATCCGCTTGGGTAGTTTTTGCTCTTTTATATCTGAACGACGACTATAGGTGTTAATTATTTTTATAATTACGAACGCACCTAAAAAAATCATATGAATTCTTCCCTAATATTTTTAATTAATATTTTTAATTAATATTTTTAATTAATATTCTTCTTTAGTATTTATAACTCTTTATTTTTAAATTCATTTATTTTCTGACTTATTTTACGTATAAATCATAGCAAGCGCGTTAGAATTAGGTATAATATATTTAAGAAATGAAAAATGCAAACGTCTTTTTGAAATTTTCGATGAACCAGTTGGGCTACGATAGTGATTTTTTTGTTAAAAGATTGAACTTGGTGAGACAAATAAAATGATAGCATTAAAAAAATTATCGTAGTTTACTGTAGTTTTTTTTATTAAACTTTTAACTAACAAAAAATGAAGACGAAAAATTTAACAAACTGTAGCTAACGATCCTATGGATGGATTAATTCATTTTTGTCTTATTTTTATCGTCATGATAAAACTTGATTTAGATTTTCTTTTCATTTTTGTACGAATTTGTGTCTTAAAACTCCAGCTGAAAATTGTTTCTTGTTGTTACTAATGTAGTTTTTTTAATTCATTGGCTCCAAGTTTAATTGAAAATAAAAATTGTTATGTATGTAACACAATTCATTCAAATAAAATTAATCACGAGAAAAATATGGTTGTTTGTTTTTATTGTGAAGCTTTCAATTTTAGTTATTTCAATAAAATTGTGAACACACTGTTGTTTTTTCATTTGACTCCTTTGTTTATTTTTCAGCATTAATATGCATTTTATATGACAATGCAATGACTTTCTTGTTATTCTAATACAGCAATAAAATCTTGACGGCAGCAATTTTTCTGCTTTTCAAGACACAAAGATAAAATTCATTTTCATCAAAAAATTTAAATGACTACTATTAAAAAATGCTCTGACGAGCTCAAAAATGTTAATATGTTTTTAAGTATGATAAAAGATTTGACAAGTGCTTCTATTAATAATTGAGCATGAGGGAGGACAAGGGATCCCTGCTTGGCTGCAACTCACTTCAAAGCCAACTTTTAAAAAATCATATTTGCGCTTTTTCCATGAAAACAAATCAGTCACAATTACTTTTAAAATGTATAGTGTAAAGATATACCCAGTAAAGATGCAGCTTGTTAAACACGAGTGTAAGATTAGGCCACATAATACCAAAAGCCTAGTTCCTATAGTGTATCACATCAATGTGGTGCCACCAAGCACGCCCAGAGAGTAGAACTGCAGAGAAAATTGATTGTAGTGCAGAGCAGTCAACATGTAAAGCGTGATGGAAAGTTCGACCCAATGATCTCTGATACCTGGACACCACATCGGTAACCTTTTCTTACTTTGACATCTTTGCCTTCCGTCACGTGACGGAGGGCAGATTTAGCGCGACAAACCAGTTTTTCTCCCGCACCGAAATTCATATTGTTATGTTTTTCTTGAGTTGACCGCTCTTCTGTTTTTCTCTTTGTGAAATCTGAAAGTTGCCAATAAAGCGATCACCGCCAAAAACGGCATCTTTTTGCCAAAGATGTTGGATTCGAAACCATGCTGAGAGAACAATGGAATGTGACGTCTACGTATATTAGAAGTCTGTGGTTCGACTAAAGTACCGCAAATTTATTTTACATGGAAAAAAGCAAATGTGATTTTTTCAGAGTTGACATTGATGTGAGTTTCAGTCAAGAAGGGATCCTTTGTCCACCCTAATGCTCAATTAATAATAGAAGCACTTGTCAAATCTTTTTTGATACTTAAAAACATATTAAACTTTTTTGGTGCTCGTCAGAGCATTTTTTAGTACTAGTAATAATATGAAACAAGTACGCATATGTTTCTACAGTGTAAATATGTAAGATTAAGTAAATATCTTCACTAAAATTATCTCATACTAGCTGAACTGCTCGCGTTGCCCGAGCAGAAACTGTGCATTGACTGTCACTGAAAAATACAACACTGGAGTGGACTTTAAAAAAACTTATATGGCACAGATATCATACACACACCACATTGTCACGATTGTTTTCAGATGCTGATTTGTTGAAATCCTCGAAGTTTGAGAAATTTTAAACCATTATGAGTCTGTAACGTGTCCCAGAATGACGGGAGAGAATTTTTTATGCTAGCTGTGCAATGTATGGAGCATAAGTTTTCATAAGTAATGGACAAATTACATTAAAAAATGATAAAACGCCCCCCCCCCTACATACATAGAGAAAAAAACAGTCCAATGGGAAAAACTGAAACAGTAAAAAGAACGGAAAGGGATATTTAGCCATGCTAGAAACTTCTCCTATGGCATCTCTCAACCAAACTTGACCCTAAAGCTACACAGCGGCGCTTTGCACACTTGCATTATTTTAACATTGTGTTCTACACGACTGTGTAATTATTTTGTTCATAAATTCATATTTTTGCATCATAATTTGATGTAGCGCGGAAATGTTTTATGTATGGATGTGAAACGTACTATGTGAAAGCCGAAAAACAGAATAAAGAGTTTTGAAAGAAACAATTAAAAAAATTAATTCCCTATGGAAGACGTCTTATTTTTGATAATGAATTTTCTACCTGCATTTCTATAGATACAAATTTTATACCTATACATTACATACCCTCCGCCCATATGGGCATCCTTGGACCAGGTCTGGACACTACTTTTTCCTGAAGTCTTAGACCAGGCCTAGTTATAGTTTCTGGGTCGAGCCTTTTATTTTGAAGGACGGAACCGTGTCTAACTTATTTTTCCGTATCGAACCGGGCTTTAAATAAGTCCCGGTTTTGACACTCCCCGTATGAAAATCATTCTATTGCCCTGCCCTGGTCCATTCAAAGATCAGTAAATCTAGTCTTAGCAAAAAGTTTTTTTTACAAAAATTGCATACATCTTTAAATTATCATTATTTTAACTCTAAATATTAAATTTTATTTTTGATAAAGAATAAATAGTATATGTTTAGGTTTTTCAAAATGTATCTGAATTAAAGTATAGTAAAATATGTGAAAAAGAATCCTGTTTAAGAGGCTACTTCATTCAAATGAAAAGACCCATTCACCTGAGGAAGAAATTAATAAAGATATCTCGGTTGTATTTTAATATTTTTAAATATTTCTTTTTAGCATTGGGCTGCTGAGATCGATCTGTATGGAGTCCGTTTTATGATTTTGTTTTACAGATATTTTTTATGAGGACGCTTTCATTTTCGGAACTGGTTTGGTTCCGTACCAAAATCGAAAAAGTAAGAAACGGCCTGCATTTATATCAATCTCAGCTTTCCAATACAAAAAAACATCATTTAAAATATTGTGGATATCGGGAAAATGCAGGATAAAAGAGCCACCTGCTGTGCGATTTACACAAAAATATAATGAGCAATAATACTGATAAACCTGAATCTGAAGTTTGGTAAAAATTCAAGCCTACGTTCTTGAGCTAGAGCTATTACGGAAATAGGGGAAAAATGAGTATAACAGCGCGCCCTATTGGGTGATAGATATCAAAATGTAAATAATTTCCCTTTATATCCTGGATTAACGGAATCCGACGTTTGATGATAATACATGAATTAAATCTTGAGATAAGCTATTGCAGAAATCTTGAAAAATACAGCATAGCAGCGCCACCTGCTAAGTGATTTACACCAAAATGCAAACAACATCCATTCTTGTCAAGGAATGACAGAATTTCAAGTTAAGCGAAAATCCATGCAGTAGTTCATTAGATAGAGCTGTTGAAGAAATTGCAAAAGGTAAGTACATCGACGCCACCTGTTGAGCGATTTAAACAAAAAAAATAATCAGCATCAATTTATATCAGGGAGTACGTAAATATATTTTTTTATTGAAATCCGTGCATTACTTCTGGATGTAGAGCGCCCACAAAATTTATGACACAGACAGACAGACATTTTTAAAAAACATATTTTTTGAAATCTTTGACCCTTAAAATCAGTCAAAAACCGAAATTCGAAAATTTTAACGAATCCAATGCTTTTTTCTTGTAAAGATTAAAGAAAGTAAAAATCAAAATTAAAATAAAAAAATTTAATTAACATTGTTAATTTGTGAAGAATCCCTTATCATTCAGTTGTTTCTAGAAAGAACTGAAATTCAGCTCACTCATATCGCTGATATCTTTCTGGATTTTCACAAGACTTGTTTATTTTATTTATTTGTTTATTTATTTATTTTGTATGAGTTGCTGATTTTTAAATGAATTGCTTGACAATCGAAGTAATAAATGATTTCGTTTTGAAAAAAAATAATAAATAAATAAATACTCCCCATAAATAATTATTTATGTTATTGTTCGAGATATTAAGAACAACATGGATGACAATAATTTAAACTTTTAAATCATTTTTTAAATTTGAAACTCGCTTAATATATCGGTAGTGAGAGCTATTCTTGCAAAATAGGTACAAAAATAATGAGATACATTAGCAAAAAATACTGTTATGCGAATCTTGCAATTCTTAGCGGAATGATGTCAATAAATGCATTATGATGCCACCTGTAAAAGAAAATTGTTTTGTAGTTGCAAATTTTTCGTACAATATTTTTTAAAAGGAGAAAAGCGACATCTTTGTAAATGGTCGAGAAAAGAACCGCATTGGAAAATAGTGAGGCTTCGACGGTTCACTTGCGCTTTCTAAAACAGGATTTGGCAAATTACTTTGAGTGAAAAGGGTAATCTGCTTTTATGGGTATAGAAGAATTAAATACAGTCGAAGATCGATAATCCGCGCACTCATAATTCGCGTCAACTTTACAAATGTAAACAGTGAAATAAACAGTTAAGAAAATGTAAAAATTTGTGATCCAAAAAGGATTTTTTTAAACAAATAATAAAATAATTGAAAAAAAATCATAATAAAATATTTACTTTTTTAAATATATAACCCTTTTATTTTATTAACAGTAAGAAACAAACTATATTATGGATTATGTATGTGATTATTTTTATTTAAATGCAATCAATTTTTATAATAAAATAACTTAAAAAAAGCATTTTTTCAGATTGCATATTAAATTAATTATTAGATTTCTTATTTATATTTTCATACTACACTGATTTAAAATTAAAATGCTGTCTAGGAATAATAAAGGACGCATAATCCATAATATTCCATAATCCGCACATCCTTTGGTCCCAGTTTGTGTGGATTATGGAACTTTGACTGTAAACTTTACATTGAATTTTCTTTAATGGTACACAAAAGTACTGTCAGACTATAAAGGGTTAATGAATAAATAAATAAAAATGATTTATATTAAATTCTTCATCTCTTTCTATAGAACATAGATGGAAGCACCATTAAATGGAATTTCAAAATTAATTCAGTTAGAAGGTACAGTAGAACCCCGCAAATTCGGACCCCGTAAATCCGGATCTCCGGATAATCCGGACCAGTTTGGCCATTTTTTTTTTTCAAGTTTGAGAAGCGATTTGGTTAATTTCCAGTTCATTAACTTCTTTCATCGTCATATTCTGAATAAAAAAACTTTTTCTGAAATCTTTTTGGGAAGAATACCGTAAACTTTCCTATTTAAACTACACCCAACGAACTACTTATGCTTAAGCGAATGCTTGATCGCACGGCTCGCAAAAGTTATAGAAAACTGGCACTGCAAAAAATTACAAACTTTTTTATTACAGAGTAAATATTTTTTCTGTCTGTAAATAATGCATAAGTTAAACATAAAGGTGATTTTCTGCATGTATGTTTTATTTTATTTTATTTTTTTCTAATTCTCCGGATAATCCGGATTTTCGATTATCCGGATGGGGTCTGGTCCCAATTAATCCGAATTATCGGGGTTCTACTGTACTTCTTTTTAATCAATTTAGAAATTTAGCCAAAACTGTTATAATTATTTTGTGGATAAAATTTGCAAACACTCACAAACATTTGCTTGCATTATAACATAACAGCAAGAAAGACTGGACATAGCTCATTCAAAAATTAGCTCTGAGTTAAACTCTATGAAACAATATACTCTCAGAAGATTTACAATTATATATTGGTGCCAAATTTGGTGACACTGTTTCACTTGATGCCAAATATTATTAGCATTTGTAATCTTGAAAATAAATTAAAATTCCAAATCTTGTAAAATGTTGCCAGCTTTCAAATTTTGATTGCTGACAACTCTTTAACAACTTTATATGTTAAAAAGTTATTAAATTTTTTAGATATTTAAATCAGAAGATATTAAGATATACACCTTTTACATATAAACATTTCAATAAACAATTTTATTTTACTTCATAGGTGTAACGAAAAAATAAAAACAAATTTTGTTATGTTTCAATTCCATCTTATAAGAACCGTAATCATAATAAAAATACGAATTGTTTCAAGGTCAATACAAAACAGCTCGCGACAATGATATGTAAATTAAAAACGCGCGCACTATTGTAAAAATAATAAATTAAAAGTAGACCATGATCAGAATTCTTTACACATATCAAGTAAAATAAAATTGCTTATTGAAACTTAATATCTGTTTCAATCTTTTTTTTTCCACTAAAATATAATGACTCATGGTGACCCCAAACTGACTAAATCATCAAATTTTTCCTACCATGTGACCTATCCCAATGATCTTCTCGTACCTCAAAATGACAGGACCCAAAATTAAGTCAGACATTATCAGAGATGTTTTTCAGATAAAATTTGTAAACACACAACATTTGGCCATGTTATGATATATGACTAACCTCCCTTGGCGATCCATTTGGTCTTCTTTAAATGCATTGTAACATGCCACTTTTATACATAATTTAATTTGCATTTTATACTTTGCCAAATCGCAAGTTCTGACAGAGAAATCAAGATCTGACTATTTGGCACTACCTGATTAACTCGTCAGCCAAAAACTATCACCGAACTATAATAAGATTAAATGCCAATAATGACTGATGGTTAATGTCACATTCACTTCATGTTTGTTGCATCATCAAGTGATTTTTAAGGTATCATTTTATTTGCAATTTTATTGATACTTTGTTAATATTTTTTCTGCATTTTTTCAGGTAAAAAGTATGTTAATTTGTGTAATCTGGTGAGCAGTTTGGCGGTTTATATAATTTGGCCAAATTGGTCAATGGGATAATCTGATACAGTAGACTCCCTCAAATCTGCAACCCTAAAATCCATAACTCTCTAAAGACCGCGCATAATTTATGAATGTAAACAATGAAACTTTCACTTCAGATATAAGAACAAAATTTGACTTTTTTAGTATAAATCAATTCCATATATAATTTAATTTGTAATTTTTGTAAATATTACTAAATTCGTGTTATTTCATGAAGAAAGAATACATTTATTTCTGAAAAAACTTAAGATATTGCTGATACCATTGGTAATCATAATCTTCATACCGAATATTTTAACGTATTAGCAGAGTTGCCAACCTCCGGCTTTTTTTAAATCATGAAAACGTACTTTGAACCAGAAAATTTATTTATTTAGAAGTGTCTAGCATTAGTTCAGATGTTCATTTGGAATTTACTTAATTTTCTTGATTGAATAGATTTCTGGTTAGAACTATAATTGTCTGATTTTTAAAAAGCCGGAGATTGGCATGTCTGTATTAGTGAATCTTCTTTGGTTATTATATCTTGGCTAAACCTGAAATAAAACTTCATTATTTTATGATTTTGATGTGAATTTGTGATATACTTTACGAGCCAAGTTTCATTGTAAAGATATGGAAAAATACATTTCATCTTTATAATGAATATTTAACTATACATTAGTGATTTTTTTTTATCTTTGTTTTTATAATTTTAATAATTTCAAAAAATATTTAAATTTTTATTACTTTAGCTTATTACTTATTTTAATATTTTGTTACATTGTAAGCATATATTATAGTTTCAATTGCACTATTAATTACATTGTAAATACTGTTTGAAAAAGTAGACACAGCAATGACCAGAAATTCGCAAAATTCACAAAATCAACCCAACCTCTGGTCCCAAGCTGTGCGGATTTGAGAGTGTCTACTGTATTTTTATGTTAGACATTAGCAGGGAATAAACCACCAAGCATTATTCCTGTCGTATTTTTCCGTATTACATTAATTTTGTTTAAATTAACCCTTCCACTCATTTTTTTATTTCAAATTTAAGACTTACATTCAAATCCGAAATGTTTAAAATTCGTAGCTTTCGCTAATTTCTTAAAAGAAACAAGGAAGAAAAAAAATACTATAAACAATGACACCTAATTTTACATCAACACATGATTTTTATTTATCGTGCGAAAAATAAAAAAAACATGAAATGATAAGTTAAAAAATGCTATTAGCAAGAATTATGCTTGTTTAACATAAAAGAATCAAGAATTCTTTATGATCATGGAAACTTTTATGCAGTTTTATTAAAAAAAAAGAATTTCGATTTTTAATCAAAAGGAAGTTTTGCATATGAAAATCAAAGATGTATATGACAATCACCCGTTTCGGAGAAATATGATATCAATGAAATAATAGTTATGGAACTGTATTTGGCAATTTATACCCTGCGCTTGGATATAATACAAAACTTTAATCCAACTGACATAAGAAAAGATGAAGAGCTCAGCCCAGAACTATTGATGACAGTTACATGATTAGGCTATCAATATAGAGATGATAGGCGGCAATAATGATATGCCTTTTTTTGATGATGTAGGACACAAACAAGAAGCAAAAGAAACAAGACCTTAAAAACAAAGTGCATGCCTGATTAGTTCATAAAACCGTCATTTATGAATTGAGTAAACTTGCCGAATAAATATTCAATTAATTATTTATATATTTCTAGAAAAATATCAAGCTCATGCTGGGTTAAAAGAATACGTGATAATGAGATATGCTTCATCTAAATCCTTTTAAAGTTTTTTAAGAAATCTTAAGATATAAGGTTTTTTTTTCCCAAAAAAATATTTTTATAAAATTTTTCTCTTCTATTTTCAAAAGTGTTACTTCAATAAAGCCTTTCCTATCACGTAACATGTCGAGGTGCAGTTTACCCTTTTCAGGTCGGATTCCGTTTTAATTTTAGGAGAAAGTTATTTTACAAATAACAAAAATTAAAACAATCAAAAAGTTTAACTAAAAAACTAATAAACAAATCTGGAATTATTTGCTTTTTATCAAAATGACAATTATGGAAAAATTTTACAATTTTTATTATTTTATTATTAAATGCTAAAACAGAAGAGATGTGATAAGAGTAAATGCAATGAGACATACAGGGTTCATACACAATTTTAACAACAACAAAAATACAAGAGATTTTTAAGCGATATAATATGAGACAAATGTTTTTGTTTAAATAATGGTTATCAGTTAGTCCTTTGGAAACATATTGCACAAACAAAACACTTTCTTCTGTATCGATCACGAGATGTCTTTCGAGTTCACAATGTCTAGAAAATTCTTTAGAACACATTTCAGAAACACAAGGATTTTATCCAGTATGCGTCAAGAGATGCCTTCTTAGATTACTATTCCAAGAAAATGTCTTGGAACATACTTCACAAGCAAAAGGTTTTTCTCTTGTATGAGTCAAGCAATGGGTTCTTAGATTACCATTATTAGAAAATCCTTTGCAACATATTTCACAAACAAAAGGTTTTTCTCCTGTATGAGTCAAGAGATGCTTTCTTAGATGATCATTCTGAGAAAATCCTTTGGAACATACTTCACAAACAAAAGGTTTTTCTCCTGTATGAGTCAAGAGATGCTTTCTTAGATGATCATTCTGAGAAAATCCTTTGGAACATATTTCACAAACAAAAGGTTTTTCTCCTGTATGCGTCAAGAGATGACTTTTTAGACTGCTATTTTTAGAAAATCCCTTGGAGCATATTTCACAAACAAAAGGTTTTTTCTCTTGTATAAGTCAAGAGATGGGTTCTGAGATTACCATTATTAGAAAATCTTTTGGAACATACTTCACAAGAAAAAGGTTTTTCTCCTGTATGAGTCAAGATATGTTTTCTCAAAGTAGTTTTATTGGACAATCCTTTAAAGCATATATCACAAACGAAAGGTTTTTCACCTGTATGTATCAAAAGATGGGTTCTTAAATCACTATTCTGACAAAATCCTTTGGAACATATTTCACATGCAAAAGGCTTTTCACCTGTATGAATCAAGGAATGCCTGTTAAGACTACTATTCAGAGAAAATCTCTTGGAACATACCTCACAAGCAAAAGATTTTTCGCCTGTATGTCTCAAGAGATGGGTTTTTAGATGACTATTCTGAGAAAAACCTTTTGAACATATTTCACAAACAAAAGATTTTTGACTTGTGTGAATGTCTTTTATATGTCTTCTTAGGTAACTATTCTTAGAAAATCCTTTGGAACATACTTCACAAATAAACCCTTTTTCTTCTTTATCAGTGGAGGAATGTTTTTCTTTATCGAGAATTTGAGGAACAATGTTCTGTTTGCTGGAGGAAGAATTTTCCTGCATAATTGACAACATTGTCTTAAATGAATAAGCTTAATTTAGGATGATAACAGGAACGTCTTCAAAGTACCAGTTTGAAGAGATATTTGTTGTTTTCATTGACGGGAATGACTTATTAAGCTTGTGCAAAAACAGTTTTATCTTCCTTGAATCTAGAAATAAAAAGTGTTTTAAAAGAAAATCATTTTCTCTTTATATATTTTATAATTATAACAAAAGAAAAAAAGAATCAAAACCTGCTTTTAAAACTTTATAGTCCAAGAGCCAACTTCACAAAACCCTATGTCATCGAGCACAAGAAGAAATCCTTTATGCTATGGATGAGTAGTAATAGAGAAATTTAGCCAGACTTAATAACCAAAAATGTTCCACTAATACATAAATATGTGTGATAAGAAGACTGCGATGACCAAAGATATGAGTGATACTTGATTTTCTTTCAAAAATCAATTTATTCTTCATTCATGAAAAAATATGAATTCAGTCATATTAACAAAAGTTATAAATTAAAATTTGTATGGAATTGATATAAAGCAAAAAAAGTTAAATTTTGTCCTCTGAATGTTTCATTGTTTACATCTGTAAAATATGTGCAGATTTTAGAGTTGTAGATTTTAGGGTTGTGCATTTGAGAAATTTCTACAGTAATTCTGAACTCACTTTACTATATTTTGGAAACGAAAGGAAAAATAAAGTAAATAAGATATGGAATCTGTTTAAAAAACAAAATTATTAACTACAATATGTGAAAGTTCCGTGTGCAAGAGCAACCAGAACAAAATTTAATGAATTAGTGCCATTTTACGATAGAGATTGATAGTAATTTTGCATGCCGCCATTGACTGGTATAAGAAGATTTTAGTCACTTGTGTTTTGTGTTCTGCTAAGAAATAAAGGCTAGAGAAGGAACTTGTCTTTTCCCCCTGACAAAAAAAAACTGAGGACTTCTCCAAGAATTTTATTTAAAAAAAATTGATTATTTTAAAAAGAGAAATCACAATGGAATTCAGTTCCAGTCAAGGATCGACAATCTGCGCACCCATAATCTGCAATTTTCTATAATTAGCGTAATAGTAGATTCTCTCAAATCCACACAATTTAGGACCAGAGGTTGTGTGGATTTTAGAATTTTGCAGCAATTGTAATTTGAATGCAATTGAAACTATAATGAATGCCTACAATATAATAAAGTATCAAAATAATAAAAATTTCGATATTTCTTAAAATGATTAAAATTTTAAAATCAAAAGTCAGGTTATTTATCAATAATGTATGATTAAATATTCATTATAAAGATAAAATGTCTTTTTCCTAAATTATTCAATGAAACTTGCCTCAAATAGGTATATTATTAATTTACATGAAAATATTCAAATAAGGAAGTTTCATTTCACGTTTAGCCAGACTTAATAACCAGAAAAAGCTTAATTAATACATAAATATATTTGGTAAGAGGATTGTGATTAACTATGATAACATCAATATCTTTAATTTTTTCAGAAATAAATTTGCCCTTCCTTCATGGAAAAAACATGAATTCTCTAACATTAAAAAAATATATAAACTAAAATATGTCTGGAATTGTAATAAAACACATCAAAGTAAGAAAATAATATTTCAGGTTTAGCCAGACTTAATAACCAAAAAATCTTGATTAATACATAAATATATTTGCTAAGAAGATTGTGATTAACAATGATATCTACAAAATCTTGAGTTATTTCAGATATAAATTTATACTTCTTTCATGAAAAAACACGAATTTAATAATATTAATAAAAATTACAAATAAAATGTCACATGGAATTGATTTAAGACTAAAACAGTCAAATTTTGTCCCTATATTTGAAATGAATGCTTCATTGTTTACATCCATAAAATGTGTGCAGATTTAAGGGTTGCAGATTTGAGGGAGTCTACTGTATTTTACGAATATAAAAGTGAAATAAACAGTTAAGAAAATTCACAATTTCATGCTTTAAAAATGATTTTTTAAAACAAATAATAAAAAATCATAATAAAACATCTACTTTTTTTAAATATAACTCTTTTATTTTATTAACAGTAAAAAACAAACTGTATTATGGTACATATGTAATTATTTTTATTTAAATGCACATATATATTAGTTTTTTAATAAAAATGACTTTAAAGAGGCATTTTTTTGACATAGCATATTAAATTAGTTACTAGATTTTATATTTAACTTTTCATATTATAATGATTATAGAATTAAAATGCTGTCTAGGAATGATAAAATCATGCATATTCTATAATATTCTATAATCCACAAAATTCCATAATCCGCACAACCTTTGGTCCCAATTTGTGTGGATTATAGAACTTTGACTGTATTGTGGATTATGGATTATTATGGATTGTATGTCACTTTATTATTCCTATTATTTAATTTTATAATCAGTAAAAAATTAATGGATAAATATAAAATCTAATAATTAATTTTATAGCCTATTTCAAAAAATGCTTTTTTAAAATTATTTTATTAAAAAAATTGATATATATATATATATATGTGATTTTAAATAAAAATAATTACACAGGCTCTATAATACAGTTTGTCTTTTACTGTCAAAAAATAAAAGAGCTATATAAAGTTATAGAGTTAAAAAATAGCTGTGTAATTATGATTTTTTTTCAAATTTTTAATATTTATTTAAAAAAATCATTTTTGAATGACGAATTTGTAAATTTTCTTAGCTGTTTATTTTACTGTTTACATTCGTAAAGTAACGAGAAAATTGCGGATTATGGGTGCGCAGATTACACTGATAAACAAATTTTAACGAATTTTCGATTTCTTGATATACGTTGGGTGTTTCTTATAGATATCAAGATGCTGAAAAAGAATATGTTCGTATAAATTTTCTATCACCCTCCAAATTTGAGAAATTTGATTTATACGTTTTGGAGTATATAGGCATCGTATAGGCATTATAATTATATTACCTTATTCTCTTTCATGTATTTGATTCACACAAACATTCCTTTTTCTTATTACAACGATAGAAGATACAGCAAAAGAGTAGAAAAAGATCTCCCCCTAATCAATTTTATGTTAGCGACTTTGAACAGACAGCTCTAGCCACCCCCAGTATTTGACTTTAACGCAAATCCATGACAGTTGAAACTTTCGGGCGAGTGTACAACTATTTCTTTGTTCTGTGAGACTTTTTAATTAAATTTGGATTATAATTATCCTATTTTTCTCTACAATATGTAAAACATGTCTAAAGGATACGTTAATGAACCCGATTCTTTTTGCTATGTGTGCGGGGAGCTAACTTTGAAAAGGCATCGATGCGCTTTCAGGCCATTAATAAAGACTGCCTATTATATGTATTTTCGATATAAAGTAGCTGAACAAGATAAGAAATGGGCATTTAATTCTTGTTGTACACTATGTGCTACAAACCTCCGGGCGTGGATGAAAGGTACAAAAAAGTGTATGTCCTTTGCTATACCCATGATATGGTGCATGCCGAAGGATCATATAACTGACTGCTACTGATATATTACAAAAATTAAAGGATTCTCTGCAAGATGTAAACATAAAATTAACCCTCTCGCTGCGTAATTTTTTTATCAAAATAGGTTCAAAAATTGCGTATTTTTTTTATTACATATTTCAAATCTATATATATTTTAGAGTTAAAACATACAAAAAAATTTTGTAAAAGAGGTTTTTTTTTAATATAGAATTAGATCATAGAAAAAGGATGTCAGAATATTGAAATCGAAGAATAATGATATAAAAGCAAAATTTTGAAAATTAGTCTTGGTTGAATTATGATTTATTTTATAAAATACAATGGTAAAACGTATATACTAATAAAAATATGCAAAATACTTACAAAACATATGTTAGAAATGAAGTTTTGTATGATAAATTTCGAAGCAAGGCTCGAGGCAAAGTCCTACCTCACAATCCTTACACCAAATTCGCGTTTCTTTTCGAATTTTTTTTCCACTTTCAGTTTTTTTTGAACAACAGACAGCACACTGTCGACGAGGCTCTTTCTTGATGGTATTTGGGGGTATATGGCTAGCAAAATGTCGAGCTGTTAGTCTCATAGGATTGTGAGTTGAACTACATCTGCCATGGTAAACACTGGAATTTCCATCTGAATATTTCTGAATGCTTAGTTCAATAATTTGCAAACGGAATTCTAGAAGCGTTATATTTTGTAATGGGTTATCCTTTTTATAAAGGATATAAGCATTCCACAGAGATTGGTCCATGAATTGTCGGAAAATTTTTATGTAATATTTTCCTTGTTGTTTTCTGAGGGTGGGGTAATATGACATTTCTTGGTCACATAAATCAACCCCACCCATCGTGTTATTATAATCACAAACAACATTTGGTTTCAGTACAGTTTTGTTTGATTTGCATTTCACTAAACGGGAACTTGCATTATGAACTGTACTCATCAGAAACACACTTTTTTTGTCTTGCCATTTCAGGGCCATAACTTTACCCCTTTGGTAAGCAAGTACTTCACCTTTAGGTATTTTCTCCTTTGCGAAATTCGGAGGAAGGTCTTTCCTAATCTTATTTACTGTGCCATATGAGTCTGTTTTTTCTGAAATTAAAATGTCTGCCAATTGTGGAGACATGTAGTAGTTGTCCATAGTTACACAGTAACCTTTTCCAAGGAATCTGTCCATCAGGTGCAAAACAATTTTACTGGACACTGGATAATTTGCAAATTTAGGGTTATATACAGTTCCATTACCTGTGTATATGAGAAAGTCTGAAATGTATCCAGTTTCAGCTTCGCAAACCACAAAAAACTTAAGACCAAATCTTGCTCTTTTCTTAGCGATGAACATTTTCCAGCTCAGTCTGCCTTTGAAGCGCATCAAACTCTCGTCTATGCTGAGATTTTTATCTGGTGTATAAAGATTTCGGAATTTGTTTCTGAGATGCTCCATGATCTCATAAATTTTATTTAATTTTGGCCACGGATGACTATCCTTATCAAACTCTTCGTTATTAGAAAAATGAAGAAACTTCATTAGCAAAATAAACCTATCTTTTTGAATGATTTGTGGAAAAATTGGGGTTTGTAATATCTGGCGTTTAGACCAATAATACTCTTGTTTCGGCTTTTTTACGATTCCTTGCAGAAACAAAACGGAAAAGAATAATCTAAGTTCTTTCTCATTTGTATCTGTCCATTTTTTCCATCTTGATCTTTCTTTAGGAACTGCCTTATTTATATACTGCTGAGCGTATCTGTTGGTCTCTTTTACTATTATTTTCAACATAACATCGTCAAAAAAAAGTTCAAAATAATTCAAAACAGTTGCATCATTTGCCATAGAGAAATTTGGTCCGGGATTGCCAAGAAAAGGAAATGGAGCAGGAGCTGGTGGCACATTTTGCATGTCAATTTTGCACCACTGTCGAACGTTTTGAATCGAAAATGAATTTTCAGATTCATCACTATCCGCAGAGGAATCCGATAAATTCTCATCAGTTTCGCTATAACTATCTTCAATATAATTGAAATCAGAGTCAGAACTACTATCAGTGTCGGAAATATCGTCAGGAATATAGGTTATATCACGTGCGAAACGCTTCCTGGCAGACATTTTTCAGCTTTGAAAAAGCGCGCGCAAAATGCTACAAAAACTTCCTGTATATTTCGCTAAAATATGGACAACTAACGCCATCTGTTGGCCCACATCTAAATAAACATTCAAACATCACATAAAAGCGGAAATGAAACCTCGAACGGGGAAATAGCGGGTTGCACAATTCAATAGACGGCAAAAATGCATACCCGCGGAAATCGCGGGTTGCGCAAATTTTGCTACTTTTACGTTGCCCGTGGAAATCGCGGGATGCGCAGCGAGAGGGTTAAGTACCCGAACTTAGATTCAGCATTAGATAATGATGATTTGCAAATGCCGAAACCTTCAGAAAATTTTACATATGACGATATAGCAGTAGAAATGGAAATTGATGAAACTTAAACTTCCTCTACATCCGATATGAACTATTCTCCTGGCATAAATGTAGAACTCAACCTAATTACTCAAAAAGAATTAAATAATTTTGTGAGAGACTTAAATTTATCAAAGAAAAACTCACAATTACTTGGATAAAGATTGCAAGGTTGAAATCGCCTGAACAACAACACAAAGATATATATTTATCGAGAATGACATGAGAAATATTCGACATTTTTTTTTTTTCAAGAAAAGATGATTTATGCTATTGTAATTATATAAGTGGCTGAATGTCTGCTTTAAATTGTTAATATAACTCGAAACAATGGCCTATAGAGAGCAGCCACAGATAAGACATTTACCGCTACATAAAGTATGAAATTTCTTATTAATATCATTTCTTTTTACAAAAATTCTTCTATATTTTTCTGAAGTTTTATAAACAATGCATACTTTCAGTGTTTTAAATATTAATTTTAAGCTTTATAAGTGTTTATTTAAAAGTTTATCATTACTAAAATAAAAAATGATAAATTTCATAAGGTATAGGGTAACATCCCCAGTAATTGGCACATTAAGAATTTGTCGTTAAACTTACTTAAATTTTCGTAACAAAGAAATAAGCTATTTACTTGGAAATATTTTTAAATCAAAGAATGCATATCTGTGCATCTATTTTGCCCACTAAAAGCAAAAAAAATTGAAAAAGTATTTTTATAAAAATATATTTATAAAAAGTTGCTGAAATCACCAGTAATTGGCACCTAGAGCACCAATGTATGACACCTTGTGAACCAGTAATTGACATATGTTTATATTAAAAAAAACTTTACATTTTGCATTGGGTTTAATCGCTTTAAATTAATTTACTGTAGATGAAGATGCCATATTTCAGGTTTTTGAGAGTAAGAAATCAGCATATTAGTCTGAAATGTGAACACTTTAAAACAATACAATATACTTACATTAATACCCAGTAATTGTCATGCTGTCCCCAGTAATTGTCATATGAATCTTTAATGGATTCCAATTACTGATAAAATTTATATTTTCAAATAAAAACAAATGATAAACAAAATTAGTCTATAATTTTAAAAGTACTTCCAAAATAAATGGTTTAATCTCAAATTCCTTGCGAATTCCTTGTAATTGGAATAGGTGCCAATTACTCGGAACTAGCAAAATTGAAGCACCATTAATTGGCAACTACCATTAATTCAGAAATCCAAATATTTGTGTCGAAAAAACTTTTACACAATTAAAGTAACCCTTTTTAACTAAACAAAACTGTTGTCAATTAAAATTTAAAATATATTATAAATCAGATAATAATGAATTGAAAAGCATGCCTTCCTTAAGCCAAAGAACAAGAATTTGCAACAAAATGGCTAATTTGATACAAGCCAGATTTGTTTCTCTTTCCTAGGCTCTATTGTCATCTTGTAAAACAAATCAAAGTTATAATCTTTAACGTAAATGAGCATATAACTGATATATGGTCTTGAATTTTTAAAAGATTGGATATAAATCTTTTTTTAGGACATGTTTGTAAAATGTGCCAATCACTGGTGCATGCCAATTACTGGGGGTGTTACCCTATGTGTTGAATAAATACTACAAAATTCAGATTTTCAAGATTTTGAATTTTTAAAAATCTGTGGGTGATGGAAACTTTTTAATGGCATATTCTTTCACAGCACCACCTAAAATATAAAAGTCACCACATACTTAGTTGGAAACAGAAACCTTGTTTATCAGTGTTATCGATCCTTGACTGTATTCCATAATCTATACAATCTTTGGCCCTAACTTGTGCAGATTATAGAACTTTGACTGCATATATATCTAATTATTTTCTTTTTTTTTAAAAATAAAAGGAAATAATAACAAAGTACAAAAGTTTAACTATAAAACAAAACAATTTATATCAATTAATAAAAGAAAATATAAAGTAAAGAAACAGTTTATTAATAAATAAACAATAATGACCGGGTTACCATATGAGGTATAAAATAGCCATTTTGTAGCACTCGCGCTAACATGGTGCATAAGTAACATCTGTGCCCTCACTCTTAGAGGGCAAATGCTATTTTTGCCCCACAAATGTTGTTCATTTATATTTTTTAATATAAATATCAAGTATTAACAGCACCGTGTGAATTGGGGGTTGGGGCGAAGGCCCCAGATGTGGAAATTTAAAGGGCACCAAATTAAATCGTTGCTGTGGGATCAGCTTTCTATTCGCACGCCACTCAGCACAAAATATGTCTATTTATTGATGCATATTATTTCTTCATAATTCATTTTGAGCTTATTTATTTGTGTTTTAACATGTTCAACTGATGTGCAAATACTTTTTTTGCTCATTGTACATTTTTCATTATACATTATTCTTCATGTACGTCACGTAGTTTGTAGCATATCATAAAAATATATCATACAAATTACACAACTTCCATAATTTTATATGTTATTGTAATAAATAAACTTACCTTAAAAAAATATTTTGACAAAAGTATAAAACACTGCAATAATATTTCCTAGAGTTATAGATCTAGCAATAATTTATTATTAAGAGACACCAAATAATTGATTCAATTTGAACAAATTAGTTATGAAGATTTGTCTATAGGATTTAGCTGTGCAAGGAACATGCACAGAGCTCCATATATATGTTATTATCGAGCTCAGTGGGGGGTATGCGGTATAACACAATTAAGATTATTTGATTATTTAGTTAAATAAAATTAATGATTTTTTTTTCATATTAGAATTTTTATTAAGAAGTACATATTTTTCTTTTTTCGATTCCTCGCTTCTAAATTTCTTCTGAGACCCACGCCAATCTCCTGGGCGTACCGTAAAAACAAAACAACAAAATCAGTTTATTTTAAATTATAAATCATTTTTAAAACGGCGCATGCAGTTTATCAAAGTACATATGTATCGAATCCTATGTATTTCATTACATCGATGATTCATTCACATTGAGTCAATCATGTCTCGTCCAGCTGTGAAATAGTAATCTTCTGCATCAAACTACAATGCTAAACAGACTTTATCAAAACAAAATATGATTTGATTGCTCATATTTAATGAATCATTAAATATTCACGAAAAAATTTGAAGGCCGCGTAAAAGGTTAAACAGAAATGTTTCTTTCATAATTTTAATGCTTTTTAAAAAACAAATAGCTAAATTTCAAATAATTGTGATAGATCGAATATTCAATTGTCTTAAATATTTACATTTATTGCAACAGAAAAAAAATTTGTAACAAAGATTAAAATATGTATGGCATTGCAGTTTTATTCAGTAATTTTCTTTTCGTGCTTTCTTTTCATAGCAACTTTCAAATTTGAACAGAGATATATTGCCAAATTGTAATAAAGTTTTGTAAAAGATGTAAATGATTTTACACTATATATCAATGTTTATAACTATAATTGTGTCCCAGAGTAACATTACAACCCTGGCAATGTAGCCACCGTCACAAAGTTAGTAATAAAATCGTCACAGATCACAAAATATTTACAAAAATATCACAGTGTCTTCACAACCTTGTCACTATCGTCACAGAAAAGTCACAGTTTCAAAGACAATTTTGTCGCAAATGACACATTTTTCACATTTTGGTCACACCATGACTTCACAAAGTGATCACAATGTGACGTCACAAACGAGCTCTAAAACGGCCATAACGACATCACATTTTAGTCACTGTGACTTCACATCGACGTCACGTGACGTCACATCGACGGTCACAAAGTCACAATGTGACTTCACAACAACGTCACTGTGACGTCACCATGTCTTACGGGTATCATCGATAATGTACAGTACTTCGGATCGAATATAAGATTTGAAATATTTTGTGTGTCTCTGTAAATGCTATGCACTTCATATTATGTGTAAAATATTAATTCTCAGCGGCTTCATTTTTATATAAATTTTGATACTTGAAATCGTTTAACATAGTTAAAATATGTCGCAAATATTTCTCTCCCCTTTATTATTGTGTAATGGAAATTATTTTGAGTGGCCTTGTAAATGAATAATAACAATTATTTCCACTGCATATTTTACACAATGCATATCTTGGTACACTTTGGGAATTCATATAAATTTTAATATGTTTGACCGGTGTAACACCTTTAAAATTCATTTGAAACGATTTTTTCCCATAGGAACTTTTGACTATCCCTGTAAATAAACTACTCATGGTAGAAACTTCATCTTCAGTAGGGTCCGTGCTAGGGTAAACATCAATAACTCATAAAAATTTCATAGCAACCGAGTATGTTTAATGGAGTTAGAAAGCGGACAGACGGCCCGACAAACCGAATGCATAAACACTTGTCAACTTTGTTGGAATACTATACTGTATCAGAAATACTGTGTACTATAACAGTAAAATCGGAATATATTGAAATTTTGTTATACTACTCATTTGCTATGCTTCGCGTGCAATTTACAACTTGTTTAGAGATGATTTACAGAGAACTATAAAACCTTTCTGCTCTTAGGATTGGAGTGGAAGTCAACAATTTTATTTGGAAATCAGATGCTCTCTACAGAGCTCGATAATTAATATCTATACGAATATCCTTAGCAATCCTTACATTATATCCTTAGCAATTTAACAACTGTTGTATGGAATTAAATTGATTATACTATGGACACCTCTACAATTTCAAGTTCTTCAAAGGTTCAATCAATTTGTTGTGCATTCAAGGAAGGAATGTACGTCAGTCTCTTTGTGGATGCACCCGTGAACGATATTTTATGGATACAAAGATTGCATTTTGGGTTAAAGTTGATTCTAGATTACACCTAGTATTTGAGTGAATAAATTAACAGTCTCTTTTCAAATCTTCTTTGTGTCAAGGAGTATTTAAAAAATATATATACAGTCAAACCTCTTTAATATGAACATGTTTAACATGAATTGTATAAAGATAAATAAAAATGACGAACATAAAGACGAATACAAAAATTTGATACTGATAACATGAATTACTGCTATCTGAACAAAATTTTGATCCCCCTTGAGATTCAACTGTATATATGTATGAAAGGATAAAAACTACCCCCTTTTTTAAAACTTTAATTTAAAATTAGAATTCAAAAGTTTAAAGTTCCCAATTAATATTTTTAACTATAATTCTGATGCTTAAAAGCTATTTTGCCCCTGATAACTTTCTTTCCCAGCCTAACATTTATTACTTTTAGAGATCATTTTTGGATGTTCTTTAAGATTAAAAATGCTTAGGTAAGCGCAATTCTTAATTTGTAGGATCAGCATGCAGCCCTGGACAGCCGCGCCTAAATTACATCAGAGTGCCCAGATATTTCTTAACCAATTAAATTAAATGTTCCTCCCAAATTCACAACTCTGCCCTCTGCTGGAAAATATGACAATCCCTAACATATTACCGAGAACACGCGCGAAAAACGAGAGACTTTGCAGTTTTGAGAAGCCTGCAGAAACTCCGGCCATGTAAACTTTTCCATAATCGACGCATCTGGCTCCGGGAAATCTGACCGGACTCACGGATTCATCTGTACGAAGAGCTGCCTAATAAAGAGAGTTCGGTCCCACAAGAGTTTCCCGAGTCCAAGTTATTATGCCATGACTACAACACCCCGAAGTCGTTACATTTATTAAAAGTCGCGCAGGATAATGAGCGCGTGAAGAACCATTCCCTCTGCCTTACCACTTAAGACTACGACTATTAAAAGGAAAATCGCAAGTCGTAGAGTCCACAACATCGCAATGAAACGGACTTAATTTGATCGCATAAACTATTTCAACGAAATATACAAAAATCGTACGTATCTATGTGAAATAAATGCGATTATCTAGATGCTACCAACCGATGTCCTCAGAACGCTATTTACCAGCCAAATGATTCGTATGCAGACTCTAAATAATTCGAAAAAAAAAAAAGAAGAAGAAAAAAAAAGAAGAAGAAGAAGAAGAAGAAAAAAAAAAGAAGAAAAAAAAAATTGGACATTTGTGATTTATGCGAACTTTTGAAGTTATACTCCTAGACTTTTTCCCTACTCAACCGTGTACTGGAAGATCACAAGGAATATTTTTCTCCTTCCAATAGTAACTGATAAAGGAAACCGAAAGAAAGAAAAAAAAATATATTCATTCCGATATTTATATTTCCATGGACACTCCACGGTAGAAGAAAAGAAATGACTTTTAACTTCTATTAGACTCTTCAAAAAGGCGTAGAACAGTGATGTTTGTGAAACTTATGACATTCTGACTTCATCTCAAAATTCATTTTCGATCTTTTTTTTTCTTTTCCCTCGTATGAACGGAGAAACGGGTAAAGAGCGGAACTTTTCAAGGCCAAAGGTCAGGACAAATAGTTTGGACGTTTGGAGTCTGCGTTCCGTTTTTAAGTCCCTGCCACTGATTGACTCATCGTTCATTGAAGCTGTGAAGAAAACTTTTTTATTTATTTATACTTTTTTACCGGACAAATGATGATCTATGATGGGCTAGAATGTTTTATTTAGTTATTTATCCCTAAAAGTTATTTGAAATGAAAAAAAAAATAATAATAATTTGGTAGGTTGTAAATATTAATTTTTCTTTCAGAAAATGGATAATCTAATTTAAGGTATGCTTTTTATTTATTTTTTCTTTGACATTGACGTTATTTTTGTTGAAGATTACATCTCATTGGTGAAAAATTACGTATTTTCCTTTTATCTTTATGTTATCATTTCAATGTGTTACCCTACCGATTTCTTTTTTGCATTATTTATTTTATGAAATATTTTAATTACAAAAAAAAAAAAAAAAAAAAAAAAAAAAAAGTTTTATTGTGCAGAATAATGTGTTTATTTTTCATTTTACCTTTTTACCAACATTGATAAAAATGCAGATTCCCCAGTTCCATCATTTATTTTATAAAATATTCTCGTTGAAAAAAAAAAAAAGTTTTATTTTACATTAAACAATGTTTTTATTTTTTATTTTATGTTGACTATGAATGTGTTATTGCCGAAAGTACCAAGGAATGGAAGTGTTTGTGTGAATGAAAAGCATTTAATAATGAAAAAGAGAAAAAAAAATACTGTTATCAGAGTGAACATTTAAAATTTTGACAGCGTTCATAGAGTTTTAAAGTAGTTTATTTAAAATGATGTTACTGTATTAAAGGGATTTTAAAGATTTTAACAAAACTCATTAAGATTTTTATTAGCTTTATTTTTTATTTCTTGTGGGATTTAAGGTTCATTATTAACATTTTAGAAAATTTTGTGATTGATATTTTACATGCACGCTAAAATCGTCATAAATTAAAATGACAGTATTTTTGTTTTCTTATTCATCCGGCGAAGCATACGTGCGATCACCAAAAAATAAAGTCACAGGTTCTTTATGTTTTTGACATATTGTTAATAAATTGTTTAAACAGGTTACATGTTTTTAAATTAACATTATCCATAATACAAGTGCAGTTGTATGCTTGCCAATATTTTGTGTCCGATTTTACTAATATTTAGTGTCCGATTTTATTAATTCCATTTTTTATAAATTCGGATGAGCACATTTAAATTTTTACATTTTTGTAAATAGTAATTTGTCAGTTCGTGTATTATTTTATCCCATATTTTGAGCCTTTTTGTGTTGGTAAGTGTTTTATTTGTACATAATGAGAAAAGTTCAATCCATTTTTTTTTCCAAATATGTCACTCTACCTATAGAATTTTACACAACTTATTACCCAGTTTAGATTTTTGTATAGCCAAATGTTATATTTTACATTATGACATATTTTAATATTTGAGTTTTTAATTTAGTATTTGTAGCCAGTATTGTTTTAAAAATTATATTATGTTCCTTCCCCAGTTCACCCAGTGAGTTGGCCACCCCAACCACTTTTAATTATTCAAATTTTTAACAATTCCCATATCATTAAAAAATATATTTGAACAGGTATTTCACCCCTGTCAATTTTTAAAAATATGTTAAAAATATTTTCTAACAATTCAGTCATTGATTTAGACATGACCTTGGTAACCCCACTTCAGCCGTGGTAAATCCAATAGTGTCTAAATCCACACATTAAGTTTTTAAAGATGACCATGGTTCCAGCCCATTAAGTCTTTAAAACATTTTTTTTATATTTATTAAATTCAACCAGAAAACAACCCTCTGCAGACAAAAAGGATTCAATGACTTACCATCTCAGCAAATGTGGCAACTGTTGATATGATATACTCGGGCAATCAATGAAAATAAAAGGATCCCTTTTTAACAACAAAAATGCCAATAAGTTGCCCATGTGCTTTAAATGTTGGTCACTGGCCTATTTGCTTTGAATCAGAGTCTCATTTTTTTTTCTTTTTGTCCCATTTGCAGTAGTAAAAACCTTAAAAATTAAAGATTTTTGCTATTTGCATAAAAATGCGTAAGGAAAACTAAGAGCGTTCTGGCCTTTGTAAGGAAAAATGCTCTTAGAATTTTTTTTTTTACTCAGGAAATTTTTATGAGCTATCAGTGAGATGTAGATGTGGTTTATATTGTGACTTGGATTTATTAATGCCACTGAGAAAAGCATATCTCAGTCTGCAAAATAGTAAATACCTTTACATATAGATCAACTGCATTTGCATCTTCACAAGAAAACTTAACCCAAGCTCATTTTACTTTTTTAAAAATTTTTGCTAAAACCTCCCTGAGGTTTAGGATTTGCTAAAACCTTCAATGGTTTAGGATAAATTCTACTTACCTTGTAAGTAATTTTCAATGTAAATAGACTTTTATATTTTACTTTTTCGTTATTTTCATATTTATTTTTTTTGTTTATTGTATGTAATATTTACTTCTTCTTTTATTTTTATCATTTTTATATGCAACATATTTCCACATTTTCAAAATAAATAAACATTTCAAATTTTCCCCAGTTACCAATATTTCTATAATTGGAATATTTTGTGCATAGAACATATATTTTCCCCATTAATCATATATCAGTGTATTTTTATATTTATCACTTTTTTTATATTACTTGTCTCAATGTCCTTTTATAATAACACAATTTTCCAATTTTATTCAAAATATATTTTTTTAAGTTTTCCCATATTTATGTGTAATTTTCAATATTATTTTTGTGCGTAAATTTACATTTTGACAGTTTAACTTCATATAAAATGCGAAATGTGTGCTTAAAGACTTTAACTAAATAAGCACAAACTTGTTGACCAAAGGACTTCCAAGCAAGAAAATGGTCACTATTACAAATTATTTTATTATGTTTTTCCATATATTTACTGTATTTTTTTCAGCTTTCATCATGTTTATATTTTTATATTTTCTGTCATATAATATGCTCCAAATTCATATGTAAGGTTCGGTCAGGTCGTCTCGAGAGCCATAATCCAAATTTTTAGCATAAAAACTTGAAATCTTCAAATTTTTCCTTTGTTTAAAGCTTCAAATTTAAATTTTAAATAGTGTTTTCCAGCAGAAAAATACCACCCTCAGATCTTAGCAAACTTAAATTTACTTCAAATTTATCTTTAGACTTAACTTTAATATTAACCTTAATCTCTAGCCTTGCATAATTAAATTCTGATCCAATTTTGTCTTCTCCATTTGCCTGGGGAGTCCCCCCAGATTTGCAGGAAAATCTGGTGGACCTCAACTTGGAGGGGGGGATATGAAAGGATAAAAACTACCCCCTTTTTTAAAACTTTAATTTAAAATTAGAATTCAAAAGTTTAAAGTTCCCAATTAATATTTTTAACTTTAATTCTGATGCTTAAAAGCTATTTTGCCCCTGATAACTTTCTTTCCCAGCCTAACATTTATTACTTTCAGAGATCATTTTTGGATGTTCTTTAAGATTAAAAATGCTTAGGTAAGCGCAATTCTTAATTTGTAGGATCAGCATGCAGCCCTAGACAGCCGCGCCTAAATTACATCAGAGTGCCCAGATATTTCTTAACCAATTAAATTAAATGTTCCTCCCAAATTCACAACTCTGCCCTCTGCTGGAAAATATGACAATCCCTAACATATTACCGAGAACACGCGCGAAAAACGAGAGACTTTGCAGTTTTGAGAAGCCTGCAGAAACTCCGGCTATGTAAACTTTTCCATAATCGACGCATCTGGCTCCGGAAAATCTGACCGGACTCACGGATTCATCTCTACGAAGAGCTGCCTAATAAAGAGAGTTCGGTCCCACAAGAGTTTCCCGAGTCCAAGTTATTATGCCATGACTACAACACCCCGAAGTCGTTACATGTATTTAAAAAATAATAGTTTTGTAAGTAAGTGTAAAATATAATAAAATTAAATTTATTTTTTAGCACTTTCCAACAAAGTTGAAAAGTGCCAATGCATTTGGTTTGTCTGGCCGTGTGTCGTCTGTCTGTGCTCTAAATACCGTAAATATAATCGGATTGCCCTGAAAATTTTGGAAGTTATTGACGTTTACTCCAGCACGAACCCTAATGGCCGAGACCCTAATGACCGAAACCCGAAAATGAAGTTTCTACCATGATTAGATTATTTACAAGGAGAGTCAAAAGTTTTCCATTACATTACGGCCTTTGGGGGAAAATCGTTTCAAAGGAATTTTAAAGATGTTACACCCGGTCAAACATGTTAAAATTTATATGCATTCACAAGATGGACGAAAATATGTATTCTATAAAATGTGCGGTGTAAATATAGCTATTATTCATTTACAGGGACACACAAAAGAATTCTATTAAAGAGGGGTGACTGTGTGAGACATATTTTAAATATATTAAACTGTTTCATGTATAATAAAATTGATATGCATCACTGGGACTTAATATAAATTATACGATATTGTCTTGCATAATATGAAGTACATTGCATTTACAAGGACACTCAAAAGATTTCAAATAGTATATTCTTTCCGAAGTACTGTATATGTATCCGATGACGGCTGATGGATGAATGAAATGCGTTTTAATTATGACATGTGCATTTAAATTTCACTAAATCTATGCACATTACACGGTGTGTATAAATGCTATAGTTGATATACAAGGCTACCCAAAAGAATTCGCCAACGTTAGTGAATATGAACATAAATTACTTAGAGGTGGTTCTTAAATAAGTTATGCATTTTTATGCTGAACTGCTTACAATTTACTAAGAAATGTTTGCAGAATATAGATAAAATGATATACAGGACAACGTAAAGAATCGGGTGCATGGACGCCTTTGAATGATAATTTCTGAAAATATGATTTCAGTTGTTTTAAGAGTGTTTTAGTTTAAAATAGATTTTTGCTTAATACTAACGTGTAATAAAGATACAAGATTAATTGCAGGGATGAACAAAAGTATTCAAGTATGTTTCCATCTGTTAATATAAATTTCTGAAAAAGGAATTTCAAGCTACTAGGCACTTTCTTGCTAAACTAAATTTTCCCATTATATAGTATGTATATCAACTGACACATCAAGTACACGGCTGCTCAAAAGTATTGGAATACATATTTGGCTATAAACCCTTATTTCCCTAAATAACGAAGTTTTGTTAAAGATTTCATGACGTGTTGTAAAGGTGCTTCATAATCTAAGCTTAACGCATGATTTTTCTTACTTGTTAAACTTTACTGGATGGTACTCGTCAAGATTTGACGATAAACATGTTAAAAGATTGATTAGAACCTGTAAATAAAGTTTTGAAAATTTGATTTATTTGAATGTTATCTAAATGATTCCAACAGATTCAAAGTGTTTCATGGTTCCGACAGATTAACCTACTAAAGTAATCATCTGAAAGAATTTAAGGTGAATTTTATTAATTTTAACAGCGCTTGCTTTTTAGCAGAAGGATAACGAAAATTAATTGAAATATTTATTTTGGTGAATTTTCTCAGTGTTAAAAAAAACAATGTTTCGTATTTTCTAATTTTTAAAATCATGTTAAAAAGTTTTTATAAATTTTATTTTTATCAGTCTCATTTAAAATCCCGAAACTTAAAATTTCATGCTACCAAGTAATTATTTATAATATATTTGAATTATTTGAATTTTTCATAACGTTTCATACATTATTTAATTATTAAACCATAAGTATCACAAAGTAGTTCAATTTTAAGTCTTACATGACTATTTTTCTTTCTCCCCTGTTTTCTCTTCTTAATTTTATTTTTTTTCCTGGAAAATAATTAATACTTTTCCTTATATGCACACAAACATATATCTTCCTTGTAATGCTCATACGAAATATAACAAAAATTAGTTTAATATATTTAAAAGATAATTACATTTAAAATATTTTAGCTTAAATATTTTAAGTTAAAATTGTTAAACTATTTCTAAAATATTTTAGCGTACTTCACGATTTTAAAGATTTAGGTATTCCTTGATAACGGTACTCGGGGATTTAGTTAAAAATCATTTAATATATGGTCTAAATGATGTATAACATTTATTTATTTATATAATTCACGTATATTACAGTTTACAAATGGATTACTTTTTCTAAGCTTCCACGCACATGACAGGAAAGTGGAAAATTGTTGCTACTACAAACCTACAAAATAATGTTTAAATATTTACATTTTTTAGAAAAATAGAATACATTTTTTAAAATATTGCTAGATGTTAAATTAAATTTTACGACATTTTTACAATTTTTATTTATATGTGTTGTATTTATTGTTGTTTATTTATTATTATTTTTTTAAGAATGCAATTTGTAAAGATGTTCAATAATTTTATTCTTACAAATGTATCTCTAAAGCCCTGAATTGGAAATTGGCTGTTTATATCTAATAATTACTATGTTTTAATTACTTTAAATATTTTAAAAATAAAATTGCTACTTAAAAAATCATTGTTGAGTGTTGAACTTTATTTAATTATAAAGCATGAAAATAATACTAATAACAAAAGAATAAAAATCATATAACTCCCCCTCGTAGTAAAATGTATCATTATTTAATATATATATATATATATATATTAAATAATGATAATATATATATATATATATTAAATAATGATAATATATATATATATATATATATTACCGAACATTGGGATCGAACCCTAGTCCTCTAGAAAAGCTCAGAGCTATAAATCCGTGCCTTAAACCACTGAGCTAACCAGACTTGCTTCGACTTACCTCTAACTGAAAGAGCTAAGTTCAACTTCACGATGCGTAAAGACCAATTTGAGTTGATCTTAAAGAGGAAGCCTACTGTTTAATATATACGATTGCAATCTTGAGGAGACTTCTAAATATATGTCAGTAAAATCAATGAATAAAGAAAAGGAGTTTGTGCTTATTAAATAATTTACTTTAAAATTGGATGACTTAAACATCTCTCACAGCTTCTTTTATACAGCACAAAAAAGACAACATTGTTCCTGAGCACTGCCTTTTGCAAAATGGCCGAGAAACACAATCTTTTAAAGAAGCTGAAGGAATTGTCAAACATTTGCGATATGCGTTAATGACTGTGCTGAATGAAGCTTAGTATTGATTGAAAGTTTTAAGGATGCAACAAAAGGAGAACAAAAAAAGTGTTTATTGCAGGTAGTAGAAATGCATGGAAAGAACTGGTAAGTTCAACTGCAAAGATCTTCGAGGTAAGTAAAAATGATTAATTACTTTATTTATATAATAGTTTACTATATTCTCCTCTTTATAATCTTGTTAAATATAACATTTGAATTTGGGTGTAAAATACTCTTTGTACATTGCAGTTTGCAATTTTGAATAAAGTTCGTTTTTAGTCCTTTTCTTATACTTTCTACTCCATATATTACTCATAGATTACATTTTAAAAAAATGACACAAAAATGCATGTAACTTAAATAAATAAATAAATATATATAAATATATATATGCAGGGTGTTTCGCTACCAGACAACCTTGAGGGGTGATAGTAGACATTCAGACACACATTATTAAATAGGAAACCATGGGGCGTAATTTTCTTGTGTAGGAGCTAGGGGCCATTAAAGTTTAAGGTCCAAAACTTCAAACGATGATAAAAAACGGAAAAAAAGGTCAATTCGTTTGCGGTTTTCGCTAAAATCATTCTTTATATCACGAATTTTTTCTAAAAAAATTTTAAAGGTTACGTCCAGAAATTGACGATAGAGGGCGCTTTATACTTTAGAGTAACAAACAACTACTTTTTACCGTTTTTTGTGTATGGGGTTAAAATTAATCTAAAGTTTAGACTTTAAATTAAATTTTAAGCTCAAAATTGGAAAGACTGGGGCAGAGTAACTAGCGAAAATCGAACTGTGAATAGAGCGGGGGGGGGGTTAAACACTAATAAACATCGGGCAAACTAACCGATTTTGTTGCAGTTTGCGTGTAGGTCACTCCCTCGCTAATCATTTCATTAGAAATGACATACAACTTGGTGTCCTCATTTTCTGATAGAGGCCGCTTCCAACACATCTAGGACATTTCAATGGCATTATTCCTTAGTTTTTCCTACCAGATTAACATACTTCCAGGAAATGTTAGGGATGCAAGGACGACTCGGAATCACATAGGAATTTGACGTGGGAAATGCCTTTTTTGCGAGTTACGGTTAAAGGAAGCAGAGAAAAAAAGCAAAAGAAACAGTAAAGAAACAACAACACGTTAATGTGACTAAAAACAGTTTATTTAAAGGTTTTACTACAAAAAGTGTTCGAAATTACGACCAGAAATAGTACGGCATGCTTGACAGCGGCGTCGGATAGAATTCCTCACGCTTTCAGAGATTCCTGGCATCTCTAATAGCTTTATGGCAGCTACAGAAATAAGATCTTCGTGGCTTTCAACTGATGGTACGGGAATCTCATGGTACTGGTCGTAATTTCGAATACCTTTTGTTAGTAAAACCTTTAAATAATTTTTTTCTGTCAAATTAACGTATTGCTGTTTCTCTGCTGTTTCTGTTGCTTTTTTCTGCTTCCTTTAATCGTAATTCGCAAAAAAGGCATTTCCAACGTTAAATTCCTATGTGATTCCGAGTCGTCTTTGCATCCCTAACATTTCCTGGAAGTATGTTAATCTGGAAGGAAAACACCCAGGAATAATGCCATTGAAATATCGGAGATGTGGTGTAAGCGCCTTCTATCAGAAAATGAGGACACCAAAATTGTACGTCATTTTTAATGAAATGATTACCGAGGGAATGATCTACACGCAAACCGCAACAAAAGCAATTAGTTTGCCCGCTGTTTATGAGCGTTTAAAATCCCCCCCCCCCTCTAGGTTCACAGTTCGATTTTCGCTAGTTACCCGATCCCAATGTTTCTAATTTTGAGCTTAAAATTTAAGTTAAAGTCTAAACTTTAGAATAAATTTATCCCCATACACAAAATAACAGCAAAAAGTGGTTGTTTGTTACTCTAAAGTCTAAGGCGCCCTCTATCAAAAATTTCTGAACGTAACCTTTAAATTTTTTTTGAAAAAATTCGTGATATAAAAAATTATTTTAGCGAAAACCGCAAACGAATTGACCCTTTTTTCAGTTTTTTATCATCGTTTGAAGTTTTGGACCTTAAACTTTAATGGCCCCTAGTTCCTAAACAAGACGTTTGCGCCCCATAGTTTCCTATTTAATAATGTGTGTCTGCATGTCTACTATCACCCCTCAAAGTTTGTCGGTCTGGTAGCGAAACACCCTGTATATTTGAAGAATAATATTTTCTAAGTAAGTGTAAAATATTGTGGAACTAAAGTTGTGTTTTAAACATTTGGCGACCTTGAGGAGAATTATTATCTTTCAAGCAAGAGGGGATCTTAAGTTCACCAAATAAAACTTTTTAGTAGGTGAGAGTCCAAATATTTAGAAATTTGCATTTTTGGGACACCGTATTGAGGGATTTTGAAGTCAGTGTTTCATTTCTATTTTTATCATTATTTAGCTAATTTGTATCTTCTGTTATTTAAGATAAAAAATTGCGTCAATTTGTGTAACCTGGTGAGCAGTTTGGCAATTTATATAATTTGGCGAAAATGGTCGATGGATTTTCTTTGTTAGATGTGTGTAGGGGATGAATCAGAGCAATATTCCAGTCGCATTTTTTCCTATTTCATTATCTTTTTTTAATGTAATCCAGTCACTCATTTTTTATTTAAAATATAACACTTATATTTAAAATTGAAACATTTCAATGAAACATGGCTTTTGCTTATTTCTTTAAAAAAAGCAAACAATAATAATACAGAAAATCATGGCATTCAGTTTCAAAACCAAAACCTATTTTTCTTTTTAATTTGCCACACAGAAAATAAAAAAGGCTAACGGGTGTGTTACAGAATGATATCGTTGAGATTTGGGTCTGGCTAGCACAAAAGTACCAAGAATTGTTTATGATTAAGGGAACTTTTATGTAGTTTTATTTAAAAAAATAATTTCGATTTTTAATCAAAAGGAAGTTTTGCATGTGAAAATTTAAATCGTGACAGTCACAAGATTTTAACTATCATAATATAAATAAAATGACAGCGATGGAAAAGTATTTGGCGATGTATCCCCCTCCACTTGGTTAAAGTACCAAAATGGCTGATTAATAAATGGCTGATATATATTAAGCAAAATGATCCGCCTGGAACTATTAATGACAGTCACATGATTAGGCTATTATTTTAGAGATGATAAGAGGAAATATTGCCATGTCAGAATTATTATTTTTCTTTGTATTTGTTGATGTAGAACACAAAAAAGAAGCAAAAGAAACAAGATCATGTAGTGCATGTGATCAAATAAAGTGCACATTCTGATTAGATTGTAAGACTTTTATTTAGGAATAGAGTAAACATGCCAAATGAATATTCAATTAATTATTTATATAATTTTAGAAAGATACTCAGCTCATGATGGATGCAAAGAAAGAATGATAATGAGACATGTTTCATCTGAATCCTTTGAAAGTCTTTAAAGAAGAAAATTTAAAAAATAAGATTTTTTTGCACAAAAAATATTTTTGGCACATTTCTCTTTTATTTTTCAAAGTACTACATCAAAAAAGCTTTTCCTATCGCATAAGAAGTTGACGTACAATTTACCCTTTTCATGTCGGATTATTCTTTTAATCTGAGAGGAAAAATACTTTGCAATATAATAATAAAAATAAAAATTATCCAAAAGTTTTACTGAAGACTATTGAACAGATCTAGAGTTATTTGCTTTTTATCAAAATCACAATTTTGGCAGTTACGGAAAAAATACAATTTTTTATTTTATAACTAAATGCTAAAACATCTCAAATGCTAAAAGATGAGATAACAATAAAATCAATGACACATCCAGTGTTCAATTTAAACATTAAAATAATACAGGAGATTTTCAAGAGGTTTAGAATGAAATAAATATTTTTTTTAATAATGGTTATAAGATAATCCTTTGGAAACATCTTGCACAAGCAGAACATTTTCTACTGTATCAGTCACGAGATGTCTTCCAATTAGAGTTGCAAAAAAGCCACAGTTTTTGAGGGAGGGGAATAAACCCTGGAATTTTGGAGAATAAACCCGGAATTTTGGGGAATATTGGAAATTTTGAAGAAGTTTTGAAAGTAAACAAAACCAGTCATTTTTCAACTTGAAATTTTCATTTTAAGGCATCATTCATTGCTCATTGGTCTGAGAAATTTAAATGGATTTTTTATTAATTAAGAAGACTTATTATTTTAACACTTTGCAACTTTTTAAATTCCTAAAATTCATCAGCTTTACAACAATGGTGACTAAATTAATGGAGATTCCAATTATTCTTTTAAAATTGTTTACTTTCTGTTACCTGACATATCCAACGTATATTCTTTATTTAATTTTTCGGTTTACGTTGAATCTGAGAACAAGGGTTTACATTTATAAATAAATCTGTCATTTCCCTTTCTAACTTATTAATATTTTAATCTGTTTAGTTTTCACTTAAACTCTACTGGTTTTGTTTACGTTTCTTATTGTAAATATTTTTATACACTCAATCTTAATACACAAATAGTTGTAAAGACAGATTTATGGTAGTTTCATACCCAGAACAACCTTGTGAAGGAAGCATCTCAGAGTCGAATTCTTTTCTACTTTTAAATTTTCGAAAACAAGGACTTATTTAATATAAAATTTTTTCGCTGTTTTGTTCACTTGTTGCATTAATGTTATTGAAAGCATAAAAAAGAATATCCATGGATGGATTTACATTTAAATAAGAATATAGTAGAATCTCGTTACTTGTCAATAATTTTTCAGTGTAACGAATGTTATTTGGATTGTAAGAAAAATCCTATTTCATCATAAAAAGATTCACCTTAAATTTTTCCGTATAGCAGAGAAAACGTGCTCTGATGTTGATTATCATCGTTTGGCTCGCTCAGAAGAAGAGTTGGGTTGTTCTTGCAATTACTGCAATTATTAATTAATTATAAAACAATTGAAATCATTACAAAAATATTAAATAGATTAAATATTTCAATGTTTAAAACGTTCTAAAAACTCCCGGAATTTTTCCAAATTTCCTTCCCAAAAAATCAGGTTTATTACCGGGAATAAACCTGCTGTATTTTTCCAGCCTTTGCAACTCTACTTCCAGTTGATAATGTCTAGAAAATCCTTTGGAACACATTTCAGAAACACAAGGATTTTATTCTATATGTGCCTTCTTAGATTACCATTATGAGAAAATCTCTTTGAACATATTTCACAAACAAAAAGTTTTTCACCTGTATGAGTCAAGCGGTGCTTTCTTAGATTACTATTGTCAGAAAATCCCTTGGAACATATTTCACAAGCAAAAGGTTTTCAACCTGTATGAGTCAAGAGATGGGTTCTTAGATCACCATTCCGAGAAAATCCTTTGGAACATATTTCACAAACAAAAGGTTTTTCACCTGTATGAGTCAAGCGGTGCTTTCTTAGATTACGATTTTTAGAAAATCCCTTGGAGCATACTTCACAAGCAAAAGGTTTTCCACCTGTATGAATCAAGAGATGCCTTCTTAAATCATTATTACGAGAAAATAATTTGGAACATATTTCACAAACAAAAGGTTTTTCACCTGTATGAGTCAAGCGGTGCTTTCTTAGATTACTACTGTCAGAAAATGCTTTGGAACATACTTCACAAGCAAAAGGTTTTCCACCTGTATGAGTCAAGAGATGGGCTCTTAGATTAACCTTCTGAGAAAATCCTTTGGAACATATTTCACAAACAAAAGGTTTTTCACTTGTATGAGTGAAGCAGTGCTTTCTTAGACTACTCTTGTCAGAAAATTTCTTGGAACATACTTCACAAGCAAAAGGTTTTCCACCTGTATGTGTCAAGAGATGGGTTCTTAGATGAACCTTCCGAGAAAATCCTTTGGAACATATTTCACAAACAAAAGGTTTTTCACCTGTATGAGTCAAGCGATGCCTTCTTACACTACTATTGTCAGAAAATCTCTTAGAACATATTTCACAAACAAAAGGTTTTTCATCTGTATGAGTCAAGAGATGCCTTCTTAGATCACAGTTCCTAGAAAATGTTTTTGAGCACACATCACAGGTATAAACTTTTCTTCCTGTATCAGTGGAGGAATGTTCTTCCTTATCCCCATTTCGAGGAACAAATTGCTCTTGACAGCAGGAGGAATTTTCTTCTGTATTAGATGACATTTTCTCAAATAAATTTAAGCTTGATTTCAGACAATAACAGGAACTTCTTCAAGGCGTCAGCAAGAAGAGATTGTCGCCATTTTCATCGAAGGAAATGAGTCGTTGAGTTTCAGAAAAATAGTTTTACCCACCACTGACTCTGAAAACAGAAAGAAAAATGATAAACAAGTAGTTTTTAAATAAACTGCACTAAATTTAACTCTGAACTAAATACTCATTTTCCAATTTTCTTCTCCTTAAACAGTACAAAATCAGTGCGTTAATTATAACAATATATATTCTTAGGTATGATTTAAGTCGAGAATTTTTTCATTGATACAGCTACATACATATGCGTTGGCGTGCATGCGATGCAGTAGACAGTGCCATAGCTGATACTGAGAACATCTCTAATCCAGACTGATAAAAACTAAAAATTTATTTCATCGACTGCTTATAATTTTACTTTTTCACCTGTTAAAATTTCGCCTATTTGTTTAGCATGTTCTCGAAAGATATAAGCAAGATTTTTACCTCGTTTGATGTCCATACATTCAGCTCCAAATCAATTTTACGACTACTTCTTATACTCATTCATTTTGTCTAGCTTTCGAGTTATGCATTTTTTTCACATTTTTTTAAAGTTTACTCTAAATTTAATAAAATCTTTTTTCTTGAATTTCTTTTTACAAAAGTTGCCTTGCAAACCAGCACAGCGAATCAATTTCCTCCGAAATAGGTTTGTACTGGTTCAACTCTGGGGCAAGTAAATGTTTTGGTTAAAGTGTTCACAAGGTTCAACTGCATCCGAATCTATAAACAAATTTATCTTAAAATAAAAAGTGCTATTTCTGTCGATCTGACATAAATACAAATTATTGCACTAAAAATTATGGTGCATATGAATCCGTTTTTACTAAAAAATTAAGTGGTAAATATATTACCAATTTTACGATAAAAAATTAAACCAGGTCCACGGGGAAAACAGGTTTTAACCATCAGTGGTCTGATAAATTTAGCTAAACATTTGAAAAGATTTTTACAACAACATTTAACAATATTGAATAAAACATAAAACATCTGTAAGTGTTTCCAAACTATACTTAGTATTATACTTCAAATTGCATAATATTCTTTTTAATCATGTAATTAAAATATATATATTCATAACATTAAAATAAAAAAAAAATTTAATAATAATAATGAATTTTTACATGCAATAATCATTACGTGCAATTATTAAAATGTATTGTTACAGTGATAGATATATACAGACAAGGATCGATAATCCGTGCACCCATAATCCACAATTTTCTATAATTTGCATTAATGTACTAATGTAAACAATGAAATATACAGTTCAGAAAATTTTCAGATTATTTGTGATCCAAAAATGATTTTTTTTTACAACAAGTAAATAATAAAAACTTTAAAAGAATCATAATAAAACATCTATTTTTTAATATAACTCTTTTACTTTATAAACAGTAAAAAACAAACTGTATAACGGAACATATGTAATATGTAAAGTATATTTATTTTTATTTAAATGCTCATGTACATTATTTTTGGTACTTCTCTGTTATCCCATCGACCAATTTCGCCAAATTACATAAATCGCCAAACTAATAGCCAAATTATACATATGGACATAATTTTTATTTTAAATAACGAAAAAACAGATAATTAGTAGCATATTAATAAAAATCTTAATAAAAAGTCGAAATACAAATCACTTAATGACATTTTAAACACGTGAATCGTATTTAATATCATTGAATGTGACATTCACGATCATTCATTATTGGCATTTAATCTTATAGTTTGGCGATAATTTTTTGGTCGACGGGATAACCTAGTAACACCTTATTTTTTAATAAAATAACTATAAAAATCAACTTTTTGATATAGCATATTAAATTAATTATTAGATTTCATATTTATCTTTTAATATTATTCTGATTACAGAATTAAACTGCTGCTTAGGAATAATAAAATGACGTATAATCCATAGTACTCTATAATCCACAATATTCCATAATCTGCAAAACCTTAGGCCCCAACTTGTGCAGATTATAGAATTTCGACAGTAACTTAAAAAAAGGGATTAGCAGTGTTTTACTGAAATAAGAGAATTCCATAGTTTTATACTGGAGAACATGAAACTTTGAAAATGGCCTATTCTATTGAGGGGTCGAGCAGTGTTCTCGCTGACATTTGACCAACGATAGTAATTTGGCTAATTAAAAATAAAAAACATTCGCCAAATGAAAAAAGTATTAGCCAAGTAGATTCGCAGTGTATCACTAAAAACTTAACTTTAACCCTTTAATGTACGCCATTTTTTAATATGTTCTAAAATAACTTACGTTTTTATAACTGCGACAACGATTGTTATTAATCTAAATCCAACTATCCGTTACAAATATATTAAAAATATGTATATTCTAAATATCTTACGTAATCCAGAGAAGAAACTCTAAAACCGATTTAACTCATTAAAATGTCATGAAATAAAACTTCCTAAGTTAACTTAGAATTATAATGAATCTGAAGAATCAAGTTGTTGGAGATCGTTTTTATAGACGAAATCGATGGTATCTGTTAAATTCATTGTTCTGCAACGAGAGTTTAAGAAACTTTTAAATAGTTTCCATTCTGACACTTCGGTGCAATTGAACATGATAAGCAACACACACACACACACACACACACACAAAAATACCGACAAAGGAAAGAAAGAAAAATCAAAGATTGAGCACTAGCAATTTGGCGAATCTAATCACTTGTTTACTCGCCAAATGAAGAAATTAGTCGCAATTTGGCGCAATGGCGAGCGCCAGCGAGAACACTGGGGTCAAGTTAGCACAGCTGTTCTTATGGAGAATGAATAAAAATGAGGCAAAGGATTCAAAGATTTAACAAAGTCCTTTCCTTTCGGACACTAAACACAACTTATCTACTTTACTATCAATAAAAAAGAATGCTTTTTATCTGTATACTGCAACCCAGGGAGCCAGGGTTCGATTCCCCAGCTATTATATAGGAGTTTGTTTGTATGTATATTTTTTGTAAGGCTAATCTCTGAAACTACTGAACGAAATTCAGAAAATAACAGTGTCAAATTGATGGAGAAAGTCCCTCTTCCGACATAGGCTATATTTTATGACAAGACCTCTATCTTTGCATAACTAAAATCATAAATTTCTATTAGAGATTTTTTATAATACCTTCTTTTTTTATTAAATATAAAATATTTTATGTCCAGATGCGAGGCATCTCTAATTGTGAGGTCCTGTGCAGCCGCAACTGTCACACACCCCTAAGGGACGAGTTAGCACAATCATTTAGAAACGGCATTATGAAATGTACGAATTCAAAAAGAACACATTCATTACTGTCCTCCAAACATCGTAATACATTTGTTACATTTTAATCCTCTGAGCGTCGCGCAAATGAGTAAAAACTGTTATGTTGTTTTCTCTGCACTTTGCTTTAAATGCTCAGAAAATATTATTATTTAAACATTATACAAAAAAAAACTTTATTACAAATTTGAATGTAACCCTTAATCATTCTTCAATGTACTGAAAATTCATTAAATCTATAGAATCTCGGACAGATGTTGTCCGAACGCCTGTGAAAAGGTTAATATTTTAAAAAATGCTGAATCACCCCTTTCACTGCCCAAGGGTTTTCATGTATTTTTAAAATAATGCTTATAAATTGCAAGATATTTTTATTATTTAACCACAGTTTGATGCTATAATATCTTTAATATCATTTCTTTCTATATATGATCCAAAATAACATACAGTTTAAAATATTTTTGTCTACAGCCATATAAACATGATTTGTAGAAACGGAAAAAGCCGGGCCAGACAGTTAAAGGGTTAAACTTTGCTTATACTGCAATGAAACCTGGAGCTAAGTGAACGGAATATTATGTTCCAAACACTTAGAAGGTTTAGAAAAAAAAGATTTATGGTATGTATACTACACTAAAAAACCCGTTATTGAGATAAATTCCATTGACATAAAATTAAAAAAAAAATCCATCATACTTCTTTAATTCAATTTCAAGTAGAAAAAAAAACAGATTTTCAATTATTTCTTTAAGATGGCGATTAGAACTGTATACGACAATGTTAAAAAGAAATTTTTTTAGGAAGAAAAATAATATTTCTTGAACCATACATTTTAATACATAAATATAAATTGCTTTTGAATAAATGATTCGAAACAAAGTCATTTTTGCGTAAGCTCATCCAAATACTGTCATTTCTCCCACATCTCGGAAAAAAGAAAATCTTTTTGCAAACAAAGTTATGCGCATTTTTATCGGGTAAGATTTTGACTTAAATTGTAACTATAATTTCCTAAAATATATAATATGAACTTTAAAAAACTCAGTTTTACATAAAAGGCGATTAAAATAGAGAGGCAATCTAAAGACGAATTTAGCGTGAATAGTTTTATAACCCATTTTATGTTTATTAAGGTTTTAAAAGTAGTCTCTGATGAACAACCTGATTAAGGCTTGAAAGAACTAAGATATTTTTAAATTAAATCAACTATTAGCATTTCTTTTTTGATTATTTTAATCTTCTTTTAAGCAAAACTGAATGTTATTAAACTCATATTATATATTTTGACTTTAAAAGAGGGTGAAAACTGAATTCTGTCATGTGTTTCTATTTATAACTTACTATTTCAAATATTGTTTTTAATAAAATTAATACTTATAATTGCTTTCTAAGTTTACAATAAAGTTACAGTTCAATTCTTTGAACAAAATCAAATGATCTCTTGCAATAAAAATTCTAAACCATGTAACCTATTAGATGTCAACTGACTGCAATATTCACACTAATTCATTATTGACATTTAATGTTACAGTTTGGCAATAATTATTTGGCTGGCAGAATAACCAAGTAGTATAGTTTATTATTACATGAAGTGAATTAAAAACTTTATCTGTTTATTACTAATAGTGGATTTTGTCATTATTACTAAATAAACGCTGTTTCTCATTAAAAAAGAGACAAAACAAAACAAGTACTGTATAAAAATGAGAGATTTAATTCATTCTTGTTCTGAAGGTTTAATAGTTAGAAACATGATCCCTATTTATTAATAGTGGTGCCTTTTTAGAGATGATTTTTCAGAGATTATCCAAAAACATGTAAGACAGTCTTCGAAACAATTTTGTAGTTAAACGGATAATTTTGTTTATATTTAATATTAACATGAAATTACAAAAAATCGCAAGTTTAGTAAATTATGTCTATAAAATAAATATAGTTTAAAAAAACTAAAAAACACCTTTTTAAGTATATCAAACTAAAAAGTGAAAAATAATTCGTACTATAAGCTGAAAATGAAAATAGATGAAAAATACTATATTACTATAAAATCATTGTTATTATAGAAATCAATTAATAAGCAATAAATAAAATTATCGTGGAAAAAAAGCGTGGGGTGCTCCATCTACCATGCTCCATCTATCAGTTCTTAAGAAGCACCCCACATTTTTTTCCACGATAATTTTATTTATTGCTTATTAATTGATTTCTGTAATAAGAATGATTTTATAGTAATATAGTATTTTTCATCTATTTTCGTTTTCAGCTTATAGTACGAATTATTTTTCACTTTTTAGTTTGATATACTTTAAAAGCGTGGTTTTTAGTTTTTTTAAACTATATTTATATTTAATACAAAAACCAAATTAATCGGTTGGATAGTTACAGAGTAATTGGTGAACATACATAGAAAAAAAATACATACGCGTCGAACTGATAACTTCCTCTACCTTTTCTGAAGCCGGTTAAAAATAAAAATTGTAATACGGAAATTTTTTTTTTAATTTTACATAGATGTAAATAATGTCAGGAGTGGGGTTCGAACCCACAATCTCTTTCGAAAAACAGAGCTTCAATCCGGCGCCTTAGACCGCTCGGCCATGCTGTCTGCACTCCATTCAGTGAACGTATTCAACACTTTTAATTAGCGAAAAATCACCAATTTTATTAGTTTTTGCCTAATTACTAAAAAAGTATTGAACCAATTTCGATGAAACTGAAGTGGTACCAATTCGAGAGCATCGTCTTTCATTTAACACCAAAACCAAGTTAATCGGTTGCATGGTTGCGGAGTAATCGGTGAACATACATAAAATAAGGAGAGTTACAAACTCACAAACATACAGGTGATGTTAATAAAAAGCGTGGTAAAATTTTGTAAAGTTAAAAGTTATACAAACATTAAAATTAGTATTTTTATATTTAATATTGAACTTTTTATGAGACAAATGTCAGCCATTTATATTTAATTCATTAGAAAAGGAATCCACACCTCTCATTTAAACACATTGGCAGACTACCCCCCCTACCAAAAATGCGGGGGGGGGATTTCTATTTATGGAAGGATTTTTTTTGGTCATAGCAAACTTCTAAATCCCTTGATCACTTTTACAAATATTTGCTCGAGTAAATAAGACAAAAAGTATTCCTGCAGTTCAGATTTTTATTTTTTCTTATAAAAGTTTCAAATTCAGACAATGCTCTTAGAAGGAAAAAAAAAATAAATATTGAAATAAAAAAAAATATTCAATTTAGTTATGTATATTGACAGAATATGCAAATGAGCACGAGCGTAATGATAAATCATGCTATGTAAACATTTTTTTAACTCAGTGTTATTATGAATCATTAAGAATGAATGAATCATTATGAATCATCATATGAATGAATCTTTCAAAAAATTTGTGCATTTTCAAAGCATGGTTTTGAACACTCCGTACTTGAAAGCTACATGAACGTACAAATACTTCTATGTAGTGTTGGGTTGTTGTTTTCTATCATAAGCGTAACAAGTAAAAATATTTTAAAACTGTAACTTGCTTAGCTACAGGATCTTGGAAAAATGTATCACAATAGCGATGGGCAATCTCGTTTTATTTCAAATTGATTTTATTGATACTATGGCCAATTCGATATAATTGACACTATAAATTTTTTAATCGATTTCACTAATGGTAATATTATTTTTAGTTTCTTTCAAAAGAGAAATATAAAGTAATCGGGTGTGCCAATCTCAAAAATTCTTCTTCTATCTCATACATATGAAAACTTCCAAATTTACTATTCACATTGTCAAATTTAAGCGATAACTTATGCCCATCATGAGGATTCAAAAAGCATAGACTCATTGACAGTGTTGAATTCAGACAAAGAGGCAGGAGTCTATGGGCGGCTCAGCAAAAGATTTTGAACCCCCTGGAAAAGATTCCTAGGTCTATGATGGCAAGATAGGAATAAAGGGCACATTTCATACGTGTGGCCGAGATCGATGCAAAGGATGAAATATAAGGCACGTTTTTTTGCTAGGCCGAGATCGTAGTACAAATGTTGTGATGAACACCAGGTCCTGATTTTACATTTGTTTCTGAAGTTAAAAAATGAAGACATTTTCACTAATGAAAATCACTTCTCAGAGAATCATCTTGACTACTTTTTTTATTTCTCAAAGCACAAGAAATTGAATATCCATAAACGTTAAGTATGCATCACGGTAATATAAAATGCCATTGAACATTATACAAAAAACCTTAGTCAGTAAACAGCACAATAATATGAAATGTCTTCGAACATAATATAGAAAACATCAGTCATCGCTGACGACAGAGATCGTGCATCTTTACTTAGCAGTGACAAACGTAAAACTGACAAAAATTTCAGATTTCACAAACGCCAAAAAAAGTCTTTTGGCATAGAATAGATTCCCAATCTAAGCAAAACAATGTACAGGTAAAAAGGGCCGTTACATGATAAACAAATGGGAAAATTTAAAAATGAGTGTTGTCAAGAATATAGTCTTTATCGCTCGTGGCGAGAACGTGCAGCAGCCGGCAACCCTAAACGGAATTTCACAACAGGTAACAAATTAAGTTCTTTATACAAGACAAAATGAAATGATTGGGAAATAAAAAATAGCAGTTACATGAAACAGTCGTTTGATATTTAATCAACTGAAGAACAAGAAAGAAAAATCTAGAAATGGAATGATATTTTAAAACTAATTTATCATTTGTTCTTTTTATTTATTAATATTATTTTATATGCACTTGGAGACGAACACACGATAAAAAATACGTATTAAAAAAGCTTTTCTTTTAAAATTAAATTTTTAAAAGAGGGGGGGGGGACTCACAATTGAAAAAAATAATAGAAATATATGTAATAGAATATGTGTTACATCACAAGGTCACTAAATGAATTTGTTTCAAAAATTCAAATGGGATTCTGTTCAAAAATCTAATTTATTTTTGAGACACTTTCCCAGTTTTGCATAATTACAGGGTTGCCACGCCACCTGGAGAACCTGGAAAACCGGGAAAACACAGGGAATTTTAAATATCCTCCCAAAACAGGGAAAATCCAGGGAATTTTTTTAAAAATCCTAAAAAATCTGGAAAATACAGGGAATTTGGTAATGGCAAATTATAACATTTCTAATTAGCCTTCATACACGCATATATTTTTTCGCACTCAACATGGAATAAATGTGTTGCAGTACAGGGAAAATACAGGGAATTTTTTTTTCAACATTAGAGTGGCAACCCTGAATTAGTATATTGTATATAATATAAGTGTTTCAACACTCACTCATCTTATCTGTACATATGAAGCTAACATGATGTTTAATTTTGCACCAGTTATACACTCAAAATTTTCATCATCATGTACTTTTCTTGTCATAAAATGAAATTATTGCGTTTAATAAGAAACATAGTACCTATAGTGTGAATAGGCACTAATTTATATTTCTGCATAAGATAAAGAACAAAAAATTTATGAGCTCTCCCTACATTCTCTTAAGCCCACCCTATTGTTCACTTCTAGCTATGGCCCTGCACACAGGAGGGATTTCTGTGGTTCCAGGAAGGACATTATAAAGTTCGGGGTGGGGAGAAAATTGCACTTTTTGACCATTGAAAACACAAAATCTCAAATTTTCTGGGGGAGGGTCATTGCTTATTGGAAAAAATGATGTCCCCTGGGCACTCCCTGAAATCAACACTGTTCATTGAAGTATGTGCATTTTAAAAGACAATATTAGCAATACATTTTCCAATCAAGTTGTTAAATTTTGGTTCACAACTATCTTAAATGTCTGCAATCAAAATTTGAAATTCAAAGAGCATAAAAGCGACACCTTTTGGCCAGAATTCACTCAAACCTAATAAGGATCTATTTATGTGATAATAAGTAAAAATTAATCATATAAATAAGTTAATTATTTCAATATCAAAGCATATCAATTTTATTTTCGATATAGGACATCAAATTTGTTTATATCTTTGTACAATTCATATATCCATTTTGCCATTTCTTTTTCAGTCAAATATTTCACTCATATATTATGCATATTTATAATATTACTAGCAAAAGCCATGCTTTGTTTGGATTCGCGAAGCATTATTTTATAAAACAGATATTTGAAAGTAAAAATATTTTTTAATATTATTTTTGCATCTTTATTAAACAAAAGCGTTATTTTATGTTTTGGCGCATTTTAATTTTTTATTTATGATGTAAGACTGGCATAATAAAATATTTTCGAAGGAAACTTTTACAAAATATTTTTAAATTTTCAACTGAAAGCTCTTTTAAAGATGTTTTTACAATTTCCTGTAACCACTGGTGTTTTTTAAAGTTGCTTGAAATATGCATGTTTCCAGTTTTTGTAATTAACATCAAATAATCTTTGATAGCTATTTTAGAATAATATATTTGAAGAGAGTTTGAAGAAAGTTACTTCGTCAAAATAATATTTTCTGGAAAAACATTTGAAATCTCTTTCGTTGATACTATGAATTTTTAACTGTAAAACTTTTTTTTCTAATTTCTTTGTTTTTATACATGTTAGAGTATAAGAATTTTTGACATTGTAGAATTTTTCGTAAAGAAAATTTCTATTGAATGCTTAATTTTGAAGGATTTTCACTCTTGACAACGTTACGTACGTTTTTAAGCCAACTGGTGTCTATATATCCTCAATATCTACAACTGCTTCATCTAATGTTAAACCTTGGGATTTATGAATTGTAACAGCAAAAGCTAACTACAGAAGAAATTCTCTCCTTGAGCAATTTATACTTCCATTTTTTCAAAATTTAATTATTGGGGTAATTGGTACGCACCAATTCTTATAAGTTAAATTATTGTAATATTCAAATTTATCCATGATTATTCGCTATATCTGGTCTGGTGGCTTGTGATTTTCTTTATTACGTGCAACAAAGTCTAAAGTCCCGTTCACTAAACCTTTTTCGGTCCACAAATAAGAACGTAACATTACTTTAGATCCAAATGATAAAGTAAGAAATGGTTAAAGTCAATTTGTCGTTTCTGAATCGGCCAACTTTGCTTTAGTACATTTATAAAGAGCTTGAATCGAGGCAACAACTTCACGCTTCAATTCTTTTAATTTTTCATTTATAAATGAATATAACAAATTTAACAATTAATTTTATTTGTTTACAATTCTTTTGTTGCCTCTTTACAAAAAAAAATCCACAATACATTTTTTTAATGTTTAAGTGTTATCTGTGCAAACGATTTTGCTAAATAATGAAAACTTATTTTATTTATTAAATTAATCATGATTCTATCTATAATTACTTACTCCATGATTTATATTTTTTTCTGAAAATATACGCGTTTCATTTTTTATTTATTTGCTAAAATGCGTCCGTATTGGAAATGCATGTAAAATAAATTAATTAAAATAATAAATTTTTTAACGTTTTACTGTAAAAAAAAATTATATTGTGCAAATCTACAGATCATAATTTATTTTTGTGTTTAATTTGAAGTTAAAATATTGAATAGTTTTTTTGTAAAGTGCACGACAAAATGTAATTTGAGTGGCCTAGTAGAGGATTCGCTTCGCTCATCCTAATTAGCAATAGTGCTTGTTGCTAGGTAACAAATAAAAGAAAGAATAAATGAAATATGTTTATTTTAAATTAAAAAAAAATTATAAAACAAATATTTTATACTGTTGGAACACATGCATAAAAAAAATTAGCAACATTTATAGAAACAGATTTAAATATCTAACAAATGCATAGATGAAATTTCAAAATAATAGGAATTATTTAAGACCCATATTGGGAAGTTTTAGTATTCATAACTTATCATTTAAATCCATTAATCAAAAGAGCCATTTTCTTTCAACAAATAAAAAATTGAAAATTGTTTGAATTGCCATATGAAAACATTATGGTACACAATACAATGCTCAATATTTTCCAAACAAATGAGCTAAACATAACAAAAAACTATGCAGATAAATCCGGGTATCACACGAACGTGCTTAGTTAATTTAAAGGAAATCATATACTTTTTATGCCAGTTATTGCAGAACAGACAGACAGAAACTAACCAACAGTCCAAAAATGTAGACAAATGCAATGATAAAATGCATATAAACATTAAGTATAGGCTTGAAAAAAAAATGCAATACAGTAGATTCCCTCAAATCCACACAGCTTGGGACCAGAGGTTTTGCGGATTTCTAGTCATTGATTAGTTTACATTTTTAAACAGTAATTTGAATGTAATTAACATTGAAATCGAAACCATTATGAAAGCTTACGGGACTTACGTATTAATAAACACCGCAGCAGAAGTTGCATTAATGCGCCAATAAACAACAATCTTATTGTTCATGCTTTTTAGTACCTACTTTTTTTTTTACTCATTTCAATGCCATTTTTTAGTGTTTAAGAACTTTTTTAGTGCTTTTTTTTTGTTTATTTTTTGACACTATTTTTTTTCTTTTTTTTGTGCGCGTGCGAACAACAAGATTGAGCTTTATTGACGCTCTAGCACAACTTCTTCCACGGTGGCGTTAATACTTAAATACCAGGCTTACAATACAAAAGATTCTCTCAAATCCACACAGCTTGGGAGGTTTTGAGGATTTTAGAATTTTGCAAATTTCTGGTCATTGGTTTGTTTACTTTTTTTAACTGTAATTCGAATGTAATTAGTAACGCAACTTAAACTATAACGGAGGCTTACAATAGTATATAAGTAATAGGCTAAAATAAAAATAAAAGATAATTTTTAATATGGTTAAAATATTAAATTTTTAAAGGTCAAGCTAATAATTAATAATGTATGATTAAATATTCATTATAAAGATTAAATGTAATTTTTTTTCTAAATATTTAATAAAACTTGCCTCATAAAAGTACATTACAATTCATATAATTTCATAAAATAGAGAAGTTTTATTTCAGGTTTAGCTAGACTTAATAACCAAAAAAGTTTGATTAATACATAAATATATTTGATAAAAAGATTGCGACTAACAGTGATATCAGCAACATCTTATTTTTTTCCTAAATTATTCTTCCTTCATGAAAACACACAAATTCAATAAAATTAATGAAAGTTACAAATTAAAATTTAAATAAAATTGATATAAAAATAAAAAAGTCAAATTTTGCCCCAACATCTGAACTGAATATTTCATAGCTTACATTTGTAAATTATGTGTGGATTTTAGAGAGCTGCAGATTTGAGGGAGTCTACTATAATTTTATTAAATGACAAAAGAACAAATAAATTAGCACTATATTAAAAAATATAAATAAAACGCTTAATTATAAATCTTTGATAATGTAGCAAACAATGTAGTGTGAAGTGAATAGGACATTTAGTATTGAAAACTAAATCTTATAGCTTTGCAATACTGTTTCAGTCAACAGGATAATCAAGTATTGTTTAAGTTCTATAATCGGCACAAGTAAGAGCCAAAGGTTGTACAGATTATGGAATATTGTGGATTATAGAGTATTATGGATTAGGTAATATTTTATAATTTATAGACAGCATTTTAATTCCATAAACAGGATAATAATGAAAAATAAATATGAAATCTAATAATTAATTCAATATGCTATCTCAAAAAATGCCTTTTTAAAATTATTTTATTAAAAAGTTGATATATATGTGCATTTAAATAAAAATGATTATTTGAGTTCTGTAATACAGTTTGTTTTTTACTGTTAATAAATAAAAGAGTTACATTTAAAAAAGCAGCTGTTTTATTATAACTTTTTTTTCAATTATTTATTATTTGTTTTAAAAAATCATTTTTGCATGAGGCATTTGTAAAGTTTTTTAAATTTTTTTTTTCACTGTTTACTTTGTAAAATAACACAAATTATAGAAAATTGTCGATTATAGTTGTGCGGATTTTGATCCTTGACTGTAGTAACGTTTATGATATTAATTATGCAATTAAAATGAAGAAAGTGAAATAAATGAATAAAATAAATAAATAATTAATATAAAATAAAGACTATTATTATTTTGATAAAGTCAAACATAACCTGTTTAAGTAATACAAAAGAACCAAAACAAAAAAGAAAAATTATTATTTTTTCCTAATACAACATAAACATTTTGATTAAATACCAGACTACTTGATTATCTTATTGACAAAAAAAAAAAAAAAAAAAAAAAAAAAAAACTGTTGCCAAACTATAAGTTCAAAAGCCAACAACACTGGTTATAAATGTTTGACATAAACTTGTTCGTTATGTGATCAAATGATTTTTAATTTGTCTTTTTATTAGTATTTTTATTAATTTTTTACTAATTTCTTTGTTTTTTCATTATTAAAAGAAAAAAAATATAGATATTTATATACTTTAGTGAAAAATTCGATGATTTGTAAAAGGTGGCGAAAATGATCGATGGGATAAGCAGTACCTTAAATACATATTTAAACTACAGCATGCACAAAAGGAGAAAAATAAAACCTTATAAAGTGATTTCTTTGCTTGGTTAAAATTATATGTCATAATATAGAAGCATTGGTCAGCTGTACCTATGAAAACAGAAATATCAACTTGAAATACCAGTGCGACTGAGATTTAGATACTTTGTAATAATTTTTGAAATGATGTGAGAAAACTTACCTCTGAGCTTATTATGCATAGAGGGAGTTACAGCTGAAGTTCTCAATCTGCACATGCAATTGTGTAAAAAAATAAAAAAAATAACTTGATGAAAAGGTTTTCATAATTACAATATAAGATACTTCATAAGTAAACTGATGAAAATTAATGATGAAATATGGAAATGGCTAAAGACATTTACAAACTAATTATTTGTTCTTTAAAATGTAATAAGTGAAACCTTTTAAAAGTGGACTCAAATTTTTACAGTATTAAAAGTACTAAATTTAATACTATTATTAACTACTAAACTAATTAACTACTAAATTTTTACTATTATTTTATTACTAAAACTTATTTTCTGTTAATGTTTAGTTAACAGAAAATAAGTTTACCTTCAAATGAATTGTTGCGTAAAAAGTGATCTTTAGGCCTAACGTAACTTCACAGTAACTAGTAACTTTCTTGGAACTTTTATATTTCCATGTTATCTTAGGAATCAAAAGAAAAATGAAATAAATCATTTATATAAATTTTTTTAACAAAGAAATTAGTAAAAATATCACATAAATGCTGCAGTACAACATGCAGGTAGAAAATCATGTATGAATTGGGCAATGCCATTTTCTGATTAAATTTTTGATAGACCCAATACTTAAAAACTTTTCGATACATCATCAAACACGTTTCGATATATTTTTTTTATGCTGTCATTTATTGTCAATAAAAAGAAAACAGTAACTTGTATTCTTAGCTTATGCAGGGAAAAGTATTTCCTATCAAAATATGCTTACCAGCTTTTGCACGAAATTCAAACTAAAATGGCCATTTTAAATATCAACATAATTAGATGTCAATGTGACTAGATCAATAAATAATCTGCATAGATCAAGTAAATGTAGTTGGATACGAAATGAGACATTTGAAGGAAAAAAAATCCTGCTGGAACTCAAACACAAAGTTGAAATAGAAAATATTTAGGAAAAAAGTCATTTAATTACAAAATATCATTTTGAAATATTATATTTAATTATCCTTACTTTCTTTTGTCATAGAAATTAATTTAAATATACAATTAGATATTTTCCCTTATGTTTTTTCATAAGTAAAAATTAACGATTGTTATTAAATATCTAAATTTGTAATACAGTAGACTCCCTTAAATTTGCGAACGCCAGAAATACGCACATTTATTTAGATGTAAACAATGATAATGCTGTAGTCAGCAGCTAACGCATCTTTTTTTTTAACTAATTTTTTATTAATCACTCTCTTTTGGCTGTTACATCTGATTTATTTCTAAATAAATTTACATTACTTTTGATTCTGATATAAATTAGCATATCTATCTCAAAAATTTCAGGGATTGAAATGGAAAAATACACGAACCGGAATGATATTATATAGTTGTTGTTGATTTTTTTTTTATGTATAGATAAATTTATTTGTAAAGATATAAAACAATCTATAAAATGCATTCAAAACTCTAAATAGCAATGAAAAAAAATTTGTCAAATTTTGACCCAACATCTGAACTGAAAGTTTCATTGTTTACATCTGTAAGTTATTAGTGAATTTTAGCGAGGCCAATTTAAGGTCATCTACTGTATATGCATTTTTTTTCTGCATAAAAAAACCTTATCTATCAACGGGTAAGGGCATGACCTAATTATGATAAAGCTAATCACAGACTGCTCTCTCTTTTTCTTCAATTTTTTCTGTAGTGGATTTTTTCTGTGCGATGGTCTAATTTTCGAACAACTCATTACATAATAATAAAAATTTTGTTACACAGCCTAATTTACCATTGATGCAACTAGCTTAAACATAACTGAACAAAATTAGTCAATTATCAACAGAGATAACAAACATATTTTTTAATAGTTTAAAAAAAAAAAAAAAAAAAAAAAAAAAAAAAAAAAAAACTGCTTTTTTATTCTTTCTATTACTTTTCTGTTTGTTTACAGCTAAATAATTTCTTTTCCTGAATTTGAATAATTTCTCATTTTTGTTTATTTTAGAAGTTTTTTAGAATGTTTTTCGACTTTAAATATTTATGGAATATTAGTTATCATGTGACAACTAATTTTTGCAAATATACATAAACAATATAAATTACTATTGAGGAAATTTTCCTGAAAATTTTATTTGTATGCATTTTCTTCCACTATTGCCAATATTTCCTGTTGTCAAAGGTTGGGAAGGCGAGGGGTAGGTGTTAATAGCTGTTTTTGGAATTTTATGGTAACTTTATTTACAGCATAAATATCACTGAAAAGTGAAACAGGATACGATTAAATACGATTAAAAATATGATTAAATAAATGCATCTTTATTTTATTTAAAACTATTGAATTTGATGAAATCTGTCAGGGTTTTTTGAAGAAATTTACACTCAAGTCTGTAATCACAATGACTCACATCAGTTTTTCTTAGCTTTCTGCCACAAAACAACATTTGACCATTTGATTCAATACACATCAAAAACATGAGTACCCAAACATTCAATAATTAAGTACATAAGAGAATGCAAGCATGGCCATTCCAGGGGTGATTCTGGGTTTTATAAAAATGTTCTGAAAAATTACATCAGTGTAGGGAGGGGAGGGGAGAATCCTATTTTCCTGTGTCATGAAATAAAACAAGTGCTGTTACAAGTATATGTATTAAAAAGAAAATTCTTCAGGGATGAAAGAAAATGCCACAAAGCAGGGCTGATTAACCCTTTATCAACTGAGTTATTAATCAGGAAATTGATTCAACTCAATAATTATCAATGAATCAAAACCACTAAGTTTGTATAATTTGATTCAATAATTATCTTCTTTAATATATGAAGGTATACTGGAATTTTTACATAATACTAATGTGGAATTTAGACAGGTTTTTTTATTAAAACAAGATAAATATATTTGTAGTTATAATTTTTTTAATGAAATATTTACAAAAATAATCAGATTAATTAACCAAAATTACTCTTTTGAAAAAAAATCACAATTCTTAAAAAAACAATGAGTTTAAATGCATTATGATCCTTTCAATAAATGGAAACACTTTTGCAGTTGAATATGTTTCATAAAATTTTATTTAAAAAAAAAAAAGAAATAATAATAAATGAATAATACCACTTTTTGAAAATATTTAGCTTTGACTGTTTCTCTATTCTATATAAATTTGATCGGAAGACTGTTTTGTTTTTAAAGAATAAAAACCTTTCATTAATAGACAGAATAAATAAGTTTTATATAAAGTTTTTGTCAATGGTACTTTAAAGTACCGTCAGTGCATAAACGGTTAACCTCTGAAGCTATGTGAAGCACATTGTTATTTTACTGCCCCCTTTCAGTTGAGATGAGTTTACTAATTTCAGCATACCCAGAATCTTACCAATTTTTTCAAAAACTAATCCTAAGAGTGGCTCAGTTGTATTCACATATATTTCATCAACCAACTTTTTTTTATGATCCTCTAACATAAAAACTGGATACAATTGAGAAAAATGTGCAAAAAGGTTTTTGAATGGTATGAGCGTAAAAATGTAAGTTGAATAAAAAGGTTGAATTCAGAATGTATGCACAACATAAAATATCAATATTTTAAAATACTTCTCTCAAATATGGCAAAAAACTATCAATATTTTATAATGCTCATATAAGACAAATTCAGCATTACTTAAACTCTGTATACAAAATAGATATACATCTAAATAATGGATAATTGAAGAATTGTGATCAGATGGTTGAAACTGATCTATTACATGATTTTTTTTTTTTTTTTTTTTTTTTTGCGAAAGGAATTTTTATGAAACACTTTTTAATATATTATTATAAGATAGATAATTTTAAAAAAATTAGAATTTTACAATGAAATTATATTAGTAATATAAAATTTGGAGCCCCCAATTTTTTTCAATTGCGGGCCCATTCAAAATTTCCTAAGGGAAGCACCTGCTTCTTGTGCATATTTGGTAATCAGGGCCTGCCACAAAGAAACTAAATTTGGGTGCAGAAGGGGAATACAAAATGGTCATTTTGGCACAAACACAATCAGAATAACCCATTTGTTGCAGATATTTTCATTTGGCACTATTATCACAAGAGTGTGAGAATGCACACATGTGACAATGATCTACATCTATTCAAATGACATGATTACTTTTACAACAGGACATTTTACTTAATGAATGCAATGAAAAAAGTGTATGATTTAGAGGCAAGACACATTATAGCACCATATATAAATTGTCTATGTTTGTTCCAACAGTAAAAAAAAAGCTACATTATATTAAATAATTTGTGTTGCATAACAAATACTTCTGCATCTGCCTTTAATATGGCACCTATATATGATTAAAGATGGTATTGCAAAGAAAATACAATGTTGTAATCAGCAAACATTGTTGGTACAATGTATCTTCCTAATATGAACCATATTTTTAAATATAAATAAAAAATATAACTTTATATGTAATTAGTGCAATTACAACACTTATTGTCAAGGGATACAACATTAAAAAGGTATTGGAATATCAGATTCAGTTCTTAATTTCATAAATTATTTTAATATTTTAAGTAAATTTTGATAAACTTCAGTATGTGATCAATTATATAAATAATACTTACATTCAACAGAACAGAGTGAAACCAAATTCTGTCAATGAGCAACATAATAAAGCAGCATAAATGAGCATGTTTTAAAATTCAACGTTAAAAAAAAAATCAAGCCAATTTGCTGTTTTGTAATTTTCATTTCAACAATAATCATCAAACTAATTACAAATAAATAAATAAATAAAATTTTGTGAGCTCAAAGTAAAACATTTTACAAATGCTTTAAATGACTATCAACAGAATAAAAGTTGTTACAGATGACATTTTGTTTAGTCACGTTATCAAACCGCAGATTATTAACTTTCGTTGAAGATTAAGTATAGAAACTATGTTAGCATTAACTTATTTTAATAAAGGTAGTGAGATTAATAAACTGATTATTTAAAAGTTACCTGATATTATAAACAGGGCGAGTACAAGACGCCACCACAAGAATGAATCTTGGTTGTTTTACATGATGATTCACTGCAAATGATTCATTCATTCCATAATGAATGATATCGATAATGGTGAAATTTTTCTAGTGTAATTGACTAATTATTATATTATTTATGAATAAAACTGTTGCAAAGGCAGTATGATAGAATTTTTTTTCATGCCGGATTGTAGTAGGGGTTATCAGACCGGCATTAATCGAAACAAGCTTTACCAAAGAATCTAAGCTTCATTTTCGTGAGTTATTCAAAATCAAATAGTGTCGAATTTTATAACGCAGAAAATAGTCAAATGTTAGATTCACGAATTTTGAATAATGTTTTCTGCTCCTTTTTTTTTTTATAAATAAGTATTTTATTTTGTGAATTAGAATTATTTATGGATTCATTATTCATGAATGATTTATTCCTTCGCGATTTATTCAGTGTGTTGGCGTCTGTACTTTAGTAAGTAATGATTGCACTATGTAACAATCGCTAATTTTTTTAATCAATTTACTGAATTCATATTCTTTACTAAAATAAATTGATGGTAAGATATATTTTTTTAGTTATTTTTCGATTAAATTTTTTACAACTTGTGATTTGATCGTATAATGACCGAAAATTTTATATGTCGTAACTTTCATTTTTGCTGACATTTATAATCATTTAAAATGTTCTGCACACAAATAAACTTAGTTATGTTTAGCTAGTCGAATAGCAACTATCAGGTAAGTAACTAACATACACTGTAAAAATTATGCTTTGAGATATTGCTTAAAGAAACTTTTTTATTTAATATATACTTTTTTTTAATTCAAACTTGTAAAACATATTTTTTTTACATTCTAGAACAAATATTATGAAAGTAGAACTTTAAAGAGGTGGATTTTGAAGGAAAATTTTACAATTTATTTGTCAGAGAATTACTAAAATAATAAGCAATACAATTAATTCAAATGATGGTAACTCGCCAAGTATAAAAGAATCAAAAACGACCTCAATTATATGAATTATATTAACCCTTAAAAAAAACAATTACATAGAATAGCTCAACTAATAAGAACTATAATGTAATGATGATAACATGTAATACAGTTTATTTATCATAGTTTATGAAGGTTTTTTTTAAACAGTTCATTTATATTTTTTTAGCTTTTTGTTAGTTATCTGTTATGTTCATTTATTATGTTCATATATTATGGTTTTTATTTGTTTGCTTGGTACTTACGTATTAATGCCACCGCAGTTATCTTTTGTATTCCTTGTTGCCTTGTTTTTTACTGATTTTTGACACCATTTTTTAGTTTTTTAGTACATTTTTTGCTTTTTTTTACGCCATTATTTTGTTTATGTGCCAGCAACAAGATTGCTCTTTATTGGAGCATTAGCACAAGCTCTGCTGCGGTGGCGTTAATATGTAAATACAGTTTACTTTTTATTACTGACTATTTTTAACAATTTTATGCATATTTAATAATAAATAAGTTTGATAACCTTTTATGGCAATTTATCTTTTGCCCTGGCTAATACAGTCAAAGATCTATAATCCGCACAAGTTGAGGCCAAAGGTTGTGCGGATTATGGAATTTTGCGGATTATAGAGTATAATGGATTATGCGTCATTTTATCATTCTTAGACAGCATTTTAATTCTATAATCAGTATAATATGGAAAGATAAATATGAAATCTAGTAATTAATTTAATAAGTAATCTAAAAAAAATACATTTTTAAAGTTATTTTACTTTTTAAAAATGGTATATATATATATATATATGTATTTAAAGAACAATAATTACATATTATTAATAATGAGATTTATTTTTAAGGAATATTCTATGGAAGAAAGTATTAAAAAAAATTAGAACAAATTATGCACAAAAAATAACCAATACAAAGTAAAATAAATGGTAATTACTTCAGTATACTATAATGAAATAGTACTATGAATATTATTTAAGAAATCTTTTGTTTAACAAAAATAAGAGTCGAGTGTTGTTTGTTTCAAAACCTGAAATGAATGAACCATGAATCTTTGATGAAATGTGCGTTTTTTCGAGATTTTTTAATTGATTTCATGCTTGTTTTGGCCTTTTTTTTTTACAAATTTCTCCTTTTTTCTGCGTTTTTTCAACAGATTTTAAGTTTAAAAAAAAAAATTTCAAGTATCAAAATTCATGATTCATTCAACGATTCATTCATTTCATCGTGATTCATTCCTGTATATTTTGTTGAACGATCGCGGAAAAATCCCGTGTAAAGCGCCCCCCTCTAACTATTATACGATTTTTCGTCACGTTTGGGGGGGGGGTGGTTTAACAGTATTTTACGGTATAATATTTAGTTCTCAGCTGGTGCTGCGTTTACTGTTAGGACGCGCGATACACACAAAATAGTGCGTTTTCAATGGTTATTTACTCTCCTGAACTTGCACAAACTGAAATAGCTACGAATGAACATTCGTCATTTCGAACGTTCAGTAAGCTTAGGCACGTTCCGTAATACAGTTTAGTTTTTTACTGTCAATAAAATAAAAGAGTACAGTAGAGGACCTATTATCCGGAATCGTCGGGACCGAGGGCTTTCCGGATTTTGGAATTTTTCGGATTTCGGGTCCATCCGAAACTCGACACTCCCCTCCCCCCCCCTCCAAAAAAAAAACAAACAAAAAAACAAGGAAAATTTAAAAATAATAACAAAATTATAGCACAGCTATCTAGAATATGAATGAAAAGTGTGTTGTATGAGAAATCTGTGGAAAAAACATTAAGCTACAACTTTGACTCTTGTACTATAGTACGAAGTCTCAAATCAGGACATCCAAAATTTAGAGCTCTTCAAAAACCGGACGTTTTGCTAACTAGATTTATATATATATAGAGAGAGAGATATAGATATATATATATCCGTAAAATACCGTTAATCCGCCCCCCGCAAAGGTGACGAAAAATCCTAAAATAATTAGAGGGGGCGCTTACACAGGATTTTTTCGCGATCGTTTCATAAAATTTGCATTTTTTGCGAGATAGCTGCAGGATTTTTTCGCGATATTTGACGAGGTTTGCAGGGTTTTATCGCGATATTTGACGAAGTTGGAGTTTTTTTGCGATACTTGAAAAAATTTGCGTTTTTTTATGGGGATGAATCATGATGAAATGAATGAATCATGAATCTTTGAATGAATTATGAATTTCAATACTTGAAGCAATACTTGAAAAAATTGCGTTTTTTTTTATAAAAAACCTAAATTCTGTCAAAAAAACGTAGAAAAAAGGTGAATTTTGTAAAAAAAAGGCCAAAAAAGCATGAAATTTCAAAAAATCTCGGAAAAACGTACATTTGATCAAAGATTCATGATTCATTCATTTCATCATGATTCATCTCGTTCTCGATCGTCTTCATTTCCGGATTTCGGGTCCTTCCGGATTTCGGAATTCCGGATAATAGGTCTTCTACTGTAAATTAAAAAAAAATACATGTTTTATTATGATTTTTATAACATTTTTTGTTATTTGTTAAAAAGAAATCATTTTTGGATCACGGATTTGTAATTTTTTTTAACTGTTTATTTTATTGTTTACATTCGTAAAGTAACGCGGATTATGGGAAATTGCGGATTATGGGTCCGCGGATTATAGATCCTCGACTGTACTATAAAAACCAAATAATGTTCCTGTTTTTTGATAAAAATGAATTTGTACAAATAAATTTTACACTAAAGAATTCTTTGCTTCCTGTTATTTTAAGAAGAGGATAATTTTAAAACTATTTTTACTTTATGTAATTTTAAATTTCATGGTTTCTCCTTTTTGTTAAAACAAATTAATAAGTCAATCCATGAAAAACAATTTACTCCAAGACAAATGCAATACATTCAATCAAAAATCCAGAATGTGTCACAACAATATGAAACTGCATTTTTGTTTACATCTTTCACAAGAAGGAAAGTATTTTAGTAAGATTTGCATGGCAATTATTGTGCATCTTTGAAATATAATGATATTATCAGAAGTATCTGAGTTTTTGTTGATGACACAGTAATACAGTAGAGAACCTATTATCCGGAAGGACCCGAAATCCAGAAATGAAGAAGATTGAGAACAAATTGAATCATGATGAAATGAATGAATCATAAATCTTTGATCAAATGTGTGTTTTATCGAGATTTTTTTTAGATTTCATGCTTTTTTTACGAAATTCACATTTTTTCTGCATTTTTTCGACAGAATTTACGTTTAAAAAAAAAAAAAAAAACGCAAATTTTTTCAAGTATTGCTTCAAGTATCAAAATTCTTAATTCATTCATTTCATCATGATTCATCCCCATAAAAAAACGCAAATTTTTTCAGGTATCGCGAAAATACTCTGCAAATTCATCAAATATTGCGATAAAACCCTGCAAATTTCGTCAAATATTGCAATAAAACCCTGCAAATCTCATAAAATATTGCGAAAAAATGCAAATTTTGTGAAACGATTGCGGAAAAATCCCGTGTAAGCGCCCCCTCTAATTATTTTACGATTTACGTCACCTTTGGGGGAGCGGATTAACGGTATTTTACGGTTATATATATATATATATGTAAAGCCAGTTAGCAAAACGTCCGGATTTTGAAGAGCTCTGAATTTTGGATGTCCGTATATTTGACTTTGTACTATAGTACAAGAGTCAAAGTTGTAGCTTAATGTTTTTTCCACAGACTTTTCATGCAACACACTTTTCATTCATATTCTAGATATCAGTGCTATAATTTTGTTGTTATTTTTAAATTTTCAGTGTTCTTTTTTTGGAGGGGAGGGGGGAGTCGAGTTTCGGACGGACCCGAAATCCGGAAAATTCTAAAATCCGGAAAGCCCTCGGTCCCGATGATTCCGGATAATAGGTCCTCTACTGTATTCTGAAAAAAGGAATGTTTAGCTGAATGCTACATAGATATAAATGGTGGCAATTTATAATACTTCTTGCCATGTCTACAGCTGTATTATATAACAAGTATCAATTTTTATAACATATTGGCTCAATCAATTTTAATCTTTGTTAAATATTGTTATACAGTAGAATCCCATTTATCCGAATCCCAGTTTTCTGAAAATTGGCTTAACTGAAAGACCTTGAAATTGCTTAAAGTCCATTTTAAATGTGAAAAATTTTATTATCAGTACTATTTTTACTGATGTCAAATGACTTTTTTTGACATATTTTGATTTATGATTGCTAGTTTATTTGTTTTAGATGAAAACAATTTTGGATCATTTTTAATACATTGAAGAATTGTTTTAATACATATTAGCTTTAAAAATTAAAAGCAAGATAAGTAAAAATCAAAACTTTGGAAGGTATTATTGGTGACTGGTAGATATCGTGTTAAAAAAGCAAGGTTTTTTTTAAAATAAATAAATAAAACTTACTTATTTGGTCCATTGTCTACTTTTGAGCTCTTTATTAGGTACACACATTTTCTTTTTACAAAACATGTTGTAATCTTCTTTTGTTTTTCAACATAAGGTTGCTTTGAATAAGGTACCACAACATGTTTATTACAACTATGCTCTAAATTATGATCACAGCCTTTCATAAAATAAGCTTTCACCATAAGCCTTCTGGTCATTCGAAAATTCCTATAAAATCCCCGATTATCCGAAAATTCCTATGGAATCCTAGTTAACTGAAAATGCGTTGGTACCATGCTTTTCGAATAACCAGTGTTTTACTGTATTGGCTCTCATTATATCCATTTAATGCAATTTCTCACTCTACAATCAATGCTACAGTGAAAACAAGGAAAGAAACATTTTTTGTTATAAATACTACATTTATTTTATTGTAATCTAGCATTTTGTATTTGTTTTCTTTCCTGTCCCAGATAGCTTTTCACATTAGCATAGAAATAGGTTTTGTTGATATTTACTTTTTATCTATGTTTGTATTTTTTTCTTTTTTCTTCTTTTGTTGTCATTGCCAGTAATGTCCGTCATCGTTATGTATATTATGTATTCTACATTCCTAATATTTGTGTCCATTTATCAAGAAATATAGATTATTCGAAATATGACAAACTTTATATTTCTTCAATTGTTAAAATGTGTGTTTAATACAAGCCTGCCAGTGCTACTCAGAGGAAGTAAGAAAAACTTCATTAACATAAAAAAAAACAAGATAAGAATTTATCTTTAATACTGTCCTTTAATGAATGAAATTTTAACATTTCTTGCATTTCCCCCCCCCCCTTTGCCATCCCTTGCCTCTCCTGTACGTTGAGATCTCTCATTTGCTTCTAGAAACAAAACAAAAGGTTACCATAATACCATTAAATTATTGCTGTTTTAATTTTACAAAAAATTTAACATACAAATATCATATATGTTTTCTCTACTCACAATTTATGAAAGTACAGTAGACTCCCTTAAATCCGTGAATGCAAGAACTCCTTGCATTTTTTCAGATTAAATAATGAAATTAAAGATGACACTGAAGTCAGCAGCTAACGTAATACAAATAATTCTTTAAATATATATATATATTTAAATCCTTTTCAACTTCTTCCTTTTTGTTAATGTTTTTCAATTTAAATTCTGCAGTGTTAAATACTATGTTTCTTAGATGTACCGTGGTAGATTATTAATCGAATTAATCATTATAATATCATAGTCGTGTGAATACCGAACCTTTCCAAAGAAGAGACAAATTCAGAAGTCTCAGATATTTAGAGTTTTTGCACTAAAGAATATATACTAGAAAATCATTTTTCTATATAAAAGGTAGCATTGATATTAAATGTACATTTATAAACTGCATTTTATAATTCCATTAAAATATCCAAATTAATTTTCTCTCATTTCAATTTCGGATGAACAAAAATGTTTGTGCCAGATTCGGGTTGGGTCTCGATTTGATTTCCAATGTAACTTCTGGATTACAATTGATTTAATTCATTGTTGTGCCAGTTGACTTAAACATTTCGGATTCGCTAGTTTTTTCTTTTGGATTTTGACTGGTTCGATTCAGATATAGATTTGTTTCTGTCTGGATTTCTCAAAGGGGCATATTATTTTTCATATGTAAAACTATATGTCCGAATATTGACGAGTACATTATATTTATATATTCATTTTTTTTTACTTAAACATAAATTAAAAATATTGATATAATTACTATGGATACTTTTTGTAATTACCTCCAAATATGGATTGATTTTGTTTTATTTTGGGTTGTTGATCTGTTATGGGTCAGATTATTTTTATCTTTAAGAGTATTTGGGTAGGTCTAAAACTGAATTGCTTTTGGAGTCTGCGCATGTAAAGTTTGGTCTGTGCAGACCTCTAGAAGAACAAAATCCAAATGAGGTCCTGCCTGGCAGAAAGAAAGTATGATGTGGTCCAACTCTTCTGAAAAAAATAAGATCCGGACCCAGTCCTGTTTCTGAAAGTGTGAAGATCTGACCTAGTCTTAGTCTCACAAATTTAAGCTGGTGCGGTTCATGTTGGGTCGTGCCTTTCTCGATTTTTAGTCCAACCGGTTTCCTGTATTGACTCTAATGTAGTTTTGCAGATTCTTAATTGAGCTCAAGGGGGGGGGGGGAGGGAGTGATCCCCCTTCTTAGATCCGCCACTGTTGTAGCACAGAATTCTGTTTTGTTTAAGTCATATTGCCACAGTCAAAAACGGGTTCAACCAAACAATTCTACCATATCATTTAGTCGCATATTTATTGCACTCAGAATACAGTGTGTGGAATTAAATTATGAATGGAGAAAGCTTGAAAGTATTGGCAAGAAATAGGACTTGACTATCTACCATTTTCTATAAAACTTAACATAAAAGAATCACCTTTTCCACATATATACTTTATTGCTAATCTTGCATCAGTTACAGCTCACAAACTGTTAGGAATTATTTCATCTTTTTGTGGCATATAAATAAATTTTTATGAACCAGTTACTCATTTGCAAATTTGTTTCCAATTTGAAAGAAAATTTTAAGATTTTTCTTTGATTCATTCTGTTATTAAAAAAAATTCTTTGGAAATTTCCAAAAATTTTTTATTTTGCTATACAATGTTAATAAAAGAAAAGACTAATGCAATGATATTATGCTTTGTTTGATTTTAAGTTATGTTTTTCTTTAAATTTTTTATGTTAATAAAATAAAAATGTAAATTTGTAGTTTTATTTTTATGATTACGTCATTTATTATTAATTAATTGTAATTTTTTTTAATTAAGAAACTTTAAAATAATGGCATTACATGATTATCCCGTTGACCAACTTCACGAAATTATAAAAATCGCTAAATTATGCAGATTGATATAATTATTATTTTAGATAACGAAAAAATAAATATATTAGTAAAACATTAATACAAATACACAAAAAAAGTAAAATTAAAAATCACTTGATGATGTTTTAAACATGTGTGTCGTGTTTAATGTCATTGAATCTGACTTTCACAATCATCCATTATTGGCATTTAATCTATAATTTGGTGATAGTCTTTTGGTCGACAGGCTAACCATGTAGTACCAAAAAAATCCATTAAGGTGCAAAGTGTGAAGAGTGAAAATTGAAATATAGAGTACCATTCTAATTTTATTTTTCCACTCTTCCTTATTTTTGCTATTTTTTCCGTTTTTATTCTGTCGTTTTCAGTTTTTCTGGTTTTTCACTGTCTTTGTTTGAATACTGTTTTGCCGTCAAAAAGCCAACCATACAAATAGAGATCACAGCCTTGGAAGCTTCTTTAAAAAGAAGCTTATAGGAAAGGGTGGCACATTTGATCATATTTTTTTAGACAATCATTGCAGTTATTACTTGAATTATATTTATTGTGTTTAAATATTACATAATGAAAACAATGCATTTTTTCATCATATTAGCCAAAAATTAAAACCTTTTCAAATAAATTAAATATCTTGTGAGGATTTAGAAAGTTGAAAGATATCTGCCTCATGCATGGGTACCTATGAACAAGTCAGGAACACCTTTAAACAAAAATATGAAAAGATTAAGAGTTTTTATGAAAAAGTAAATGTATTTCAGAAATATAAAATAATATAAATAAAATTAAACAGCTACATTTTACTGAAATTACTATTTTTTTTTGTTTAACAAAATTCATATCCATTAATGTTGATGTCAAAACTCATTGTTGAAACAACATGGAGCGCCTTTCCACTTTGGCAGCTTTTTTACAATACCCTTGAAATTTACCAAATTGATATCTGATGCCTCTGGAAAATATAATCTTTCATTCTCTGTTTCAGAAAGAATCCTGACATTAAATTCGTTTTATCCTGCAATTGCAATTAAATTCAACAATGTAAGGACAAATAGTTCTTTTCATCTGAAATTGAACTAAATTGAAATCATTCAGATTCAAATCTTCCAGAACAAGAATCTTTTTCTTTTCTTGATCTTCGGTATCAGTAATTAAATCTTCAAAATCAGATTCATGAATGCATCAATTTAGATTTGAAACTTCCAATCACTGATATATCAGTTCGTTGTAATTTGTGTATGCAGTGAAAGGGAATGGTTAACAATATAGGTCCATGTTCTTTGGCATTCTTAATTAATCCTTTTAAGCGATAAAAAATATAAAAAAATAATACTATTTAGATACATTTATAACTCTTTAATTCATAGTTTTAAATGTTGAATGGTGCCCAACTTTTCTATTCGATAGTGACCCATCACATGGAATTCAACATCACAACTATTTACTCGATTTGGCTTAAGAATTTGAATAAAACAAAACTCATAAATTGAAGTTAACGTCTTTAAGTATTGACAATAAATTAAAATTTTTAACATACAAAATTGTTAACAAAAAGATTACAACTTTATTTTCTCAAGTTTAGATTCAAGAAAGAGAAAAATTCATACCTCGCTTAGACAGTATTGCGCATACGAAATGTTGCAGCTTTGCATACTTCCTGTTTTGAAATAGTAGTAATGTGCTGCTATCTATATTTTTTTAAATAATTCTTTTGAAGGAAAATATTTAGAATGTTCAATGGTTCCCCATTTCAAACGTACCCCCTCCCTCTCCCTTATTTAATTTATTATTGTTTGGTTTTTATATTTACATTATTTTAAAGAAATTTTTTATTTGGATTTTATTGTCATCTGATTAATATTTAAGAAAAAGACATTCAATATCGACTAAAAAAGGTAGTAATATAACAAGCACGTTCAACAAATATAATTTATGTTGGAAAAAGTAGTCTGGTTACAACTGTATAAAATGCCATGATTCTTCTGGGTTTCTTTATTTCAGTGTTTCACCTTTTGAAATCATATTTGGCCTCAATAGTTTCTACCGATACCTGATTATGAACTTCAAGGATGTAAATTTTTTTAAACAATTTTATTTATAATTGATTAACGGTTTTTGGAAATATTGGGTTGTGTAAAGAATTATATTAGTTCCTGTTATTTTACTTCAAAAGCAATTTATTTTAGATGGTTCAAAAAAATTTTAGAGCGTTCTTGAAATTTAGTATTAAGTTCTCGGAGTTTGGTATGTTAATTAAGTTCAATTTAAGCTTTGGATTTCTCATTGTTAAAAACAAAACCTCATCACCACCCTCTTCATACACAACTCTCCTTCCATCAGTAGAGTTTCTGTAAGCAATTTTTAAACTGAGTATTCACAAGTCGTAATTGTGGTCATTTCAGATGGTTGAGACAATTTTCTACGGGGAGGGGGGGGGGGATTTTGCAACTCTGAATATAGCACTTTGAAATTCTGGAGAGGGGCAGCACTTCTAAACGATTAATAAGCATAAAATCCTTAATGCTCTGGGGAGACATTTCGATGCTTCGTCGGGGGAGGAAGGAGATCCCATAAAATGGACAAAGTGTTTCTGATGTTTATCGTGAATTTGTGCTAAAATTATGAATTTTCCCATAGTTCGGTAACTGCATTAACGCTAGAAAAGCTGGAAATTTTAATCAACTTTTACAAAAATAATTCATACCATTATTTTTTTAATAGTTTATTTTTCTATTTTTCTTCTCTGTATATTTTAAATTTATTTAATAATGGAATTTCTGGTTTGAATGAATCGAAATATATTTATGTGGTAGTGGTCAAACTGACCACACACGGTCGAGTGTTTGTGAATAAAACAAAATTACAATACTAAATAAAACATGAAAAATCTGCCCTTCAACATTCATTAATTTATTTAAAATTGTCTCAAGTTAAAAAATTCAATGTCAGAAATTGCCATTATTTTGTAAAAACCCTGGAGAACATCAAAACCTTCCTGTATCTCTCTGCTCTTTCCCTAAGTACCAACAACACTCGAAATAAAGGAATTGAAGTGAGAAAAAAAAAACATTGATCTCCCGAAATATCTTTTAGATTTATCATGAGATGTATTATCTCTCTACATCGAATAGCCAACTTGACAAGGAATCTGTATGATTAAAAAAATATACATCAAATTTTTCTGTAGCAAGAAATTCTGCTCTTTTGAATTTGCCAACAGACTTTTAAGCTCCAGTTTCTTATTTTTTGCTTACTGATTGACGAAAACCCTTTGAGAGTTGGAAAAACATCATCAGCATATTTTAGAACAGAAGATAAATCATATTCTGATTTCTTAAGGTATTTTAAAAATGGCAATAAAAGTTCACAAATAACCAGTTCAAGAATAGATTTACTTTTATTAATTCTAGGTAGCATATAACACTAAAATATTGTTTGATGTAAAATTATAAAATAAACAGAGATAAGGGTCTCGAAACTCAATCAGTGTGCCGTTATTGCATTTGTATAAACTGTTTTTTCCCTTAACCGTCAGCAAAAGTTGATTCCATCAGAAATCATTTCCATCTTAGCAGGTATACGTGTATGCTTAATCTTTGGGACTGTCAAATGTTTTCCTTTTACGCGATGATTCGGTGTTCACTAAAGTCTGCCAAGATGTAAACAGATTTACAAAATGTTCCATTTTTCGATAGGTTTTAATTTTAAGAAACTATATAAATATATAATCTTGTTTTCGATTATTTATTCGATTACTTATTTTCGATACGCTTAAGCCTTTTCTGATTTCGTTGTAATATATTTATACTTTTCACAGGTCACTATAGAGTGAATATGTTATAATAGTTTTAGAATAAACAGTAAACGGAACGTGTTTATGTAGAAAATTAACTTAGAACAGAAAATTTCAATGCCTTAGTAAAAGATATAACTTTGAATTATGCCGTTTAAGGTTATACCTTTTAACACCTGTTTTAAATGGAATTTTCCAGGCGTTAATTTTGATTCAGTCGTAGTACTTTGATTGTTGATGAATGCATGATTCAGAAACTCGGATATTCTTTTGGGGTGGGGGAGTCCACAGCGTCCACTTGACAATTCCCATGATTAACTTGTTTAGTTGCAGTGTAAGTTATAATAACTGTTAGAGAATGCTTCAGCAATGAGCATTAACATTAAATAAAAAAAAAATTCAAAAATCAGGAGAATTTCTTACTAAACATATTTGCTTACTAAAATTCCATCACTATAAAAATAATTTAATCTCTCTCTAGTTTTTGTAAAGTGTATCATCGTTTCTTTAGTTGATATTAAGTTATGGAATTTTTTCCTTAAATTTACTTTATATTTTATTTATAATTAGTCTTTTATTTTTAAATTATTGCTATATGTTTTATTTATTATTTAATCTTTATACTGTTAAAAAGGGCATCTAACACATCTTTAATTCCAATAATTGGTAGTCTTTTGTAATTTTTAATACGATAGAAGTTTTACTACAATTTATTTTCTACGTCGATTTTAAATTTTTGTGATGTAGGGTAACATCCCCAGTAATTGGCACTTTAAGAATTTGTCTTTAAAATTACTTCAATTTTCATTACAAAGAAATAAGATATTTACTTGGAAATATTTTTAAATCAAAGAATGCATATCTGTGCATCTATTTTGCCCACTAAAAGCAAAAAAATTTGAAAAAGTATTTTGATAAAAATATATTTATAAAAAGTTGCTGAAATCACCAGTGATTGGCACCTAGAGCACCAATATATGACACCTTGTGATCCAGTAATTGGCACAAGTTTATATTTAAAAAAACTTTACATTTTGCATTGAGTTTAATCGCTTTAAATAAATTTACTATAGATGAAGATGCCATATTTCAGGTTTTTGAGAGTAAGAAATCAGCATATTAGTCTGAAATGTGAACACTTTAAAACAATACAATATACTTATATTTATACACAGTAATTGTCATGCTGTCCCCAGTAATTGTTATATAAAGCTTTAATGGATTCCAATTACTGATAATATTTCATATTTTCAAATAAAAACAAATGATAAACAAAATTAGTCTATAACTTTAAAAGTACTTCCAAAATAAGTGGTTTAATCTCAAATTCCTTGCGAATTCCTTTTAATTGGAATAGGTGCCAATTACTTGGAACTAGCAAAATTAATTGGCATCTATCATTGATTCAGAAAACCAAATATTTGTGTCGAAAATGCTTTTGCACAATTAAAGTAACCCTTTTTAACTAAAGAAAACTGTTGTCAATTAAAATTTAAAATATATTATAAATCATATAATAATGAATTGAAAAGCATGCCTTCCTTAAGCCAAAGAAGAAGAATTTGCAACAAAAAATGCTAAATTGATACAAGCCATAATTGTTTCTCTTTCCTAGGCTCTATTGTCATCTTGTAAAATAAATCAAAGTTATAACCTTTAATGCAAATGAGCATATAACTGATATATGGTCTTGAATTTTTAAAAGACTAGATATAAATCTTATTTTAGGACATGTTTGTAAAATGTGCCAATCACTGGTGCATGCCAATTACTTGGGGGTGTTACTTATTTTGGGGGGCTCAATACTGGTGCATTAGAAAATTTATTATGGCCACTACTGGAGCATACATGATTATAAATGTTTTTTACTTTTCCTTTCTTCCGAAGAATATATTTTTGAACTTTGAATGTTTATTCGAAGTTAAATATATGCATATATTTTAGAATTCACCAACACATTAATAAAATTTAAAGTGTTCTAAAGTGACCCACACTGCTGCGTTTACCTTACTTTGATTCAAAGAAATGTATTCTTCAATCACCCTTTCAAATTCATATCTTCTTGAACGCAATTGTTCTTTTAAACTAGCAATCTTTATGCATAAATAAATTCTTCTGCAATAATATACTTGTGTGTGTGTGTGGGGGGGGGGGGGGGTCAAAGTTTTAATTACAGGCGACTTTTTTTTATATTCCGTTCGCAGTATTTTATTTAAAAATATGTTTCGTAGTGTATTTCTCTTTCAAATGTTCTCAAAGCATATGTAAAAGATTTTTTGTTTTGAAAAAAAAAATGGTGCGAGTTATCATTAAAAATATTTGCCTGTAATTTAAACTTTACGATTCCCCCCTCCCCACGTATAAGTTGTAAATGAGACAGATTTTTAATGCTTTCAATTGATAATCACTGTATTTGGTTCTTCATCCCATTTCCATAATCGAGCTAATTATCCGTTTTCTTACGGGATCTTTTATTTCGCGTAAAGTGACACATAGAATTCATCTTTAAAAGAAAAAAAATAATTCCAATCATATTTGATGCAACACAAAATTGTTTAAACCAATTGAATGTGATATTCATTTTTTGTTCATAAAGGGTCCGCAAATAGAACGATTTTTTCAGGAAGACGTCTGTAGTGAAAGAAAGGACTTTGTCGCAAATAAGAAACTGTTAAATGAATTTATAATAAACTCAAAAATAAATCCTATAAAATATCAGTCTTGCATTTGGCTACCACAACTTCAAAAGCGACTAACATTCTGAACTTTTGTTCTTACCTTAACACTATTTTCATTGATTCAAATTTTCCTTAAATTCTTTACTTTTCTGAAATCTTTAATATAGAATTAAAGCCATGGTGTGTTCAATCATTTTTTAAATTTGCCTTATTATTATTATTATGTTAGTTTAAATTTCATTATTTGAAAAGAGATTAAATTCCTTTTTTTTAAAAATCTGTTTTTGTCTATTGTCGCGAAACTTTAGAAAGTTCTAATAATAATAGCACAAGCATTATTTAACTAAAAAAATATATTTACAGATGAAATTTTAAGAAGAAAAAAGATTTTAAAATAATTAAACTTTTATGAATGAAAAGTACTTAAACGGTAAAATTATATCAGCAGATTAGATGCTCGTCGTTAGTTCAAAGTTCGCACATTTAACATTTGTAACGCGAAAATAAAAAAGGAAAAGAAAAAAACTGATTTTTTTTTTAAATATATATATCGCATATCATATGCAATTTTAAAAATACATTCATTCAATTATGAGAACCTTGTATACTACGACTTAGGTGTGAGATTTTTGCCATGCACCTTACTGAAAAAGTGAACTTTAATATTAATTACAAGTATACTAAATTAAAGTATAAGTGTTCGGCACGGATCAGCGAATCTGAAGATAAAATTTAAACCATTATTTTAAAATACAAAACTGTATGTAAATATCTGGCAAAGCTTTAATTTTCACAAAATGTTTGTCATACATTACAGATCTTTTTATCATTTACAACTACTTTACTATTATTAATATTATTACAGCGGAGCTGCCGCACAACAGTTTCACAGGAAATGAGTTTTTTTAACCTGAATTTTTATTGACCTATTAAAAAAAAAAAGAACACGTGTTATCGTTACTTTTTTTAAATTCAACAAAAAAGTACAGTTTATTCGCGAAAAAAGAAACCGTAAATAGTATAGAAAAACAATTCATAGTTTTGTCAAGTTGAGAAGCAAATCTATATGTCTTCTTAATTGGGGGGGGGATAAATTTGTTTCATCTTAGTGAGTATAGATGTCTTCCAAATATTTTGCAGACGGAGTTTTCTTCTGAGAGAATGTCTCGCATTCGTGTCGATCCGATTAAACGAATAGTGTGCAGCTCGGAGGAATCGAATGATTCCTTTGAATCGTTTGTTTCAATTTTAAATTCTATTTTTGAAATCTCATCTCTCCGACTACAGATGGCAGCACTGAAGCGGTAAATATTCTTTCATTTTCTGTTCTATCAAACACTGTTCTGTGTCATGTCTATTTAAACTGAACCAGAATATTCGACGAATTCGTCACAGACTGGAATATCTCACATTTATAATTTATTGTCATGTACCCGAATAATAATTTATATCCAAATAACCTAACACTTGTCCGTTCGTCCCTCCGACCGCACAGAACGACGCAAAAACTACCCGACCGAATCGTTTGATATTCAAGATATGTAATTATTACATAATTTTGTCGAGTCGTTTCAAATTTTCTGAAAATCGGATGCATAGGACTGTCTGTATAAAAGTTATGAGCGATTTCGATCACGTGATCACGCCCTTTTTTCTCCCTTTGTGTTTTTTCTGCTCTCGCAGGGAAATGCCGTCTGAAACGTCAATTACGACAGCTTATTGTGAAATATCGATTACGTTTGCAAAAAACGAGATAAGGTAATTTCTGAACAACAACACCTGCTAGTTTGATGCATTTACGAACAAAAATAAATTAAAACTTATGCCCACAAAGTTGCCCCTTTTGAATTAAGAACACCCTTACTGAAAATAGATAAACGGCTTTCTTATGTAAAATATATTGAATAAAAATTGAAAAATAATGATATCGTCTGTGAAACAATGAATGGATTTCTCGAAAATAGGTTGTCAAATTCTCTCGGGCCTTTTTTTTTTTTTTTTTTTAACTCGCCCAGGCGCCCTCTATTGGAAAAATACCGAAAATAAGTGTAACTAAAAACAGCATACATTGTTTTCTATCTTGAGGCCCCACACTAGTCACTGAAAAAAGACCCGGATGTTAATGTTAATTCCATGGGAGTGTTCCTTTCAAATATCTCGCTCACATTTTGATATCTTTACATGATTCTTTTTGCATAGGATAGCTCAGAACGAAACGGGCTAGTTTTTATTTTTTTAAATTTTCTTTAGATTTTTTAACTTTCGAAACCAGTTAAAACCGGTTCTGAAATTGAAACTATCATAATATAACAAATATATAAGCAAAATCGAAAAAGTAAAAAAATAGCCCGATTGCCGAACTAACCTCAGCTATCCTATGCAAAAAAGGTAAAAATATTAATATTTGAACGAGATATTTGAGAAGAAAGCTCCCATAGATTGAACATTGTCACCCAGGAATTTTTCTGTCACTAATGTCGCGTCTCAAGGGGCTGCTTCACTCAAATGAAAAGACCCATTCACCATTCCCCCCCCCCCTCCTCAAAAAAATGCAAACAGGACACAACGTGGTTCAGAACGCCAATTTTGACGCTTTTTTAAAAAATCACAGCCATTGTACACTGTTTTTTGGAAAAAGAAATATTGACTAGATTTGAATTCAGTCTCTTGAACAAAAACTCGACTCAAAACACTCACTTTGACAATATTTTACTCTACAAAAACATTTTCTTCTATCTTTTTAACGCACTTTCTCAGTAAGTCTTGACTCTTTTGCAATGGAAATTCGACTTAAAATGCCCACCTAGACAACATTTTACTCTACATATCAAGTATGACATGTAAGACCCAAAGGCAATCCATGGACACCCTACACGAAATTTTTTAAAATTCCCCCCTGGACCAACCCATCTTCCCCTATGGGAAATATCTAAAATTGAGTACCCCAAAAAATAGAGCGGGAAAAGTTAGCCTTTCGATGAAGTTTTTGTTCATTTCAAGCGTTAAGCTCTAGGGCAATTAGGGGCCGAGTTATTAAGAAAAACAAAAGGGGGAAACTTTGGGGGGCTTGTACTCCTTGAGAACTAAAAATTTTCGAAGTTTCTTTGAAGAATCCGTCCTAAAATTTTGAGAGCTTCAAAATAAGGTTGCAAATTGCACATTTGTTTTTTAGAAAAGAAAAAATATATGTATTTTAATAATAGATAATTAGAATAATTTTTACAAACAAGCGAAATGTGTTTGAAAGAAAAAAAAATAAAAGCACTACTCTACATTGAATATGTTTCAACAAAACATAGTATATAAAAATAACCAGACATTTATTTATTTATTTTATTTATTTATTATTATTATTTTTAAATAATACCTTACGGAAGGGAGAATTGATACAAGGCCTACAATAAAATGAAATTTTAGCATGTACTCATATTTATGTACACGTATACTAATTTAAAATACAAATAGCATGTATTAAACTAAAACAAAAACAGATTGCTATTATTTTTATTTCCACAACAAAGGAAAAATTTTAATGAACTTATTTAATGTGTTAAAATAATACTGTAAATGGTTTGAAAAGTACAAATACCGAAAAAGATAATTGTTCTGTCTTCAATAATAGTACGTGTTCAATAATTGATAATTCATTGAAAAATGGAAAATAAGCTTACATTCGAGCTCAGTCTAAATTATTAAAGGTCTATGCATTTTTTTAGATACCCCAGTACAAATATGGTTTGCTAACCTCCGACCAACCTTTTTTTTTTTTTTTACTAAATCTGTCAATTGTTACCTACATTTTAGCCTTTATTAAATAACAACCTAAATTGAAAATTTCAAACACGTATTAAGTCTTCTTTTACTTCAATATGTTTAGCACAAACTTAAAATGTTTCAGGGAGCGCAAGAATATGGCATTTTTGTTTTTTAATAACATGTTGAAAAATGGAAAATACGTTTAAACCCGAGCTCAATCTAAATCATTAAAGGACGGACGATGTAGTTTTTTTTTTTTTTTTGGAGGGGGTATACTTATTTTTTGAACAAAAATCCATTTTAGAGTTATTTATTATATTTTTATGAAAATTAAAAATTATCAATGAAAGAATAAACACAGTAAATAAATCCAATCGAAACCCTGTATTTAATATATTTGTTTAACTACTCCTTCTAGTTCTTTGCTATCTGGTGAATTTCCTTTGCTTGCAAACTTCACACTTCTGTTTTTGCGAAGAAAGAAAAAGATATATATATATAATAATACGTAACAACAATAATTGTTACGCACAGACGAAAGATGTAATAAATGAAAATAAATAAAAATACCACTCAACATTGAATATGTTTCATTAATACATAGTTTATATAAAAATAATCAAGCTTTTAATATTTTTAAAATACCTTATGAAAAGTAGAACAGGATACAAGGCCTACAATAACATGAAATTCAAGCACGTTATCATATTTACGCACACATATACTAATATAAAATACAAATAAGATGCATTAATCCAAAACAAAAATAGATTGCTATTTTTTTTTCTACAACAAAGGAAAAATTTTAATGAACTAATTTAATGAGTAAATATAATACTGTAAATCCTTTAAAAAGTACCGGAAAAGATGATTGTTCTATCTTCAATAACAGCACGCGTCCATTGATTTAAAAAGTCCACTACAAAGTCCTATTTACATGCATGGTTTAAACAAAATGCTCATTTTTAACATGAAATATATTCACACATGATTCATACACTTTCAGCTGAAATACTATTATTTTTATAAAGAAAAGCTCAATAAATAATCGCGCGACTGCAAAATGCTATTTCTCTTTGAAAAAATATCGTCATTTATTTTGACTGGATTCATGGAATTTTCCTGACCCGTAGGAAGCCTGACACGATAATAATAAAATGTATTATAATATTTTATTTTTTACCAAATAAAATAAATCAAGAATACACCAGTGGCAGCAGAATTCACCACCGCCAAATCGATTATTAAAAAGTATATAGAACAATTTGATTTTCCAGGCTCTACTATTGTCACCTAATTTTTCAGTGGTTTGTAAGAACTGAAGTTTGGCCTTCGGCTTTGGTCAACATACATGGAGGTTTAAAAGCTATTCTTATCGCCGGGACCCGTGGCGCGGTTCTGTAACGCAAGCGTCTGGCGGGCTGAAGCTGTGGTGAGCTGGGGGTTCTGTCCTCGCCCAAGACACGCTGGACATACAGAACAGATGAAGACAGGATAAAAGATTCCATAAGCGGAATCGTTTATCCACGCACTGCCCTCTGTATAGAACATACACAGGTCAGTGCATTCGAAGAAACCACAACATGAGGCTACAGAATCGTACACAACACAGCTTCTATTTTTTATTTATTTAAACGTGTTTCATCACTGTCATGATATTGGAGTGTACGCATATATTTGATTCGTATGTATAATTATGTAGATGTCTTTTAAAAAATTATCATTTCCTTTAGAAAAAATAAAAAAATTCTTTTCCTGTTGTTTCAATTTCAAGAATAATTTGGTTTCAATGCGAATAAAATGAAAAAAAAAATACATAAATTTTTTAGGGTTTTTTTTTTTGGAATTATTCCAGCCATAACCGAAGGAACCAATATATTTTATCCTTAAAACCGAAATAGTTGTATTCTATTACATTATCGTTTAGGATATATAATTGAACACCAGTTTCATCATTATTATTTTGTTACTGAAAATAAAATACATAGTAAAAATAGAACTAAGTTTTCTTGATCTCGCAAGAAAATATAGTACAAAGTTTTCCGGTATACTTTCTTTTCCCAAAATATGTATCTTCAGATAACTCGGACACCGAAATAAATCTGAGTTTTAGCAAAACCCATGTAATTGGCAAACATATGGAATGTGGTTTTTCTTCGTTTTTATGATCCTGTATCAAAGCAAAATCTCCTTCTTTTTATTTTTAATTCTTTCTTTTTCACGTGGGCTTTACTTTCTTCAACAAAGCAGAAAGTTAAAACTAAATGAATATAATCCAAAATAAAATAAATAATAATAACAGATATGAATGCTATCAAATATGATATTAAAAAAATATTAAGTAATATATTCAAATAATTAATACATTCTAAAAATATTTGAGACCTATTCAAAAAATTACTGGAAAGAGTAATTTTTATTCAATTGAGCCTTTTGGAATCTTCGAATTTCACGCATTTCCGAAGATAAAAGAAATATTTCCGAATAGGATGCATAATCAGTTAGGAGAATGTTGCATCAAAAAAAAAAAAAAACTTTTACAAATATTTAAATGGAAACAAGATGATTTTAATTTTCTCTTCCATAGGATTAGCATTAGTGAGACAATCATTTCACTTTAATTTTAAAATATACTCCCCCCCTTTTTTTTCTACTCGAAATAAATTTTCTACAAGCATTCGAAATGCAACCTATGAATTTTTTTTAATCTGAATTTTATTGACCTATTAAAAAAAAAAAGAACACATGTTATCGTTACTTTTTTTAAATTCAATAAAAAAGTACAGTATATTCGCGAAAAAAGAAACCGTAAATAGTATAGAAAAACAATTCATAGTTTTGACAAGTTGAGAAGAAAATCTATGTGTCTTCTTAAAGGGGGGGGGGATAAATTTGTTTCATCTTAGTGAGTATAGATATCAGCAGATTGTGAGTATAGATGTCTTCCAAATATTTTGCAGACGGAGTTTTCTTCTGAGATAATGTCTCGCATTCGTGTCGATCCGATTAAACGAGTGTATCGAGTAGTGTGTAGCTCAGAGGAATCGAAGGATTCATTTAAATCGTTTGTTTCAATTTTAAATTCTACTTTTGAAATCTCATCTCTCCGACTACAGATGGCAGCACTGAAGCGGTAAATATTCTTTCATTTTCTGTTCTATCAAACACTGTTCTGTGTCATTTCTATTTAAACTGAACCAGAAAATTCGACGAGTTCGTCACAGACTGGAATATCTCACTTTTATAATTTATTGTCATGTAACCGAATAATAATTTATATCCAAATAACCTAACACTTGTCCATTTGTCCTTCCGACCGCACAGAACGACGCAAAAACTACCCGACCGAATCGTTTGATAGTCAAGATATGTAATTATTACATAATTTTGTCGAGTTGTTTCAAATTTCCTGAAAATCGGATGCATAGGACTGTCTGTATAAATGTTAAGAGCGATTTCGATCACGTAATCACGCCCTTTTTTTCTCCTTTTTTGTTTTTTCTGCTCTCGCAGGGAAATGCCGTCTGAAACGTCAATTTCGACACCTTGTTGTGAAATATCCATTACGTTTGCAAACAAGATGGAAATTGCACGTGAACGCAGCAAATGAGGTGCGTTCGTACGATAACGAAGTTTTAAAAATATTCAGATCTTGCTGATATAGTAGAGCGTACTCCGGATACAGTATAGTAGTCGAAATCTTTACGTTTCTGTAAATATGCAAGTAGTGATTTTTATTACACCTCAGCAACGTATATCTTATTCATAAAATATGAAATAGTTGAATATAATTAAAACACGTACCAAACCATGTTTCCCCGAATAGCATTATATAGTGGAATACCTTTGTGTGGCCCTGTAATTTAATAATAAAAGTTCTTTGCATCACAGATTGTACAGAATGCATATTTTGGTATATATTTCATAGATTCATGCCAATTCTATTATGTTCGAATGAGTGTAACATCATTAAAATGCATTTGAAACTTTTTTCCCATTGACCGTAATGTAACGGAATCCTTTTGATTGTCCCTGTAATTGATCTATCCATTCGATTTTCATAAAATTTGAAATGACTCGACGAAATTATGTTATAATTATGTATTTTAAATTTGAAACGATTCGGTTGGGTAGTTTTTGCGTTGTTATATGCGGACAGACGGACGGACAGACAGACGGACAGACAGACAGACGGACAGACGGACGGACTGAGCGACAACAATAGGTGCTTTACATAATTACGAACGCAAATAGGCCGTTTTTTGCGATTTTTCGAAAAATTTGCCATTTTTTCGCGATTTTTTGAAGAAATTCGTCGTTTCTTACTACCCTAAAAAAACTCTCTCTAAACTAAAAAATATAGCGACTTAACCAGATATCATTATGAATTTCTTCCATTGATAGCGGCCGTCGGCCTAACCGTTCGGAGTTATCGTGGTTTTCTTCGAACCTTGCATAAATACGGGCTAGGTTCCCTTAGAAAGACCCCCACCACGAAGGGCACTCCTTCCCTCGTCATATATCCCTAGTGTAGATAATCGGACGACAAAAATTAACCAAACCAAACTTACCGAATATTCGGCCTAGAGCTGAACCGAATACCGAATATTCAGCAATTTATTTTTTTCTTTCCTTTTTAACACACTTTCATCAGTCAATTCTTATTAGGTCTTTTGAACAGAAACTGGACTCAAAACACCCACTTAGACAACATTTTACTCTACAAAAACATTATTTTTTTCTTTCCTTTTTAACGCACTTTCTCTGTAAATTATGACTCTTTTGCAATGGAAGTTCGACTCAAAATGCCCACCTAGACAACATTTTACTCTACATATCAAGTATGACATGTATGACCCAAAGGCAATCCATGGACACACTACTCGAAATTTTTTAAAATGCCCCCCTGGAGCACTCCATCTCCCCCTATGGGAAATAGCTAAAATTTGAGTACCCCAAAAATAGAGCAGAAAAAGTTAGCCTTTCGGTGAAGTTTTTGTTCATTTCAAGCTTTAAGCTCTAGGGCAATTAGGGGCCGAGTTATTAAGAAAAACAAAAGGGGGAAAATTTGGGGGGCTTGTACTCCTTGAGAACTAAAAAATTTCGAAGTTTCTTTAAAGAATCCCTCCTAAAATTTTGAGAGCTTTAAAATAAGGTGTATGTTGCAAATTGCATATTTGTTTTTTAGCAAAGAAAAAATATATGTATGTTAATAATAGATAATAACAATAATTTTTACAAACAAGCGAAATGTGTTTGAAAGAAAAAAAAATAAAAGCACTACTCTACATTGAATATGTTTCAACAAAACATAGTATATAAAAATAACCATACATTTATTTATTTATTTTATTTATTTATTATTATTATTTTTAAACAATAACTTAAGGAAGGGAGAATTGATACAAAGCCTACAATAAAGTGAAATTTTAGCATGTTCTCATATTTATGTACACATATACTAATTTAAAATACAAATAGCATGTATTAAACTAAAATAAAAACAGATTGCTATTTTTTTTCTTTCTACAACAAAGGAAAAATTTTAATGAACATATTTAATGAGTAAAAATAATACTGTAAATGGTTTAAAAAGTACAAATACCGAAAAAGATAATTGTTCTTTCTTCAATAATAGTACGTGTTCAATGATTGATAATTCATTGAAAAATGGAAAATACGCTTACATTCGAGCTCAGTCTAAATTATTAAAGGTCTATGCATTTTTTTAGATACCCCAGTACAAGTATGGTTTGCTAACCTCCGACCAAACTTTTTTTTTTTTTTTTTTACTAAATCTGTCAATTGTTACCTACATTTTAGCATTTATTAAATAACCACCTAAATTAAAAATTTCAAACACGTATTAAGTCTTCTGTTACTTCTTTATGTTTAGCACAAACTTAAAACGTTTCAGGGAGCGCAAGAATATAGCATTTTTGTTTTTTAATAATATGTTGAAAAATGGAAAATACGTTTACACCCGAGCTATATCTAAATCATTAGAGAACGGACGATGCATTTTTTTTTTTTTTGGAGGGGGGGGGATACTTATTTTTTGAACAAAAATCCATTTTAGAGTTATTTATAATATTTTTATGAAAATTAAAAATTATCAATGAAAGAATAAACACAGTAAATAAATCCAATCGCAACCCTGTATTTAATATATTTGTTTAAATACCCCTTCTAGTTCTTTGCTATCTGGTGAATTTCCTTTGCTTGCAAACTTCACACTTCTGTTTTTGCGAAGAAAGAAAAAGAAACATATATAATAATACATAACAACAATAATTGTTACGCACAAACGAAAGATGTAATAAATAAAAATAAATAAAAATACCACTCAACATTGAATATGTTTCAGTAATACATAGTTTATATAAAAATAATCAGGCATTTAATATTTTTAAAATACCTTATGAAAAGGAGAACAGGATACAAGGCCTACAATAACATGAAATTCAAGCATGTTATCATATTTACGCACACATATACTAATATAAAATACAAATAAGATGCGTTAATCCAAAACAAAAATAGATTGCTATTTTTTTTCTTTCTACAACAAAGGAAAAATTTTAATGAACTAAGTTAATGAGTAAATATAATTCTGTAAATCCTTTAAAAAGTACCGGAAAAGATGATTGTTCTATCTTCAATAAAAGCACGCGTCCATTGATTTAAAAAGTCCACTACAAAGTCCTATTTACATGCATGGTTTAAACAAAATGCTCATTTTTAACATAAAATATATTCACACATGATTCATACACTTTCAGCTGAAATACTATTATTTTTATAAAGAAAAGCTCAATAAATAATCGCGCGACTGCAAAATGCTATTTCTCTTTGAAAAAAATATCGTCATATATTTTGACTGGATTCATGGAATTTTCCTGACCCGTAGGAAGCCTGACACGATAATAATAAAATGTATTATAATATTCTATTTTTTACCAAATAAAATAAATCAAGAATACACCAGTGGCAGCAGAATTCACCACCGCCAAATCGATTATTAAAAAGTATATAGAACAATTTGATTTTCCAGGCTCTACTATTGTCACCTAATTTTTCAGTGGTTTGTAAGAACTGAAGTTTGGCCTTCGGCTTTGGTCAACATACATGGAGGTTTAAAAGCTATTCTTATCGCCGGGACCCGTGGCGCGGTTCTGTAACGCAAGCGTCTGGCGGGCTGAAGCTGTGGTGAGCTGGGGGTTCTGTCCTCGCCCAAGACACGCTGGACATACAGAACAGATGAAGACAGGATAAAAGATTCCATAAGCGGAATCGTTTATCCACGCACTGCCCTCTGTATAGAACATACACAGGTCAGTGCATTCGAAGAAACCACAACATGAGGCTACAGAATCGTACACAACACAGCTTCTATTTTTTATTTATTTAAACGTGTTTCATCACTGTCATGATATTGGAGTGTACGCATATATTTGATTCTTATGTGTAATTATGTAGATGTCTTTTACAAAAGTATCATTTCCTTTAGAAAAAATAGAAAAATTCTTTTCCTGTTGTTTCGATTTCAAGAATAATTTGGTTTGAATGCAAATAAGATGAAAAAAACATAAATTTTTTAGGTTTTCTTTTTATTTGGAAGTATTCCAGCAATAACCGAAGGAACCAATATATTTTTTCCTTAAAACCGAAATAATTGTATTCTGTTACATTATCATTTAGGATATATAATTGAACACCAGTTTCATTATTATTATTTTGTTACTGAAAATAAAATACATAGGAAAATTAGAACTAAGTTTTCTTGATCTCGCAAGAAAATATAGTACAAAGTTTTCCGGTATACTTTCTTTTCCCAAAATATGTATCTTCAGATAACTCGGACACCGAAATAAATCTGAGTTTTAGCAAAACCCATGTAATTGGCTAACATATGGAATATGGCTTTTCTTCGTTTTTACGATCCGGTATCAAAGCAAAATCTCTTTCTTTTTATTTTTAAATCTTTGTTTTTCACGTGGGCTTTACTTTGTTCAACAAAGCAGAAAGCTAAAACTAAATGAATATAATCAAAAGTATAATAAATAATAATAACAGATAGGAAGGCTATCAAATATGATATTAAAAAAATATTAAGTAATATATTCAAAAAATTAATACATTCTAAAAATATTTGAGACCTTTTCAAAAAACTACTGGAAAGAGTAATTTTCATTCAACTGAGCCTTTTGGAATCTTCGAATTTCACGCATTTCCGAAGATAAAAGAAATATTTCCGAATAGGATACATAATCAGATAGGGGAATGTTGCATTAAAAAAAGAAACTTTAGAAATATTTAAATGGAAACAAGATGGTTTTAATTTTCTCTTACATAGGATTAGCATTAGTGAGACAATCATTTCATTTTAATTTTAAAATATACTCCCCCCCCCTTTTTTTACTCGAAATAAATTTTCTACAAGCATTCGAAATGCAACCTATGAATTTTTTTTAATCTGAATTTTATTGACCTATTAAAAAAAAAAAGAACACATGTTATCGTTACTTTTTTTAAATTCAATAAAAAAGTACAGTTTATTCGCGAAAAAAAACCCGTAAATAGTATAGAAAAACAATTCATAGTTTTGAAAAGTTGAGAAGCAAATCTATTTGTCTTCTTAATTGGGGGGGGGGATAAATTTGTTTCATCTTAGTGAGTATAGATGACAGCAGATTGTGAGTATAGATGTCTTCAAATATTTTTCAAACGGAGTTTTCTTCTGAGAGAATGTCTCGCATTCGTGTCGGTCCGATTAAACGAGTAGTGTGCAGCTCGGAGGAATCGAATGATTCATTTGAATCGTTTGTTTCAATTTTAAATTCTACTTTTGCAATCTCATCTCTCCGACTACAGATGGCAGCACTGAAGCGGTAAATATTCTTTCATTTTCTGTTCTATCAAACACTGTTCTGTGTCATGTCTATTTAAACTGAACCAGAAAATTCGACGAGTTCGTCACAGACTGGAATATCTCACTTTTATAATTTATTGTCATGTACCCGAAATATATTTTATATCCAAATAACCTAACACTTGTCCGTCCGTTCCTCCGACCGCACAGAACGACGCGAAAACTACCCGACCGAATCGTTTGATATTCAAGATATGTAATTATTACATAACTTTGTCGAGTCGTTTCAAATTTTCTGAAAATCGGATGCATGGGACTGTCTGTATAAAAGTTATGAGCGATTTCGATCACGTGATCACGCCCTTTTTTCTCCCTTTGTGTTTTTTCTGCTCTCGCAGGGAAATGCCGTCTGAAACGTCAATTACGACAGTTTGTTGTGAAATATCGATTACGTTTGCAAAAAAGGAGATCAGGTAATTTCTGAACAACAACACCTGCTAGTTTCATGCATTTACGAACAAAAATAAATTAAAACTTATGCCCACAAAGTTGCCCCTTTTGAATTAAGAACACCCTTACTCAAAATACATAAACGGCTTTCTTATGTAAAATAAATTGTATAAAAATTGAAAAATAATGATTGCGTCTGTGAAACAATGAATGGATTTCTCGAAAATAGGTTGTCAAATTCTCTCGGGCCGTTTTTAATTTCTTATTTTAACTCGCCAAGGCGCCCTCTATTGGAAAAATACCGAAAATAAGTGTAACTAAAAACAGCATACATTGTTTTCTATCTTGAGGCCCCACACTAGTCACTGAAAAAAGACCCGGATGTTAATGTTAATTCCATGGGAGTGTTCCTTTCAAATATCTCGCTCACATTTTAATATCTTTACATGATTCTTTTTGCATAGGATAGCTGAGGACGAAACGGGCTAGTTTTTATTTATTTAAATTTACTTTAGTTTTTTTAACTTTCGAAACCAGTTAAAACCGGTTCTGAAATTGAAATTATCATAATATGACAAATATATAAGCAAAATCGAAAAAGTAAAAAAATAGCCCGATTGCCGAACCAACCTCAGCTATCCTATGCAAAAAAGGAAAAAATATTAGTATTTGAACGAGATATTTGAGAAGAACGCTCCCATAGATTTAACATTATCACCCGGGAATTTTTCTGTCACTCATGTCGCGTCTCAAGGGGCTGCTTCACTCAAATGAAAAGACCCATTCACCATTCCCCCCCCCTCCTCAAAAAAATGCAAACAGGACACAACGTGGTTCAGAACGCCAATTTTGACGCTTTTTTAAAAAATCACAGCCATTGTACACTGTTTTTTGGAAAAAGAAACATTGACTAGATAGTCATCGTTTTCCCACCCCCCTCAAAAAAATGCAAACGGCACAGAATGTGGTTCAAAGCGCCAATTTGGACGCTTTTTTAAAAGCAGAGCCATTGTACACTGTTTTTTGAAAACGGCAATTTTTATTTCTCTGTGCAAAATGTTTTTTCGTTTTTTTTTTCTGCAACAAAGTCTCTATTTTATAGGGATGCACCGAATAGTGATTTTGGTCGAATATCGAATATTCGGCGGACAGCCGAACCGAATACCGAATATTCTGCAAGCCGAATAGTAATTGTTGGGCCGAATACCGAATATTCGGCCATTCGAGGAATTGCTCTTTTTGACCATTGAAAACACAAAATCACAATTTTTCCGAGGGGGGGGGGGGGAGACACTTCACTGCTCCGGAGGGAGGAGTGTCCCCCCTACTTTTTTATGAAATTTGCGCGATCTTTTTATGAATTTTGCATGTTTTGTGATTTTTCGATGAAATTTGCCGCTTTTTCACGTTCTTTTGAAAAAATTTGCCGTTTTTTTGCTATTTTTCGAAAAACTTGCCATCTTTTCGCGATTTTTTGAAGAAGTTCGACGTTTTTTACTACCCTAAAAACAACTCTAAACTAAAAATTATAGCGACTTAAGTAGATATCATTATGATTTTCTTCCATAGATAGCGGCCGTCGGGCTTACCGTTCGGAGTTTTCGTAGTTTTCTTCGAACCTTGCATAAATACGGGCTAGGTTCCCTTAAAAAGACCCCCCCCCCACGAAGGGCACGCCTCCACGCGTCCTATATCCCTAGTGTAAATAATCGGGCGACAAAAATAAACCAAACATAACCTACCGAATATTCGGCCTACAGCTGAACCGAATACCGAATATTCGGCAATTTATTTTTTTCTTTTCTTTCTAACACACTTCCTTCAGTCAATTCTTATTAGGTCTCTTGAACAAAAACTCGACTCAAAACACTCACTTTGACAATATTTTACTCTACAAAAACATTTTCTTCCATCTTTTTGACGCACTTTCTCAGTAAGTCTTGACTCTTTTGCAATGGAAATTCGATTCAAAATGCCCACCTAGACAACATTTTTCTCTACATATCAAGTATGACAAGTATGACCCAAAGACAATCCATGGACGCCCTACTCGAAATTTTTGAAAATTCCCCACTGGAGCACCCCATCTTCCCCTATGGGAAATATCCAAAATTGAGTACCCCAAAAAATAGAGCGGGAAAAGTTAGCTTTCGGTGAAGTTTTTGTTCATTTCAAGCGTTAAGCTCTAGGGCAATTAGGGGCCGAGTTATTAAGAAAAACAAAAGGGGGAAACTGGGGGGCTTGTACTCCTTGAGAACTAAAAAATTTCGAAGTTTCTTTAAAGAATCCCTCCTAAAATTTTGAGAGCTTTAAAATAAGGTGTATGTTGCAAATTGCATATTTGTTTTTTAGCAAAGAAAAAATATATGTATTTTAATAATAGATAATTAGAATAATTTTTACAAACAAGCGAAACGTGTTTGAAAGAAAAAAAAATAAAAGCACTACTCTACATTGAATATGTTTCAGCAAATCATAGTACATAAAAATAACCAGACATTTATTTATTTATTTTATTTATTTATTATTATTATTTTTAAATAATACCTTGCGGAAGGGAGAATTGATACAAGGCCTACAATAAAATGAAATTTTAGCATGTACTCATATTTATGTACACATATACTAATTTAAAATACAAATAGCATGTATTAAACTAAAACAAAAAGAGATTGCTATTATTTTTCTTTCCACAACAAAGGAAAAATTTTAATGAACTTATTTAATGTGTAAAAATAATACTGTAATTGGTTTAAAAAGTACAACTACCGAAAAAGGTAATTGTTATGTCTTCAGTAATAGTACGTGTTCAATGATTGATAATTCATTGAAAAATGGAAAATACGCTTACATTCGAGCTCAGTCTAAATTATTAAAGGCCTATGCATTTTTTTAGATACCCCAGTACAAGTATGGTTTGCTAACCTCCGACCAAGCTTTTATTTTTTTTTTTACTAAATCTGTCAATTGTTACCTACATTTTAGCATTTATTAAATAACAACCTAAATTGAAAATGTCAAACACATATTAAGTCTTCTTTTACTTCTTTATGTTTAGCACAAACTTAAAATGTTTCAGGGAGCGCAAGAATATGGCATTTTTGTTTTTTAATAACATGTTGAAAAATGGAAAATACGTTCAAACCCGAGCTCAATCTAAATCATTAAAGGACGGACGATGCAGTTTTTTTTTTTTTTTTTTTTTTTTTTTTTTTTTTTTTTTTTTTTTGGAGGGGGGGGGATACTTATTTTTTGAAAAAAATCCATTTTAGAGTTATTTATTATATTTTTATGAAAATTAAAAATTATCAATGAAAGAATAAACACAGTAAATAAATCCAATCGAAACCCTGTATTTAATATATTTGTTTAAATACTCCTTCTAGTTCTTTGCTATCTGGTGAATTTCCTTTGCTTGCAAACTTCACACTTCTGTTTTTGCGAAGAAAGAAAAAGATATATATATAATAATACATAACAACAATAATTGTTACGCACAAACGAAAGATGTAATAAATAAAAATAAATAAAAATACCACTCAACATTGAATATGTTTCAGTAATACATAGTTTATATAAAAAAAATCAAGCATTTAATATTTTTAAAATACCTTATGAAAAGTAGAACAGGATACAAGACCTACAATAACATGAATAATTCAAGCACGTTATCATATTTACGCACACATATACTAATATAAAATACAAATAAGATGCATTAATCCAAAACAAAAATAGATTGCTATTTTTTTTCTACAAAAAAGGAAAAATTTTAATGAACTAATTTAATGAGTAAATATAATTCTGTAAATCCTTTAAAAAGTACCGGAAAAGATTATTGTTCTATCTTCAATAACAGCACACGTCCATTGATTTAAAAAGTCCACTACAAAGTCCTATTTACATGCATGGTTTAAACAAAATGCTAATTTTTAACATAAAATATATTCACACATGATTCATACACTTTCAGCTGAAATACTATTATTTTTATAAAGAAAAGCTCAACCAAATAATCGCGCGACTGCAAAATGCTATTTCAATTTGAAAAAATATTGCCATTTATTTTGTCTAAATTCATGGATTTTTCCTGACCCGTAGGAAGCCTGACACGATAATAATAAAATATATTATAATATTCTATTTTTTACCAAATAAAATAAATCAAGAATACACCAGTGACAGCAAAATTCACCACCGCCAAATCGATTATTAAAAAGTATATAGAACAATTTGATTTTCCAGGCTCTACTATTTCACCTAATTTTTCAGTGGTTTGTAGGAACTGAAGTTTGGCCTTCGGCTTTGTTCAACATACATGGAGGTTTAAAAGCTATTCTTATCGCCGGGACCCGTGGCGCGGTTCTGTAACGCAAGCGTCTGGCGGGTTGAAGCTGTGGTGAGCTGGGGGTTCTGTCCTCGCCTAAGACACGCTGGACATACAGAACAGATGAAGATAGGATAAAGGATTCCATAAGCGGAATCGTTTATCCACGCACTGCCCTCTGTATAGAACATACACAGGTCAGTGCATTACAAAAAATCACAACATGAGGCTACAGAATCGTACACAACACAGCTTCTATTTTTTTATTTATTTAATCGTGTTTCGTCACTGTCATGATATTGGAGTGAACGCATATATTTGATTCTTATGTATAATTATGTAGATGTCTTTTAAAAAATTACACTGATAAACAAGGTTTCTGTTTCTAACTAAGTATGTGGTGACTTTTATATTTTACGTGGTGCTGTGAAAGAATATGCCATTAAAAAGTTTCCATCACCCACAGATTTTTAAAAAATTCAAAATCCTGAAAATCTCAATTTTGTAGTATTTATTCAACACATACACGTTATGATATTTATCATTTGATATTTTAGTAATGACAAACTTTTAAATAAACATTTATAAAGCTTAAAAATAATATTTAAAACACTGAAAGTGTGCATTGTTTATAAAGTTTCAGAAAAATATAGATTTTTTGTAAAAAGAAATGATATTAATAAGAAATTTCATACTTTATGTAGCTGTAAATGTCTTATCTGTGGGTGCTCTGTTATAGGTTATTGTTCCGAGTTATATTGACAATTTAAAGCAGACATTAAGCCACTTATATCATTATAATAGGGTAAATCATCTTTTCTTTTAAAAAATTTTGAATATTTCTTAAATCAATCTCGATAAATAAATATCTTGTTATTGTTTTTCAGGAGATTCCAACCTTGCAATCTTGATCAAGTAATTCTGAGTTTTTCTTTGATAAATTTAAGTCTCTCACAAAATCATTTAATTCTTTTTGAGTTATTAGGTGTGATTCTTCATTTATGCCAGGAGAATAGTTCATATCAGATGTAGAGAAATTTTCAGTTTCATCGATTTCCATTTCTACTGCTGCATCATCATATGTAAAATTATCTGGAGGTTTCGGTATTTTTAAATCATCATTATGTAATGCTGGTCACATTGCTGTTTCTAAGTTCGTGTACTTAATTTTATGCTTACTTCTTGCAAGGAATCCTTTAATTTTTGTAATACATTAGTAGCAGTCAGTTATTTGATCCTTCGGCATGTGTCATATCATGGGTATAGCAAAGGACAAACACTTTTTTGTACCTTTCATCCATGTCCGGAGGTTTATAGCACGTTGTGTATAACAAAAACGAGGTGCTTATTTCTTATCTCGTTCAACTACTTTATATCCAAAGTACATATCATAGGCGCATCGATGCTTTTTTAAAGTTAGCTCCCCGCACACACAACAAAAAGAATAGGGTTCATTAACGCATCCTCTAGACATGTTTTACATATAGTAGAGGAAGATATGATAATTATAATCAAAATTTAATTAAAAAGTCTTACAGAACAAAGAAATAGTAGTATGTTTGCCCCAAACGATAAGTTTCCACTGTCAGGGATTTGCGTTCAAGTCAAATACTGTGGGGGTGGCTAGAGCTGTGTGTTCAAGGTCGCTAACATAAAATTTATTAGGGGACATCTGTTTCTACTCTCTTGCTGTATCTTCTATCGTTGTAATAAGAAAAAGGAATGTTTGTGTGAATCAAATACATGAAAGAGAATAATAGAATATAATTATAATGCTATACGATGCCTACATACTCCAAAACGTATTAATGAAATTTCTCAAAATTGGAGGGTGATAGAAAATTTTTACAAACATATTCTTTTTCGGCAGCTTGAAATCTGTAAGAAACACCCAACGTATATAAAGAAATCGAAAATTCGTTAAAATTTGTTTATCAGTGTTATCATTTCCTTTAGAAAAAATAAAAAAATTCTTTTCCTGTTGTTTCGATTTCAAGAAAAATTTGGTTTCAATGCAAATAAAATGAAAAAAATATACATAAATTTTTTAGGGTTTTTTTTTTGGAATTATTCCAGCCATAACCGAAGGAACCAATATATTTTATCCTTAAAACCGAAATAATTGTATTCTATTACATTATCGTTTAGGATATATAATTGAACACCAGTTTCATTATTATTATTTTGTTACTGAAAATAAAATACATAGGAAAAATAGAACTAAGTTTTCTTGAAATCGCAAGAAAATATAGTACAAAGTTTTCCAGTATACTTTCTTTTCAAAAAATATGTATCTTCAGATAACTCGGAAACCGAAATAAATCTGAGTTTTAGCAAAACCCATGCAATTGGCAAACATATGGAATGTGGCTTTTCTTCGTTTTTACGACCCGGTATCAAAGCAAAATCTCTTTCTTTTTATTTTTAATTTTTTGTTTTCACGTGGGCTTTACTTTGTTCAACAAAGCAGAAAGCTAAAACTAAATGAATATAATCAAAAATATAATAAATAATAATAACAGATAGGAAGGCAATCAAATATGATATTAAAAAAATATTAAGTAATATATTCAAATAATTACTACATTTTAAAAATATTTGAGACCTTTTCAAAAAATTACTGGAAAGAGTAGTTTTTATTCAATTGAGCCGTTTGGAATCTTCGAATTTCACGCATTTTCGAAGATAAAAGAAATATTTCCGAATAGGATACATAATCAGTTAAGAGAATGTTGCATTAAAAAAAAACTTTTACAAATATTTAAATGGAAACAAGATGGTTTTAATTTTCTCTTCCATAGGATTAGCATTAGTGAAACAATCATTTCACATTAATTTTAAAATATACTCCCCCCCCCTTTTTTTTTCTACTCGAAATAAATTTTCTACAAGCATTCGAAATGCAACCTATGAATTTTTTTTAATCTGAATTTTATTGACCTATTAAAAAAAAAAGAACACATGTTATCGTTACTTTTTTTAAATTCAATAAAAAAGTACAGTTTATTCGCGAAAAAAGAAACCGTAAATAGTATAGAAAAACAATTCATAGTTTTGTCAAGTTGAGAAGCAAATCTATTTGTCTTCTTAATTGGGGGGGGGATAAATTTGTTTCATCTTAGTGAGTATAGATGACAGCAGATTGTGAGTATAGATGTCTTCCAAATATTTTTCAAACGGAGTTTTCTTCTGAGAGAATGTCTCGCATTCGTGTCGATCCGATTAAACGAGTAGTGTGCAGCTCGGAGGAATCGAATGATTCATTTGAATCGTTTGTTTCAATTTTAAATTCTACTTTTGCAATCTCATCTCTCCGACTACAGATGGCAGCACTGAAGCGGTAAATATTCTTTCATTTTCTGTTCTATCAAACACTGTTCTGTGTCATGTCTATTTAAACTTAAACAGAAAATTTGACGAGTTCGTCACAGACTGGAATATCTCACTTTTATAATTTATTGTCATGTACCCGAATAATAATTTATATCCAAATAACCTAACACTTGTCCGTCCGTCCCTCCGACCGCACAGAACGACGCAAAAACTACCCGACCGAATCGTTTGATATTCAAGATATGTAATTAATACATAATTTTGTCGAGTCTTTCAAATTTTCTGAAAATCGGATGCATAGGACTGTCTGTATAAAAGTTATGAGCGATTTCGATCACGTGATCACGCCCTTTTTTCTCCCTTTGTGTTTTTTCTGCTCTCGCAGGGAAATGCCGTCTGAAACGTCAATTACGACAGCTTGTTGTGAAATATCGATTACGTTTGCAAAGAACGAGATCAGGTAATTTCTGAACAACAACACCTGCTAGTTTCATGCATTTACGAACAAAAATAAATTAAAACTTATGCCCACAAAGTTGCCCCTTTTGAATTAAGAACACCCTTACTGAAAATAGATAAACGGCTTTCTTATGTAAAATAAATTGAATAAAAATTGAAAAATAATGATTGCGTCTGTGAAACAATGAATGGATTTCTCGAAAATAGGTTGTCAAATTCTCTCGGGCCGTTTTTTCTTTCTTTTTTTTTAACTCGCCAAGGCGCCCTCTATTGGAAAAATACCGAAAATAAGTGTAACTAAAAACAGCATACATTGTTTTCTATCTTGAGGCCCCACACTAGTCACTGAAAAAAGACCCGGATGTTAATGTTAATTCCATGGGAGTGTTCCTTTCAAATATCTCGCTCACATTTTAATATCTTTACATGATTCTTTTTGCATAGAATAGCTGAGGACGAAACGGGCTAGTTTTTATTTTTTTAAATTTTCTTTAGTTTTTTTAACTTTCGAAACCAGTTAAACCGGTTCTGAAATTGAAACTATCATAATATAACAAATATATAAGCAAAATCGAAAAAGTAAAAAAATAGCCCGATTGCCGAACCAACCTCAGCGATCCTATGCAAAAAAGTTAAAAATATTAATATTTGAACGAGATATTTGAGAAGAACGCTCCCATAGATTTAAAATTATCACCCGGGAATTTTTCTGTCACTAATGTCGCGTCTCAAGGGACTGCTTCACTCAAATGAAAAGACCCATTCACCATTCCCCCCCCACCCTCCTCAAAAAAATGCAAAAAGGGCACAACGTGGTTCAGAACGCCAATTTTGACGCTTTTTTAAAAAATCACAGCCATTGTACACTGTTTTTTGGAAAAAGAAACATTGACTAGATTTGAATTCAGTCATCGTTTTCCAACCCCCCTCAAAAAAATGCAAACGGCACAGAATGTGGTTCAAAGCGCCAATTTGGACGCTTTTTTAAAAACAGAGCCATTGTACACTGTTTTTTGAAAACGGCAATTTTTATTTCTCTGTGCAAAATGTTTTTCCGTTGTCTGTTTTCTGCAACAAAGTCTCTATTTTATAGGGATGCACCGAATAGTGATTTTGGTCGAATATCGAATATTCGGCGGACAGCCGAACCGAATACCGAATATTCTGCAAGCCGAACAGTAATTGTTGCGCCGAATACCGAATATTCGGCCATTCGAGGAATTGCTCTTTTTGACCATTGAAAACACAAAATCACAATTTTTCCGAGGGGGGAGGGAGACACTTTACTGCTCCGGAGGGAGGAGTGTCCCCCCTACTTTTTTATAAAATTTGCGTGATATTTTTATGAATTTTGCATGTTTTTGTGATTTTTCGATGAAATTTGCCGCTTTTTCACGTTCTTTTGAAGAAATTTGCCGTTTTTTTGTTATTTTTCGAAAAACTTGCCATTTTTTCGCGATTTTTTGAAGAAATTCGACGTTTTTACTACCCTAAAAACAACTCTAAACTAAAAATTACAGCGACTTAAGTAGATATCATTATGAATTTCTTCCATAGATAGCGGCCGTCGGCCTAACCGTACGGAGTTTTCGTAGTTTTCTTCGAAACTTGCATAAATACGGGCTAGGTTCCCTTAAAAAGACCCCCCCCACGAAGGGCACTCCTCCCCTCGTCCTATATCCCTAGTGTAAATAATCGGGCGACAAAAATAAACCAAACCAAACCTACTGAATATTCGGCCTACAGCCTAACCGAATACCGAATATTCGGCAATTTATTTTTTTCTTTTCTTTCTAACACACTTCCTTCAGTCAATTCTTATTAGGTCTTTTGAACAAAAACTCGACTCAAAACACTCACTTTGACAATATTTTACTCTACAAAAATATTTTCTTCTATCTTTTTAACGCACTTTCTCAGTAAGTCTTGACTCTTTTGCAATGGAAATTCGACTTAAAATGCCCACCTAGACGACATTTTACTCTACATATCAAGTATGACATTTAAGACCCAAAGGCAATCCATGGACACCCTACTCGAAATTTTTTTAAATTCCCCCCTGGAGCACCCCATCTTCTCCTATGGGAAATATCTAAAATTGAGTACCCCAAAAAATAGAGCGGGAAAAGTTAGCCTTTCGATGAAGTTTTTGTTCATTTCAAGCGTTAAGCTCTAGGGCAATTAGGGACCGAGTTATTAAGAAAAACAAAAGGGGGAAACTTTGGGGGGCTTGTACTCCTTGAGAACTAAAAAATTTCGAAGTTTCTTTGAAGAATCTGTCCTAAAATTTTGAGAGCTTAAAAAAAGGTTGCAAATTGCACATTTGTTTTTAGAAAAGAAAAAATATATGTATTTTAATAATAGATAATTAGAATAATTTTTACAAACAAGCGAAATGTGTTTGAAAGAAAAAAAAATAAAAGCACTACTCTACATTGAATATGTTTCAACAAAACATAGTATATAAAAATAACCAGACATTTATTTATTTATTTTATTTATTTATTATTATTATTTTTAAATAATACCTTACGGAAAGGAGAATTGATACAAGGCCTACAATAAAATGAAATTTTAGCATGTACTCATATTTATGTACACATATACTATTTAAAATACAAATAGCATGTATTAAACTAAAACAAAAACAGATTGCTATTATTTTTCTTTCCACAACAAAGGAAAAATTTTAATGAAATTATTTAATGTGTTAAAATAATACTGTAAATGGTTTGAAAAGTACAAATACCGAAAAAGATAATTGTTTTGTCTTCAATAATAGTACGTGTTCAATGATTGGTAATTCATTGAAAAATGGAAAATACGCTTACATTCGAGCTCAGTCTAAACTATTAAAGGTCTATGCATTTTTTTTAGATACCCCAGTTCAAATATGGTTTGCTAACCTCCGACCAACCTTTTTTTTTTTTTTTTTTTTTACTAAATCTATCAATTGTTACCTACATTTTAGCATTTATTATATAACAACCTAAATTGAAAATTTCAAACACGTATTAAGTCTTCTTTTACTTCTTTATGTTTAGCACAAACTTAAAATGTTTCAGGGAGCGCAAGAATATGGCATTTTTTTTTTTAATAACATGTTGAAAAATGGAAAATATGTTTAAACCCGAGCTCAATCTAAATCATTAAAAGACGGAAGATGCAGTTTTTTTTTTTTTTTTTTTTTTTTTTGGAGGGGGGGGGATACTTATTTTTTGAACAAAAATCCATTTTAGAGTTATTTATTATATTTTTATGAAAATTAAAAATTATCAATGAAAGAATAAACACAGTAAATAAATCCAATCGAAACCCTGTATTTAATATATTTGTTTAACTACTCCTTCTAGTTCTTTGCTTTCTGGTGAATTTCCTTTGCTTGCAAACTTCACACTTCTGTTTTTGCGAAGAAAGAAAAAGATATATATATAATAATACGTAACAACAATAATTGTTACGCACAAACGAAAGATGTAATAAATAAAAATAAATAAAAATACCACTCAACATTGAATATGTTTCAGTAATACATAGTTTATATAAAAATAATCAAGCATTTAATATTTTTAAAATACCTTATGAAAAGTAGAACAGGATACAAGGTCTACAATAACATGAAATTCAAGCACGTTATCATATTTACGCACACATATACTAATATGAAATAAAAATAAGATGCATTAATCCAAAACAAAAATAGATTGCTATTTTTTTTTCTACAACAAAGGAAAAATTTTAATGAACTAATTTAATGAGTAAATATAATACTGTAAATCCTTTAAAAAGTACCGGAAAAGATGATTGTTCTATCTTCAATAACAGCACGCGTCCATTGATTTAAAAAGTCCACTACAAAATCCTATTTACATGCATGGTTTAAACAAAATGCTAATTTTTAACATAAAATATATTCACACATGATTCATACACTTTCAGCTGAAATACTATTATTTTTATAAAGAAAAGCTCAACCAAATAATCGCGCGACTGCAAAATGCTATTTCTCTTTGAAAAAATATCATCATTTATTTTGTCTAAATTCATGGAATTTTCCTGACCCGTAGGAAGCCTGACACGTTAATAATAAAATATATTATAATATTCTATTTTTTATCAAATAAAATAAATCAAGAATACACCAGTGACAGCAGAATTCACCACCGCCAAATCGATTATTATAAAGTATATAGAACAATTTGATTTTCCAGGCTCTACTATTGTCACCTAATTTTTCAGTGGTTTGTAGGAACTGAAATTTGGCCTTCGGCTTTGTTCAATACACATGGAGATTTAAAAGCTATTTTTATCGCCGGGACCCGTGGCGCGGTTCTGTAACACAAGTGTCTGGCGGGCTGAAGCTGTGGTGAGGTGGGGGTTCTGTCCTCGCCCAAGACACGCTGGACATACACAACAGATGAAGACAGGATAAAAGATTCCATAAGCGGAATCGTTTATCCACGAACTGCCCTCTGTATAGAACATACACAGGTCAGTGCATTCGAAGAAACCACAACATGAGGCTACAGAATCGTACACAACACAGCTTCTATTTTTTTTATTTCTTTATGTTTAGCACAAATTTTTTTATTTATTTAAACGTGTTTCATCACTGTCATGATATTGGAGTGAACGCATATAATTTATTCTTATGTATAATTATGTAGATGTCTTTTAAAAAATTATCATTTCCTTTAGAAAAATTAAAAAACTCTTTTCCTGTTGTTTCGATTTCAAGAATAATTTGGTTTCAATGCAAATAAAATGAAAAAAAAAAACATAAATTTTTTAGGTTTTTTTTTTAATTTAGAATTATTCCAGCCATAACCGAAGGAACCAATATATTTTATCCTTAAAACCGAAATAATTCTATTCTATTACATTATCGTTTAGGATATATAATTGAACACCAGTTTCATTATTATTATTTTGTTACTGAAAATAAAATACAGAGGAAAAATAGAACTAAGTTTTCTTGATCTCGCAAGAAAATATAGTACAAAGATTTACGGTATACTTTCTTTTCCCAAAATATGTATCTTCAGATAACTCGGAAACCGAAATAAATCTGAGTTTTAGCAAAACCCATGCAATTGGCAAACATATGGAATGTGGCTTTTCTTCGTTTTTACGACCCGGTATCAAAGCAAAATCTCTTTCTTTTTATTTTTAATTTTTTGTTTTTCACGTGGGCTTTACTTTGTTCAACAAAGCAGAAAGCTAAAACTAAATGAATATAATCAAAAATATAATAAATAATAATAACAGATAGGAAGGCAATCAAATATGATATTAAAAAAATATTAAGTAATATATTCAAATAATTACTACATTTTAAAAATATTTGAGACCTTTTCAAAAAATTACTGGAAAGAGTAGTTTTTATTCAATTGAGCCGTTTGGAATCTTCGAATTTCACGCATTTTCGAAGATAAAAGAAATATTTCCGAATAGGATACATAATCAGTTAAGAGAATGTTGCATTAAAAAAAAACTTTTACAAATATTTAAATGGAAACAAGATGGTTTTAATTTTCTCTTCCATAGGATTAGCATTAGTGAAACAATCATTTCACATTAATTTTAAAATATACTCCCCCCCCCCTTTTTTTTTCTACTCGAAATAAATTTTCTACAAGCATTCGAAATGCAACCTATGAATTTTTTTTAATCTGAATTTTATTGACCTATTAAAAAAAAAAGAACACATGTTATCGTTACTTTTTTTAAATTCAATAAAAAAGTACAGTTTATTCGCGAAAAAAGAAACCGTAAATAGTATAGAAAAACAATTCATAGTTTTGTCAAGTTGAGAAGCAAATCTATTTGTCTTCTTAATTGGGGGGGGGGGGATAAATTTGTTTCATCTTAGTGAGTATAGATGACAGCAGATTGTGAGTATAGATGTCTTCCAAATATTTTTCAAACGGAGTTTTCTTCTGAGAGAATGTCTCGCATTCGTGTCGATCCGATTAAACGAGTAGTGTGCAGCTCGGAGGAATCGAATGATTCATTTGAATCGTTTGTTTCAATTTTAAATTCTACTTTTGCAATCTCATCTCTCCGACTACAGATGGCAGCACTGAAGCGGTAAATATTCTTTCATTTTCTGTTCTATCAAACACTGTTCTGTGTCATGTCTATTTAAACTTAAACAGAAAATTTGACGAGTTCGTCACAGACTGGAATATCTCACTTTTATAATTTATTGTCATGTACCCGAATAATAATTTATATTCAAATAACCTAACACTTGTCCGTCCGTCCCTCCGACCGCACAGAACGACGCAAAAACTACCCGACCGAATCGTTTGATATTCAAGATATGTAATTAATACATAATTTTGTCGAGTCTTTCAAATTTTCTGAAAATCGGATGCATAGGACTGTCTGTATAAAAGTTATGAGCGATTTCGATCACGTGATCACGCCCTTTTTTCTCCCTTTGTGTTTTTTCTGCTCTCGCAGGGAAATGCCGTCTGAAACGTCAATTACGACAGCTTGTTGTGAAATATCGATTACGTTTGCAAAGAACGAGATCAGGTAATTTCTGAACAACAACACCTGCTAGTTTCATGCATTTACGAACAAAAATAAATTAAAACTTATGCCCACAAAGTTGCCCCTTTTGAATTAAGAACACCCTTACTGAAAATAGATAAACGGCTTTCTTATGTAAAATAAATTGAATAAAAATTGAAAAATAATGATTGCGTCTGTGAAACAATGAATGGATTTCTCGAAAATAGGTTGTCAAATTCTCTCGGGCCGTTTTTTCTTTCTTTTTTTTTAACTCGCCAAGGCGCCCTCTATTGGAAAAATACCGAAAATAAGTGTAACTAAAAACAGCATACATTGTTTTCTATCTTGAGGCCCCACACTAGTCACTGAAAAAAGACCCGGATGTTAATGTTAATTCCATGGGAGTGTTCCTTTCAAATATCTCGCTCACATTTTAATATCTTTACATGATTCTTTTTGCATAGAATAGCTGAGGACGAAACGGGCTAGTTTTTATTTTTTTAAATTTTCTTTAGTTTTTTTAACTTTCGAAACCAGTTAAACCGGTTCTGAAATTGAAACTATCATAATATAACAAATATATAAGCAAAATCGAAAAAGTAAAAAAATAGCCCGATTGCCGAACCAACCTCAGCGATCCTATGCAAAAAAGTTAAAAATATTAATATTTGAACGAGATATTTGAGAAGAACGCTCCCATAGATTTAAAATTATCACCCGGGAATTTTTCTGTCACTAATGTCGCGTCTCAAGGGACTGCTTCACTCAAATGAAAAGACCCATTCACCATTCCCCCCCCACCCTCCTCAAAAAAATGCAAAAAGGGCACAACGTGGTTCAGAACGCCAATTTTGACGCTTTTTTAAAAAATCACAGCCATTGTACACTGTTTTTTGGAAAAAGAAACATTGACTAGATTTGAATTCAGTCATCGTTTTCCAACCCCCCTCAAAAAAATGCAAACGGCACAGAATGTGGTTCAAAGCGCCAATTTGGACGCTTTTTTAAAAACAGAGCCATTGTACACTGTTTTTTGAAAACGGCAATTTTTATTTCTCTGTGCAAAATGTTTTTCCGTTGTCTGTTTTCTGCAACAAAGTCTCTATTTTATAGGGATGCACCGAATAGTGATTTTGGTCGAATATCGAATATTCGGCGGACAGCCGAACCGAATACCGAATATTCTGCAAGCCGAACAGTAATTGTTGCGCCGAATACCGAATATTCGGCCATTCGAGGAATTGCTCTTTTTGACCATTGAAAACACAAAATCACAATTTTTCCGAGGGGGGAGGGAGACACTTTACTGCTCCGGAGGGAGGAGTGTCCCCCCTACTTTTTTATAAAATTTGCGTGATATTTTTATGAATTTTGCATGTTTTTGTGATTTTTCGATGAAATTTGCCGCTTTTTCACGTTCTTTTGAAGAAATTTGCCGTTTTTTTGTTATTTTTCGAAAAACTTGCCATTTTTTCGCGATTTTTTGAAGAAATTCGACGTTTTTACTACCCTAAAAACAACTCTAAACTAAAAATTACAGCGACTTAAGTAGATATCATTATGAATTTCTTCCATAGATAGCGGCCGTCGGCCTAACCGTACGGAGTTTTCGTAGTTTTCTTCGAAACTTGCATAAATACGGGCTAGGTTCCCTTAAAAAGACCCCCCCACGAAGGGCACTCCTCCCCTCGTCCTATATCCCTAGTGTAAATAATCGGGCGACAAAAATAAACCAAACCAAACCTACTGAATATTCGGCCTACAGCCTAACCGAATACCGAATATTCGGCAATTTATTTTTTTCTTTTCTTTCTAACACACTTCCTTCAGTCAATTCTTATTAGGTCTTTTGAACAAAAACTCGACTCAAAACACTCACTTTGACAATATTTTACTCTACAAAAATATTTTCTTCTATCTTTTTAACGCACTTTCTCAGTAAGTCTTGACTCTTTTGCAATGGAAATTCGACTTAAAATGCCCACCTAGACGACATTTTACTCTACATATCAAGTATGACATTTAAGACCCAAAGGCAATCCATGGACACCCTACTCGAAATTTTTTTAAATTCCCCCCTGGAGCACCCCATCTTCCCCTATGGGAAATATCTAAAATTGAGTACCCCAAAAAATAGAGCGGGAAAAGTTAGCCTTTCGATGAAGTTTTTGTTCATTTCAAGCGTTAAGCTCTAGGGCAATTAGGGACCGAGTTATTAAGAAAAACAAAAGGGGGAAACTTTGGGGGGCTTGTACTCCTTGAGAACTAAAAAATTTCGAAGTTTCTTTGAAGAATCTGTCCTAAAATTTTGAGAGCTTAAAAAAAAGGTTGCAAATTGCACATTTGTTTTTAGAAAAGAAAAAATATATGTATTTTAATAATAGATAATTAGAATAATTTTTACAAACAAGCGAAATGTGTTTGAAAGAAAAAAAAATAAAAGCACTACTCTACATTGAATATGTTTCAACAAAACATAGTATATAAAAATAACCAGACATTTATTTATTTATTTTATTTATTTATTATTATTATTTTTAAATAATACCTTACGGAAAGGAGAATTGATACAAGGCCTACAATAAAATGAAATTTTAGCATGTACTCATATTTATGTACACATATACTATTTAAAATACAAATAGCATGTATTAAACTAAAACAAAAACAGATTGCTATTATTTTTCTTTCCACAACAAAGGAAAAATTTTAATGAAATTATTTAATGTGTTAAAATAATACTGTAAATGGTTTGAAAAGTACAAATACCGAAAAAGATAATTGTTTTGTCTTCAATAATAGTACGTGTTCAATGATTGGTAATTCATTGAAAAATGGAAAATACGCTTACATTCGAGCTCAGTCTAAACTATTAAAGGTCTATGCATTTTTTTTAGATACCCCAGTTCAAATATGGTTTGCTAACCTCCGACCAACCTTTTTTTTTTTTTTTTTTTTTACTAAATCTATCAATTGTTACCTACATTTTAGCATTTATTATATAACAACCTAAATTGAAAATTTCAAACACGTATTAAGTCTTCTTTTACTTCTTTATGTTTAGCACAAACTTAAAATGTTTCAGGGAGCGCAAGAATATGGCATTTTTTTTTTTTAATAACATGTTGAAAAATGGAAAATATGTTTAAACCCGAGCTCAATCTAAATCATTAAAAGACGGAAGATGCAGTTTTTTTTTTTTTTTTTTTTGGAGGGGGGGGGATACTTATTTTTTGAACAAAAATCCATTTTAGAGTTATTTATTATATTTTTATGAAAATTAAAAATTATCAATGAAAGAATAAACACAGTAAATAAATCCAATCGAAACCCTGTATTTAATATATTTGTTTAACTACTCCTTCTAGTTCTTTGCTTTCTGGTGAATTTCCTTTGCTTGCAAACTTCACACTTCTGTTTTTGCGAAGAAAGAAAAAGATATATATATAATAATACGTAACAACAATAATTGTTACGCACAAACGAAAGATGTAATAAATAAAAATAAATAAAAATACCACTCAACATTGAATATGTTTCAGTAATACATAGTTTATATAAAAATAATCAAGCATTTAATATTTTTAAAATACCTTATGAAAAGTAGAACAGGATACAAGGTCTACAATAACATGAAATTCAAGCACGTTATCATATTTACGCACACATATACTAATATGAAATAAAAATAAGATGCATTAATCCAAAACAAAAATAGATTGCTATTTTTTTTTCTACAACAAAGGAAAAATTTTAATGAACTAATTTAATGAGTAAATATAATACTGTAAATCCTTTAAAAAGTACCGGAAAAGATGATTGTTCTATCTTCAATAACAGCACGCGTCCATTGATTTAAAAAGTCCACTACAAAATCCTATTTACATGCATGGTTTAAACAAAATGCTAATTTTTAACATAAAATATATTCACACATGATTCATACACTTTCAGCTGAAATACTATTATTTTTATAAAGAAAAGCTCAACCAAATAATCGCGCGACTGCAAAATGCTATTTCTCTTTGAAAAAATATCATCATTTATTTTGTCTAAATTCATGGAATTTTCCTGACCCGTAGGAAGCCTGACACGTTAATAATAAAATATATTATAATATTCTATTTTTTATCAAATAAAATAAATCAAGAATACACCAGTGACAGCAGAATTCACCACCGCCAAATCGATTATTATAAAGTATATAGAACAATTTGATTTTCCAGGCTCTACTATTGTCACCTAATTTTTCAGTGGTTTGTAGGAACTGAAATTTGGCCTTCGGCTTTGTTCAATATACATGGAGATTTAAAAGCTATTTTTATCGCCGGGACCCGTGGCGCGGTTCTGTAACACAAGTGTCTGGCGGGCTGAAGCTGTGGTGAGGTGGGGGTTCTGTCCTCGCCCAAGACACGCTGGACATACACAACAGATGAAGACAGGATAAAAGATTCCATAAGCGGAATCGTTTATCCACGAACTGCCCTCTGTATAGAACATACACAGGTCAGTGCATTCGAAGAAACCACAACATGAGGCTACAGAATCGTACACAACACAGCTTCTATTTTTTTTATTTCTTTATGTTTAGCACAAATTTTTTTATTTATTTAAACGTGTTTCATCACTGTCATGATATTGGAGTGAACGCATATAATTTATTCTTATGTATAATTATGTAGATGTCTTTTAAAAAATTATCATTTCCTTTAGAAAAATTAAAAAACTCTTTTCCTGTTGTTTCGATTTCAAGAATAATTTGGTTTCAATGCAAATAAAATGAAAAAAAAAACATAAATTTTTTAGGTTTTTTTTTTAATTTAGAATTATTCCAGCCATAACCGAAGGAACCAATATATTTTATCCTTAAAACCGAAATAATTCTATTCTATTACATTATCGTTTAGGATATATAATTGAACACCAGTTTCATTATTATTATTTTGTTACTGAAAATAAAATACAGAGGAAAAATAGAACTAAGTTTTCTTGATCTCGCAAGAAAATATAGTACAAAGATTTACGGTATACTTTCTTTTCCCAAAATATGTATCTTCAGATAACTCGGAAACCGAAATAAATCTGAGTTTTAGCAAAACCCATGTAATTGGCAAACATATGGAATGTGGCTTTTCTTCGTTTTTACGATCCGGTATCAAAGCAAAATCTCTTTCTTTTTATTTTTAATTCTTTTTTTTTTTGTACGTGGGCTTTACTTTGTTCAACAAAGCAGAAAGCTAAAACTAAATGAATATAATCAAAAATATAATAAATAATAATAACAGATAGGAAGGCTATCAAATATGATATTAAAAAAATATTAAATAATATATTCAAATAATTAATACATTCTAAAAATATTTGAGACCTTTTCAAAAAATTATTGGAAAGAGTAATTTTTATTCAATTGAGCCTTTTGGAATCTTCGAATTTCACGCATTTCCGAAGATAAAAGAAATATTTCCGAATAGGATACATAATCAGTTACGAGAATGTTGCATTAAAAAAAAAAAAAACTTTTAGAAATATTTAAATGGAAACAAGACGGTTTTAATTTTCTCTTCCATAGGATTAGCATTAGTGAGACAATCATTTCACTTTAATTTTAAAATATACCCCCCCCCCTTTTTTTTTTACTCGAAATAAATTTTCTACAAGCATTCGAAATGCAACCTATGAATTTTTTTTAATCTGAATTTTATTGTCCTATTTAAAAAAAAAAAAAAACACATGTTATCGTTACTTTTTTTAAATTCAATAAAAAAGTACAGTTTATTCGTGAAAAAAAAAAAAAACCGTAAATAGTATAGAAAAACAATTCATAGTTTTGACAAGTTGAGAAGAAAATCTATTTCTCTTCTTAAAGGGGGGGGGATAAATTTGTTTCATCTTAGTGAGTATAGGTGTCAGCAGATTGTGAGTATAGATGTCTTCCAAATATTTTTCAAACGGAGTTTTCTTCTGAGAGAATGTCTCGCATTCGTGTCGATCCGATTAAACGAGTAGTGTGCAGCTCGGAGGAATCGAATGATTCATTTGAATCGTTTGTTTCAATTTTAAATTCTACTTTTGAAATCTCATCTCTCCGACTACAGATGGCAGCACTGAAGCGGGAAATATTCTTTCATTTTCTGTTCTATCAAACACTGTTCTATGTCATGTCTATTTAAACTGAACCAGAAAATTCGACGATTTCGTCACAGACTGGAATATCTCACTTTTATAATTTATTGTCATGTACCCGAATAATAATTTATATCCAAATAACCTAACACTTGTTCGTCCGTCCCTGCGACCGCACAGAACGGCGCAAAAACTATTCAACCGAATCGTTTGATATTCAAGATATGTAATTATTACATAATTTTGTCGAGTCGTTTCAAATTTTCTGAAAATCGGATGCATAGGACTGTCTGTATAAAAGTTATCAGCGATTTCGATCACGTGATCACGCTCTTTTTTCTCCCTTTGTGTTTTTTCTGCTCTCGCAGGGAAATGCCGTCTGAAACGTCAATTACGACAGCTTGTCGTGAATTATCGATTACGTTTGCAAAAAAGGAGATCAGGTAATTTCTGAACAACAACACCTGCTAGTTTCATGCATTTACGAACAAAAATAAATTAAAACTTATGCCCACAAAGTTGCCCCTTTTGAATTAAGAACACCCTTACTCAAAATAGATAAACGGCTTTCTTATGTAAAATAAATTGAATAAAAATTGAAAAATAATGATTGCGTCTGTGAAACAATGAATGGATTTCTCGAAAATAGATTGTCAAATTCTCTCGGGCCGTTTTTTCTTTTTTTTTTTTTTAACTCGCCAAGGCGCCCTCTATTGGAAAAATACCGAAAATAAGTGTAACTAAAAACAGCATACATTGTTTTCTATCTTGAGGCCCCACACTAGTCACTGAAAAAAGACCCGGATGTTAATGTTAATTCCATGGGAGTGTTCCTTTCAAATATCACGCTCACATTTTAATATCTTTACATGATTCTTTTTGCATAGGATAGCTGAGGACAAAACGGGTTAGTTTTTATTTTTTTAAATTTTCTTTAGTTTTTTTTAACTTTCGAAACCAGTTAAAACCGGTTCTGAAATTGAAACTATCATAATATAACAAATATATAAGCAAAATCGAAAAAGTAAAAAAACAGCCCGATTGCCGAACTAACCTCAGCTATCCTATGCAAAAAAGGTAAAAATATTAATATTTGAACGAGATATTTGAGAAGAACGCTCCCATAGATTTAACATTATCACCCGGGAATTTTTCTGTCACTAATGTCGCGTCTCAAGGGGCTGCTTCACTCAAATGAAAAGACCCATTCACCATTCCCCCCCTCCTCCTCAAAAAAAATTCAAACAGGACACAACGTGGTTCAGAACGCCAATTTTGAAGCTTTTTTAAAAAATCACAGCCATTGTACACTGTTTTTTGAAATCGGCAATTTTTATTTCTCTGTGCAAAATTTTTTTTCGTTGTCTGTTTTATGCAACAAAGTCTCTAATTTATAGGGATGCACCGAATAGTGATTTTGGTCGAATATCGAATATTCGGCGGACAGCCGAACCGAATACCGAATATTCTGCAAGCCGAATAGTAATTGTTGGGCCGAATACCGAATATTCGGCCATTCGAGGAATTGCTCTTTTTGACCATTGAAAACCAAAAATCACAATTTTTCCGAGGGGGGAGACACTTTTTTCTCCGGAGGGTGGAGTGTCCCCCCCTACTTTTTTATGAAATTTGCGCGATCTTTTTATGAATTTTGCATGTTTTTGTGATTTTTCGATGGAATTTGCCGCTTTTTCATGTTTTTTTGAAGAAATTTGCCGTTTTTTTGCTATTTTTCGAAAAGCTTGCCATTTTTCGCGATTTTTTGAAGAAATTCGACGTTTTTTACTACCCTAAAAACAACTCTAAACTAAAAATTATAGCGACTTAAGTAGATATCATCATGAATTTCTTCTATAGATAGCGGCCGTCGGGCTTACCGTTAAGAGTTTTCGTAGTTTTCTTCGAACCTTGCATAAATACGGGCTAGGTTCCCTTAAACAGACCCCCCCCCACGAAGGGCACTCCTCACCTCGTCCTATATCCCTAGTGTAAATAATCGGGCGACAAAAATAAACCAAATCAAACCTACCGAATATTCGGCCTACAGCTGAACCGAATACCGAATATTCGGCAATTTATTTTTTTCTTTTCTTTCTAACACACTTCCTTCAGTCAATTCTTATTAGGTCTCTTGAACAAAAACTCGACTCAAAACACTCACTTTGACAATATTTTACTCTACAAAAACATTTTCTTCTATCTTTTTAACTCACTTTCTCAGTAAGTCTTGACTCTTTTGCAATGGAAATTCGACTTAAAATGCCCACCTAGACAACATTTTACTCTACATATCAAGTATGACATGTAAGACCCAAAGGCAATCCATGGACACCCAACTCGAAATTTTTAAAATTCCCCCCTGGAGCACCCCATCTTCCCCTATGGGAAATATCTAAAATTGAGTACCCCAAAAAATAGAGCGGGAAAAGTTAACCTTTCGATGAAGTTTTTGTTCATTTCAAGCGTTAAGCTCTAGGGCAATTAGGGGCCGAGTGATTAAGAAAAACAAAAGGGGGAAACTTTGGGGGGCTTGTACTCCTTGAGAACTAAAAAATTTCGAAGTTTCTTTGAAGAATCCGTCCTAAAATTTTGAGAGCTTCAAAACAAGGTTGCAAATTGCACATTTGTTTTTTAGAAAAGAAAAAATATATGTATTTTAATAATAGATAATTAGAATAATTTTTACAAACAAGCGAAATGTGTTTGAAAGAAAAAAAAATAAAAGCACTACTCTACATTGAATATGTTTTAACAAAACATAGTATATAAAAATAACCAGACATTTATTTATTTATTTTATTTATTTATTATTATTATTTTTAAAAAATAACTTACGGGAAGGAGAATTGATACAAGGCCTACAATAAAATGAAATTTTAGCATGTACTCATATTTATGTACACATATACTAAATTAAAATACAAATAGCATGTATTAAACTAAAACAAAAACAGATTGCTATTATTTTTCTTTCCTCAACAAAGGGAAAATTTTAAAGAACTTATTTAATGTGTTAAAATAATACTGTAAATGGTTTGAAAAGTACAAATACCGAAAAAGATAATTGTTCTGTCTTCAATAATAGTACGTGTTCAATTATTGGTAATTCATTTAAAAAAGGAAAATACGCTTACATTCGAGCTCAGTCTAAATTATTAAAGGTCTATGCATTTTTTTAGATACCCCAGTACAAATATGGTTTGCTAACCTCCGACCAACCTTTTTTTTTTTTTATTAAATCTGTCAATTGTTACCTACATTTAATATTTATTAAATAACAATCTAAATTGAAAATTTCAAGCACGTATTAAGTCTTCTTTTACTTCTTTATGTTTAGCACACACTTAAATTGTTTCAGGGAGCGCAAGAATATGGCATTTTTGTTTTTTAATAACATGTTGAAAAATGGAAAATACGTTTAAACCCGAGCTCAATCTAAATCATTAAAGGACGGATGATGCAGTTTTTTTTTTTTTTTTTTTTTTTTTGGAGGGGGGGGGGATATTTATTTTTTGAACAAAAATCCATTTTAGAGTTATTTATTATATTTTTATGAAAATTAAAAATTATCAATGAAAGAATAAACACAGTCAATAAATCCAATCGAAACCCTGTATTTAATATATTTGTTTAACTACTCCTTCTAGTTCTTTGCTATCTGGTGAATTTCCTTTGCTTGCAAACTTCACACTTCTGTTTTTGCGAAGAAAGAAAAAGATATATATATAATAATACGTAACAACAATAATTGTTACGCACAAACGAAAGATGTAATAAATAAAAATACCACTCAACATTGAATATGTTTCAGTAATACATAGTTTATATAAAAATAATCAAGCATTTAATATTTTTAAAATACCTTATGAAAAGTAGAACAGGATACAAGGTCTACAATAACATGAAATTCAAGCACGTTATCATATTTACGCACACATATACTAATATGAAATACAAATAAGATGCATTAATCCAAAACAAAAATAGATTGCTATTTTTTTTTCTACAATAAAGAAAAATTTTAATGAACTAATTTAATGAGTAAATATAATACTGTAAATCCTTTAAAAAGTACCGGAAAAGATGATTGTTCTATCTTCAATAACAGCACGCGTCCATTGATTTAAAAAGTCCACTACAAAATCCTATTTACATGCATGGTCTAAACAAAATGCTAATTTTTAACATAAAATATATTCACACATGATTCATACACTTTCAGCTGAAATACTATTATTTTTATAAAGAAAAGCTCAACCAAATAATCGCGCGACTGCAAAATGCTATTTTTTTCTTTGAAAAAATATCGTCATTTATTTTGTCTAAATTCATGGAATTTTCCTGACCCGTAGGAAGCTTGACACGATAATAATAAAATATATTATAATATTCTATTTTTTACCAAATAAAATAAATCAAGAATACACCAGTGACAGCAGAATTCACCAGCGCCAAATCGATTATTAAAAAGTATATAGAACAATTTGATTTTCCAGGCTCTACTATTGTCACCTAATTTTTCAGTGGTTTGTAGGAACTGAAATTTGGCCTTCGGCTTTGTTCAATATACATGGAGGTTTAAAAGCTATTCTTATCGCCGGGACCCGTGGCGCGGTTCTGTAACGCAAGCGTCTGGCGGGCTGAAGCTGTGGTGAGCTGGGGGTTCTGTCCTCGCCCAAGACACGATGGACATACAGAACAGATGAAGACAGGATAAAAGATTCCATAAGCGGAATCGTTTATCCACGCACTGCCCTCTGTATAGAACATACACAGGTCAGTGCATTCGAAGAAACCACAACATGAGGCTACAGAATCGTACACAACACAGCTTCTATTTTTTTTATTTCTTTATGTTTAGCACAAATTTTTTTATTTATTTAAACGTGTTTCATCACTGCCATGATATTGGAGTGAACGCATATAATTTATTCTTATGTATAATTATGTAGATGTCTTTTAAAAAATTATCATTTCCTTTAGAAAAATTAAAAAATTCTTTTCCTGTTGTTTCGATTTCAAGAATAATTTGGTTTCACTGCAAAAAATCACAGCCATTATACACTGTTTTTTGGAAAAAGAAACATTGACTAGATTTGAATTCAGTCATCGTTTTCCCACCCCCCTCAAAAAAAAATGCAAACGGAACAGAATGTGGTTCAAAGCGCCAATTTGAACGCTTTTTTAAAAACAGAGCCATTGTACACTGTTTTTTTAAATAGGCAATTTTTATTTCTCTGTGCAAAATTTTTTTTCGTTGTCTGTTTTATGCAACAAAGTCTCTATTTTATAGGGATGCAATGAATAGTGATTTTGGTCGAATATCGAATATTCGGCGGACAGCCGAACCAAATACCGAATATTCTGCAAGCCGAATAGTAATTGTTGGGCCGAATACCGAATATTCGGCCATTCGAGGAATTGCTCTTTTTGACCATTGAAAACCAAAAATCACAATTTTTCCGAGGGGGGGAGACACTTTATTCTCCGGAAGGTGGAGTGTCCCCCCCCCTACTTTTTTATGAAATTTGCGCGATCTTTTTATGAATTTTGCATGTTTTTGTGATTTTTCGATGAAATTTGCCGCTTTTTCATGTTCTTTTGAAGAAATTTGCCGTTTTTTTGCTATTTTTCGAAAAGCTTGCCATTTTTCGCGACTTTTTTGTAGAAATTCGACGTTTTTTACTACCCTAAAAACAACTCTAAACTAAAAATTATAGCGACTTAAGTAGATACCATTATGAATTTCTTCTATAGATAGCGGCCGTCGGGCTTACCGTTAAGAGTTTTCGTAGTTTTCTTCGAACCTTGCATAAATACGGGCTAGGTTCCCTTAAACAGACCCCCCCCACGAAGGGCACTCCTCACCTCGTCCTATATCCCTAGTGTAAATAATCGGGCGACAAAAATAAACCAAATCAAACCTACCGAATATTCGGCCTACAGCTGAACCGAATACCGAATATTCGGCAATTTATTTTTTTCTTTTCTTTCTAACACACTTCCTTCAGTCAATTCTTATTACGTCTCTTGAACAAAAACTCGACTCAAAACACTCACTTTGAGAATATTTTACTCTACAAAAACATTTTCTTCTATCTTTTTAACGCACTTTCTCAGTAAGTCTTGACTCTTTTGCAATGGAAATTCGACTTAAAATGCCCACCTAGACAACATTTTACTCTACATATCAAGTATGACATGTAAGACCCAAAGGCAATCCATGGACACCCTACTCGAAATTTTTTAAAATTCCCCCCTGGAGCACCCCCATCTTCCCCTATGGGAAATATCTAAAATTGAGTACCCCAAAAAATAGAGCGGGAAAAGTTAGCCTTTCGATGAAGTTTTTGTTCATTTCAAGCGTTAAGCTCTAGGGCAATTAGGGGCCGAGTTACTAAGAAAAACAAAAGGGGGAAACTTTGGGGGGCTTGTACTTCTTGAGAACTAAAAAATTTCGAAGTTTCTTTGAAGAATCCGTAGTAAAATTTTGAGAGCTTCAAAATAAGGTTGCAAATTGCACATTTGTTTTTTAGAAAAGAAAAAATATATGTATTTTAATAATAGATAATTAGAATAATTTTTACAAACAAGCGAAATGTGTTTGAAAGAAAAAAAAATAAAAGCACTACTCTACATTGAATATGTTTCAACAAAACATAGTATATAAAAATAACCAGACATTTATTTATTTATTTTATTTATTTATTATTATTATTTTTAAAAAATAACTTACGGAAAGGAGAATTGATACAAGGTCTACAATAAAATGAAATTTTAGCATGTACTCATATTTATGTACACATATACTAATTTAAAATACAAATAGCATGTATTAAACTAAAACAAAAACAGATTGCTATTATTTTTCTTTCCACAACAAAGGAAAAATTTTAATGAACTTATTTAATGTGTTAAAATAATACTGTAAATGGTTTGAAAAGTACAAATACCGAAAAAGATAATTGTTCTGTCTTCAATAATAGTACGTGTTCAATGATTGGTAATTCATTGAAAAATGGAAAATACGCTTACATTCGAGCTCAGTCTTAATTATTAAAGGTCTATGCATTTTTTTAGATACCCCAGTACAAATATGGTTTGCTAACCTCCGACCAACCTTTTTTTATTTTTTTTTTTTACTAAATCTGTCAATTGTTACCTACATTTAATATTTATTAAATAACAACCTAAATTGAAAATTTCAAACAAGTATTAAGTCTTCTTTTACTTCTTTATGTTTAGCACAAACATAAAATGTTTCAGGGAGCGCAAGAATATGGCATTTTTTATTTTTAATAACATGTTGAAAAATGGAAAATACGTTTAAACCCGAGCTCAATCTAAATCATTAAAGGACGGACGATGCAGTTTTTTTTTTGGAGGGGGGGGGGATACTTATTTTTTGAACAAAAATCCATTTTAGAGTTATTTATTATATTTTTATGAAAACTAAAAATTATCAATGAAAGAATAAACACAGTAAATAAATCTAGTCGAAACCCTGTATTTAATATATTTGTTTAACTACTCCTTCTAGTTCTTTGCTATCTGGTGAATTTCCTTTGCTTTCAAACTTCACACTTCTGTTTTTGCGAAGAAAGAAAAAGATATATATATAATAATACATAACAACAATAATTGTTACGCACAAACGAAAGATGTAATAAATAAAAATAAATAAAAATACCACTCAACATTGAATATGTTTCAGTAATACATAGTTTATATAAAAATAATGAAGCATTTAATATTTTTAAAATACCTTATGAAAAGTAGAACAGGATACAAGGCCTACAATAACATGAAATTCAAGCACGTTATCATATTTACGCACACATATACTAATATAAAATACAAATAAGATGCATTAATCCAAAACAAAAATAGATTGCTATTTTTTTTTCTAAAACAAAGGAAAAATTTTAATGAACTAATTTAATGAGTAAATATAATACTGTAAATCCTTTAAAAAGTACTGGAAAAGATGATTGTTCTATCTTCAATAACAGCACGCGTCCATTGATTTAAAAAGTCCACTACAAAGTCCTATTTACATGCATGGTTTAAACAAAATGCTACTTTTTAACATAAAATATATTCACACATGATTCATACACTTTCAGCTGAAATACTATTATTTTTATAAAGAAAAGCTCAACCAAATAATCGCGTGACAGCAAAATGCTATTTCTCTTTGAAAAAATATCGTCATTTATTTTGTCTAAATTCATGGAATTTTCCTGACCCGTAGGAAGCCTGACACGATAATAATAAAATATATTATAATATTCTACTTTTTACCAAATAAAATAAATCAAGAATACACCAGTGACAGCAGAATTCACCACCGCCAAATCGATTATTAAAATGTATATAGAACAATTTGATTTTCCAGGCTCTACTATTGTGGAGCATATATGGAGGTTTAAAAGCTATTCTTATCGCAGGGACCCGTGGCGCGGTTCTGTAACGCAAGCGTCTGGCGGGATGAAGCTGTGGTGAGCTGGGGGTTCTGTCCTCGCCCAAGACACGGTGGACATACAGAACAGATGAAGACAGGATAAAGGATTCCATAAGCGGAATCGTTTATCCACGCACTGCCCTCTGTATAGAACATACACAGGTCAGTGCATTCGAAGAAACCACAACACGAGGATACAGAATCGTACACAACACAGCTTCTATTTTTTTATTTATTTAAACGTGTTTCATTACTGTCATGATATTGGAGTGAACGCATATATTTGATTCTTATGTATAATTATGTAGGTGTCTTTTACAAAAGTATCATTTCCTTTAGAAAAAATAAAAAAATTCTTTTCCTGTTGTTTCGATTTCAAGAATAATTTGGTTTGAATGCAAATAAGATGAAAAAAAACATAAATTTTTTAGGTTTTCTTTTTATTTGGAAGTATTCCAGCAATAACCGAAGGAACCAATATATTTTATCCTTAAAACCGAAATAATTGTATTCTATTACATTATCGTTTAGGATATATAATTGAACACCAGTTTCATTATTATTATTTTGTTACTGAAAATAAAATACAGAGGAAAAATAGAACTAAGTTTTCTTGATCTCGCAAGAAAATATAGTACAAAGATTTACGGTATACTTTCTTTTCCCAAAATATGTATCTTCAGATAACTCGGAAACCTAAATAAATCTGAGTTTTAGCAAAACCCATGTAATAGGCAAACATATGGAATGGCTTTTCTTCGTTTTTACGATCCGGTATCAAAGCAAAATCTCTTTCTTTTTATTTTTAATTCTTTTTTTTTGCACGTGGGCTTTACTTTGTTCAACAAAGCAGAAAGCTAAAACTAAATGAATATAATCAAAAATATAATAAATAATAATAACAGATAGGAAGGCTATCAAATATGATATTAAAAAAATATTAAGTAATATATTCAAATAATTAATACATTCTAAAAATATTTGAGACCTTTTCAAAAAATTATTGGAAAGAGTAATTTTTATTCAATTGAGCCTTTTGGAATCTTCGAATTTCACGCATTTCCGAAGATAAAAGAAATATTTCCGAATAGGATACATAATCAGTTAGGAGAATGTTGCATTAAAAAAAAAACTTTTAGAAATATTTAAATGGAAACAAGACGGTTTTAATTTTCTCTTCCATAGGATTAGCATTAGTGAGACAATCATTTCACTTTAATTTTAAAATATACTCCCCCCCCCCCTTTTTTTTCTATTTGAAATAAATTTTCTACAAGCATTCGAAATGCAACCTATGAATTTTTTTTAATCTGAATTTTATTGTCCTATTAAAAAAAAAAAAACACATGTTATCGTTACTTTTTTTAAATTCAATAAAAAAGTACAGTTTATTCGTGAAAAAAAAACCGTAAATAGTATAGAAAAACAATTCATAGTTTTGACAAGTTGAGAAGAAAATCTATTTGTCTTCTTAAAGGGGGGGGATAAATTTGTTTCATCTTAGTGAGTATAGGTGTCAGCAGATTGTGAGTATAGATGTCTTCCAAATATTTTTCAAACGGAGTTTTCTTCTGAGAGAATGTCTCGCATTCGTGTCGATCCGATTAAACGAGTAGTGTGCAGCTCGGAGGAATCGAATGATTCATTTGAATCGTTTGTTTCAATTTTAAATTCTACTTTTGAAATCTCATCTCTCCGACTACAGATGGCAGCACTGAAGCGGGAAATATTCTTTCATTTTCTGTTCTATCAAACACTGTTCTGTGTCATGTCTATTTAAACTGAACCAGAAAATTCGACGAGTTCGTCACAGACTGGAATATCTCACTTTTATAATTTATTGTCATGTACCCGAGTAATAATTTATATTCAAATAACCTAACACTTGTCCGTCTGTCCCTGCGACCGCACAGAACGGCGCAAAAACTATACAACCGAATCGTTTGATATTCAAGATATGTAATTATTACATAATTTTGTCGAGTCGTTTCAAATTTTTTGAAAATCGGATGCATAGGACTGTCTGTATAAAAGTTATGAGCGATTTCGATCACGTGATCACGCCCTTTTTTCTCCCTTTGTGTTTTTTCTGCTCTCGCAGGGAAATGCCGTCTGAAACGTCAATTACGACAGCTTGTCGTGAATTATCGATTACGTTTGCAAAAAACGAGATCAGGTAATTTCTGAACAACAACACCTGCTAGTTTCATGCATTTACGAACAAAAATAAATTAAAACTTATGCCCACAAAGTTGCCCCTTTTGAATTAAGAACACCCTTACTGAAAATAGATAAACGGCTTTCTTATGTAAAATAAATTGAATAAAAATTGAAAAATAATGATTGCGTCTGTGAAACAATGAATGGATTTCTCGAAAATAGATTGTCAAATTCTCTCGGGCCGTTTTTTCTTTTTTTTTTTTTAACTCGCCAAGGCGCCCTCTATTGGAAAAATACCGAAAATAAGTGTAACTAAAAACAGCATACATTGTTTTCTATCTTGAGGCCCCACACTAGTCACTGAAAAAAGACCCGGATGTTAATGTTAATTCCATGGGAGTGTTCCTTTCAAATATCTCGCTCACATTTTAATATCTTTACATGATTCTTTTTGCATAGGATAGCTGAGGACAAAACGGGCTAGTTTTTATTTTTTTAAATTTTCTTTAGTTTTTTTTAACTTTCGAAACCAGTTAAAACCGGTTCTGAAATTGAAACTATCATAATATAACAAATATATAAGCAAAATCGAAAAAGTAAAAAAACAGCCCGATTGCCGAACTAACCTCAGCTATCCTATGCAAAAAAGGTATAAATATTAATATTTGAACGAGATATTAGAGAAGAACAATCCCATAGATTTAACATTATCACCCGGGAATTTTTCTGTCACTAATGTCGCGTCTCAAGGGGCTGCTTCACTCAAATGAAAAGACCCATTCACCATTCCCCCCCCTCCTCCTCAAAAAAAATTCAAACAGGACACAACGTGGTTCAGAACTCCAATTTTGACGCTTTTTTAAAAAATCACAGCCATTGTACACTGTTTTTTGGAAAAAGAAACATTGACTAGATTTGAATTCAGTCATCGTTTTCCCACCCCCCTCAAAAAAAGATGCAAACGGCACAGAATGTGGTTCAAAGCGCCAATTTGGACGCTTTTTTAAAAACAGAGCCATTGTACACTGTTTTTTGAAATCGGCAATTTTTATTTCTCTGTGCAAAATTTTTTTTCGTTGTCTGTTTTATGCAACAAAGTCTCTAATTTATAGGGATGCACCGAATTGTGATTTTGGTCGAATATCGAATATTCGGCGGACAGCCGAACCGAATACCGAATATTCTGCAAGCCGAATAGTAATTGTTGGGCCGAATACCGAATATTCGGCCATTCGAGGAATTGCTCTTTTTGACCATTGAAAACCAAAAATCACAATTTTTCCGAGGGGGGAGACACTTTATTCTCCGGAGGGTGGAGTGTCCCCCCCCTACTTTTTTATGAAATTTGCGCGATCTTTTTATGAATTTTGCATGTTTTTGTGATTTTTCGATGGAATTTGCCGCTTTTTCATGTTTTTTGAAGAAATTTGCCGTTTTTTTGCTATTTTTCGAAAAGCTTGCCATTTTTCGCGATTTTTTGAAGAAATTCGACGTTTTTTACTACCCTAAAAACAACTCTAAACTAAAAATTATAGCGACTTAAGTAGATATCATCATGAATTTCTTCTATAGATAGCGGCCGTCAGGCTTACCGTTCGGAGTTTTCGTAGTTTTCTTCGAACCTTGCATAAATACGGGCTAGGTTCCCTTAAACAGACCCCCCCCCCACGAAGGGCACTCCTCACCTCGTCCTATATCCCTAGTGTAAATAATCGGGCGACAAAAATAAACCAAATCAAACCTACCGAATATTCGGCCTACAGCTGAACCGAATACCGAATATTCGGCAATTTATTTTTTTTTTCTTTCTAACACACTTCCTTCAGTCAATTCTTATTAGGTCTCTTGAACAAAAACTCGACTCAAAACACTCACTTTGACAATATTTTACTCTACAAAAACATTTTCTTCTATCTTTTTAACTCACTTTCTCAGTAAGTCTTGACTCTTTTGCAATGGAAATTCGACTTAAAATGCCCACCTAGACAACATTTTACTCTACATATCAAGTATGACATGTAAGACCCAAAGGCAATCCATGGACACCCAACTCGAAATTTTTAAAATTCCCCCCTGGAGCACCCCATCTTCCCCTATGGGAAATATCTAAAATTGAGTACCCCAAAAAATAGAGCGGGAAAAGTTAACCTTTCGATGAAGTTTTTGTTCATTTCAAGCGTTAAGCTCTAGGGCAATTAGGGGCCGAGTTATTAAGAAAAACAAAAGGGGGAAACTTTGGGGGGCTTGTACTCCTTGAGAACTAAAAAATTTCGAAGTTTCTTTGAAGAATCCGTCCTAAAATTTTGAGAGCTTCAAAATAAGGTTGCAAATTGCACATTTGTTTTTTAGAAAAGAAAAAATATATGTATTTTAATAATAGATAATTAGAATAATTTTTACAAACAAGCGAAATGTGTTTGAAAGAAAAAAAAATAAAAGCACTACTCTACATTGAATATGTTTCAACAAAACATAGTATATAAAAATAACCAGACATTTATTTATTTATTTTATTTATTTATTATTATTATTTTTTAAATAATAACTTACGGAAAGGAGAATTGATACAAGGCCTACAATAAAATGAAATTTTAGCATGTATTCATATTTATGTACACATATACTAATTTAAAATACAAATAGCATGTATTAAACTAAAACAAAAACAGATTGCTATTTTTTTTCTTTCCACAACAAAGGAAAAATTTTAATGAACTTATTTAATGTGTTAAAATAATACTGTAAATGGTTTGAAAAGTACAAATACCGAAAAAGATAATTGTTCTGTCTTCAATAATAGTACGTGTTCAATTATTGGTAATTCATTGAAAAAAGGAAAATACGCTTACATTCGAGTTCAGTCTAAATTATTAAAGGTCTATGCATTTTTTTAGATACCCCAGTACAAATATGGTTTGCTAACCTCCGACCAACCTTTTTTTTTTTTTACTAAATCTGTCAATTGTTACCTACATTTAATATTTATTAAATAACAACCTAAATTGAAAATTTCAAACACGTATTAAGTCTTCTTTTACTTCTTTATGTTTAGCACACACTTAAAATGTTTCAGGGAGCGCAAGAATATGGCATTTTTGTTTTTTAATAACATGTTGAAAAATGGAAAATACGTTTAAACCCGAGCTCAATCTAAATCATTAAAGGACGGACGATGCAGTTTTTTTTTTTTTTTTTTTTTTTTTGGAGGGGGGGGGGATATTTATTTTTTGAACAAAAATCCATTTTAGAGTTATTTATTATATTTTTATGAAAATTAAAAATTATCAATGAAAGAATAAACACAGTCAATAAATCCAATCGAAACCCTGTATTTAATATATTTGTTTAACTACTCCTTCTAGTTCTTTGCTATCTGGTGAATTTCCTTTGCTTGCAAACTTCACACTTCTGTTTTTGCGAAGAAAGAAAAAGATATATATATAATAATACGTAACAACAATAATTGTTACGCACAAACGAAAGATGTAATAAATAAAAATAAATAAAAATACCACTCAACATTGAATATGTTTCAGTAATACATAGTTTATATAAAAATAATCAAGCATTTAATATTTTTAAAATACCTTATGAAAAGTAGAACAGGATACAAGGTCTACAATAACATGAAATTCAAGCACGTTATCATATTTACGCACACATATACTAATATGAAATACAAATAAGATGCATTAATCCAAAACAAAAATAGATTGCTATTTATTTTTCTACAACAAAGAAAAATTTTAATGAACTAATTTAATGAGTAAATATAATACTGTAAATCCTTTAAAAAGTACCGGAAAAGATGATTGTTCTATCTTCAATAACAGCACGCGTCCATTGATTTAAAAAGTCCACTACAAATTCCTATTTACATGCATGGTCTAAACAAAATGCTAATTTTTAACATAAAATATATTCACACATGATTCATACACTTTCAGCTGAAATACTATTATTTTTATAAAGAAAAGCTCAACCAAATAATCGCGCGACTGCAAAATGCTATTTTTTTCTTTGAAAAAATATCGTCATTTATTTTGTCTAAATTCATGGAATTTTCCTGACCCGTAGGAAGCTTGACACGATAATAATAAAATATATTATAATATTCTATTTTTTACCAAATAAAATAAATCAAGAATACACCAGTGACAGCAGAATTCACCACCGCCAAATCGATTATTAAAAAGTATATAGAACAATTTGATTTTCCAGGCTCTACTATTGTCACCTAATTTTTCAGTGGTTTGTAGGAACTGAAATTTGGCCTTCGGCTTTGTTCAATATACATGGAGGTTTAAAAGCTATTCTTATCGCCGGGACCCGTGGCGCGGTTCTGTAACGAAAGCGTCTGGCGGGCTGAAGCTGTGGTGAGCTGGGGGTTCTGTCCTCGCCCAAGACACGATGGACATACAGAACAGATGAAGACAGGATAAAAGATCCCATAAGCGGAATCGTTTATCCACGCACTGCCCTCTGTATAGAACATACACAGGTTAGTGCATTCGAAGAAACCACAACATGAGGCTACAGAATCGTACACAACACAGCTTCTATTTTTTTATTTCTTTATGTTTAGCACAATTTTTTTATTTATTTAAACGTGTTTCATCACTGTCATGATATTGGAGTGAACGCATATAATTTATTCTTATGTATAATTATGTAGATGTCTTTTAAAAAATTATCATTTCCTTTAGAAAAATTAAAAAATTCTTTTCCTGTTGTTTTGATTTCAAGAATAATTCGGTTTCACTGCAAAAAATCACAGCCATTATACACTGCTTTTTGGAAAAAGAAACATTGACTAGATTTGAATTCAGTCATCGTTTTCCCACCCCCCTCAAAAAAAAATGCAAACGGAACAGAATGTGGTTCAAAGCGCCAATTTGAACGCTTTTTTAAAAACAGAGCCATTGTACACTGTTTTTTTAAATAGGCAATTTTTATTTCTCTGTGCAAAATTTTTTTTCGTTGTCTGTTTTATGCAACAAAGTCTCTATTTTATAGGGATGCTCTGAATAGTGATTTTGGTCGAATATCGAATATTCGGCGGACAGCCGAACCAAATACCGAATATTCTGCAAGCCGAATAGTAATTGTTGGGCCGAATACCGAATATTCGGCCATTCGAGGAATTGTTCTTTTTGACCATTGAAAACCAAAAATCACAATTTTTCCGAGGGGGGGAGACACTTTATTCTCCGGAAGGTGGAGTGTCCCCCCCCCCTACTTTTTTATGAAATTTGCGCGATCTTTTTATGAATTTTGCATGTTTTTGTGATTTTTCGATGAAATTTGCCGCTTTTTCATGTTCTTTTGAAGAAATTTGCCGTTTTTTTGCTATTTTTCGAAAAGCTTGCCATTTTTCGCGACTTTTTTGTAGAAATTCGACGTTTTTTACTACCCTAAAAACAACTCTAAACTAAAAATTATAGCGACTTAAGTAGATATCATTATGAATTTCTTCTATAGATAGCGGCCGTCGGGCTTACCGTTAAGAGTTTTCGTAGTTTTCTTCGAACCTTGCATAAATACGGGCTAGGTTCCCTTAAACAGACCCCCCCCCACGAAGGGCACTCCTCACCTCGTCCTATATCCCTAGTGTAAATAATCCGGCGACAAAAATAAACCAAATCAAACCTACCGAATATTCGGCCTACAGCTGAACCGAATACCGAATATTCGGCAATTTATTTTTTTCTTTTCTTTCTAACACACTTCCTTTAGTCAATTCTTATTACGTCTCTTGAACAAAAACTCGACTCAAAACACTCACTTTGACAATATTAACTCTACAAAAACATTTTCTTCTATCTTTTTAACGCACTTTCTCAGTAAGTCTTGACTCTTTTGCAATGGAAATTCGACTTAAAATGCCCACCTAGACAACATTTTACTCTACATATCAAGTATGACATGTAAGACCCAAAGGCAATCCATGGACACCCTACTCGAAATTTTTTAAAATTCCCCCCTGGAGCACCCCCATCTTCCCCTATGGGAAATATCTAAAATTGAGTACCCCCAAAAATAGAGCGGGAAAAGTTAGCCTTTCGATGAAGTTTTTGTTCATTTCAAGCGTTAAGCTCTAGGGCAATTAGGGGCCGAGTTATTAAGAAAAACAAAAGGGGGAAACTTTGGGGGGCTTGTACTTCTTGAGAACTAAAAAATTTCGAAATTTCTTTGAAGAATCCGTCCTAAAATTTTGAGAGCTTCAAAATAAGTTTGCAAATTGCACATTTGTTTTTTAGAAAAGAAAAAATATATGTATTTTAATAATAGATAATTAGAATAATTTTTACAAACAAGCGAAATGTGTTTGAAAGAAAAAAAAATAAAAGCACTACTCTACATTGAATATGTTTCAACAAAACATAGTATATAAAAATAACCAGACATTTATTTATTTATTTTATTTATTTATTATTATTATTTTTAAAAAATAACTTACGGAAAGGAGAATTGATACAAGGCCTACAATAAAATGAAATTTTAGCATGTACTCATATTTATGTACACATATACTAATTTAAAATACAAATAGCATGTATTAAACTAAAACAAAAACAGATTGCTATTATTTTTCTTTCCACAACAAAGGAAAAATTTTAATGAACTTATTTAATGTGTTAAAATAATACTGTAAATGGTTTGAAAAGTACAAATACCGAAAAAGATAATTGTTCTGTCTTCAATAATAGTACGTGTTCAATTATTGGTAATTCATTGAAAAAAGGAAAATACGCTTACATTCGAGCTCAGTCTAAATTATTAAAGGTCTATGCGTTTTTTTAGATACCCCAGTACAAATATGCTTTGCTAATCTCCGACCAACCTTTTTTTTTTTTTTTTTTTTTTTTTTTTTTTTTTTTTTTTTTTACTAAATCTGTCAATTGTTACCTACATTTAATATTTATTAAGTAACAACCTAAATTGAAAATTTCAAACACATATTAAGTCTTCTTTTACTTCTTTATGTTTAGCACAAACTTAAAATGTTTCAGGGAGCGCAAGAATATGGCATTTTTGTTTTTTAATAACATGTTGAAAAATGGAAAATACGTTTAAACCCGATCTCAATCTAAATCATTAAAAGACGGACGATGCAGTTTTTTTTTTTTTTTTTTTTTTTTTTTTTGAGGGGGGGATTCTTTTTTTTGAACAAAAATCCATTTTAGAGTTATTTATTATATTTTTATGAAAAGTAAAAATTATCAATGAAAGAATAAACACAGTAAATAAATCCAATCGAAACCCTGTAATTAATATATTTGTTTAACTACTCCTTTTAGTTCTTTGCTATCTGGTGAATTTCCTTTGCTTGCAAATTTCACACTTCTGTTTTTGCGAAGAAAGAAAAAGATATATATATATAATAATACGTAACAACAATAATTGTTACGCACAAACGAAAGATGTAATAATTTTTTTTTTTTTTTTGGAATTATTCCAGCCATAACCGAAGGAACCAATATATTTTATCCTTAAAACCGAAATAATTGTATTCTATTACATTATCGTTTAGGATATATAATTGAACACCAGTTTCATTATTATTATTTTGTTACTGAAAATAAAATACATAGGAAAAATTGAACTAAGATTTCTTGATCTCGCAAGAAAATATAGTACAAAGATTTACGGTATACTTTCTTTTCCCAAAATATGTATCTTCAGATAACTCGGAAACTGAAATAAATCTGAGTTTTAGCAAAACCCATGTAATTGGCAAACATATGGAATATGGCTTTTCTTCGTTTTTACGATCCGGCATCAAAGCAAAATCTCTTTCATTTTATTTTTAATTCTTTGTTTTTCACGTGGGCTTTACTTTGTTCAACAAAGCAGAAAGCTGAAACTAAATGAATATAATCTAAAATATAATAAATAATAATAACAGATATGAAGGCTATCAAATATGATATTAAAAAAAATTAAGTAATATATTCAAATAATTAATACATTCTAAAAATATTTGAGACCTTTTCAAAAAATTACTGGAAAGAGTAATTTTTATTCAATTGAGCCTTTTGGAATCTTCGAATTTCACGCATTTCCGAAGATAAAATTAATATTTCCGAATAGGATACATAATCAGTTAAGAGAATGTTGCATTAAAAAAAAAAAACTTTTACAAATATTTAAATGGAAACAAGATGGTTTTAATTTTCATTTCCATAGGATTAGCATTAGTGAAACAATCATTTCACTTTAATTTTAAAATATACTCCCCCCCCCCTTTTTTTTCTACTCGAAATAAATTTTCTACAAGCATTCGAAATGCAACCTATGAATTTTTTTTAATCTGAATTTTATTGACCTATTAAAAAAAAAAAAAAGAACACATGTTATCGTTACTTTTTTTAAATTCAATAAAAAAGTACAGTTTATTCGTGAAAAAAAAACCGTAAATAGTATAGAAAAACAATTCATAGTTTTGACAAGTTGAGAAGAAAATCTATTTGTCTTCTTAAAGGGGGGGGGGGATAAATTTGTTTCATCTTAGTGAGTATAGGTGTCAGCAGATTGTGAGTATAGATGTCTTCCAAATATTTTTCAAACGGAGTTTTCTTCTGAGAGAATGTCTCGCATTCGTGTCGATCCGATTAAACGAGTAGTGTGCAGCTCGGAGGAATCGAATGATTCATTTGAATCGTTTGTTTCAATTTTAAATTCTACTTTTGAAATCTCATCTCTCCGACTACAGATGGCAGCACTGAAGCGGGAAATATTCTTTCATTTTCTGTTCTATCAAACACTGTTCTGTGTCATGTCTATTTAAACTGAACCAGAAAATTCGACGATTTCGTCACAGACTGGAATATCTGACTTTTATAATTTATTGTCATGTACCCGAATAATAATTTATATCCAAATAACCTAACACTTGTCCGTCCGTCCCTCCGACCGCACAGAACGGGGCAAAAACTATTCAACCGAATCGTTTGATATTCAAGATATGTAATTATTACATAATTTTGTCGAGTCGTTTCAAATTTTCTGAAAATCGGATGCATAGGACTGTCTGTATAAAAGTTATGAGCGATTTCGATCACGTGATCACGCCCTTTTTTCTCCCTTTGTGTTTTTTCTGCTCTCGCAGGGAAATGCTGTCTGAAACGTCAATTACGACAGCTTGCTGTGAAATATCGATTACGTTTGCAAAAAACGAGATCAGGTAATTTCTGAACAACAACACCTGCTAGTTTCATGCATTTACGAACAAAAATAAATTAAAACTTATGCCCACAAAGTTGCCCCTTTTGAATTAAGAACATCCTTACTGAAAATAGATAAACGGCTTTCTTATGTAAAATAAATTGAATAAAAATTGAAAAATAATGATTGCGTCTGTGAAACAATGAATGGATTTCTCGAAAATAGGTTGTCAAATTCTCTCGGGCCGTTTTTTCTCTTTTTTTTAACTCGCCAAGGCGCCCTCTATTGGAAAAATACCGAAAATAAGTGTAATTAAAAACAGCATACATTGTTTTCTATCTTGAGGCCCCACACTAGTCTCTGAAAAAAGACCCGGATGTTAATGTTAATTCAATGGGAGTGTTCCTTTCAAATATCTCGCTCACATTTTAATATCTTTACATGATTCTTTTTGCATAGGATAGCTGAGGACAAAACGGGCTAGTTTTTATTTTTTAAATTTTCTTTAGTTTTTTTTAACTTTCGAAACCAGTTAAAACCGGTTCTGAAATTGAAACTATCATAATATAACAAATACATAAGCAAAATCGAAAAAGTAAAAAAACAGCCCGATTGCCGAACTAACCTCAGCTATCCTATGCAAAAAAGGTAAAAATATTAATATTTGAACGAGATATTTGAGAAGAACGCTCCCATAGATTTAACATTATAACCCGGGAATTTTTCTGTCACTAATGTCGCCTCTCAAGGGGCTGCTTCACTCAAATGAAAAGACCCATTCACCATTCCCCCCCCCCCCTCCTCAAAAAAAATTCAAACAGGACACAACATGGTTCAGAACGCCAATTTTGACGCTTTTTTTAAAAATCACAGCCATTGTACACTGTTTTTTGGAAAAAGAAACATTGACTAGATTTGAATTCAGTCATCGTTTTCCCACCCCGCTCAAAAAAAATGCAAACGGCACAGAATGTGGTTCAAAGCGCTAATTTGGACGCTTTTTTAAAAACAGAGCCATTGTACACTGTTTTTTGAAATCGGCAATTTTTATTTCTCTGTGCAAAATTTTTTTTCGTTGTCTGTTTTATGCAACAAAGTCTCTATTTTATAGGGATGCACCGAATAGTGATTTTGGTCGAATATCGAATATTCGGCGGACAGCCGAACCGGATACCGAATATTCTGCAAGCCGAATATTAATTGTTGGGCCGAATACCGAATATTCGGCCGTTCGAGGAATTGCTCTTTTTGACCATTGAAAACCAAAAATCACAATTTTTCCAAGGGGGGGGAGACACTTTATTCTCCGGAGGGTGGAGTGTCCCCCCCCCTACTTTTTTATGAAATTTGCGCGATCTTTTTAGGAATTTTGCATGTTTTTGTGATTTTTCGATGAAATTTGCCGCTATTATTTGAATAAAATTAATAAAACATAACGTATGTTCTTTTCTGGGCTATGTTATATTTATACGCAAATTTACAAAGCCATTAATTAATTCATCTGTTTTGATGTTGACTTCATTTAAATTTTTGTACATGCTTTCAAATTATGGATAAGAATTAGGATGGATGGTTGCTTAGCAACCAACATAAGAAAATAAAGAAAAAGAAATAAATACATTTGAAATAAGTAAATCTCTAAAACAAATTAGTATATATTATTGGAACACATTTATAAAAATTCTCCAAAATTTACAGTAATAATTTAAAAAATCTGACAAATGCGTAGACAAAATTTCAAAACAATATGAATAAATTAACCAGTAAATTTCAGTATCCATTTATTGTTGAGTTCCATTAATCAAATGTGTCATTTTCTCTCAAGAAAAAAAAATAAAGTGAAAATCATTGGATTTGCCATAGAAAAGCATTATTGCGGAAAATAAAATATTCTATATTTTCCGAATGAATGAATCAAACCTAACAAAAAACTAAACAGCTTAATCCCAGTGCCTCACTAACATACCCACTTAATTTCAAGTCAATCGAATGATTTTTACATCAGTTATCGCAGAACAGACTGACTGACAGAAACAAAAAAATTTCATGTCTCCAATGTAAGCCTTCACTGACGTTTTGGCAATTAAGTAAAGTAATTAATTAAAATAATGAAAATTAAGATGATTTTTAAAATGACTAAATTATTATAAGTAAATGGTAAGTAAATAATTAACATAATTTAATTAAGTATGCACCACAAAAATAATTTTTTCTATGCAACTTGCATAGTAAATGTATCTCAATTCATATGAAAATTATAAAATATAAGAAAGTTTTATTTCAAGTTTAGCCAGACTTAATCAAAAAGGGTTCTTTAATGATTAAATACATTTGCTAAAAGATTGTTACAAATAATATCAGCAATATCTCAAATTTCTTCAAATAAAATTATAATTCCTTCATGAATAAGCATGAATTCAGTCATATTAATCATAATTACATTAAATATATGAACATAATTACATAAAAATAAAAAGGTATGTAATTTTGACACTATATCTAAATTAAAAGTTTTGTTGTTTAGATCAGTGATGGATGATATGCAGATTTTAGGGTTGCAGATTTGAGAGAATGTACATATTTCTACTATGATTGGTCAGTCTTATGCATGTAATCTTCACCCAGAATTACTTGATTATCCCATCGACCAATTTCGCCAAATTATACAACTCGCCAAACTACAGTAAGTTAAACAAACTGACATGAAACGAAAGTTAAACTTATCCAGTTATACTTATTCGGAAAAAAAGCCGCAATACACATAAAAACAAATTTCAACAACACCCTTTTTTGAGGCCAAATCATCACTTCACAAAGTAAACAACTAAAAACAAAACTCACTACACAAACACATTTAAAAAACCCAACTATCCAATAAAAGTATCAATTTGATCTAACAATCATAATTCCAGATCAAGATACAGTAATTGTGAAAAGAGTCGAAGAAACAAACTGGTATCAACAAGAACTCATTTATAACATTTACAAGTGTCTTCCTTGTTCTAGGATCCATCTGCAGTTTCTTAAGTTTATGATGTCTTTTATGCAAATTCCGGCAAACTTTTTAGAGACACTTCGTCATGAGATCAATTATTTAAAAAATATTTACTTTCAATTTAATAGAATGCAATGAAATTCAGTTTATAAACATTTCAAAGTTTAAAAATCTTTAATAATTATGAAATGGACAGTTGCACCATAAATTATACTAAAATAAATAGTAAATTTAGTAATCTATATTTATTTTAGTACATATTTTTAGTAAAAAATGTTTACTTCAAATAAATTTGCTGTTTTTAAAATTGAAATTTGAAATTAAACTTGTGAAAAATAAATAATAATAATAAAAGAAATTATTTGTTGTAAATAAAATATTTTAATATTGTTTTAAATGGCTCAATGATAAATCAGCAAACATGACAGTTGTGATGTGATGCATGAAATTTCCTGAAGTCATTATCCTATTTGAAACAGTTGAATTTTTAGTTAGAGAGTGAGAAAGAAACTACCCTGTCTTGAGATTAACTTATTTTAGTATAGAGGTTGGATACAATAAATTTATGTATTAAAAGTTACCTGATATTACAAACCACGAAAGAGACAAGACGCCAAAGCAAGAGACATGACGCGGACGAAAGAATAAATCATGAATTTATTAATGGTTCATTGAAAATAATTCACACATTCCAATATTATTTATTAATTAAACTACTGCAATGGCGATTTGACTAGTGGTTTTTTTATAAATCCCTGATTGGATCGGTGGTTACCAGATAATCAATAAAAGAAACTAGCTTTACTAAAGAAACTAAGTTAAATATTTCCGAGTTATTACAAATCAAATTTCGTTAAAATTTTAACTCAAGAATATATTTAAGTGCTAGATCTACAAATTTTGACAAATGCTGCCCATTATTATTATTATTATTATTATTATTATTTGTAAATAAATATTTTGTTTTGTTTGTTGAGCTATTAGTTGAACTATTCTATTTTAGGAGATTTATTGATTGACTCAATATTCATGATTGAATTCACTTTTAGTGATTCATTCTTTGTATTGGCGTCTGTTATGTAATGTATCAATATCGTAACACTAGCCATTTTTTTAAAAAATCATATCTTCTTTTGCTCATAGGTCCCAAAGCACGCCCTCCCCCCTTCCACACACACACTACCTACCATAAATCATATCTTCATTACTAAAATAAGTTATGGTATAATTTGTTTCTTTAGTTATTTCTCAACTGAAAGACCGAGATCTTGTGATTTGATTCTTATGACGACACAAGATTTTTGGTTTGGGAACTTTCATTTTTGATGACACAAGATAAACTGAATGTTTGGCTAGTCGAAAAGTAGGTAACTATCAAGTAACTAACACACACTGTAAGTAAAGTGCACTATAGAAACGATATTTTAATTATTATTTTAAAAGCTTTTTAAAATAGATAAAAAATATAATTCCATGGTTGTGATCATAAATTTCTTATATTTTTAAACAAATATTGTAAAATCAGAGAGAAATTTTGGACAATGTAGAAGAAAAAAAAATTACATCATGTTATTTATTCCTCAGAAAAACACTTAGTAACATTTCCTAGAGTAATGGGTACTTACATATTCTTCAAGCCAGATCATGTACAATTGCGCCAAGCAGGATGTCAGTTATACCAACTGATAAAACAGAAACTTAATTTTTGAAAACTATGTAGCATAACATAGTTAATCGAAGCTCTAATATAATGACAATAATAAATAATATAGTTTATTAATTTACCATATTTTATGGGATATATTTTATTATATTGTTCATTTATTATATTTAATTTATTTTTCATTAATTACCATTTTTAACAATTAGTTTTTAACAATATCTTGAATTTTTCCCAATATATATATATATATATATATATACATATATATATTTTGCAAAAAATTCAAGATATTGCTGATATCACTGGTAATCACAATCTTCTCACCAAACATATTTAAGCATTAATCAAGATTTTTTGGTTATTAAGCTTGGCTAAACTTGAAAAGAAAAAATCCTTATTTTATGATTTTTATGTGAATTAGTAATGTACTTTTATGAGGCAAGTTTTGTTGAATAATTTTGGAAAAATAGATTTAATCTTTGTAATGAATATTTAATCATATACTATTGATTATTAACTTGACCTTTGCTATTAGAACTTTAATCATTTAAAAAAATCTAAATTTTTATTACTTTATTATTTATTCTAATATTTTATTATACTGTAAGCATTCATTATAGTTCCGAATGCACTATTAATTGCACTCAATTTGCTGTTTAAAAAAATGTAAACAAAACAATGACCAGAAATCCGCAAAATTCTAAAATCCACACAACCTCTGGTCCCAAGCTGTACGGATATGAGGGAGTCTACTGTATTTAGTGTTTGCTGTTTTCATTAAGTTGAAAGTGTTTTGTTTTTGTATTATGGTAAACTTTGAAAGGAATCTTGCTTTAAATTATTTATTATTTTTCAGTTATTATCCTCTTTAATATTATGTTACATTTAGAAACTTTAAATTACTTGATTTGTTTTGCCTAAAATTTATTTAGTTGACAGTTTGAAAAAGATTTTACATTTTTATTTTTGAACAATAAAATAGCTAAAACAAACAATTAATTTAAATCATTAATGAAAATATAAATGCATTTTAAACCTAAAGTTCATTTCTTTGCAAAGAATTTCTGGTACTACTTGGTTATCCCAACGTAAGAAAAGTTATTGCCAAACTAAAAGATTAAATGCCAAAGGTGACCATCAAAAATATTACATTCATGTAACATTAAACTAGTATCACATTGTTTGTTATGCCATCAAGTGATTTTTAATATGAAGTTTTATTTGTATTTTTATTCATGTTTCATTAATATAAGTGTTCATTCGTTATTTAAAATAAAAACTGCATCAGTTTGTTTTGTTTGGGGATTTGTGTGATTTAGCGAAATTGATCGACAGGATAACCAAGTTGTACCGAATTTCTTTTGATTGTTTATAATGGCAATGATATAAAGTACAAAAAAATGTCCTGTTTATAACGATTATTTTAATTTATTTCTTGTTTAAAAAGGTTATTTTAATTTATTTCTTGTTTATTAGGAGATATCAAAACTTCACATAAAACGAACAAGCTGTATCAATTATATTTCAAAATTGTAACTGTATAGAATTTGAAATTTTAAAAAATAATGATTATAGTTTAAAGGGTGCTTTAGTATTCCATATAAAAACTTCAAGAAAAGGTTTAATCTTATTAGGTTTATCATAAATCTCTTATTCACTACAAAAAGTTTCAATTTTATGCAAATCCTAAATATTATTCATTTTCAAGAGACTTGATCACTTTGAAACTTTCAAGAATCATTCTACCTGATGATTTAAATGAAAACATATCTTTATAATTTTTTGTCACATTAAAATTTCATAAAATGAATTATTTAAATTTGGAAAAATCATCATTTTTTAGCTTGCTTACATGTTTTCAATTTTGAATTTCTCACGTTTTATCAAACATAGAAAATTTTATGACCACTCATTTTAAAGATGGGTATATAAGGCTTAATTTGATATGACAATTGACAATGCATAATAAAGATAATTAAAATTTAATTTTTTTTTTTATTAAAATTTTTTAGATAGTTTTTTTTTTTTTTTTTTTTTACATTTTGAAAAAAAAAATGTATAAAATGTATATATAAGTTTAAAATTTTAAAATTTTTATAGTGGTAGAAATAAAAGCTAAAAATTACCATTAAAATGACAATTTAATTCTACCTCTTTAGTTATTAATTTATAATTTGTATGGTAATTTTCAATTTTTATTTCATAATTCTTGATCCCATTGGGATCCCTCCCAATCCTAAAAACATCAGAATTTTAAGCTTATAACATTACAACAAAAATGTTATTTTTTCAAAATTTTAAAAAACACTATCTAAAACATTTTCTATTTTAAATTTTAAAAAAATTGAAATTTATTTTTTTAGCTATACATAGTCAACTTGCATATTAAATTAAACCTTATAAATTCCTCTTTGAAATCAGTGGTCATAAAATTTTCTATGTTTAATAGAGTTTGATAAATTTAAAATTGAATATATTTATGCAAGTCACAAGAAACGGCGATTTTTTAAAATTTAAATAAATAATTATATGAAAATTTAATGCAATAAATAAAAAAAAATGCTCAAAATTATATTATTATGGAGAATGATTCCATTTCATTAAATTCTGAATTGGTCAGGCTGAATATTGAATTTTTTTGGTTGATTTGATGAAATGACCTCATTAACCATATTAGAAGTCATTTTGCTTTTCAAACAAACTTTAAATGATTTCGATAATATATTTAAAATAAGTTAATCATCTACCATTTATTAAATCTATAAAACCATTTAATATAGGAGCAACTTTATGTTGCATTTCATAGTGTATGAATCAGTTTGAATCTCTAACTCTCTCAGCTAATGCTAAAACTGTCACTAATCATTATATAAAGATGCAACTGGCATCAATTAGTAAAAAATTGCCTGCTATTTAATGCAGTCTTTAAATTTAGCTCAGACCACTGTGTAATTTGCATGGGAATTCAGCTCTGATACCTCTTCATTTTCAATACACTCAATTTCCTCCAATCCACAATTCTATAATCCCCACTATACTTCAGATGTAAACAAACAGTTAAAATCTTTATTTAAGCAAGATTGTTTGCACTTTAACTGTAAAGAAAAAAAAATGACTGATCTGATGAATTTATTAAGAAATTTTTAATGGAAATTTGCATTCACTAGAAGGAAATGTTTTATTGTAAAAATCTAATAGACTGCTATTGTAATATTTGTAAATAACTATTAGACTGCTATGTTCTGAATGAAATTGTTGGCTATATTAAAAGATAAAATTGCTTTTGAAAAGGCTTCAACTCTGAGGATAAATATCTTAGTTTGTTAGAAAAAGAAATTTTTTGTTTCTAATCAAAATATTCTGACTCTTGAAAGGCTTCAAGATTAAACTGTTGAGCATAAACTAAATGATATAAAGCAAAACACCATAATTGCAATTTTTAATAGATTTAAAAAATAAATAGAAATGTTTTCTTTTATTTTTGTATTATATCATTTAAATGTATTTCTACGACTAATATAGTTTTTTTTTAATTAAGAAAAAGCATTTTCTTTCATTTCTGTGTTATTTATTTACTGTATGATAACTATATTTGTTGATACATTACAAATAGTAGAATGTAAACAAAGAAATGAGCCATAATCCACTGCAATTCCCTTGCTCACAACATCTCTGGATTCGAGGGAATATACTGTACTTAAATATCAGCTGGAGTATGTCAACACTTATAAATACTGTGCAGCATAATTTAACATAATGTTATTGTATGTTGCACATATATTGAAATACATTTGATAGTTATATTGATGTATTTAAAAAATAACCTATTTTTACGATTAAATTTTTGAAATGTAACCATTGAAAACTTTAAGAGAAATAGATTCTTATTAGCTTTCTATAAGTGATCCAAAAGTACATATAAACCTACAAAATGATTTTTGAATTATATTTAAACAACTAAACACTTTGCAATCTATTATGTAGTTATTAAAGATGGATTTAACATTAGAATTTCAGAGTTTTAAATCTCCTTAATTCCTAAACTGCTTGACCGAATAATTTACCTTTGTTAGCTAAAGGTAAAATTTATCAAAAGATCTAAATATGAATTGAACTTCAGGTGGCAGTATGGAAAAATTTATATTTTTTTAATAATTTCTATATTCAGATGACTCCATAACAAAAATAAAAAAATATAATAAATTAGCTGGTGTTATTACAAACAAATGGCTCTAGTCACATTATGATGATTTGTGACATAGTTTGCAGCATATATTCTATTGGCACAATGTGGAAAGTGCAGTTGTCGCCAAATGTTGAAAACTCCCTTGAAATTACTGTAGTCTCTCCAAAATCCACACTTCTAAAATCTATTATCCTCCTAAATCTGCAAACATTCCAAAATGTAAACAATGAAATCTGCAATTAAGAAGTATTCCACATAATCTTTTTATTAAAAATAACAGTGAACAAGAATAACATAATTTTCAATATAAATTTATGGAGTCGTAGGATAATTTACAAGTAAAATGTTCTTATTTAACAGAACATTACATACAAGAAAATGTAAAATAATAGAAATCGATGAGCAATGTAAACAAATACATGAATGTTTCAGGAATGGCACCATCTTTTGGATGCTAAAAAAAAAACAAATTTATTTGATATACATTTCATGCAAGGCTTTAATTAATACATGACATAAAATGGTATTTTTATTTATCTAAAATGAGGATAAAGATTATTCATTTAATCTTACCACAAGCTAAAGCATATGTACTCTGTTGAATTATACCGAAAATTTTAACTTAGGTTCACAAAATTTTTAAAGAAGAAATTGTTGAATGGATGAATAATAAAAATTAGGTCTTAAAATCATGTTGCAGATGAAGAAATTATTTTTGTCTATAATAAACTGAGAGTGAATGTCTGAAAAAAAAAATCATGAAGGTTTAGTTTTAGGTGAAAATGTTGAAGTTCTTGGAACAGCAGAGTTGTAGTTTAGACAGACCAACAGAAAATTCAAAAGAAATTTTTAACAGGAGAAAATGTAAGTTCTCAACCAAAGGACTATATAATAAATGTTTAGAAATTTTAGCAAAATACAATTTTGGGTATTAAAAGGATGATATACAGATTAAAGTTTTGATTTGCTTAAATAGAATTATTACATCTCTTTTTGGAAATAAAAAAAAGGCAACTTGAAAAAAAAATCATTCAATCCAGAATCTGTAATTTATATCGTTTCTATAAAGTTTAATAGATTAGGATCTATTAGGATTTTAATTTCATAAGCGGAAATAAATAACGAATGTTGTTAAGAGAAAATTAATATAACATAAGGTAAATTTTGGCTTTTCTTTTCTTTTCTTTCTTTTCTTTTTTTTAATGTATTTTTGGAAGAATGCTTCAAAATTTCCATTTTTGATTTAATGAATCTGTGCTTTCATTGTTACTTAGCAATTTCTTTCTTTTTAATAATTTCTAAGTTTCAAAAAGAAAATTGCAATCCTATGTACTTATATTTTATTTTACTCTAAGAATAACTATTAAAATGTATCTAAATTCTAAGATTTGTGTTCTGTTGTGTATATGGGGAAAAAAAACTTCATCTTTTTTCTTGTTTTCCACTTTCATGCTTGCTGTAGTGGGAGGGATAGATACAATATAAAATACCAGACCCCCACCCTCCCTAAAGTTTATAATGTTGTATGTGTACAGCCCATATTCAATAAACTCAAGAGAAAGATATATGTAGGTGAAACTGGACCTATTTTTCTACTTGCAACACCTTTACTGTTACAACATACATATGTATCTGTATCTATACTCGAGTTAAGGAGGCTGGTCATTCGGCTTCCGAATTCCCTGCAATAATGTAAAGTCTGTGTGCATTTGGTACATTCATATATTTAAAATATTTCTTCAGAAAATTAATATTTTTTACCTCTATTTTTTGTAGAAACTTCTTAAAAAATGCCTCTGTTTTTCTTAATTCTCAAAAGGTTTCTGAAACATGTGCTTAATTTTATAGGAAGTGTTAAAAATTTTGCTCATAGTTTATCAGTTTTTTACACATAAAATATTGAATAAAGCATAGATTTTAAATGTAGTTTGAGAGCTAAGAAAATAAGAGACATCTTTTAAGAAGAGTAAAAAAAAAAAAAAAGTTAAAGCTATTAATCTCCCGATGAGATATTTTAAATATGAAGACCTCAGAAACAAAGTAAATAGTATAAGTGGCAAAAATTCGATTTGGAGTAAATTGAGTTCAAAGATAATTGCTGTTAAAGTTGAATATCAATAATAACTGACTGAATTGAAATAGAAAACTGTCATTTGTTTTATTGTGGTTTTTCAACTCTTATTTCAATGACTATAAAAAAGGTAAAGTAAATTTTCTTTAAATTTATAATGAACCAATATTGATAATCATTTGGAAAAAGAAACTGATCTATATAACACAGAACATAATTAGAAAACAACTCTTATTTCATTACCTAACAAGAAAAAAAAGCATATTTCCAGGTTGACTCTGCACTTAGTTCCATTTTCGTTTAATTTTGTCAGTTATATCCCTTGGGTTCTCCTGTATAATTGCATCAAACATCCATAAATTATGTTGGACAGTTCCAAAGGTGTGTGACCAGCTCCCAAAGAAATGATAATTGTCAAATTGGCCACTTAATTGACAGTTAAATTTTAGTGCAGCTTATTAAAAAAATGTCTTGTTTATTGTTTTTCTTTCTGTTTTTTAGAATCATTGGTATGTAAAACTTTTTTTACTGAAGTTCAGTAAATCATTTACTTGGTTGAAAATGGCAATAATTTCTTCATAGTGAAATTTTAAAGAAGTTTCTATTGTTGTCTAAAACAAAAGTTTTTAACTCAAGAAAATGTCATCAATTGCAGAAGAAAATTCTTCCTCCAGTCAACAGCACTCTGTTCCTCGAAACGGGGATAAGGAAAAACATTCCTCTATTGATAAAGGAGAAAAACTTTTTGTTTGTGAAATGTGTTCCAAAAGATTTTCTCAGAGTAGTAATCTAAGGAGCCATCTCAGGACTCATACAGGAGTGAAACCCTATGTTTGTGAAATATGCTCCAAAGGATTTTCTCAGAGTAGTAATCTAAGGAGCCATCTCAGGACTCATACAGGAGAGAAACCCTATGTTTGTGAAATATGCTCCAAAGGATTTTCTCGGAATAGTCATCTAAGAAGCCATCTCTTGACGCATACAGGAGAAATACCTTTTATTTGTGAAATATGTTCCAAAGAATTTTCTCTGAATAGTGATCTAAGAATGCATCTCTTGACGCATACAGGAGAAAAACCTTTTATTTGTGAAATATGTTCCAAAGGATTTTCTAAGAGTAGTAATTTAAGAAATCATCTCTTGACGCATACAGTAGAAAAACCCTTTGTTTGTGAAATATGTTCCAAAGAATTTAATTTAAGAACCCATCTCTTGATGCATACAGGAGAAAAACCTTTTATTTGTGAAATATGTTCCAAAGGATTTTCTCACAATGGTGAACTAAGAACCCATCTCTTGATTCATACAGGTGAAAAACCTTTTATTTGTAAAATATGTTCCAAAGCATTTCCTGATAATTGTAATCTAAGAGAACATCGTTTCTCTCATATGAAATAGACTCTTCTTGAAAATCTCTTATCTTTTTACTGTCAAAATGAAGTAAGAGCTGTGCATGTTGTTACTTTTACTATTATTATAACATCTCTTGTGTTGTAACATGTAGTAATAAAATATAAATGTACATTTTTTTTCTGCATCCTCATAAAGTCTTCCATGTTACTTTGTGGTTTTGATAATAAGCAAATAACTCCTCCCTTATCCACCATGTTACAATAAACTTTTATCGTAAAGATTTACTAGAGTTACTGATTTTTTTAAAATTTTTACAAAATTAAAAAAATTATATTTTTTGATTTTTTACAAAATTAGATTGTTAATTCTTTAAAATAAATAATTTCAATGTGTAAATAAAATAAAAACTATTTTTAAAATAATCAAAATTTATTTAAGCATGCTATCAATGGTTAGTTGTTTTAAGACTATTGCTTATATTGTTAAATTTTATCAATTATTTTACAAAATAAAATTTTTCGTAATTGTATTTTTCCAAAAACAGGATCAGAAAAAATAATTTTTAATTAAAATTTTGTTCTCTGCCCCCTCCTTTTCAAAGTATGAGATTGGAGATAAAAGAGAAAATCCTGAAATCTACGCGTTATAAAATTAAGTTATGTGAGTTGAAAATTTCTGAGCATTGATTGACACAGATAAAGTGATTTTTAATGAAAATTTTGAATCCTGTCACTCCCCAGGGCAGAGGCAAAAAACGTATACATTAGACTCCTTCAAATCTGCACAGCTTAGGACCAGAGGTTGTGCGGATTTCTGGTCAATGCCTTGTTTACATTATTTAAGCAGTAATTTGAATGTAATAATGCAACTGAAATTATAATGTATGCTTACAATATGGTAAAATATTAAAAAAAATTGAGTAATAAATTAAATTATTAAAAATTTAGATTTTTTTAAAATGACTAAAATATTAAAAGCAAAGGTCAAGTAAATAATCAATAATGCAGTGAGATGCTATTTTCCTAAATAATTCAGCCCCAACAGTGCTCGAGAGGTTCTGTCCTTGTAACTGGTAGATGGCAGGCGCCGGGTTCAAACCCAATCGTTCAAAGTTTTCTGTGGTTTCCTTCGAACCTTGGATTTCCTTGCTTAAATACGGAGTATGCTCCCTTAGAAATCCTCAACTGAGGGCAACCCACCCCCATCGGGCCTATATCCCACATGTTGATAATCAGCCGTCAGAAAATAAACCAAAACAATCTTAAATTATTCAATGACACTATCCTTAAGGGTGTATAACTAATTGATGTCAAACCATAAATAAAGAAAGTTTTATTTTAGGTTTATCCAAACTTAATAATCAAAAAAGCTTGATTAATGCACAAATACATTTTGCCAAAAAAAAAAAGGGGATTACTAGTGGCATAAGCAAAATATTGAATTTTTTCAGAAATAAATTTATCTTTCCTTCATTAAAAAATATGAATTCAGAAATATTAACGAAAATTACAGATAAATATGCATGTAGAACTGATACAAAAATAAAAATGACAAATTTTGTTTCCATATCTAAACTGAAATTTTTATTGTTTACATCTTTAAATTATGTGTGGATTTGAAGGAGTGTACTGTATTGTGCTCTATCAAACACTTTGAAATTAAATTTTGTGTTTTGGTAAATTAGTAACTATAGACACATATAAAGTTTACTTAGTAATAGAAATTTAATCAATATGTCCCCCCTTCAAATTTAAGGGTGGCAGTAAAAAATGTATTTGGGGTATTTTTAGAAGCTCTAAAATATTGTAGCTCGATAAAACTAATTTTATCTTGTCGTAGAAGAATGGAATTTTCACGGTTTTATTTGTTATAATAGAAAGAAAGTTAAAAAATAAATTTATAATACCTTGTGATCTAGAATTTTTAGCTCACAGGCTATCATAGCCTGAGAGCTTATGTGCCCGTCCGTTCTGTATGTACGTTCGTATGTTCGTGCGTAACGCGATAACTCATGATAAAAATATCCGATCCACTTGAAATTTTGTATGTAGGTATATCCTGACAAGGCGCTTCCCTGATTAGTTTTTGGAGTTCATTCGATATGTATAAGAGGGGGAACGGGGTGCTTATGCCCCCTTTAGTTGATATAAATGGGATTTTCATGCAGAAATAAGTTTTCGTTCAAAATTTAGATTAGGATCATTCTGATGAGGCGATTCCGTGACTGTTATTAGGTGTTTATTGAATAAGTATAAATAGGGGGAACAGAGGCTCTAAAGCCCCCGCCCCTCGTTAGTTGATATAAATGGGATTTTCATGCAGAAATAAGTTTTCGTTCAAAATTTAGATTAGGATCATTCTGATGAGGCGATTCCGTGACTGTTATTAGGTGTTCATTGAATAAGTATAAATAGGGGGAAAAGGGGCTCTAATGCCCTCCCCCCCGTTAGTTGATATAAATGGTATTTTCATGCAGAATTAAGTTTTCGTTCAAAATTTAGATTAGGATCATTCTGATGAGGCGATTCCGTGACTGTTATTAGGTGTTCATTGAATAAGTATAAATAGGGGGAACAGGGGCTCTAAATCCCCCCCCCGTTAGTTGATATAAATGGGATTTTCATGCAGAATGAAGTTTTCGTTCAAATTTAGATTAGGATCATTCTGATGAGGCGATTCCGTGACTGTTATTAGGTGTTCATTGAATAAGTATAAATAGGGGGAACAGGGGTTCTAATGCCCCCCCCCCCCGTTAGTAGATATAAATGGGATTTTCATGCAGAATTAAGTTTTCGTTCAAAATTTAGATTAGGATCATTCTGATGAGGCGATTCCGTGACTGTTATTAGGTGTTCATTGATTAAGTATAAATAGGGGGAACAGGGGTTCTAATTCCCCCCCCCTTAATTTATATAAATGGGTTTTTCAAGCAGAATTTCAGATTTCGTTCAAATCTCTGAATAGTTTTGGAAGTTTAATGGTTAAGTATAAAAGAGGGGGATACCTCCTTTTAAATTATATAAATGCTAAATGGGTTTTTATTAAGAATGATCTAATTTGCTCAGAATTTTGGATATAGATTTTTTATATGATAAAGCATGTCTTTGATAGTATAGGAGGTTCAATGATTAAGTATAAAAAAAGAGGAAAGGGGAGAGCTGTTTCCCCTTCTTAATTTTTTTTCCGAACGGAATTAACCCTTGAAAATATAAGGCTTTAATGTACAATTAGTATTTGTAGCCTGTGAGCTCAATGCCATCAGTTTAACTGGGCAGTATTCTTTATTTATTAATTTTCTAACGGTTGAAATAATTACTTTGAGCAAGTGGATTTTCATATGATGGGGAACATTTGTAATTGAATTTTCTAATAATAATGGTTTCAAATTTAGCATTGCTAAGAAAGTATCACTATCTACACAAATACCCAGGTAGCACAGCAATACCGGCCAATATCGGGAACAGCGATTTCGCGATATCGGCCAATATCGGTAAACGCCGGATCGGCCGATATTGCACGGTTAACTATTTTTCCAATATCGGCCGATATCGGGGAACACCGGACCCTCCGATATCGGGGAACTCCGAACCTCCCAATGTCGGTCGACTCCGGACCGTCGATATCGGGGATTGCCGAACCGGTCGATATTGGGATACGCCGGACCGGCCGATATTGGGGTACGCTGGACTGGTCGATGTCGATCAATGCCGGAACGGCCGATATTGGTCGAAACTGGATTTAACAGTAAAATGGCAAAACCTTCTTTTCAATACAGTGGTGCAGATTACCAGTCATGGCATCTGGTAATTAATATTTCTTTAATATTAGGGGGCTTCTTGACGCATGTGAAGATACCTGCTTGCTAATGTTAATCTTATGGAAGAAATTTTTTTAAACAGATTTAAAAAATTTCTTCCATAAGAAGAGAAGGTATCTTCACATGAGTCAAGCAGTCTTTTAATATTAAAGAAATAATAATTACCAGATGCCATGATTGGTAATCTGCACCACTGTATTGAAAAGAAGGTATTACTATTTTACTGTCAAATTCAGTTTTGACTAACATCAGCCAGACAGTGGTGCAGATTACCAATCATGGCATCTGGTAATTAATATTTCTTTAATATTAGAGGGCTTCTTGACTCATGTGAAGATACCTGCTTGCTAATGTTAATCCTATGGAAGAAATTTTTTTAAACAGATTTAAAAAATTTCTTCCATAAGAAGAGAAGGTATCTTCACATGAGTCAAGCAGTCCTTTAATATTAAAGAAATAATAATTACCAGATGCCATGATTGGTAATCTGCACCACTGTATTGAAAAGAAGGTATTGCTATTTTACTGTCAAATTCAGTTTTGACTAACATCAGCCAGATCTTGTTTCTTTCTTTTTTTTTCTTGCAATTGATAACTGAGGTCAATACTTCCCAATTTTTTTTTTCAAAATTCTTTTTTTAATGATATATATATACTTAAATTTTTTAAACCAGTTTACAAGGAGGAAAAAAAAAAGATTTGCCATTGTGTATTGGAGAGTGCAGTTTTAAATGTATATTTATTTATATACATACACATTTTTTATTTCTCAAAATTAAATTTATATTTGACAGTGACCCTTTAATATTAAAGAGATAGATTAGCCGTACTATGCCAGAACCGGTAATCTGTATTCCCATATTGAAAAAAAGGTTTTGCAATTTTACTGTCTAATTTAGTTTTTACTAATATCAGCCTGATTTCAATTCATGTAAATATTTTTTTTTCCTCCACCGCACTGGATATTTGAGGTCAATTTCTACAAAGATCCTTTTTTACTTTTCTCAATTATTTTTCAGGATTCTTTTTTTCCCTTGTAATTATTAAATTATATAAAATTCCATAATTAGAAAAAAGTATCAGGAAAATTCTGAAAAAAAAATCCATGAAACAAGATTTTTATGATTGTTTTTTGCATTTTTTTTCAAACCTTTATGTATATACAGATCCTTTCTTTTTTTATTATACCTATTTTAGGGAAATTAATGTAATAGTGATAAAATACAAAATTTTTTAATACTGTTATGTTTCACTTATTTTAGAGTCATTTAATTTTACATTATCTACTCGATGACAAAATATATATTATTAGATGCCACTATGATCTGATTATTGGTAAGTTTCAATATACAAAAAATGATGTTTAGTTAACTGAATCAAGAATTCTTAAAATTAATAATAATCTTAAGAGGAATTCTCCTTCTTGTAAACAAGTTTAAGTTCTAAGATTGCGTTGTGTATAAATGATGCTCCAAAGTAGTTTCAATTATTATAAGTTAGATATCAATTAATAAGGATAGTAAGCAAGAATTCCAGAATAAAAGAAACTAATACTTAGATTACTAAGATAATATATTTATTTACAAAATTTAACAATTAGTATTTATTGATTTAGATATATTTACCAAACTTAATCATATTACAACAGGATATTCTTACAACAACTTAAAATTACAATTAAATATAATGAAACTCGTGTAGATTAAATTAATTCCCTAGGGGTAGAATTTATAGTATATTCCCCAAAATATAATAAACCACACTTACCCCTATTTCTAATACCCAAATCCCTTTTCTCCATATATCGACTCTAGCATAATCGTCGTCGGGAACGTCAGATCTGAGCAAATCCTTCATACGAATCCTTCATTGTTGAGTCCAAACACCGCGGCTAGAACCTGGGATCCGACGAAGCTCTCCCCAAACGAACTGGCCCTGTCATCCCGTAGAAGAAGCTAAGAGCGGGAACCTCCTTTACCGCCGAAAAACATCAGCGACCGCTCACAGGCTGACCATCTCCTCCATCCGTATCTCGAACATAGCTACTATCAGATGCCAGTCAGCTTTCAAACACAATGCGGTCTCATCTCTAGCGCGAACAATACAAAATTACAGGATTATGGACTTCCAGTAAAATCATAACTTCCGTCAGGACCTCATAATACGAAAATCCTACTTTCTCAAACATGAGAGCTTCATTCGCTCGGAGGAGCGAGACAAAAGGCAAGAGCTGCAGCCGAGAGCTTGCAAGAGAATGCAAGACTTTTTTAAAACTCCAATTCCACTCTGTCTATTTTTTTTAATAATTCACCGACGGGAGGTTCCCTTAAACACCCCCCCCCCAACTTTCATTGGCCAAAATGATCAACGCCTTTCTTGATGCAGTGAATTTTTAAGTGACATTGACCATTCTGACCTCCGAAATCCGGGAGTGTTAAAGTCGGCATTCGATGGAAAATAATTGCCCCCTCAGTCTACCTGGGAGGGATATTCTATGTCAAAACCCCATCCTGTCCGCATATTTCAGATGTGTATATTGCTGGGACGATTACTGTTTCTAAACCAATAGGAGAGCGTCATTATCACGATCAAGTACACGCCCACACAGTTTGATTGACAGGAACTCGTGGACAATTGACGGTGCTAATTATAACGATAATCTGTTGCGGATGAAAGTGAGCTGACTGGCTGAATGGTTAGAGCGTCGAGCTTGAAACCGGAGGATATGGGTTCGAGTCCATCGCGGGCCGAGAGTCCGTTGGTGATATTTTTTATTATTATTGGAGGCTGTCTTTTATTAATAAACAAGACATTTAAAAAAAAATATTTCAAACCCTTTTAATATTCTAAATATCGATCCAAAATGATTTATATATATATTAAACAAATGGCAAAAAAAGTATTCTGCAAAAATATCCGTATAAGCAAAATTCTTACTTTAATTTTTATTTATTTATTTATTTCAGGATCAGAGGAAGTATAATTTCTAATTGAAGTAAATAAAATTCAGTCATTTTGAAAAAAAAATTCTTTCGTACCTTTAATTTTTAATTACCGAGTACAAATTCAAACAATCCGAGTACAAATAAATAATAAACACACACGATCAATTGTCCACGAGTTCCTGTCAATCAAATTGTGTGGGCGTGTACTTGACCGTGATAATGACGGTCTTCTATTGGTTTAGAAACAGTAATCGTCCCAGCAATATAAACATCTGAAATATGCATCCCGTCCTCAATTTTATAGATTCAAAAGTCAAAAGTCGACTCGGAAAAACCTTTGTAACCGTATACTCCATCTTGGAGCACCAAAACCCAGTAAAGGTCAAACTGTAACCAGAATTTAATTGTTACTTAACGGCACCAGTGTTATGTTTCACTTATTTTAGAATCATTTAATTTTACATTATATACTCGATGACAAAATATATATTATTAGATGCCACTATGATCTGATTATTGGTAAGTTTCAATATACAAAAAATGATGTTTAGTTAACTGAATCAAGAATTCTTAAAATTAATAATAATCTTAAGAGGAATTCTCCTTCTTGTAAACAAGTTTAAGTTCTAAGATTGCGTTGTGTATAAATGATGCTCCAAAGTAGTTTCAATTATTATAAGTTAGATATCAATTAATAAGGATAGTAAGCAAGAATTCCAGAATTAAAGAAACTAATACTTAGATTACTAAGATAATATATTTATCTACAAAATTTAACAATTAGTATTTATTGATTTAGATATATTTACCAAACTTAATCATATTACAACAGGATATTCTTATAACAACTTAAAATTACAATTAAATATAATAAAACTCGTGTAGATTAAATTAATTCCCTAGGGGTAGAATTTATAGTATATTCCCCAAAACATAATAAACCACACTTACCCCTATTTCTAATACCCAAATCCCTTTTCTCCATATATCAACTCCAGCATAAACATCATCGGGCACCTCAGATCTGAGCAAATCCTCCATACGAATCCTTCATTGTTGAGTCCAAACACCGCGGCTAGAACATTGGATCCGACGAATCTTTCCCAAACGAACGGGTCCTGTCATCCCGTAGAAGAAGCGAAGAGAGGGAACCTCCTTTGCCGCCAAACAACACCCGAGACCACTCACAGGCTGACCATCTCCTCCATTCGTACCGCGAACATCATTACTAGCAGATGCACCCGTCAGCTTTCAAAAACAATGCGCTCTTATCTCTATCACTAACAAGACAAAATTACAGGCACACAGGGCTCCAGTAAAATCCTAACTCCCGTCAGAACCTCAGAAGAAAAAAATCATAACTTCTCAAACACGAGAGTTTTATTCCCACGGAGGAGCGAGATAAAAAGGCAAGAGCTGTAACCGAGAGCTTGCAAAAAGAATGAAGACTTTTCTTAAAATCCCAATCCACTCTGTCTATTTTTTCTAATAATTGACCGACGGGAGGTTCCCTTAAACACCCCCCCCCAACTTTCATTGGCCAAAATGATCAACGCCTTTCTTGATGCAGTGAATTTTTAAGTGACATTAACCATTCTGACCTCCGAAATCTAGGAGTGTTAAAGTCGGTATTCGATGGAAAATAATTGCCCCTCAGTCCACCTGCGAGGGATACTCTACGTCAAAACCCCATCCCGTCCTCAATTTTATAGATTCAAAAGTCAAAAGTCGATTCGGAAAACCTTTGTAACTGTATACTCCATCCCGCGCCAACCTTATTTCAAAGCCGCTAAACTCTCATCCTCCCGAGAAAAATAACAAGCGTTATCCTAACTATCCCCTTTAATGATAAAAAAAGAGAAAACTCCCAGCTGTCCCTATCTTTCTAAAAACACGGAGAGCCTTGAGTTTTAACTTTACTAGCAGGGGTGACCGAGCTCAGCTCGGTCAAAATTAACTTTGTGTTCAACTCGAAATAGTATTATTACTGTAAAACATGTTATTAATAATAGTATTATTTACAAAAACAATCAATAAGAAAACTATGTTTGTATGCACATGTTCATAAATTTTCCTTTATTTTAAAATTTACAACGAAAGGACATCAATCCAAATCACTTTTTCATCTCGACTCTGATTAGTTTAACTATGCATCTCGAATACTATTAATAATGTATAAGAAATTTCTTCTCATTCTGACAATATTTTTTGCCAGATATAACCAAATTTGGACACATTCTTTCATTTGGCTCCAAATATGTGTTTTGGTTTCGTAACCTTAATGGTCGATTTTTCGGCCAAATTTCGCCAGTATTTTGTCAAATATCGCCAACTTATTGGCTTTTACCATAGTCTCGTGATCCTGACCCTTATTACCAAAATGATCCACTAATTAAATGTGATCAAACATGTGACTTAGCTCAATGGTCTTCAGGTAATCAAAAACAGTAGAGTATAAAATGAATCAGTCGTTTAAGCCATTTCTTAAGTAAAATTAGCTTGACAGCATTCAGCAGTGAAGCGATATGACCCACTAATATAATTTTGCTTAATATGCAACTCAGCTCAATAGTCTTGTCGTGACAAAAGACGTTCCGTTGCAAAATTTAGGTAAAATTGACTGAGTCGTTGTTATATATAAGAATGGCCCGAACCCATTAAGACCTAAAACGACCCACTAATTGAATTGTTACGTGCATGTGTCTTATCTCAATGGTTTTCTTTTCCCCGAAAACGATGTAATAGAAAATATACTCAAAATGGTGAGAACAATTTTCTAGATAAAATTAGCATGACCCACAAATGACCCTTATATCGAAATCTCTCGAAAATGTGACTTAGTTCATTAATTTGTGCGTGCCGAAAAACGTTAAATACAAAATTTCGATAAAATAGATTGAGCCAATTTTTAGGTATAAATAGTTTGACCTTGACCCATTATGACCCAAAATGACTCATTATTCGAGTTTTCTCAAACATCTGACCTAACCCAATGATTTTCTTGTGTCCGAAAACGATAGAATATAAAATTTAGTCAAATTTGCACGAGACATTGTGTAGATAAAATTAGAAGGACCCAAAAGTGGCCTACTAATCAAAATTTCTCGAAATGTGAGCTACCCCAATGATTTTCTTATGTCAAAAATATGTTGTATACAAAATTTCGTTAAAATCGACCCACCCATTCTTTAGATATAGCTTGACCTTGACCCATTAAGACCCACAAATGACCCTTATAATCGAAAGTTCTCGAATATGTGACTTAGTCCATTTGTTTTCTCCTTTCTAAAAATTGTTACATACAGAATTTCGTTAAAATTGATCCTGCCATTTTTTAATTATATATAGCTTGACCCAGACCCTTTATGATCCAAAATGACCCATTAATCGAAATTTTTCGAACATGTAACCTAGTCCAATGATTTTATCGTGCCAAAAAATGTTGCATACAAAATTTTATTAAAATCGATCCACCTGTTCTTTAGATATATCTTGACCATGACCCATTATGAGCCATCATGACCCACAAATGAACCTCATAGTCGAAATCTCTCAAACATGTGATTTAGCCCATTAGTTTTCTCATGTCAAAAAACTGTTACATACAAAATTCCGTTATAATTCATCACGCTGTTCTTTAAATATAAATAGCTTGACCCAGACTCTTAATGACTCAAAATGACCCATTAATCGAAATTTTTCGAACATGTAACCTAGTCCAATGATTTTATCGTGCCAAAAAAATGTTGCATACAAAATTTCATTAAAATCGATCCACCTGTTCTTTAGATATAGCTTGACCATGACCCATTATGACCCATCATGACCCACAAATGACCCTCATAGTCGAAATCTCTCAAACATGTGATTTAGCCCATTAGTTTTCTCATGTCAAAAAACTGTTACATATAAAATTTCGTTATAATCCATCCCGCCGTTCTTTAAATACAAATAGCTTGACCTAGACACTTAATGACCCAATATGACCCATTAAAATTTTTTCTCGAACATGTAACTTAGCCCAATGTTTTTCTCGTGCCCGAAATCCATAGAATGCAATTTTTAGTCAAAATTGCGTGAGAAAATCTCTAGATAAAAATAGCATGACCCATAATGACCCCAAAAATGACCCACTAACTGAATTTTCTCGAACATGTTACCTAACCCAATGGTCTTCTTGTAATCCAAAACGATACAATATAAAATTTGGTCAAAATCGTTAGAGCCGTTTTTTAGATAAAAATGGCTTGACCCATATTGACCCAAAAATGACCCATTAATCGAAATTTTTCGAACATCTGACCCAGCCCAATAGTTTTCTCTTGCCAAAAAACGGTTGGATACAAAATTGCCTTAAAATCCATCCAGCCGTTCTCTAGATATAAATAGCTTGATCCTGACCCATTGTGACCCAAAATGACCCAGTAATCGAATTTTCTCGAACATGTGACCTATCCCAATGGTCTTCTCGTGCCCGAAAATGGTAAAATCCAAATTTTTGCGAAAATCGTTAGAGCCGTTTTTGAGATAAAATTTACCCACACAGACACACACACACACACACACAATTTTTGCTCGCATTATAGTATAAGATATTTTTAATATTATTCTGTTCCTAAAAACCAGTATAAACATACTATAACACTAGTATTGCAGTGAAACCTGCAGCTTAGTGAACGTGTCAACACGAGCGTGTGAGTGAGAGGGTTATAGTGGTTTTCATCATAGCAAGTTACACATATATCATACAATCGAACCTAATAAGACGAAATCGCATGAGACAGGAAAAAATTTCTCTTTAAGCAGGGTTTAGTCTTAATTAATATAATTTTTATGGCGTATATATAAAGCCTGCGTAGGGTAACATCCCCAGTAATTGGCACATTAAGAATTTGTCGTTAAACTTACTTAAATTTTCATTACAAAGAAATAAGCTATTTACTTGGAAATATTTTTAAATCAAAGAATGCATATCTGTGCATCTATTTTGCCCACTAAAAGCAAAAAAAAAAATTGAAAAAGTATTTTTATAAAAATATATTTATAAAAAGTTGCTGAAATCACCAGTAATTGGCACCTAGAGCACCAATGTATGACACCTTGTGATCCAGTAATTGGCATATGTTTATATTAAAAAAAAATTACATTTTGCATTGGGTTTAATCGCTTTAAATTAATTTACTGTAGATGAAGATGCCATATTTCAGGTTTTTGAGAGTAAGAAATCTGTATATTAATCTGAAATGTGAACACTTTAAAACAATACAATATACTTACATTAATACCCAGTAATTGTCATGCTGTCCCCAGTAATTGTCATATGAAGCTTTAATGGATTCCAATTACTGATAAAATTTATATTTTCAAATAAAAACAAATGATAAACAAAATTAGTCTATAATTTTAAAAGTACTTCCGAAATAAATGGTTTAATCTCAAATTCCTTGCGAATTCCTTGTAATTGAAATAGGTGCCAATTACTCGGAACTAGCAAAATTGAAGCACCATTAATTGGCAACTACCATTAATTCAGAAATCCAAATATTTGTGTCGAAAATACTTTTACACAATTAAAGTAACCCTTTTTAACTAAACAAAACTGTTGTCAATTAAAATTTAAAATATATTATAAATCAGATAATAATGAATTGAAAAGAAGAAGAAGCCAAAGAACAAGAATGTGCAACAAAATGGCTAATTTGATACAAGCCAGATTTGTTTCTCTTTCCAAGGCTCTATTGTCATCTTGTAAAATAAATCAAAGTTATAATCTTTAACGTAAATGAGCATATAACTGATATATGGTCTTGAATTTTTAAAAGACTGGATATAAATCTTTTTTTAGGACATGTTTGTAAAATGTGCCAATCACTGGAGCATGCCAATTACTGGGGGTGTTACCCTATATCCTGAAATTTGTCTGGAATGGTTATTTTTTTGTCTCTCTAAAATAAAGCTTTAAAAAAACCTGCCTAAAACGGGATGTTTTTCTGGTCCCTTTTAAATTCTTTCTTATCATATTTCATTTCATTTTGATTAATCCTCAAATCATTAAGAGGAATTCCCCTCCGAAATTCGACAAATTTCGGAGGGGGCTGCAGCCTCATCAGCCTACCCTCTGAATACGCGACTGGTGTTGGGACCACAGACTTCTCATATGCGTATAAATTTGATGATAATGATTAAAACATTTATAAACTATTATATTTGAATTGAAAATAATGTAATGAGAAAAAAATGGAATGGTAACAATATTTGGCGATTTATCCTCTGCAGCTAACATAAGTAAACAAAATTCCTTATTTCTTTACCAGAATCTACAAATTTGGTGAAGGAGTAAATGAAATTATGAATAAAAGCAACATGATAAATACCTAACATCACATTTAAGGAGACCAAACTGATCGCAGGAGGCGGCTAGTTTGAGTTTAAAAGTATTTAAAATTCTTTTAACTTGCAAAATAATTGGTTTTAATTGTTACAGTATTCAATTTCAAAACAAGATAGTCTTATAAATATTTTTAAAAATATGTAATTAAACATAATTATTGGGAGAGATAAAACATGTCCATTTTTCCCTTATACCAATATTTTCAGAAAATGGGTTTTTGCAAAAAGTATGCTGCTTTTACGCTTATATTAACTGTTTCTTTTTAAAAGAGATAATGTTGAATTTAGCAAATCATAACAGCAATAAAGTTAGAAACAAAGAATGAGACTGAAAATTTACATTAAAAATATGCATAGTTATTTACTTTTGATATCTTTATAACAATTGCCTAAGTCATGTGACTGTCCTCAATCTTTTAATAACAGACAAAGTCAAGAGGCTATTATCAATCCTTATAATAATAGACTAACTCACGGAACTGTCATCAATCTTTATAGTAATAGACTAAATCATGCGACTGTCATCAATATTTATAATAATACACTACGTCATGTGACTGTCATCAATCTTTATAATAATAGAATAAGTTACATGACTGTTAACAAGAGTTTCCACATTATGTTGTTTGAACATGCTGGGTACCTGCGCTCTCACAATAAAAATATACTTTCCATTAAATTAATTCTGTGTAAGTAATTTGTAACTCTACATTAATATGAGTTCCGATAGAAACGGAAAAGCAGAATTATGTGTGTGTGTGTTGAGGAGGAGTGAATCATCATATCATGATTATGAGCCCAGATCGTATTTTCATCCTCATAAAACTAAATCAAAAGAAACCCGTCTTCAAGGGAGTTAAAGGAAAACCGGAAAGCAACTTTAATATCATGCTTCACTTTTTATGCAAGCAACAGACATAAGCATCAAGATTTTGTTGTAGTTTATTTTTCATTAGGCACAGTAAGTATAGGAATAGGAACAAAAGATTTTAGGGAAAGGCGGCAGATTTTGAATATCATTTTAAATGTTGAGTTGGATGAATCTCAGAGGTCATGAAGTCACAAGTGAGTTTGATATTTTAAAAGATAATAAAAATATAATGGTAGTGTTTCTGTTTTCAGAGTTTTTCTTTCCAATAAAAATACGGTTTAAGATGACTCGTTAGGAATACAATGAGAAATTGGAGGCCCCGAACAGAGGTCAGATATACCCTCTAGCCTCTACATCTCCTATATGCATATACCTTATGTAACTCATGGGGCCCTTTGAAGCTTAGCTCCCAATACTATTCTACATCCCCTTCTATCACCCTCTGACTATGATGTCCTTCTCACACACATAATAAACTTTTAGCCAAAACAATCTTGGTTTTTCATAAATTAATCTAAGGCGTCTTAAATGAGTCGGCTGATTGTTTGAGTTATATTGAATGCAGAAGGCGCCAAGAAAAACTATACTTTGATTCTCTCATTATCTAAATGAAATCTTGATGAACATAAGGTCAATAGCAGACTTTAATTTGATAATGGAAATATAACTTTTGTGTAAATAAGAAAGCATTAATTTTACTTATTTCTTAGTTAATTTTCTTTGTATGTATTCATATTTTCGAAAAATCACAAATTTTTTATTTGTGTTTTCTTTCCTCTTATGCTTATTTCTATATTTTGTAGAAAACATAGTTAAAACAAAAATGCGTTTTTTTTTTTAAATAAGAGAAAATAAACCAAAATTTGCACAGAACAAGCATAAATATTATGTATTATGTAAAATAAAATCTCGACTATTATGGAAACTTTGCTGCCAGATAAAACTACAACACACACACAGTAGAATAGGAAACGACACCTAATGCGACAGTGCCTCAAGATTCAAAGCGCAGATACTGCTCCTTGTCATCTGCATAGCTGCCAACTAGTATGGATTTTTCCTACCACTAAAATTTAATGGAAAATATTCGCTTATTTAAACGCTAAACTTGCCTTGAATTTGAAAGATTTAGTTAGCTATAATCTTCCACAAAATATTAATGGTATGAGAAATCCATACAAGTTGGCAACTTCTGCCATCTGGTCATTTTTTTTTTACAAAGATGGGAATTCCCGATCTATTTGTAACACGATCCACTCTGTCACAGTTTTCAGTCCTCTCAGCGGTGGGAGTTCCGTGTGGTTTTGTTGAAAATCCACTAGCTACGCTTCCAGGAAATGTCTTTCAGATGATAAAGGAAAAAAAGTATCAGTATGTTCAGATTTGGAGTAGCATAAAATCTCTTGTACTTGAATTTTCTGAAATTGGGGAGCTTAACTTACCCCTTCTCACCCGTCCTGTTTGTTTCGTGTTTGTATATGTAATCTAAATAGAATAGGTTATGTGTGAATAAATGTATGCAAGTCATTTCGCTGTATATATATCCATTGGAGTCATTTCATTGTATTCAATGGAACCTTCAACACTATACTACAATGTTGGCTGATTTTAATAACATTTTAATAATTACACAACCTTAATATCTGCAACACAGATTTTGGGAACTATTTTATTATCCTGTTGACCAAAAAAATATCCCCAAACTATAAGATTAAATGCCAATAATGAATGATCGTAAATCTCACATTCACTGACATTAAACATATTATGTGTGTCTGTCAGGTGATTTTTTATTTCGACTTTTATTTGTATTTTTAGTAACTTATTTGCCATTTCATTATTTAAAATATAAATTATTTCAATTTGTATAATTAGGGAATAGTTTGGCGATTTGTATAGTTTAGCGAAATGGGTCAACGGGATAATCAAGTAGCTCCAAATTTTGTTGTAGAAAGAACTGTCAGTAAAAAAATTCCTGTCTTGAACTTTTTAAAAATCTTTTTTAAGCATTATTCATAAGTATATTACTTGAAATTATTCCTTTATTAAAATAAAATAATGCAATAATTAAAATAAAACAATTCAATTATATTTATACAAAGTTCGGACAGACAGACCAATCAAAACCATAAAAACTTTCATGTATGTTGGAAAGTGTTATAGACGCATAATAGGTTGACATTTGACTCTCGGCAATTTATGCCAATAGCTTTAAGCATACTTGAATCTTTTTCTACATACCTCTATTTTATCTGCTATCTATATAGCCATGCCTCTATTTAGCTAAAATTTAATTAAGACTGAAGCACAAATTATGGTGGTAAACTTTTAATTTCTACCAAAACTTACCAAGCCTTAAAGGGTTAAAGTGAAATTAAAAAAAAGTAACTACAATAAATCTTTACGATAGAAGTTTATCGTAACGTGGTGAAAAAGTGATGAGTTATTTGCTTATTATCAAAAACACAATACGCTGTGGAATACTTTTTGAAGATTTAGAAAAAAAAGTGTACATTTTTATTTCAATACCACATGCTAAAGAACCAAAGATGCTATAATAGTAAATGCATCGACAGATACAGGGTTCATACTCAATTTTTAGAATAAAAAGATAAAATATTTTCAGCAGGTATCTATTTGGTATGAGATAAATGATGTCTTCTTAGAGTACTCCTATGAGAAAATGCTTTGGAGCATACTTCACAAGCAAAAGGTTTTTCACCAGTATGTGACAAGAGATGGCTTCTTAGATTACCATTATCAGAAAATCCTTTGGAACATACTTTACAAACAAAGGGTTTTTCACCTTTATGAATCAAGAGATGGGTTCTTAGATTACCATTCATAGAAAATCCCTTGGAACATGTTTCACAAATGAAAGGTTTTTCACCTGTATGAGTCAAGAGATGCCTTCTTAGAGTACTATTCTGAGAAAACCCTTTAGGGCATATTTCACAAATAAAAGGTTTTTCACCTGTATGTGTCAAGAGATGGCGTTTTAGATCATTATTCTGATAAAAGCTTCTCGAACATAGTTCACAAACGAAAGGTTTTTCACCTATATGAGTCAACAGATGTTTTCTTAGATAACTATTAAGAGAAAATCCTTTGGAACATATTTCACATACAAAAGGTTTTTCATCAGTATGAGACAAAAGATGGCTTCTTAGATTCTTCTTCTGAGAAAATCTTCTGGAACATACTTCACAAACAAAGGACTTTTCACCTTTATGAGTCAAGACATGGGTCCTTGGATTAGCATTATCAGAAAATCCTTTGGAATATACTTTACAAATGAAAGGTTTCTCCCCAGTGTGAGTCAAGAGATGGGATCTTAGATTACTTTTCCGAGAAAATCGTTTGGAACATACTTCACAAATGAAAGATTTCCCCCCTGTATAAGTCAAGAGATGCCTTCTTAGATTACTTTTATTAGAAAATCCTTTAGAACATACTTCACAAATGAAAGTTTTTTTTCCTGTATCAATGGAGGAATGTTTTTCTTTATCCCCATTTCGAGAAACAAACTGCTGTTGACTAGAGCAAGAATTTTCTTCTGTAATCGATGACATTTTCTTAAGTTAAAAATTTCGGTTTCGGATGATTCTTCAAAGTTTCACTATGAGGAAATTTTTGCCATTTTCAATTAAGGAAATGACTTACCGAACTTCTGCAAAAAGTTTTAGCTACCATTGAATCTAAAAAACAGAAAGAATAATAATAAACAAGACATTTTTATAATAAACTGCACAAAAGTTTTACTGTCAATTAAATAACTGATTAGACAATTTTGATTTATTTGGTGACTGGTCATCTAGCTCTGGAATTCTCCTTCGTAATGTTCAATCTATGGATGTCGGATGCATTCGTATATTCAAACAATCTCTTGGGAAGATTAAAATTTTTAAAATCTTTTTTTCTGTGTATTCTCCTTAAAAGATGTTTCCTTGTTTTAACTTCTTTTTATCTGAGTTCTCTTCTTAAAAGATGTTTCTTTTGCTCTTTAGTTCTGAAACTATTTCTATAATCTATGCTTGGTTCAATATTTTATGCATTAAAAGCGGGCAAACTGTGATTAAGAGTCGCAAACATTTCATATAAAATAAAGTCTATACTTCAGAGGTATTTTGAGGACTAAGAAAAACAGAGACAACTTTTAAGAAGTGTCTACAAAAAATAGAAGCTAAAAAAATTAATTTCCTGAATAGATATTTTAAATATACGAATGTATCCAATGCCCCTAGACTTTACATTGCTGAGGGACATTCAGAAACTGAGTGACCAGCTACCTTAATTCAAATACAGATAAAGATACATATGCGCAATATTTAAATAGAAATATTGGTCCTGTTCCACCTAATACATCTTTCTTTTGAGTTTATGTGGTAGGGAGATGTATATATACAATATTATCATCTTTGGGGAAGAAGGGGTGGGAGGTCTGGCACTTGATATTATCCCCACCACTAGGTCAGGCATGAAAGAGGGAAAGAAGGAAAAAGGTGGAATAATTTTCCAATTTATACAGTAAAATTAAATTATTAGAATTTAGAAACATTTATTAGTTACTCATATAATAAAATAAAATAGAACAGAACCGTACATATGATTGTTATTATCATTTTTGTAACTTAGAAATTATTTTAAAAAAAGGGAAAGGTAATGATAAATGTATAGATTCATTAAATAAAAAATGAAAGTTTTGAGGAAGTCTGCTGAAAGATATAAATCCTAATACCTGGTGAAAACCTATATGAAGTACTACAGAGATTAATTTTTCAAAATAAGTAATTTTTTTAAATGATTTGACTTTTTAAGATTTTAATACCCCCCATTTTTTTTTAAATCTCCATGCTAAGTATATGAACTTCAAATTGATATTTTTTCTCCGGCAATACATTTCCAAGCTTATAACAATGGAATCACTCAAAAGTGTTGTACAACAGAGTTTGGGTCAGAGATTTGACTCAGGAGTTTTGCGATATTTAGAATTTTTCAGATTGCTTTATTTACACTTTTTAAATAGTAATTTGTATGTAATTAATAATGCAATCGAAACTATAATGAATGCTTTTAATACAATAACATATTAAAGTAAATAAAAAACTAAAATAATAAAAATGTAAATAATTTTAAAAATGATTTAAATCTTAAAAGCAAAGATCAAGTTAATTATCAATAATGTATGATTAAATATTCATCATAAAGATTAAATCTATTTTTTCCTGATTTATTTAATGAAACTTACATCATAAAGGTACATAACTAATTAACATCAAATCCATAAAATAAGGAAGTTTTATTGCAGCTTTATCCAGACTTAATAAACAAAAAAAGCTTGGCTAATACATGATAAACAGGATGCATCTAAACTCTTGGGCAAAACTTTAAGAGGTGACAGTACTTACCAAAGCAAACAATATTAAGTAGGAAACTAATGGTCCCAAACGTCTTCTGAATAATATAGGCGCCATTAATATTTAGTGTCAAAATTTCAAATGATTATACAAAACGAAAAAATTGATCGATTCGTTTGCAGTTTTCACTAAAACTGTTCCTTATGTCAGTGCTTTCTTGAAAATAATTTATAAAGATAAATTTCAAAAAATGCCGAAAGAGGGCACTTCAGACTTTGGAGTAACGAACAACTATTTTTTACTGTTATATTTTGCATCTCATTAAACTTTTTAAGAAGCTTAGGCATAAACATTAATTTTGAGCTTAAAATCTGAATCGTTGGGAGTGGTTAAGTAGCGCAAACTGAACTGTGTTCGAGGGAGGGAGGAGAGGTTCAAATTTCAAATGATTTAAAAAAACGGAAAAATTGATCGATTCGTTTGCCGTTTTCGTTAAAACTATTCTTTATGTCAGTATTGTCTTAAAAATAAATTATAAAAACACATTTAAAAAATACCGATTGAGGACGCTTTAGATGAAGAGTAACGAGCAACTATTTTTTACCTTTATTTTTTGCAATTCATTAATTTCGTTTAGGAGCTTAGACATAAACTTAAATTTTGAGCTCAAAATCGGAATCATTGGGAGTGGTTAAGTAACGCAAAATGAACTCTGTTCAGGATATGAAATTTAATCCCCCCCCCCTACCCCAACACAGTTCAATTTTGCGCAACTTAATTACTCCCAACGTGTCAGAATTTAAACTCAAAATTGAAGTCTAAGTTTTTGCATGCATTTACTTAGGTACAAAAAATAACGGTTAAAAATAGTTGTTAGTTACACTAAAATTTAAGCCGCTTTTTAACGGAATTTTTTTTAATTTATCTTTGAAATTTATTTTCAAGGTACTACTGACATAAAGAATAGTTTTAGCGAAAACCAAAAACGATTCGACCAATTTTTCCGTTTTTTATAATAATTTGAAATTTGAACCCCTCTCACCCTCGAACACAGTTCAGTTTGCACTACTTAACCACTCCCAACGATTCAGATTTTCAGCTCAAAATTTAAGTTTATGTCTAAGCTTTTTTTAAAAATGAATGAGATGCAAAAAATAACGGTAAAAAAAGTTGTTCGTTACTCGAAATTCTAAAGTGCCTTCTATAGCAGTCAAAGTTCTATAATCTGCACTAGTTGGGGGCAAAGGTTGTGCGGATTATGGGATATTGTGGTTATAGAGTATTATGGATTATATGTCATTACATTATTCCTAGACAACATTTTAATTCTATAATCAGCATAGTAAGAAAAGATAAATATAAAATCTTATAATAAACTTAATATGCTATCCCAAAAATGCCTTTTTAAAGTTATTTCATCAAAAAAGTTGATATTTAAATTAAAATAATTACATATGTTCCGTAATACAGCTTTTTTTTCACTGTTAATAAAATAAAAAAGTTAGGGGAGACTGCGGTCAATGGAACATGGGACACAATGGTCCCTTTCCCTATTTCTGTTTTTGAATTCTTCATATTTTGGTACATATTGGCAGTGGTGAATAGAAATTTAAAACCATGTGCATAGCTGACATTTTATTATTGATAGTTTATTTGAGACAGGCAGAAGTAAATATTTTCAGTGAAATACATGGGTTTTTTTCATTAAAGATTTGTAATTCGGTAATCATTGCTCACAAGGAAGGTCTCCATACGGGCATACCCCGAAAAATCTGAAAAAATTACATAATGTTCTTCTTGTGTGGATATATACGTTTATAAAAAAAATTCGGCGGAACCTCCATTCAGTAACCGTAAAAAAATAATAAAACTTTCGTTATTTGGTGATTTATCGCCGGTTGGCGTTGGAATGTAAATTCAAAAAATACTTTATGTCAAATACACTTTAAGGAAAAAAATTCATGTTGAACTTTTTTGATAAATTTAATTTAAATAACTTTGTTTTGTAAGTTTTAGTTTGTTTTAAGTATAATTTTGTTATATAGATATTTATATGTATTTATATTCAAATTTAATCAACAAAATTTGAGATTTAAAACGAAATTCATAAATTAAAATTAAATTTGTTTCAAGCTCAAAGTACAATTGAGAAGTGTCGATTAGATTGTGTTGCTATGGGAACCACTGGCTTTTATTTTTTGAATACTTTTAAATATATGAAGATAATTTTTCTCAATATGATTTTTTTTATCTATGAAATTTTTTTCCCATTGATTAATTAAATAACTATTTCAACAAATAATGTATATATAATACAATATGTATATTTATGTATATAATATATTAAAGTCTCTCATTGTTTATGGTTAAATTCATTAAATACCATTTACACGCATTCTAAATATCCAACAATTTTGAGTTGCATTATAATCCTTTGCTCTTGGCGAGGAAAACGGCTGTTTGCTAAATCGAGTGACTCTGTCGTCTTTTCACGCCAAATATTTGAAAATATTTTATTTTTTTACACATTTTCTTCTGTGATTCCGCCGCTAATTTTGACTGATTCTTTATTACAGACATAAGTAATTTAATTCGTATTTTTTTCATAAAATTCTGAGTATGCCCAGAATGGAGACCTTCCTTGTCTGTACAATAAAACGATCAGACAATGTTATTATATTTATTCTAACTAAAATAATTGAATATAAAACTTCTCTTATTTTTAACAATTTTTTGACAAAGTCACATATGGGGTACAATGAACCTACAGATACTGGGGTATAGTGGACCATGGTCCATACTCCAGTACCCCAGATCTGTATTCTGTTTTTCTTTAAATTAAACAAAAATAAAAAACTTTAAATTTGAGCTTAAATTAACTGATTCATTATGTGTAATACATTTTTGAAGTATTATCTATATAATGTTTTCAAATTTCAAAATTAACCCAAATTAAACACCAAAAGCCAGTAAAAAAAATATTTTATTCATTTTATCTTTTTTTGCCTTATTTGCTTTTTAGAAAACATTCAACAAAATCAGAATTTTTGGCGAAAAAAAAAAGATTTATTTTGTTGATTTAGTAATACGAGTAATCTCGTAAAAAAAATGATGATTCCTGTTTTTATAACTTCCATATGCTGAAAATCAGACAAAGATGCATTTATTTTTTCCGATATTGTTGATGAATCTTTAGTGAATGTTTAAGATATTGTAATGATTCTCCCAGATTCTAATGTTTGACAAGAAAACTGCAGAAAGCTGCAGTGACACGAATTTCTTTTGATGGATCATTTACTAACTTTAATAGTCGTTACGAGTACATATATTTATGAAGTTAAGACATGAATAAACAAATTATGATATATTCTATGTTTTTCATGATTAAAACATGTACTATACTTACATATTTATTCAGAATTACATGTGGTTCATAGAGCCCCATGCTGTGGACCATTGTACCCCGGACTTGGGGTACAATGGTCACAATTTGTCACATGCTATTTAAAAGTATATATAAAAAAGTATACATAATTGATATGTTTGAGTAGGTGTAATCTAAACTTTAATATATAGATAACATGCATGGATTCAATTTTAATTGAATAAATGCATATTTTAAGAGTAAACAGTCAAAATTAACAAAAGTGGTCCATTGTACCCCAGTCTCCCCTATATTTAAAAAAAATAGATATTTTATTATGATATTTGTCAATTTTTTCACCATTTGTTTTAAAAAATGACTTTTTGATTCCGAATTTGTAAATTTTCTTAACTGTTTTTTGAACTGTTTACATTTGTAAAGTAATGCGAATTTTAGAAAATTGCGGATTATGGGTTCACGTTTTATGGGTGCGCGAATTATCGATCCTTGACTGAATTATTTTAATATCTTACTACATTGTAAACATTTATTATAATTTAAATTGTATTATTAATTGCATTCAAATTATTCTTGAAAAGATGCAAACAAACCCACGACAAAATATCTGCAAAATTCTAAAATCCGAGAAAAACTCTGCTCCCAAGCTGTGCGAATTTGAGGGAGTCTACTGTTATAGTAAATGCAATGGTTGTTACTCGATTTTTGAAATAGAAATATGGGAGATTTTCATGTATTGTCTATTTGGTATGAGACAAATGTTTCCTTAAATAATGATTATCAGATAATCCTTTTGAAAACATCTTGCACAAACAAAACATTTTCTCCTGTATACATCACAAGATGTTTTCTAGTTGACAATGTCTAGAAAATCTTCTGGGACACATTTCAGAAACACAAGGATTTTATGCCGTATGCATCAAGAGATGCCTGCTTAGATTACCATTTTGAGAAAATCTCTTGGAACATACTTCACAAGCAAAAGGTTATTTTTCCTGTTTGAGTCAAGATATGTTTTTTCAAAGTACTTTTATCAGAAAATCCTTTGGAACATATGTATCAAGAGATGCCTGCAAGAGATGAACATTTTAAGAAAATCTTTTGAAACATAATTCACAGAAAAAAGATTTTGCTGTGGTATGCGTCAAGAGATGAGTTCTTAGATGACCATTACGAGAAAATCTTTTGGAACACATTTCACAAACAAAAGGTGTTTTTCCTGTATGTACCAAGAGATGCCTTCTCAGATCGCTGTTCTTAGAAAATCCTTTAGAATATATTTCGCAAACAAAAGATTTCTTTCCTGTAATTTATTTTAAAGACAATACTGACATAAAGAGTAGTTTTAGTGAAAACCGCAAATCTTCACCAATTCTTCCATTTTTTGCGATTATTTGAAATTTTGGACCCTAAACTTTAATGGCGGCTATCTCCTTCGGAAAACGTTTGGGACCCTTGGTTTTCTATTTAACATTGTTTGTCTTGATGTGTACTATCACCCCTTAAAATTTTGCTTAAGAGTTTAGATACACCCTGTATTTGGTAAGAAGATTGTTATCACCAGTGATATCAGCAATTTCTTAAATATTTTCAGCAATAATTTTTTTCTTCCTTTATGAAAAATCCACGAATTAAGTATTATTAATAAAAATTACAAATTAGAATAGATATGGAATTGATATGAACTAAAATTAAAGTCAAATTTTGTTCCTGTATCTGAACTGAACGTTTCATTGGTTACATCTGTAAATTTTGTGTGGTTTTTGAAAGTTGTGCATTTTTGGGTTACGGATTTGAGGGAGTCTACTGTATAAATAAAATACCCTGTTCCAAAAAGAAATCTTATAGAAAATTATTTTCCTTTAAAACACTTTAAAGAACTTCATGATGTTCAGATGCTATAAAAAATACATATAGGTATATTGTATTTATTTACATGGGTATCAAATATATACAGTTGAGTCTCTCTATATCGAAACTCCATACATCAAATTTCTCTGTATAACGAATTTTTAGTAGGAACGTCCCCCTTTTTCTAATGATTACATTAAAAACAGTCTCTATATAGCGAAATATCTATCTCCATACAGCGAATTTTTTCGTAAAATGTTCTTTATTTATTCAGTTTTAAAAAAGCTTCGAAATCACATGGAATCAATTTTCCATAACTTATTCCTGATTTATCGTCTAGTGCTGAGTTTTTATATTACTTCTCTCCTTTTTCTTTAAGTCGAACGAATTCATTTCCTCCCCTCCCCCTCTTTCACACACTTTTTAATATCTTTCTCAAAACAGTGTCAATTCGATTATTACACATTTGTGCAGATTTAAAAGAGAAATGGTAATTAATTAAGGAACGCGAAGATGTCTAAGACAATGTTTCTATGTTTTTTGGAAGTGGATGGCAATCTCATTACTGTAAAGTATTCTATTGGTAGTGGTATTGTATGTAGAGTTATCAACAATGATTTTGAGTGTGACAATGAGAATCATAATGAAAATCTACACGAAGAGGAAAAAAACCATCACGCAGTGAAATGATGAGTTCCTTTGATCATATTAGGAAAGGACTTCAAATTGAGGAAAATGTTCCCTATATACAATTATCCATTCCTTGTTAAAATTTGAACATTTTTTAAGAGTGTAACAATTTTAAAATCAAAACACCAATAAATTACAGATTTCTTCCTATAAAATTCATGCAAGTCTTCCTTATTTGATTTTCATTAAGCTTTCAAATAAATGCCTGTTCTCTTTTTTAAAACTGTTTAAATACTTAAGAAATAGAAAATTACGTTAATATTTGTTGCAGTTAAGCATTTCAAATTCTTAATTAAACACATAAAAAATAATATTTGTTCAAAATTTACACATTAAATAAGAATTTTTACGTCATTCTCTATACAACGAATTTCTCTATATAACAAATTTTGTACTGGAACAATAGATTTCGTTGTATAGAGACTCGACTGTATTTATATTTGCATATATAATCACACATGTAATAATATATATACAGGGTGTTTCGCTACCAGACCGACAAACTTTGAGGGGTGATAGTAGACATGAAGACAAACATTTTTAAATAGGAAACCATGGGGAGCAAACGTCTTCTGTAGGAGCTAGGGGCCATTAAAGTTTAAGGTTCAAAAATTCAAAGGATGATAAAAAACGGAAAAAAGGGTCGATTCGTTTGCAGTTTTCACGAAATTCATATTTTATATCACGATTTTTAAAAATCAAATTATAAAGGTTACGTTCAAAAATTGTCGATAGAGGGCTCTTTAGATTTTAGAGTAGCGAACAAGTACTTTTTACCGTTATTTCGTGCATGGGGTTGAAATTATTTTAAAGTTTTGACTTCAACTTAAATTTTAATCCCAAAATCGGAAGCATTGGGATCGGGTAACTAGCGAAAATTGAACTGCGAACAGAGGGGTGGATTTTAAACGCTCATAAACATTATACAAACTGATCGATTTTGTTGCGCTTTGCCTGTAGGTCATTCCCTTGGTAATTATTTTATGCAAAATGACTTACAGCTCTTGTGTCTCCATTTTTTGATAGAGGGTGCTTCCGACACATCTCCGACATTTTAATGGCATTACTCCTGGGTGTTTTACTACCAGACCAACATACTTATAAGGAAATGTTAGGGATGCAAAGCGACTCAGAATCACATAGGAATGTAACGTTGAAAATGCCTTTTTAACGAGCTGTGGTTAAAAGAAGCAGAGAAAAAAGCAACAGAAACAGGTAGTGAAACAGCAACACGTCAATGTGGCAGAAAACAATTTAGTTAAAGGTTTTACTACAAAAGGTGTCCGAAATTACGACCAGAAGATTTCGGGCACGCTTGACAGCAGCGTCGCATGCAATTCCTCACGCTTTGAAAGATTCCTGGCATCTAGGATAGCTTTCTGGCAGCTACAGAAATTCAAGTTGAGATATCTTCCACTGACGGTACGGGAATCTCATACACTCAACTTTTCATTTGACCCCAGAAGAAGTCCATACAGATTAAGATTCAGATTGAGCCAGGTCGGAGAGCTTACCAATTGATTTGAGCTCAACTAGCCCACCCAGCAATGTTTATTTAAAAAAATTAAAAACAATTATACAGTATTTAAATAAAGGTAGGTAACAAAAAGTAATTGATGTAATGAAGTAGGCGCGACGATCTAGCAGGCCAACGAACCGGGACACCACTACTTATCCACCGCTGTCCATATGTTACGTTGAGGTGTCTGCGAACATCATTGGTAAAATGTGGAGGAGCCCCGTCGTGCTATAGAGTGGCGCAACGAAAGAGGAATATGTGCTTTTACCAGAAGTTCCGACAGAACGTGTTGTAGAAATATCAAGTTGCTTTTTTCTCTGCTTCTTTCAACCCTAACTCGTAAAAAAGGCATTTTCAACGCGACATTATACTATGATTCCGAGTCGTCTTTGCATCCCTAACACCTCCTGGGTGTATGTTGGTCTGGTAATAAAACACCCAGGAGTAATGCCATTGAAATTTCGGAAGTGCTCTCTATCAAAAAAGGTGGACACCAATGCTGTACGTCATTTTGAATAAAATAATTACCAAGGGAATGACCTACATGCAAACTGCAACAAAATTGATTAGTTTGTCAAATGTTTATGTGCATTTAAAATCCCCTCCTCTGTTCACAGTTCAATTTTCGCTAGTTACCCTATAACAATGTTTCCGGTTTTGGGCTTAAAATTTAAATTAATGTCTAAACTTCAGAATAATTTCAACCCCGTGCACAAAATAAGGGTAAAAAGCAGTTTTTTGTTACTCTAAAGCCTAAAGCGCCCTCTATCGACAATTTTTGAACATAACCTTTAAAAATTTTTTACAAATAAATCATGATATAAAGAATGATTTTAGCGAAAACCGCAAACGAATCCACACTTTTTTCCGTTTTTTATAATTGTTTGAAGTTTTGGACCTTAAACTTTAATGGCCCCTAGCTCCTACGAAAGACGTTTGTGCCCCAAGGTTTCCCATTTAATAATGTTTGTCTTCATGTCTACTATCACCCCTCAAAGTTTGTCGGTCTCGTAACGAAACACCCTGTATATATAGTATATATATATATATATATAAGTACTTAAATAATACAAATATAATGCTTATAGTATAAAAATATATGTTAATAAAAATTTAAACCCATCGTTTTCCACCATATTGAAATTTTTGGAAAGATGCTAAAATAGCCTTTTGACACAATTTTGGATTACTTCAGCTATTGCACCTGGGTATCCTGTGAACAGGATACTGGGAGTGTATTCTGGTATGATCAGTTAAATACCGCCCGTAGGAATTGGGGTTGAGGTTTCATAGCGAGGGCCAGGTGAAAAGGTATTCTGGTGCCCCCTCGTTATTCCACAGTGGAAGATGAAAAGCAGAATATCTCCTATCTGCAACCAAACAGGTTTGTAGCCAATCAGTGAAACTACACTCATTTTTTTGTTTATTTTGGGGAAGTGAAACTCATCTTTCTTGTTTTATTCAGATATTGTTTATTTACATTAACGAAAAAGAATGTTTGGGATATCTATAAAAGAGTGGAAGGAATGAATGCCATTGTTTTGCATCAGGGAATCCGTGATTGCAAACTGTGTAAAATGCCATGTCTATATAATAGAGCCTATTTGCATTTTTACTTATGGATAAAATAGTTTTTTAGTTATTACTATTGGGCCTAATTTTTAAATAAGAAACTTTGTTCAATTTTAATATCAGAAAAGGTAGCAAATACGTTGTGAAAGAGACAGATCTTTTTCATATACTGCAATATATTTTTAAAAGATAATGGAAGCGCTTTTGTAGGTTCAACCAGGTTCTACATAAATATTTAAAGATATAATTGAATATATGATTAGTAACTTTTTATTTGTATCTTTATACCACTTATTATTTAATACAGAATTAAATAATTAAAAATGTTAATTTTTATTTACACTTTCATTAAATATATATATGTATTTCGAATGATTATAATTGTGACACCAGAACTTAAAAAAAAGTGAAAAATTGGTCAGATATTTAAATATATTTTAGTTTTATCTTTATTGTAAATATATATATATATATATATATAGTTTTGATTTTGAACTTAACTAATTAGTTGTTCTTAATTTAAAATCTGCAATAAATTAAAAAAATACATACATATATAATAAGTATATCAATTTAGATTTGTACTTAAGTATCTTTCACCTCCCTTATTCAGTTACTTTCTAAATTCACATTATTTTAAGGTTTAATTATTTTCGTAACAAATAAAATGTTCTAAAGAAAATCAAATGCTATTTTCACTTTATTTTACTTTTTGATCATTTGAAAGATCATCAGTAAGATATATCAGTTATTTCAAAAATAACTAAGTATGTTAATGAAAAATTATTGTTGTATCTTTAACAATTAATTGAAAATTGTGGTTCTTAGTGAAACAGACTATTAGTATCGAATTAACTGATTAAATATAAAAGTAAATATTAAAAATATTTTAAAATTAAGTAAAAATAATAATTTTGCAAAACGGATCTAAAAAGTTATGACAACTGAAGTGATTATAGGAATCAAAAGCGTCTTTAATTTATTTTTGAAGTATAAAAATAAATTATCTTGAATTATAAACAATTAATGACTCTTGGCAACTTTTTTCGGGAGTCACTTTTGTAATTTTGGTTCCAAATTTCTATTTGTTTGCAATTTTTGAAGAACCCTTTGCCCTTGTCAAAAAATGGATTATGCTATTCAATTTCACGTTTTCTGAATAAGACTATCGAGTAATTTTCTGCATTTGTGAAGAAGAAGGATTTCAAGAATGTATCAGAAAATAGAAAGTTTTAATTTGAAAAGTGATTTAATATTAAACAGAAAAATGTATCAGATGTCTTTTTTTTTGGCGAAACTTTTGGTTTGTTTGAAAGCCCAAAATACATGCGGGTGTTCTTTTTTTCTTAAAGAAATTTTTTAGTGTTTGATCTCATAGTTCCTTTTCATGCTAAGTTAATTTTTTGTACTTTTATTCAGTCTGAATTAAGATACTCATATTAATGAAGTTTGTTGACATTTTTTACATTTGAAGTAAGAAGATTTCGGAGTTAAAAGATCTATCTGTAAGAGCTTTATGCAAGAAATTAGTATTTTGTAATTAACAGGGTTCAGAGATCAGTGGATATATATTTTTATGCATAATTTATGAATCAAATAGCATGTCTTTAATATATACCATTATATATAATACGAAATTTCTTTTCAAAATGTCATAATGTTTGATATTTTATAATTAATTTCAAAATATCACGAAATGTTTAGTGAAAATAAGCATAAGAAATTTTCGACAGCTATGGTGTCACTCTGTAAAAAAAAAAAGCTTTTCTTCCCCCCCCCATACTAAAAATCAAACAAACTAAAAAAAAAAAAAAACACTGTATGCTTGAACTTGAATTTTTAAATGCCAGTGGTTATGTCAGACAATACCACTTACAACATCCAATGGAAAAAATACTGTATAATTTATTTACATCTTTATTCAAAATAATCTTTTTTGGTTTTGATTTAATTCAGCTTAAAATGAAAGTCGAAAAGGCAGACAAACTTATGTTCAATTTTTTTAATTAAAGCAAATTGTTGGTATTTCAAATTGTGTTGTATATAACAAAATTTTCTAAATAATGAATCTTCAGCCTTTTTTTTCACATTTTACCGTATTTTCGCGGGCGTATGCGCCGCAACACCGAAAACGCATTAAAATAAAACAAATATTCATCAGAAGCGCTTCCACCGCCGTATGTGTCGAACTTACAAAAATACATCAAAATGTTAAAAATTGCGTTATATTCTGTTTTTTTAACATTTGTAATAAAAATCCAATTTTAAATTTAGTATATTTTGTATCTTTTTTATGATAAAATTAAATTTAAATTCGTGCAACCTTTTTTTCGCGATTTTTTAATACGCGTAACGAGGTTTGCAGGGTTTTATCGCGACATTTGACGAATTTGCAGTTTTTGCGATACTTGAAAAAATTTGCGTTTTTTATGGGGATGAATCATGATGAATTGAATGAATCATAAATATTTTAATGAATCATGAATTTTGATACTTAAAGTAATACTTGAAAAAATTGCGTTTTTAAAAAAAACGTAAATTCTGTCGAAAAAGAGCAGAAAAAAGGAGAAATTTGTAAAAAGAGCATAAAAAGAATGAAATTTATTAAAAAATCTCGAAAAAACACACATTTCATCAAAGATTCATGATCCATTCATTTCATCATGATTCATCCCGTCCTCATTCACCTTTGAGAACGGTATGAATCATTACGAAATGAATGAATCATGAATCTTTGATGAAATGTTCATTTTTCGAGATTTTTTAATAGATTTCATGCTTTTTTTCAAATTTCACCTTTTTTTCTGAGTTTTGTCGCCTGAATTTACGTTTTTCTCGTTTTTCAATAGATACGACACATTTGCGTTTTTTCTAACAATTTTTTTAAAATTATTTTTGGCGATCCCTTGAGAAATTCACGATTTTTCCACAATCTTTTGACATAATTTGTGTTTTTTAGAGATTTTTTGACATATTTCGCGTTTTTACTGCAATCTTTCGTCGAAATGTGGTTTTTTTAGTGATACTTCGACGAAATTCATGATTTTTTTGCGATCTTTTCAATAAATTTGCGGTTATTTTTCGTGACTCTTTGGCGAAATTAGCGGGTTTTTTTTTCAGCGATTTTATTATAGTGGGGACTAGCGTTTGATTGGAAAGGGCGGATTAACGGATTTTACGATAATAAAATTGTAGTTTTTCAAGCGATCCTTTCATGAAACACATATTTTTTTCTTTTTACATATTCGCGCTTTTCCCGCGAACCTTTGATAAAAGTCGTGTTTTTTCTGCCGATCCTTTGATAAAATTCTTGCTTTTTCTGCGAATGATTGACAAAAACTAGGCTATCATTTGTCGAAATTCGCGATATTTTTTATGCTTCTCATTTTCTTCCTGATGATTGACTTTTCACAATTTTCAGAAATATTCCGATCAGAATCACCTCTGTCATAAACATCGCTGCAAGAAATATATATATATATATATATATATCGCATCCGCCGCCCTGGCAGAAGCGCCGCAGTAAGCATAATTTTAACTTTTAAACACGTATGCGCCGCGGCGCTTACGCCTGGTAATACGGTAATATTAAAACAAGTTGCAGTTTGTTGAACTTCTATTTTGTTACTGAAGAGAAACAGAAACAATCATTTAAATGTTATTTTATTAAATTTTCATGCTAAGTGCAATATATCTTAATTTATATTTTACATTAAGTCTGAAAATATTCATAATTATCAATAAATTGATTATTTTGAAAATATCAGATAATTATAAGAAATGTCAGATTTTTTTTTTTTTTTACATTTTGAAAAAAGGTCATTTACAAACCCTGGTAATTAAAATACTATACCCTTTTCCTATTCTTTAATATTAAACAAGTGGGACCCCCCCCCCAAAGCAAAACAAAAGTTCTTTCTGAGCGTTTCCACTGTGTTTTCGACAGCCTGGAAGCTGTCGTCAAAATCCTGATGAAAAGCACCCCACTCCAAAGGGCGAGATTTCAATCAGAACAACACCAGAATATCAAATAATCGCCCAGTCTCCTTTTCGACCGGTTAACGATTCTGATCACAGAAGAATCACTCATCAGGACTGGATGCAATCTTATGGGAGACATGCAAGCTTTAAGACTCATTTCTTCGGAAACTATCCGACTGATTTTAATGAAATTTGAAATCGACATTCGATGAATTATGCTCAAGTTTTATGGTAGACAGTTTTTCTCAATGACTAAAACTTTTTACATTAGAGGAATGACAATTTCAGAATATTTTTTTCCTAAACTTATACTTGACAAATTAAAATTTATTTTAAAAAATAATAGAATCGGAGTATTACACAAACTACTGATCAATCACAAAATTAAAACTTTGGACTTCACTTACCTTGAAATATCAGGATCTGGAGTATTATAACACTGAAATTCATGTGTGGGAGGACATCTATAAAATAAATATAAAATTAAAATGAATGTTTAATTCCTTCAAAAAATTTACTTAAACAAGAGTGAAGGAAGGGGGAAAGGGAAATCCTAACTTTAGCTTCTAAATAAAGTAATGACAATAAATCTGCAAAATTCTAAAATCTGTACAACTTCTGGTCTCAAGCTGTGTGGATTTGAGGGAGTCTACAGTATTATATGATGCCAGAAGTGAAAACTTTTCTTATTGCATTTCGCACAGATTTATTTGTGTTATTTCAATGAAAATTACTTCCATATTTAGTTAAATAATAAAAATATAATAAGATTTTTGAATTCAATCTTTATACTTTCAAAAAACAAGGGACTCCCTATGTCCTTACTTTAAAAAGAAAAAAAAAAACCCAATAAATACAGAAGAAAAACCCCAACTGGGTTAAGTTTTTTTATAAGTAATCCAGGTTTTTTGCAACCCTAAGCAAAAAACAGTACTATTTGTTTAACTCTTTGAACAAAATCTATCGCTAAACAATAAGATTAAGTGCCAATAATGGATAATCGTAAATATCATATTCAAGTCACATTAAATAGTAAACTTGTGTTTGTTATGTTATCAAATGATACATAATTAGACTTTCAATTGTATTTTCATTACTGTTTTATTATTTTTTTGTTCTTTACTTATTTAAAATAATAATTATGCTAATTTATATAATTTTGCAAATTACTCATCATGGCGATTTTTGTAATTTGGCGAAAGTGATCGACATGAATGTCAAGTAGTACCCAAAAAACTATACTAAGAATAGATTTTACATATTTTAATGCAGAAATATTAAATCAAACCATAAACAAACAGATATTTTTAAGATACTGCACTTTTATAAATAAAATGTAAGTACAGACAGAGACCTTTTACCCACACAAATTGGAACTAAAGTTTAAGCAGATTATAAAATATTATCAATTACAATATATCATGTAGATCAGGGGCTGTCTAATGCGGTGCCCGCAGGCGCCTTATGCAGATGTTTTTGGCACCCTTTTGAAGGTTTTATGTTACTAGTCTTAAGAAACAAATAAATAAAATTTTCTTGTAAAGGATACTTTATTTTAAATTCTTGATATTTGTTTGAGAGATGTTTTAAAAATCTCTACAAGTGTATTTCATGCATAAACAATTATACCATGAGAAACATATTAAAAGAAAGGCAATAGGACATGATCTTTTTTGTTTCGATACTAATTTTCAGTTATTCTTTATAAATATTTTTATGGAAATTGTGCCGATAAGGATTAATAAATGTCGGCAATAATTTTTTTAATCTGTTAAGAAGCAAAATGTCGAAAACAAGAGATTCTTCTCCCTCTTTCATGTATAAAAATTCAGCATTTTTGTTATTGACACTGTTACACTAGCTATTTTGCTGTTTTGTAAGATGGGATAGAGGTTGTCTTTTTCTTCCCTAGACCTTTGAAATTTTGAGTAATTTTGATTATTTTTTTTTAAATCTTATAAAATCCTGAGAAAGGATTTCCATCAAGGAAAGCTCTTCCAGGCTCTCTTTTTGGAACCACCCATGACTTTGTTTCTGTACCTTTTATAATGGCAAATTTACATCTAAAAAAGACAAATGCAGAGTATTTGCGTCCTCAAAAAACCTGATATCTCAAATTACCATTATAACATATATTTCTTTTCTGGCTCCTTCCTATTCAAAAACGTTTGAGATAATACCTCGCAGAAAAATTTCTTATTTGAAATTTTTTACGATTTACAGTTCTTTAGAATTTTTTTTCTTTTCTTTTTCTTTTATTACAATGTGTGCTTTATATCCATAAGGGTATTATGTCTCTTCTGCGTTATGCATTTGCATACAGGTATTGCTACTAATATTAAAAGATGATTTCCTGGCATGTTTTGAGCCATATTAATAATGGCACCCTTCATTGCTTGCCAAAAGCTGAAATGTGCCCCTGCTTAGTAAAAGGTTGGACAAAAATGATGTAGATTATGAGTAATTCTGTTTTTTCTGGAGAAAATTTTAATACCATATTCAGTGTACAGTGGAGGACCTATTATCCAGAATCCCCGGAATGGAAGACTTTCCGATATTGGAATTTTCCAGATAGTTTGGAATTCCCCCTCCCCTCTCTTCTTTAAATTCAGACTTTTTCAAAAACATAAAAAAATTAAAACAATCTCAGGTAGAATATGAATAAAACTTATGTTTTGAGTGTTTTTAAATTACGTAAATAAAAATTATTGCATTATACAATGATAACAACAAAAGAAAATTTTAAAATGAAATGGGCAATTAATATTATACAATTTTCAAGTTCTATTTTTTTTTTCTTTACAGCTACGTGATTCACATAAAAAATTTTGATACATCATTTTTAATGAATCTTATTTCTAAAATAATTTTGCTTGTTGACCATGCAGGAAAACTTTTTCCATGACCCTTTTTAAACATTTTTGCAAATTCCATCAGAAGAAAAATTAGAAACCGTGAACAGATAGATAATTTTGGAATTTCTAAGAAATAAGGGAAATTCAAGAACTCTCCTATTATACATCTATTCAAATTATATAATGGTGTAGCCATATCTTTTCAGAGGAGGGAAAGAGGGCAAAATATCTGAGGATTTGTTTTTTAAATGATTTGTAATATAAATTAATTTTAAACTAAAATTTCAGAAAAACACAATTTTTTCCTAATTTCTGGAATGGTAGGAGGGAGGTATCTAAGTTCCTCTGGCACTGAAATAACTTAATTTCAATGGTTGCACATTAAAAAAGTGTACTTAAGCTCATTTATTAAAAAAATTATATATTTAAAAAATAACATAGACATTGAAATCTGATATGTAATGAAAATTAAGTTTTATTTTTTCTGCAACTGACTGACGAAATTCCTGACCATTTGTTGAAGATCGTAATATTTTTTAGCAATAGATTGGCAAAATACCTGATACTGACTTTTGCTAAGGTACATGGAATGTAGAAATTTGCCGATAATGGGTGCATGTATCATCAATCCTTGACTGTATTTTCATGTCATATTTAAGAGAATTTTCTTATTGTGCCAAATGATCTACTTTTAACTAAAATATATTTTGTTATAAACACGAAAAAAAAAAAAAAAAGGAACCTTAGAAATAAATTAGTTATTATGTTTAAAAAGCATTTAATAGTAACAATTATTCCATGGGATGGGATAAAACAGATTCTCTTACAAGTTAAAGTATTAAAAAAAAATTCTTTAGACAGAAAAGAAAATGGTATAAATAAATCAAATTTGAGCGCTGAAGGCAAAAAAAAAAAAAAAAAAATGGCGATTTTTGCAAAAACACAATCAAAACAATCCATTTGTAGCAGATATTTTCATTTGACACAGTTGGCAAAAGAATGTGAATAAGCACATAAGTGACAATATTCTACTTTTATTCAAGTGGCTTAAACTTTTTTTGAGCAAGAAATTTTACTGCCTGCATATAATGATATAAGATTGACATAGAAACAAGACAAATTATAAAATATTGATTTTCTGCTTTTTTTTTCGACTAAAAAAAAAAAAAAAAAAAAAAAAAAAAAAAAAACAGAAGGCAAGAACATATTAAATAATTGTTAGTACATAATAAAGACTCCTCAACTGCTTTTAATATAGCAACTTAGAAGAAGAAATATTACATTATAAAGAAAATAAAATCTAGTAAATAGTTTTATTGTTGGTAGATTGTGTTTCTTCTTAGCATGAGAATACACAAGCAGGTACAATTTTCCTAAACGTAAAAAAAAAAAACAAAAAAAAAAACAATAAAACATTGTTTAAAGAATCAGTGCAAATCCCAGCATCTATTGCCAATCCGTTTAATATTATGAAGATATTGGAATGTCAGATTATTGGCTTCTCAGATTGTTTTAATATTTTCTATGAATTTTGATGAAATTTGTATAAGATATCAGTAGGTGATCAATCATTTAAAAAATATTTACTTTCAAATGAACAGAATGCAACCAGTATATAAGCAACACAATTCATTTTTTTAAACATTTAAATGTTAAAAGGAAAAAATTTAATTAATTTGCTGTTTCTAAACTTAAATTCGAATATTATTCATCGAACTTATTATAAATAAATAAATAAATGAAATTAGCTGCAATAAATAACACGTTTCAATGATATTTTAAGTAAGTGATTAGTTATCTGCAAAAGGAAGATTGGGACAGATGACATTTTGTGCAGCTATACTAGGATCAAATCCCAGCTTGAAGTATTTTTAATAGAGGAGTAATCAGGGAAACTATCTTAGCTCAAACTTATTCTATTAAAGAGGGGTTCATAAATAAAATGATTTTTTAAAAAGTTACCAGATATTACAAACAGGAACAATGAACATTGTAAGGCTACACAATGGATTTCCTAGTTGCAGGGCAACTTAACATTCAGTTTAGAGGTAAGCGTGTGAGACATTAGGGAGCCTTATTAAAAAATATAAAGTTTAAAGAAATAATAATAATAATAAAGAAACTATTAAAATTTTAATCTTTAAAAATACAATTTATAAAAATGTAAAATTTATGGAGATGTAAAAATACGGGGTAAAAGACAATATGCCACATGTAGGAATGATTCGTGGATTTTTACATCATAATAAAGATTCACGTAAAAGGATTCATTCCTTAGATTATCTATGAAAATGTTACCATGACAATGTAACATTTTTTTTTAAAATCCCTGGTTATATTTTTCGCTATCAGACCAGATATTGACAGGAACAGATGTTACTATTAAATTTTTATGTTAATTATCCAAAATCAAATTATGTAGAATTTTAAACCCAAGATCATATTTAGGTGCAAGATTCATAGATTTTGACTAATGTTTTCTATTTTTATTTTATTGATAAATGTTTTGTTTTGTTAATTGAAAATTAGTTAAACATTTCTGTTACAATGATTCATTGAATGATTCAACTTTCATGAATGTACTTTTCCAAATCATTCATTTCTTCTGAATCAATCACAGTGTTGGCGTCACTTTACTTTTCTGATAACGAGGTAAAAACGTGTAGGAAATGTGTGTTCTGTTTGTAACAATAGCAAATTTTTTAAACCAATTGTCTGGCCTGACCTTTTTAGTAAAATAAATTAGTAATATGTTTATTTTATTTGCAATAAAAATTTATTTGCAATAAAAATTTATTTGCATAACCTCTTACATAATTTTTTGACTTAATTTCTGATTTTGCTAAAAAATTTGAGGTTTTTGTTTATTTTTTTTTTTTTGTGTGTGTGTGTGTGATCTGTGGAGGAAATTTGCGTCTTTTCATGATTTTTTGGAAACACATTAGGTCTGTTCTCTATGGCCAAATTGCATAGCAACTGTATATCCAGTCTAGAGGTGTTTCCTGTATGTGTGGCATTAGGAATCAATGAAATAAAGAAATATTGTGCCATACAGTGGTTAATCCATTAAGATAGAAAAAAATTGTCTAATAATTAATAAAGAAAGAAGTGAAAATAAAGTTTAACAACATGTAAGAGAAAAAAGAAAATATTCCATTAGATCCAAAAGAAAGCATGTCAGTCAAATCTTTAAAAAAAATTTCTGATTCTTTAGCAAAATTAGTCTTTTTCCTGCTATTCTTGGATGATTTTGCCAATTTTTTTAAATGTTTGATAATTTTTTTTTTTCGGCTATCATTTGTTGAAATTCATGATAGATTTTATGTTCAAATTTTCGAATTATAGTTGATTTTTTTTATTTTCGGAAACTTTTGGCTTAATTTTTCAGAAAATTAGTAACAGAATCACCCCTAAATTAAAGATACTTTAATAAAAATTTATATTTAACTTTTATTTAAAAAAAAGTCTCAAATATCTACTTTAGTTTTATTATTTTTAAGTATCTTTCTTCAATATTGTGAACCTGTTCTTAATGTAAATATTTTGCAAGGAAAGAGGGTGTTCGATGTAGTTTCTTTTTTTTACATTTTTACAACAACAAAAAATATCTCTATTAAACTATCTGCACAAATTTTATCATTTTTTAGTATTGAAAATGTGTTACCTTTTTAAAAAATTTTGTAAGTGGTGTGTAGATTAATTTTTTTGACAATAATACTGAAAAACTGAAAATGATCCGAAATTTTGAAAAGTTCGGAATCGCCACAGTTCCGGGTTTTGGATTTTGTACTATATTACAAAATCTACAAACATTTTTTTTTCAATTTTAAAATTGTGAGAGTTTTCGAAGTACATATGTAATCAATATAGATGTGATTTTTTAATTTAAAGTTGTAAAAAATTCAGAATCAGCATTAATTTTACTATTTTTTTTTCATGGATAATAATATTGCATCAAATTATTGTGAAATTATATTTTATTATAATTATTCCTTTAAGAAATTTAATTTGTGATTTGCTCTGATATTTGTACTATCTGTTTTATATTGATATTTTTTTTCATTAACACTATAGCACTTTTTAAATATACTGTAGAGGACCTATTATCGAAAATTCTAAAAACAGGAAAAAAAAATTCCAAAAATTTCCAAATTTGCACATTTTTACTAAAATATTGTAATTAAGAAAATTTTAGATTTTTTCAGTCGATTGTTCTAATGTGCAACTACTAAAATAAGTTATTTCAATGGTGAGAGAACATGGAGCTTTCCACCTCTTCTGCTCTCAAAATTAAGAAAGAATAATATTTATGTAAAATTTTAGTTTAAAATTAATTTATATTATGATTTGTTTAAAAAAAGCTATTGGATATTTTTCTTCCCTCCTCTTCCTTCAAAAAAATATTATGACTGTGCCATTGTATAATTTGAATATGCATATAAAATAGGAGAGTTCTGTTTATTTTCTTGTATCTTCCTCCCTTCTCAGATATTCCAAAGCGGTATCTGCAATTTCTAATTTTTTTTTCTCCCCGACAGAATTCGTAAAAACTGTTAAGAATCATCATTTTAAAAGTTTTTCTTTCTAGTCAACATGCAAAATTATTCAAGAAATAAGATTTATTAAAAATGACCTATCAAATTTTTTATGTAAATTATGTTGTTTTAAAAAAAAAAAAAAAAAAAAAAAAAAGGTAGAGCTTGTAAATAGAATATTAGTTACCCATTTCATATTTTTATTTTTTCATTGTTATCATAAGATAATGCAGTAATTTTTGTTTACATAAGTTTTATTCATATTCTACGTGGGATTGTTTTAATTTTGTTTAATTTTATGTTCTTGAAAAGTTCGGGGGGATTCTGAATTTTAGAAGAACCCGAAATCCAGAAAATTCCAAAGTCTGGAAAGCCCTTAGTCCCAAATATTGTGGATAATAAGTCCTCTATTGTAATCAATTTAATATGCTACCTCAAAAAATGCCTTTTTAAAGGTATTTTATTAAAAAATTAATTTATAGGTGCATTTAAATAAAATTATTTCATTAAAAACATGCACAAAAGTATAATTTTACAAGAAAATAAAAAAGCTAATGATTTTAACTTTTAAAATTAATGGCTATATTTGAAAATGAATTTTGTTGGTGTTTCAGAATTGCAATCAATTTCAAAAACCAGTTTTTAGCACAATTACAAATAAAACAAAAATAGTGCTTATATTTTGCACAAAAGAAGATATAAAAAATAATAAGAATAAATAGAGCAAAGTACTTTAGATTCTATAGAAAAAAATCTATATACGTGTTATGTGTGGTAAAATAAACACTTGCAAAAAGATAATTAAAAATTTCAAACCTAAAAATAAACTAAATAGACAATGGCAACGTAAATAAAAAAATTACACCAATTCCAAAGATCCATTCAACTGACTGACTGTGTCAAAACAAGGTGCTGATTTTTGCAATTAATATTTATTAACGTTTTGTAAATACACCTAAATATGAAATGAGCATGGAGTTATTATCAAAAATAAATCCAAAAAAGCATTACATTTTAATAATGCTTTAAATGCTCAGTAAAATATTTTAATGAGCATTGTACTTTTAATGACTATCGGAAGAATGAGTTGCGATAGATGAAATTTTGTGTAGTCACGTTATCAAACAACAATTTGTGTAATTTTAGTTGAAGATTAACCAAATAAATTAAGTTAGTATTAACTTATTTTAAAAAAGAGAGTGAGATTAATAAACTAACATTTTATAAGTTACCTGATATTTCAAACACGACGAAACACAAGACGCCTACGGCAGAATGAATCATTTTATATCAGGACTCATTGAAAAGGATTCAATCAATCAAAGAGTATTTTGTATCGGAGAAAATAAAGTGTTAGATTCGTCGTTAAAGTGTTATAATTGCGAATTCTGACTAATGCTTTCTACTCCTTTTTTTTTAAATAAATGTTTTATTTTGTTAATTGAAATTATTTATGGATTGATTCATTATTCATTTGTCCGTTGTGATTCATTCTTTGTGTTGGCGTCTGTAAAGCCAAACAAGCCAAGTTAGCTGAAACTCTTGCGAAACCGAGAAAAAGAAAGCCTTGATTGCGGTTTTTTTTGTTTTTAATGTATGGTATTCTGTAACAAATGCTGATTTTTTTAATCATTTTACTGATCTATCTCCATTACTTAACTAAATGAATGGTAAGGCATATTTTTTAAGTCTTTCTCCTACTGAAAATTTTACAACTTGTGATTTGATCATACGGTGATATGACATATTATTTGTCGCAACTTTCATTTTTGCTGACATTTATAGTCATTTAAAATATTTGGCAATCCGGTAAACTGTATGTTTGGCTGGTCGAATAGCAACTATCAGGTAATAAACTGGCATACATTATAAAAAACTATGCTTTGAGTTATTACACCAGATAACTTTTCTAATTAGTTATAATTTTTTTCTTAAATTTCATGCTTGTTAATATATTTTTCGTTAACTCTGAAAGAAATATTTTAAAGTCAAAGAGAAATTTTGAAAAATTGGATTTGGAAGAAAAGTGTTACAGTCAAATACTGTGAACCAGAGAACAGAGAAAACCCTTATGACAATTATGTAGCATAGCACAGCTGATAAAAACTACAATGATGATAATATGTAATATATTTTATGGGGTTTATTTAATAGCTCATTTTTATTTATATATTTTTTGTTATTTATTTATTTATTATCTTTTTTATTTATTTATTATGTTCTTTTTTGTTGTTGTTGTTTTTGTTATTTATCCTTTTTAACAATTTTAAATATATTTAACAATGTTAAATTACTGTTTTGAATGTGTTTGGTAACCCTTTTTGGCAATTTATCTCTTGTCCCAGATAATGTATAAGCACTAAAATGATCATTTCACGATAAACCTGTAAAGATTTAACTTTAAAAAAAAAGCCATTGTAGAGTTACAAACATAAGTCTGCAACAAATTATTTGCATGTGTTTCCATTGCTTCTACAGAAATAGGTCATTGCGAGAGGAATTATACAAGGTTCTTAGTGTGTTCCATCAAAGCCAGACATATGTATCTTCAAATACAACTAATTTTCTTTTTTAATAGCATCATGTTAGGGGGAAAAAAAGCATCTCTTTTTCAGATATAGTGAACCTGAGCTTTCTTAACTCCTCATTTTGCAAATTTTTGTTTATCTTATTTTTCAATCTTTACTTTTGTATTGAATTATTCCAAGACAGAAAAATATAAATAAATCTACTTTTAAACCAAGATGACAAATACAGTCAAGAATCAACAATGCAAACACCATTCTAAATCCCATGTTGCTTAGCAGAAGTAGTAAATATCAAAAATTTATCCAATCTACTGCCAAAAGTTCCTGACAAATTGCTACAAATATTTTCATTTGACTGCAGTAAAAAAAACACAAATTTTGATGAATCATAGAAAAAAATGGAGGGGGGTTTGTGAAATGCTAGTGGAAAAAATTACAAATTTTGCTAATATGTATTTAAATATCACAAATTTTGGCAAATGATAGTAGAAAAAATGTGAATTTTGGTAAACAATTGTAGTGAAAAAATATTGAAATTAGTCAGAAAATTGTGGATCATATTAGTTATATTTGACAACTTATCTTTGGAAAATATCACAAACTATGGAAGTAGTTGCAGAAAAAAAATTCAAATTTTATTAATTGATCACAAAAAAAATCACTAATTTCATCAAACAATTGTTTGAAAAAATAGTTTGAAAAATATATATATCCCATGAATTTCTGCAATTTATTACAAAAAAAAAAAAAAAAAAAAAAATTCAGAATTTGATCAAACAATTTTTAAAAATATTGTAAACTTTTATGAAATGGTCGAATTTTGTTATAAAAAGGTGGGTATAGGGAATTTTGGTGAAAGTTTGTGAAATCACATTCAGTATTTAGCTAATCTGTTTCTGAAATATATCGTAAACTTCGACAAATTTTCACAAGAAAATATCACGAATTCTGTCAATCAGTTGCAGAATTTATATATATATAAAAAAAAAACTTAATTTTAATAATAAATTACATTCTAATGTATATAATATTCTTTAATTATATAATTTTCCTAATTTATGAGTTTTTATGGCATATTATATTAAATATTCATATTATATAATTCATATTGTATATTATACTATACTGAATACAGTATTAAAATGTTCTCCAAAACACAAACTTTGTAAAGTTACAAACATAAGTCGGCAACAAATTACTTGCATGTGTTCCCATTGGCTCTACAGAAATAGGTCATTGCAAGAGGTTCTTAGTGTGTTCCACAGGGCCATAGCTAAGGGGGTACTATGGGCAGCTCAGCCCCCCTAAAATATTTTGAACCCCCCCTGGTAAAGATTACAAGGTCACTAAAAGAATTTCAGCTTCAAAATTCAAATGAAATTCTGTTCAAAAATCTAATTTAGTTTTGAGACCCTTTCACAGTTTTGTAGAATTAATAAATTTCATCTAAAATAAGTAATTCAACCTTCCCCCATTCTATTTATACATATGAAGCTAACAGGATATTATATTTTGCAACAGTTATACACTCAAAATTTTCATCATCATATAGTTTTCTTAGCATAAAATGAAGTTATTACAACAGTTTAATAAGAAGTATAGTACCTACAATGTGAATGGGCACTAGAGTATTGAGAGAATGTGCACTACTCTGATGCATTGTGTGTCAGAGAGAGAAAAAAAAATTATAATCCCCCCTATAGATCACGTCCAGCTACGGCTCTGGTGTTCCATCAAAGCCAGACATATGTATCTGCAAATACAACTAATTTTCTTTTTCAATAGCATCATGTTAGCAGTGGTGCAGCCAGAATTTGGTTCTAGGGAGGGTTTTGAGTTTTCAGTTAATAGATTCAACACTGATTAGACTATTCACTGTATAATACTTAAATTGAAAGAGCATCTGTGTGCTAGGAAATCATCATTCTTTCAGCATAGTTTGTCTCAGAAAAGTGATTTAGTTCAACTAACCAATTTTTACTTAAGCAATCCATGTAAAATGCGCTTTCACAGTTTTAACTCGATTTTTTTGCCATTTAATTGAATTCTTTTATTAAATGAAATCTGATTCAATAAAGTGGCGGAATCCGAAGTACGCCAAAATGTTTAAATATTAAGTTTGATTTTTGATTCATATAAGCAGCAATTATAGCGATCTTTCTTAGCTCTGGGAGGGGTTTTAACCCCAAAACCACCCTTGGCTGCGCCACTGCATGTTAGGGCAGGGTTGGCAAGTTTTTGATAGTATGACGGTTTTATCCAGATTTAACCATGGTTTTAACCATCATGTCAAAAACCCCTTTTTGACATAGTTTTTGACAGTAAGTGTCAAAAACCTAAAATTGAGTCCAAAAACTGTTTAATATTATTTTTAGAACAACATTAAGTTTACAATTTTTCATAATTTTTAGTTTTAGACACTTGAATAAATTTTTTGACAGTTTTAATACAAGTTGCTTAGAAAATAGAAATTAACTGTAAGCTATAAATATAGAATAAAGAATAATCAGAAGTATTATTAGTTGTTACATTAAAAATATAAACTACATGAAACTACTAAATACTTTAATTTTTAAAAATGAAAGTACATGGTGAAAATACTTATAATTTAACATATAAAATTACAATATAAATAATACACATATTTTTAGTTTTATCTTATTTTAATGTTAGTCCCATTCTAAATCTTTTTTTCCACGAAGCATGCAGTAGCAAAACACTAGTTTTGATGCCTTCTGTACTCCAAGTTTGTTTCGTAATTTGGAGTGGATAAATCCAAAATTTGAAAATATTCGCTCAATTGAGGTTGAGCTGCATGGACTGGAATGCAAATGCACCATGAGCTGTATGAATTCACTTGGTATATTGTTTTTCTTCAAGCCTTTCCACCATACTGCTGCTGGAACATCTTGAGCTGAGAAGAAACTTTTAGGATATGGTGGAAATTCAGCTTCAAAAGCAATGATAAATCTGAGAAAATCTGGGTTTCTTTTAAGCAGCCATGTCCAAGCTGCTTCCCTCTGTTCATCGTTTAATAATGCACCTTTGTATGCTGGATGCGTCATGTACGCCAGATAATGAAACAGTTGTAGATAGGATTCCATACGCTCCATAATTGCATCATAATATGGAGCCAGATTTATGTCTACAGCTAAAGAAAGCCAAGCTTGACAAGCATCTGCCAATGTTGCATTATCTCTTTGGACCCTGTCATGGATCACATAGTGATATTTGACAACTTATCTTTGGAAAACATCACAAACTATGAAAACAGTTGCAGAAAAAAATGCAAATTTCATCAATTGATCGCAAAAAGAATCACTAATTTCATCAAACGATTGTTTGAAAAAATAGTTTGAAAAATATATATACTCCATGAATTTCTGCAATTTATTACAAAAAAAAATGTTTCAGAATTTTATCAAACAATTTTTTAAAATATCGTAAACTTTTATGGAATGGTCTTTGAAAAAAACAGAAATTTCTGCTAAGAATCAAGGAAAAGTATTCCAAATTTTGTTATAAAAATGTGGATATATAGTGAATTTTGGCGAAAGGTTGTGAAACCACATTCAGAATTTAGCTAATCTGTTTCTGAAATGTATCGTAAACTTTGACAATTTTTCACAAGAAAATATCACGAATTCCGTCAATCAGTTGCAGAATTTATCTAAAAAAACTAATTTTAATAATTAATTATATTCTAATGTATGTAATATTCTTTAACTATATAATTTTCCTAATATATGAGTTTTTATGGCATATTATATTAAATATTCATATTATATAATTCATATTGTATATTATATTATACTATACTGAATACAGTATTAAAATGTTCTAAAAAAAAAAAAAAAAAAAAAAAAAATTACTCACAATCTATAATCTGCACAAGTTTGGGCAGATTCAAGATCTTTAAAAAATTAGGCTTTGTGACCTGGATATAGAAAAAGAGAATCATTTTTTAAAAATCATTTATTGTGGGGGAGGGGAGCTTATTTTTTTTAGTATAAAAAGGTGATATCATGAGAACCATTATTTTAAAATATACAGTATAACTTCTTTAATCCGGAATCGTCGCAATTACAGCGAATCCGAATTATAGAAAATTCTGGATTACAGAAGTTGTGTAGCTAAGAATCAGGAAGATTAATGATAATGCAATAGACTCCCTAAAATCTGCGAACAACAGAAATCTGCACTTTTTTTTCAGATGTAAACATTGAAATTAAGGATGGAGCTGAAGTTAGCGGCTAAGGCAATACAAATACAGTTGACTCCCTCAAATCTGTCCCCCTAAAATCTGCACATAATTTACAAATGTAAACAATGAAACATTCAGTTTTGATGTAGGGACAAAATTTGATTTTTTTTTTTTTTTTTTTTTTTATATCAATTCCTTATATATTTTAATTTGCAATTTTCATTTATATTATTGAATTCATGTGTTTTCAGGAAGGAAGAATAAATTTATTTTGGAATAAATTAAGATATTGTTGATATCACTGGTAATCACAATCTTTTTACCAAATATATTTATTTATTAATAAAATTATTTTGGTTATTAAATCTGGCTAAACTTGAAAAAAAACTTCCTTACTTTATGATTTTGATGTGAATAAGTAATGTATCTTTATAAAACAAATCTCATATATAAAATGCATCTTATCTTTATAATAAATATTTAATAATACATTATTGATTATAAACTTGATCTTTGCTTTTAATATTTTAATTATGTTAAAAATTAACTAAATTTTTATTATTTTGGTTTATTACTTCATAATAAATATTTTATAATATGTTTTGTTATACTGCAAGCCTTCATAATAGATTCAATTTCATTGTTAATTACATTTAAATTACTGCTTCAAAAATGTAAACAAAGCAATGACCAGAAATCCGCAAAACCTCTGGTCCCAAGCTGTGCGGATTTGAGGTAGTCTACTGTGATTCTATAACAATATCTATTTTTAAATCATTTTCAACTTCTTCCTTTTTTATTAATGTCTTTCAATTTAAATTCTGCAGTGTTAAATAATATTTTTCTTAGACATACGATGATTGATATTTAATCGAAATAATGATTATCGTATTGTAGTCGCAGCATAATATAACTTTCAATGGTCGTTTGGTAGTGCTTGTAATTTGCGTGGCAGAATAATTTTCCTACATAAAATTATTATTTTATTGCTCTATTACTATTTTCTTATCCCTGCTAGTTACAAAATGAATTTGGGATCTACATCCGGTTTACTAATTAGGATGATCAATATTTAATCGAAGTAATCATTATCGTATCATAGTCCTAGCTTAATGTAACTTTCAGTGAACATTTGGTAGTGTTTGTAATTCGAGGGGCAGGATAATCTTTGTTGTATAAAATGAATATTTAAAAATTAATCAAGGTTTTTTTGTTTATTAACAAAGGCAAATATTTTTCTTTATAAAAAAAGATTGATTTTTCCTCATCAATCATTCCTTTATATTTAGTATTGTATCTTAATTATTTACTTTAATATTTTACTATAATTTTATTTTACTTAATTTTTTTAATAATTACTTACTTTTTGACTATTTATTTATTTAAATATTTTACTTAATTTTTTAATGTTTGAATTTATTGTATGCATTCATTATAAGACTTAACTACCAACGAAACTGATGTTTCAAAAATGTAAACAAATCAATGACCAGAAATCTACAAAATTCTAAAATCTGCACAACTCCTGGTCCCAAGCTTTGCAGATTTGAGGGAGTCTACTGTATTGCTCTTTTCAATAATTTTTATTGAACATACTATAGGGTTTATTGATTGACTTGTTTTTGAATAAATACGCCATTTGTATGATTTTTCATTTGCGCCTGATGTTCTGTCTTAACTATTCTACTTTCTTCAGACACTATTATAATTCAGTTTGATATTTTCTCTTCCCAACCGCCGCAATCAGCGACCTCCACCTATACGTCCCGAACAGTAAGACTCTCTTGCGCGTAAGCGCTGTCGATGATAAGAGACCACAAATAGCGTCGAAAGACTTTACCTACGACCCGAATGCCTTAGACTGTAAATAGAAAAGGAAGAAAAATAACAAAATTTTCAAATAAACAATATGGATTATTAGATTTCTTCCGTATCAGAAAATAAAAAATCCTATTTCCCTATGAGAAAATGAAATGTTCCTTTTTTGTTGCCTGTTCCGAAAAAGAAATGGGACGTTTAATTTTTTCTTAGGGGAGAAATGTGATGTTCTATTTTTTCTTAGGGGAAAAATATGATCATAGAAATTGCTTTTCTTATTATTTTTTTCATTTTTTTGCAAAAAGATATCACGCTTCTTTTTCTTTTCCATGTTTTTTGTACATTTGGTCAACTATTACATGATACATTTTTTCATATGGCGCTTTTTTGAAATAACATTACTTTAAATATTGCAGATTTTAAAATTTTTAATATTTAACATGTTATATCTACTAACAGAAACTATCTCCATGCAGTACTATATTACTTAGCTTCTCCTAGTAGTGTACTTTTATATTCTAAAAGAAAACGTTTGGTGGTACTATTTCTTAGATAAGATATTAAGTGCAGAAAATAGACAAAAACGTCATTTTGACTATCCTTTGTGGCAACATAGTAATGGAAAGTAACGATAGCCCAAGGAATCAAATAAATTTTAATAAGTTGGTAGTGTTATACTAACAGTTTATGCCAAAAGAATTTTGGGTTGTTGATTCTTGCCAGAGATATAGTCCTCCAAATGTACTGGAATTTCATTTTTCATGAAAATGGCATTCACAACCTTGAACATTTTCTATAGGTAAGAGGGAATTTTTTCAGGGGCTTCAAGATTGCAGATTATTTATTAAAATTGATTTACTTCAACATAAAAAATGTCAAGCCATTTGAAACACACTGGGATTTCACTGTTAAAATTGCTGAATAATTGAGCACTGGTTTATCTTCAAAAGGCAAATGATTTATGAGATTTTGAATATTGAAAAATCTATTGTCATACTTTGTAAACTGAAATTCACTGATATCTTCAGAAATTTTCTGTAAAATTTCAAGTTTTTCTAAGGATTTTAAAACTGTACTTTGACGTACCAAGTTTTATGAATCATTAGCCCACTTTATGGCATTCAAGACATTTATACATGAAAAAATTCCATTTGCTGTTTTGCATGCTTCTGCTCTGAAAATTATAATATGGAAAAAAAAATTTCTTCAATGTAGCTTAAAAGCTTGAATTATAAGCTGTAAATGGAATATAATATAAGGTGGTTGAATTTTTTCTTTCATATTTGAAAACAACAGTTATCTTGTTAGTTATATATATGCAGTAGAACCATTCTGTTTCTTTGTTTCATCTGCTTGTTTGATTGCTACACAGGTAGATGCATTAGACAGGGGGTCACATTACCTGAAAATTCTCATATTATTTTATATAAGCACGAGTAAAATTTTTCAAAAGCAGTCACTTTAGCCAGGTGACCACTTTACTAAGGTGGTCACTTTAGCAGGTTCCACAGTATTGCCATCTATCTTGCCTTAAAAATAATTTTTTGGCCTCTTTGCTTATAAAATGTTTTATTGTTTCCATTGATGATATGAAATCATAGAATTTTATCCTTAAATTTGCTTTTATTTTTAACACTTTCCAACAAAGTTGAAAAGTGTTAATGATTAGTAGATTAACACTAGATGTTAGTAGATTTATCTGGCCGTCAGGCTGCACTCTACCTCCCGTAAATGTACTCGGATTGCTATGAAATTATTATAATTTACTCCTATTCACCCTAGCACGAACCCCATTGAAAATGAAGTTTCTACCATGATTAATTTACATGGATAATCAAAGTTTTCCGATACATTACGGCCTATGGGAAGAAAATCCTTTTAAATGAATTTTAAAGATGTTACACCCGGTTAAACATATTCAAATTTATGTGGATTCTCAAAATACACTAAAATATGCATTGTGTAAGATCTGCAGTGAAAATAATAGTTATTTATTTACAGAGCCACTCAAAAAAATTCCATCACACAATAATAAAGAGGGAAATTGTTTGCTTTAGATAGATATTTAATACTAGATATTTAAACTATGTTAAACGATTTCAAGTATTATAAAATTTATATACACCGTTGAAACTCAATATTTTATGCATAATATGATATGCATAGCTTTTACAGGGACACATAAAATACTTCAAATCGTATATGTTATCCGAAGAACTGTATATTATTGATGATAGCTGATGGATAGATGAAATGAATTTCAAATATGATATTCGCTTTAAAATTTTACTAAATGTCTGCATATTGTATGGTGTGAATAAATGCTATAGATGATATACAGGGTTACACAGAAGAGCTCGCAAACCTTACTGAATATGACGATAATTTACTTAAAGGTGGTTTATAAATAAGTGATGCATTTTTACGTTGAACTGCTTTCAGTTTACTAAGGAATGTTTGTAGACTAGTAAAGAAAGTAGTAAAAAGTAAAATATAAAGAAAATACAGGGTCACACAAAGAATTATTCTCATGGATGATAATTTCTGGAAATTTGACTTAAGTGGTTTTAAAAATGTTTTTGTTTGAATTAAATTTTAACAAAATACTGGCGTGTAATAGAGGTACCAGGTAATCTGCAAGGCTTAACAAAAGTATTGAAGTATTTTTACATATATTAGTATAGAATACTGTAGAAATTTCAACCTGGTAGGCATTTTCTTGCTAAACTAAACTTCCACATTATATAGTATATATATCAACCGGCATATCAAATACAGGTCTGTTCAAAAGTATCGAAATACATATTTGGCTACGAACACTAAAAATTTATTTATCTAAAAACGAAGTTTTGTTAAAGATTTCAGAAAGTGTTGGAAAGTGTATGATAATCTATGATTAACGCATGATTTTTTTCGCTTGTTATTTATAATATTTACTTTTATAATAATTTCATTTATAATACTTTCTTTTAATTTTAATGTTTAATTTTTTCTCTATGATAAATTATTTTTTATGATGGTAGGTATTTAGTTTACCTGTTATAATTTTATATATAGTTTAATCATTTTACAATTAAAAAATGCCTCTAATGCACTTTTAGGCCTTAGAGCATCAAATAGTTAGGTTTTTTATTGTAGTTTTTAATACCATGATAGAAAGTTTTTTTGAATTGAGTTATCTACATTCATTTAAATTATTTATGATATATTTATGTTTTCTTATATTGTCTTTTAATGAAACATAAAAGTGATTAACTTATTTCTATTTATTGCAGATGAATAAAGGTATAAAATTAGATTTACATCGAACGAATCAAAACTATCTTTAAAGTCTGAAATATGCAGCAAAATATTTCTTTACCAGATCTTTTTGGAAAAACAGATTCTAGCTCACAACAAAGAAAATCTTTTGTGTGTGAGGTTTGCAGCAAGATATTCTCTCAAAAGTGTAATTTAAGCAGGCATCTCTTAATTCATACTGGCGAGAAACCTATGTGTGAAGTATGCAACAAGAAATTTTCTGATAAGACTACTTTAAGTCGGCATTTGTTAATTCATACTGGAGAGAAACCGTTTATGTGTGAGATATGCAACAAGGAATTCTCTCGAAAGGGTACGTTAAACAATCATCTGTTAAGTCATACTGGTGAGGAACCATTTGTATGTGAGCAATGCAACAAGAAATTCTCTCGAAAAGGTAGTTTAAACAGGCATCTGTTAACTCATACTGGTGAGAAGCCTTATGTATGTGAGATATGCAACAAGAGGTTCTCTGAAAGTAGTAAGCTAAGAAGACATCTGTTAGTTCATACTGGTGAGAAACCCTTTGAGTGTGAGGTATGCTGCAAAAAATTCTCTCATAGGTATACTTTAACTAAACATCTTGAATCACACTAGGGAAAACGTTTTATGGGAGATATGCTAAGAAAAGTAAGAAGTTTGTCTTAATTCTGTTAATTTTGCTTCTGAAAATAACTTTTGCATGAGACATACAAAATTCATTCTCAATCTAGTGCTCCAAAAATTTGTCAATTGCAGGTAGCTGGTTTTTATACTTCTTTCTTTTTGGTACCTTGATATACATATTTGAATATTTAAAAGTAAAAGTCAAATTTTACAGTGGCCGAAATGGAACTGTGACCAATAAAAATTTTGTCAATTTAAACCAGTAAATCAGCTGTTCAGCAGATTCATCATCAGCTTTGACAAAAACATTTTATTTTGAAAATGCTATGTATTGTCCGAAAAATATTGCAAATATTTATTCATTTTTTTAAATATATAATTTTAAACGCATTAGATTTTCTTATGATTGAAAACACACTAAACTTCAGATTATATCTGACACTCTTGGCACTTATGGTATTGATAATCGAAAAAGACAGATATTCTGTTTGTGAGAGAGTATGAGACCGTTACTAAAATTAGACTTTTATGTGTGAATTTATGAATGAGAACAATAAAAAAGTTTTTTTCTATCCTTTGTCTGCTTTGTTTTATAAAAATCTGATTTAAAAAAAATATTTATCGACAAAATTCACAATTTTACTGTATAAATATGTAGTACGTGTTTTTATACAATGTAATTCATTATAATATGTTGTTTGCGCTAGTGCAAGCTTACTAATTATACATAATAAAAAAAAACATGGGTTGTTTTTTAGTCCTCTTACATCTCAAAACTAAGTAATGCATTTTGAGAGCATAGACTGCATGTGTGAGATGATTCCCGAATGAATTTATCCACTACAGATTTCTCATGATTTAAAAAACTATCAAAACCGATATCATTCTTGTCAGAACTCAGCCAGTCTATGAATTCAATTGCATAAATATTTTATAGCTGCTGTTCCTGATATTATACAAGCACTTTCCTCAAAATGGTGTCATCTTTCTCAGGTTTATATGCATTTGAATTTTCATTGTCGCTTTTGATGTTTAAAAAAATTAAGAAAGAGAGAATGGCTTTTAACCGAGGATGGCAGTTGATAAAGTGGCAGAAAATCAACAGTTTACTGCATCAAAGTTTAAAAAAAACTTTTTAAACATGATTTCTCACAGCAAAGTTCTTTGACTGTAAAATTCATTTTATTATAAATGTTTAAGCTGGAAATATTCTTTTAAAGGGGTGCAGCCCCCCAAATTCTCTATAATATTAAAAATACAATACAATTAAGTGTGCAAGTGTTTCTATTACATTAATTGTTATTTTAAATGGTAATACCAGTTTGATGAGGTTTGAAAATATAAATAAATGTTGCTAAAAATGTTTTAAATGTGTGGCTATTCTCATTGGAATTCTATAAATAGAAAGTATCCTAATTTAATATGATGTCATTACTGATATCTGAAGTAATCTATTAAGTTGTTTAATTTTTAGATTGCTTCAATTCTGTTTGTTTTTTCATAGAGAAATAACGATCTGTTGTGATTTTCAAATATCAATAAATGCTAAAAAAAGGCGTTTGAAGTATTTGCTTTCCACAGCTAGTTCGATCATTCCTTAAAAGTTTGAATCATAAATAAAAAGTGTTTATGACTTTGATTTAACTCTCTTCCATCTGACTATGAGTTTTGACTCTGACTTAATTTTTTGGAATTACACATATTGCCGTGTAATTGATTTAAGGTCCTAATGATCTCTATGCCACACTCGCTATTGAAAATTAATTAGGTAGCATTTATAGTTTGCTCAGTCTGATAACACTGATAAACAAATTTTAATGAATTTTCGATTTCTCTATATACGTTGGGTGTTTCTTATAGATTTCAAGCTGCTCAAATTGAATATGTTTGTAAAAATTTTCTATCACCCTCCAATTTTGAGAAATTTTATTAATACGTTTTGGAGTATGTAGGCATCGTATAGGCATTATAATTATAGTATATTATTCTCTTTTATGTATTTGATTCACACAAACATTCCTTTTTCTTATTATAACGATAGAAGATACAGCAAAAGAGTAGAAACAGATGTCCCTCTAATAAATTTTATGTTAGCGACCTTGAACAGACAGCTCTAGCCACCCCCACTGTATTTGACTTTAACGGAAATCCCTGACAGTGGAAACTTATTTTTCGAGGCAAATATATTACTATTTCTTTGTTCTGTAAGACTTTTTAATTAAATTTTGATTATAATTATCATATTTTCCTCTGCAATATCTAAAACATGTCTAGAGGATGCGTTAATGAACCCGATACTTTTCGCTGTGTGTGCGGGGAGCTAACTTTGAAAAAGCATCTATGCGCCTATCATATGTACTTTGGCTATAAAGTAGGTGAACGAGATCAGAAATGGGCACCTCGTTCTTGTTATACACAATGCGCTACAAACCTCCGGACGTGGATGAAAGGTACAAAAAAGTGTATGTCCTTTGCTAGACCCATGATATGGCACATGCCGAAGGATCAAATAACTGACTGCTACTAATGTATTACAAAAATTAAAGGATTCTTTGCAAGAAGTAAACATAAAATTAAGTACACAAACTTAGATTCAGCAATATGACCAGCATTACATAATGATGATTTACAAATACCGAAACCTCCAGAGAATTTTACATATGATGATGCAGCAGTAGAAATGGAAATCGATGAAACTGAAACTTCCTCTACATCTGATATGAACTATTCTCCTGGCATAAATGAAGAACCACACCAAATTATTAAAAAAGAATTAAATGATTTTGTGAGAGACTTAAATTTATCAAAGAAAAACTCAGAATTACTTGATCAAGATTGCAAGGTTGGAATCTCCTGAAAAACAATACAAAGATATGTATTTATCGAGATTGATATAAGAAATATTCAACATTTTTTAAAAGAAAAGATGATTTATGCAATTGTAATGATATAAGTGGCTTAATGTCTGCTTTAAATTGTCAATATAACTCGGAACAATGACCTATAAGAGAGCACCCACAGATAAGACATTTACCGCTACATAAAGTATGAAATTTCTTATTAATATCATTTCTTTTTACAAAAAATCTATATTTTTCTGAAACTTTATAAACAATGCATACGTTCAGTGTTTTAAATATTAATTTTTAGCTTTATAAATGTTTATTTAAAAGTTTGTCATTACTAAAATACCAAATGATAAATTTCATAAGGTGTATGTGTTGAATAAATACTACAAAATTGAGATTTTCAGGATTTTGAATTTTTTAAAAATTTGTGGGTGATGGAAACTTTTTAATGGCATATTCTTCCACAACACCAACTAAAATATAAAAGTCACCACAAACTTAGTTAGAAACAGAAACCTTGTTTATCAGTGTAATCAGACTATAATTCCATTTATGATCTATGAGAAAAACAATTTGTAGCTTATTTTACACTATTTAAAGAAAAATGTTAAATGAAATTAGGATGAAATTCTCTCCAAAAGTTTGTTCTGTAGAACAGGGTGTGCAAAGTATTAATTGTTATGCTCGTGCATGCCCCTATTTTAAGGCCTCTAAGAGCCCTAGGCTTTTAAGTATATTTACACTTAAAAAAGGAATCATCAAAATTCTACAGCTAAAATCCCTGCTCTCTTATTACACAAATTATAAATTGTTATTTTTTATTTTTTCTTTGTTTGTTACTTTAACAATAAATAATCTATCATCTAAATCCTTCCCTGAGGATTCGATGATTCAAGGAATTGAGGTTCCAAGCTAGACCCCTCGGTAATAAACATGCATTGTTTTTTCTTTATAACTCATTAAATTCTTACACTTTTTGTCTTATTTAAGAAATTAATTGTAACTATTGCTAATAATTTAACATTAAATAAAAAGAGTGTATATGTAACATGTATACGTTTAACAAATATATATATATATATATATATATATATATAAATATATAATCTAACATCGAAATTTTCTCCCTCTCTTCTCAAAATCTATGCTTCTCTCCCCCAGCCCCACCTTTGATGTCATGAAATTCTCTCTCTTTTACCGACATACTTCAGAAAGTTTAAATACTTAAAAGTTCTTTTTAGGTGCGTTCGTGTTTATGTAAATAAGTAGCACCTATAGTTGTCGTTCAGTCCGTCCGCATATAACAACGCAAAAACTACCCTACCGAATCATTTGAAATTTAAAATATGTAATTATTACAAAATTAAATCCAGTCATTTCAAACTTTATGAAAATTAGATGCATAGATCAATTACATTGACAATGAAAAGTATTCCGTTAGATTACGGTCAATGGGGGAAAAGTTTCAAATCCATTTTAATGGTGTTACACTCATTCGAACATAATAAAATTGATATGCATCGATGAAGTAAATATTATAACGTACATTTTGCTCAATCTGTGGTACAAAAAAAATTTGTTATTAATTTACAAGGCCGCACAATGGTATTCCATTACATAATGGTATAAGCAATACATTGTTTGGTGCGCGTTTAAAATGTAATTAAATATTTAACATTTTATGAAATTGATATACGTTGCTGAGGAATGCTACAAGTTATTTCCTGTATACAAACTATACTTTATCCGAAATACTGTGTACTATCACATCAAGATCTGAATAATTTTAGGTGCGATCTTAAGTATATAAATAGCTAACACCTATATTCGTCGTTCAGTCCGTATGCCCATCCGTCCGTCTGTCTGCCCGCACGGTCTTATAAAAAAGCAAAAACTGCCCAACCATATAGCACGATATTTAAAATATGTAATTTCAGCGTAATTTTATCGAGCAGTTTTAAATTTTACGAAAATCGGATGTATAGTTATATATATATATATATATATATATATATATATATATATATATACTAAAATATACATTCTGTTTAATATGTGATGCAAAGAATATTTATTATTAAATTACAGGGCCACACAAAAATATTCCAATACATGCTATACGGGGGCGTGTTTTAAATATATTAAACTATTTCACATTTTATGAATGTGATATACGTTGCTGAGGTGTAATTAAGTTACTTTCTGTATATTTAGAGGAACGCAAAAAAAGATTTCAACTACTATACTGTATCTGAAGTACTGTCTATTATAACAGCAAGATCTGAATACTTTTAAAACTTCATTATAGCGCGAACGCACCTCATTTGCTACGCTTCATGTGCGATTTCCAACTTGTTTCTCTGCTGTATTTATGATTTTCTTGTAACAATATTTAATTAATTATCTAAATTACCCCCAGCTTGTCAAAAAAAAATATCTTTCATATCTACTTTCTTGTTACACTGTTTTTTTAACTTTATTTGTAACAATAATTAAATATTTAAAATATTTCTCCCTCCGACCAAAAATAGTCTGCTTTTACCTCCCCCAGCATATAAACTTTAAAAGATTTTTATTCTGTATTGTTATTTGGTAGCAACAATAAATAAATTATCATCTGATTGGTCTCTTAAATTCCCATTCTTTATTCTTAGAAAAAGAGGTGAATTTTTAGACATGAGGAGAGGGTGGCATAGAGATAATCTTAATCTGTCGTAGTTTTGTCGTTCTAATGCCTGATAATATATTTTGCCAGGAACATGAGTATTTTAAACTAGTTGGATGTGTCAATCCCAAAACTTTCTTCTATCTGATAAGTACATTTTAATATTTAAAAAAAAAGTGGTGACCCCAAAGTTACCCACTATCGAATTTCCCCGAACATTTGACCTAGCCTAATGAGATTCTGGTATCCAAAAAGCCTAAAACGCTAAATTTAATTAATATTATGAGAAAATGAGCTTAGTAGTGCCTCATGTTGGGTAATTTATACTAAAACCTAATAAGCATCTATTTATGTCAAGACTTAACAGAATCTGAAATTTGATGGAGTTTCGTCCATTATTTCTTGAGATATAGTTATAACAGAAAATTTCAAAATGTAGCACAGCAACACCATATCTTGGACAATTTACGCCAAAACGTAAAAAAGCGTCTAATTATGTTATGGTGTAAAAGAATATGAAGTTTGATGAAATTCTGTGCATTAGTTCTTGAGATATAGCTAGTTTAAAAAAACCGTGTAAAATATAGCACAGCAGCACCATCAAATGAAGGATTTATAACAAAACGTAATCATCGTGTAATTATGTTATATGTCATTTTATAACAAAATCTGAAGTTTGATGAAATTCTGTGCGTTGGTTGTTGAGATATAGCTATCGGAAAAATCGTGCAAAATGCAGCATAGCTGCACGACCTGTTGCAAGGTTAATACCGAAATATAATCAGCGTCTAATTATGTTATATATTCTAGTGTAACAGAATCTAAAATTTGATGAAGTTCTCTGCATTACTTCTTTAGATATAACTATCGCAAAAATCATGCAAAATGTAGCATAGCAGCGCCACCTATAGGGCAGTTCACACCAAAACTTAATCAGCGTCTATGTATATCAAGGGGTCACAGAATCTGAAGTTTGGTGAAATACTGTGCATTAGTTCTTGAGATATAGAAATCTTGAAAATCATGAAAAACGTAGTATAGCAGCGCCACCTGCCGGCCAATTTTCACCAAAAACCAATAGGCACTAATTCATATCAAGGTCTAACTGAATATAAAACTTTAATAAATTTCGAGCATTAGTTCTTGAGATAGAGCGCCCACAAATTTTTTGTCACAGACAGACAGACTCACAGACAGACGGACAGACTCACAGACAGACATTTTCTAAAAATAGTCAAAACGTGTTCAGGACCTTTTAAGACGTATAAATCCGTCAAAAACCGGAAGTCGAAAATTTTCATGAATCCAATACTTTCTTCTTGTAAAGTTAGAAGAAAGTAAAAATATATTAACTTTAAAACCTAAAATATATATGCGATTCAGGGATGAGAATAGCAAAAAAGAAGAAAAATATTGCTTTTCCCTTTATATATTTAGAAATCCCTTCCTCGCCGTTTGGGTGTAAAAGATGAAGTAAAAATTTTAAAATGCGTGAGGATTTTAGATGAATCATATTAATACAAAATAAGAAATAGAGAAAATTGACTTTTAGAAAATTATTATTACAGTTTTAAACTATTTCTTTCGTGGAAAGACAGAAAGTAAAAAAAAAAAAAAAAAAAAAAAAGGTAGAAAAAAAGAGTAATTTACATGAAAGATTATTTATTTATCATTATCAGAGAGCAGCGATCTTATTTTAAATAAAGTTTCAGTTATTTTAAGTTTAGGATTTGTGTGTATAACAGGGCTCATTCTTTTTTTTATGTCAAAGATCTAATTTTACTAGCATAGTATATATTTATTTTTACTTGTGAGCAATAAATACGATCCTTTTTTAAATAAACATTTAAAAAAGTATATAATTTTCTATATTTCGGTGATAAGAGTGAAGTAATAGTTCTGAAGGGACTTCTAAATTAGATGATTTGTTAATTGAGATCAATAAATACAAAAGATTCTTATTAAAAAGTGCCATAGATTTCTTTTTAAAGTAGATGGCGAACGGTGAGGTAAGGCAGACATTTTGCGTGTAGACAGATAGCTGAAAAGGTTAATTATTTATTTATTGCTACAAGAGAGCAACAAATAAATCATATAATATAAGTACTTGTAAATACTTTAAACTTTATATGCTTTCAGGAGAAGGAGAGGTAAAGATAGATACATTTTATAGGGAAAAATAAGTCGAATTTAGATGATTGAATATTTATTTATTCTTACTAGAGAGCAACAAATATGACAGAAGAATTTTTTTAAATAGATATTCTATATATATATATATATATATATATATATATATATACAGGGTGTTTCGCTACCAGACCGACAAACTTTCAGGGATGATAGTAGACACGAAGACAAACATTATTAAATAGGAAACCATGGGGCGCAAATGTCTTCTGTAGGAGCTAGGGGCCATTAAAATTTAAGGTCCAAAATTTCAAACCATGATAAAAAACGGAAAAAAGTGTCGATTCGTTTGCGGTTTTCACTAAAATTATTCTTTAAATCACGATTTTTTTAGAAAATTTTTTTTAAAGTTACGTTCAAAAATTGTCGATAGAGGGCGCTTTAAACTTTAGAGTAACGAACAACTACTTTTTACAGTTATTTTGTGCATGTGGTTGAAATTATTCTAAAGTTTAGACTTTAACTTAAATTTTAAGTCCATAATCGGAAACATTGGGATCGGTTAACTAGCAAAAATTTAACTGTGAACAGGGGGGGGGGAATTTTAAACGCTCATAAATATTGGACAAGCAAATCGATTTTGTTGCGGTTTTGCGTGTAAGTCATTCCCTTGGTAATTATTTTATTGAAAATGACGTACAGCATTGGTGTCCCCATTTTTTGATAGAGGGCGCTTTCGACACATCTCCTAAATTTCAATGGCATTACTCCTAGGTGTTTAACTACCAGACCAACATACTAACAGGAAGTGTTAGGGATGCAAAGCGACTCAGAATCACATAGGAATGGAACGTCGAAAATGCCTTTTTAGCGAGTTGTGGTTAAAAGAAGCAAAGAAAAGAGAACAGAAACAGGTAGTGAAACAGCAACATGTTAATGTAAAAGAAAACAATTTAGTTAGGGGTTTTACTACAAAAGGTGTCCGAAATTACGATCAGAAGTAGTCGGGCATGCTTGACAGCAGCGGTGCATGCAATTCCTCTCACTTAGAAAAATTCCTGCCATCTCGGACAGCTTTCTGGCAGCTACAGAAATTCGAGCTGAGAGAGAGGTCTTCCACTGACGGTACGGGTGTCTCATACATTCAACTTTTCATTTGACCCCAGCAGAAGAAGTCCATTCAGATTCAGATTGAGCCAGGTGGGGGGGGGGCTACCAATTGGTTTGAGCCCAACTAGCCCCACCTAGCAACGCTCATTTAAAAAAATACAGAAAAATTATACACTAATAAAATTAAGGTAGGTAAAAAAAGTAATTGATATAATGAAGTAGGTGCGACGATCTGGCAGGCCAACGAACCAGTCCACCACTACCTCTCCACCGCTGTCCATATGTTATGTTGGGGTGTCTGCGAACATCATTGGTAAAATGTGGAGAGCTCCATCGTGCTATAGAGTGTTGTAACGAAAGAGGAACATGTGTTTTTACCAGAAATTCCGACAGAACGTGTTGTAGAATTATCAGGTTGCTTTTTTCTCTGCTTCTTTTAAGCCTAACTCGTGAAAAAGGCATTTTCGACGTTACATTATAATATGATTTCGAGTCGTCTTTGCATCCCTAACACTTCCTGGAAGTATCTTAGTCTGGTAGTAAAACATACAGGAGTAATGCCATTGAAATTTCGGAGATGTGTCGAAAACGCCCTCTATCAAAAAATGGGGACACAGATGCTGTACGTCATTTTGAATAAAATAATTACCAAGGGAATGACTTACACGCAAACCGCAACAAAATCGATTTGTTTGTCTAATATTTATGAGCATTTAAAATTTCCCCCTCTGTTCACAGTTAAGTTTTCGCTAGTTAACCGATACCAATGTTTCCGATTATGGGCTTAAAATTTAAGTTAAAGTCTAAACTTTAGAATAATTTCAACCACATGCACAAAATAACGGTAAAAAGTAGTTGTACGTTACTCTAAAGTCTAAAGCGCCCTCTATCGACAATTTTTGAACGTAACTTTTAAAAAAAATTTCTAAAAAAGTCGTGATTTAAAGAATAATTTTAGTGAAAACCGCAAACGAATCGACCCTTTTTTCCGTTTTTTATCATCGTTTGAAATTTTGGACCTTAAATTTTAATGGCCCCTAACTCCTACAGAAGACGTTTGCGCCCCATGGTTTCCTATTTAATAATGTTTGTCTTCGTGTCTACTATCATCCCTCAAAGTTTGTCGGTCTGGTAGCGAAACACCCTGTATAATACACATGCTTTGATTAAAAATATACACTTTTGTTAAATGGCACTGAAATTACAATACTATATACCAATCTTTTATCATCGCGTATCGATTTCATTCACGGTATAGTCGGATTTAAGAGTGATATAATTAGTTTGAAATTCAAAATATCTCACTTGGAATTTCTATGCGAAAAAAATAATTAGTTACGTGATTTAACAGTGATTTTTACGGGTAAATATCAACACTTTAACACGAAACTAACGCAATCGTTGGATACATGTTCCCTCCCGTGTTTCTCATTGCTCATTTTAAATATTTTTAGAGCTTAATATTAGTTGTTGTTTTTAAAACCGATTTTTCACAAAGTCAGCTGCGACGTATTTCAGACAATGCATTTCTGCATGCTTCCAGTTAATGATAAAATCATACAAATTTCAAGTTCGTTTAATATTGTTAATACGGACCCGGGCAACGCCGGGCGGGTCAGCTAGTTTAAATATATAAAGCAAATTTACTTAAATTATATAAAGAAAATATAAGAAAATTACAAAAGCAGGCTTGCATTTACTTATTTATTTTACATTATTACACATTATTATTTTTTCTTTGTCATAGCTGTAATCCTGTTTCGACAGTGGTCCTTGACATTTTTCCAACTTCTGTTAGATAAAGCTGCTTCTTTGGATATACATTCTTTAATTTTCACTGCACCCGGTATTTTTTTCTCTGAAAATAAATCCTAATAAATGGCGTTCTACTGCGCACTACTTCTTCTTCAGTCCACAGGCGTTTTCCAGTACGTTGATTTCTTGCTCGCTGCAGATAGTTTTCTGTTGAAACTTCTTTGTGGAAATAGATTGGTCAACTTCTGAAAAATTATTAAATACTAATTATTATCATTTACACAGTAGAAATTAGAAAAAGATGCAATTTGAGAAATCTTGTTTTTTTTCAATTAATTGCAGGTTGCAGAGCTTAATCTAAAAATGAGGACTGAGCTACCAAATAAGGTGGCATTTAACGGAGACTAGGGATGGTTGACTATACGGGATGCTTCACCAACCTGTCCATTTTAGGTAGATTTCATATGAAATTCTACCTATTGCATTCTCTCCCGTTGGAATTTCTGAAAAATTTTTGCAGATCTACACCGATCATGACTCCTAAACACCGAAACTACCATCAGTAAAAAAGTTTATATATATATATATATATATATATATATATTTCACTTTCTTCTAGACACGATAATTCTATAACTATGCTCAGATCTTCTTCAAATTTTTACATAAAATCAAGGAGCATAAAATCTCGGTCGAGTTCGTTAATGGGCAAAATCGGACCAAGAGGGTAGAAATAGGGAGGGTTTTTGTGAAAACCGAAAAAACACGATAACTTCTTAGTTAAAACAGCTATCAAATCAGTTTAAAGTTTATATTACTTCTAAAGAATTGGCTAAAAGTTTATGCATGACAGAGTTTTGATAAAGTTAAAAATGGGCTCAAGAGGCGAAAAAAACAGGGTTTTTGGGAGAAAAAAATTCATAACTTGGTCAATTCTCAAGATATCAAAGCCAATTAAATTATTAATAAATGTACTTAACATTATCTAAAACTTTTGTTTTACAAGATTTCGATAGGACCAACTTTTACCGATGAAAAAAATTAAAAACGAAAATAAAAAGGGGGAAGGAAAAAGAAAAAAATCCATAACTTACTCAATTCTTAAGTAATCAAATCTAATTAAATCTATTTTACATCTTCTCAATAATATCTGCAACTTTTATATTAAAAAGTTTTTCATGGGACCAATTCTTATATTTAAAAAAAAAGTTAAACAAAAATAGGAGTTGGAGAAGTAAACCTCAAATCCAAACTGGTTATATTCCGACTCATTTTTAACCCTTTTGTGGTTATAAGCGCGTATACGCTCCCAGAATACCACTTAATTTGAATTGCAAAATGCCATACTGACACCGGAATTTTTAAATGAAAATTTTAATTTTACAAAGAATGTAAAAAAAAACATTTATATATTATGAAATAAATTTGTTTTTAAATTCCGGTGCCATTCAATCATTTTAGTATTTTATGAATATAAGTGCTTTAACCGTCAAAGGGTAATTCATTTTTTATTTTAAACGCATCCAAAGGGCAGATCCTCTTATTTAGGAACTATATGTGACGTATTGGCCAGTGTTTTGATAAAGGCAGAATATATTTCAAAAAAGGCTGCCAAAAAGGGTATTTTGAACAGAATTTCTCGAAGTAATAGTGATTGAAAAATTCAGGAAGTATAACAAATTGCGTTTTTTCTGAGTCATTTTTAAATCCACTTTTGTTCTCGAACGCATCCAATTTATAGGTCCCCTTATTTAGGACTATATAGTGAGACGGATTGGCCAGTTTTTTGATAAAGTCAGAATATATTTTTAAAAAAGGCTGCCTAAATGGGCACTCCAATTTTGCTCCAATAAATCCAATTTTAATCCAATTTTGCTCTATAACGCATTCAGTTGACAGTTTTTTGTTATTTAGAAACTATATAATGTGCGTATTCATCAATTTTTTGATAAAGGCTAAATATATTTTTTAAAAAGGCTGTCAAAGTGGGCACTTCGAAAAAAAGAATTTCCAAAGCGATCATGATTAAAAAATTGAGAATGTATTCAAATAGCAAATCGGTTATTTTATGGCTCATTTTTAAATTCAATTTTGCTCTCAAACGCATTCAATTGACAGTTATTTGTTATTTAGGAAATGTAATGGGCCGTATTGGTCAGTTTTTTACCAAAATCTAAATTTATGTTTAAAAAAAAAAGCTGTCAAATTGGGCATTTCGCACAAAATTTCCCAAAGCAATCATGATTAAAGAATTGTGGATGTATTCAAATAACAAATTGGTTATTTTATGACTCATTTTTAAATTCAATTTTGCTGTCAAACAAATTCAATAAAGTTTTTTTTTTGTTATTTAGGAGTTATATAATGTTCGTATTAGTCGATTTTTTAATAAAGTCAGAATATATATTCAAAATTTGTTTTCAAAATAGACATGAGCTACATTTCGTGTAAGAGGATTTTGATAAAATCAGTTCTTACAGAAAAAAGAAATTAAAAATTTTTCAAAAGCAGCCAAATAAAGTAGTTAAACTGGGTTTATCGTTAATAATATTTTTTTGTTGTTGTTGAAATGAAAACTCTTCGAAATCTACCTTTTCCTATAGGCCAAACCGATAGGGATTTTTTATACTTAAATGCGTATGAGACTTTTTTGCGCTACATGATAAATACAGCTAATGAAATGATGAAACGACAACTTTCGTTTCATGTAGATAATTGAAACAGGTGTGGACAAAATCAGTTGTGAAGAATTTTCACCATAAAAGGGGAATTTTTTAAACTAAATTTTAAGATTTTCTCAGTTAAAATATGTCATAAAAATTAAATTGGGTTTTAGTTAATGAAAATATATTAAGCTTTTAGCAGGGATGAAATTTCCGCGTTTTTGTACACCGTATTTTGCTGGAGAAAAAGTTAGTTTATTTAATCAGAACATTTTTGCGATTTAAGAGAACGACATTTTTTCTAAAATAATATTGGTGCGCAAAAACGCGGAAATCTCATCCCTAGCTTTTAGGCATTAATTTTCACAATAAATAAGACTTAAGATAACTATTCATTGCAAAATGGCTGTGTGGGGAGGCTGGACCCAGTCAATGGGAGGGAGGGTTGGCCAAAATCAAAGCTATTTAATTAAGTGTTTTCGGAAATATATTCATCATACTCGGTATATAATAAAGATGAAAAATCACTTTTTGCCTATAATTTTGGAATTGCACTTCCGGCCCAGTATAAATCCCGATGCAACGCGTAAATGACATTGTCTAATGTTAAGTTGTTTTTCCATCATCATTGTTAATTATGTGGATGATTCTACACAAATAAGTCATAATGATAAAACCGTAGAATTTTTATTTTTTTAACAGAAAATCCTAATGCTTAAAGTATTTTTTAACATATGATTTAGACGTATTCTTATTACATTTGCTCATAAAGTTGAAGCATCAATTAAAACGCATACTTAAGATAATTTTTTAAACCTATAAAATATCATTGCTTGACATGCAACAACTACTATACAAAAACATAAATAATATCTTACTGCAATATTTATATTTATTTTTGTCTGAAATTTGTCTTTTAATATGAACAAAATTATATATATATATATATGTGTATATATTATCTGCACATGCAACTTTTATTTGGCAAAGAAATTTGCAACTCATATTTCAAATCATTTCCTCACTCATTAATAATTCTACATATTTGAGATTGGAGGTACTACTGTATTATGGAAAATTACAAAAATGCTGAGCACATGGTCATATCCTGTCTGAAAAATAATTTTCAGCCATCCTGTAGAAATACTTTAGTGCAGTCAGAAATAATTTACTAGACAGATTGGGCAAATGTTAAGAGGATGTAATCATTCTCTCATTTCAATTTATAAAAATAGTTTATTTAAAAAAACGTATTAGTTGGTGGTCTAGTTTTCTTGAATGGATAATTTAAGAATATCTATTGTTTTTGTTTTTTATTTATTTTATGAGCACAAATTTTAAAGTTTAATAATACGCAGGTACTTATTTTAATTATTAAAATTTAAAAACAATATGTATACACTTTATCGTACACTTAAAACAACTTTTATGTTAAAGATTTTACTTTAAAGATTTTTTTTTTACTTTAAACATTAAATTTTTAACCTTAGAGTGGGATGTAATATAACAAAAGAGTTTCATAATTTAAATATTGAATTAAATTTCTGCATACCCGATTCTGAATCAGAACTTCCATCAAAATCATTTTCAGTATTTTTATTGATGTCTTCCTCAGATAAATCTGAAATCGTAAAAGAAAAACCGTTTAAGTCTATTGGTCATACGTTAAAATATTACTGAATTTTAAATATATAAACAAAAACTTTTTTATATTAAATTCTATTGTTATCTTCTTCCAAAGAGACTTCTATTTCATCCAGCGATTTTCCTGCCTCCTTCAGCAATTGACCTTTTTCCAGAGCTATCAGCACTTTGGACAGTTTTGTCACCTGCAGCACATTGTCTGGCAGCCTGTAAAATTCACGATTAATTCTGATGTCGTGCCCCATGAACTTGGCAACGGAATCTAGTTCATTTTTCTTCAAGTTTAAGATTTGAGAAACAGACGCAACGTGTTTTCTCAGTTTTGTTGATCTTAATGTTTCAGGAGCATTTGCACCACAATCATTTGAAAACATTCGCAAACAATCTGATCCACGGTAGCTGTATTGTACACCGTGAGTGCAACTCGCAAAAAAATACTTGTTTTCTGGCAAAACTCCCAATTCTCCTCTAAGACTCAGTAATAAGTCTAGTGATTCTCGCATAGTGGGGGTTAACAAAACAGGAACATTTTTGTCGCATTTACCTTTTATTTCTACCCTGGTCAATATTTGGCATAAAGCCTTTTCTGCTTTTGTGAGACATTCTACGATTTCAGATTTTTCACTGGGCTCTTTTTTTCGCAAATAGTCACTCACAACCATTCGTGAGATTTCTCCTTCACGTCTTCTGTTTAAAAACTAACACTTGGCACAATGTCACTTTTTCTAATGATGACCATGCCGTTATTTTTTCAATAACAGAATATTTTTCATTAATGAGGATCTTTTTATAATCTTCTGAAAGCGTTTTCAAGTAAGTATTTAATTTTACGACATCTTCACTCAGAGATATGAATTTAGGAGTTGCCCTTTTTCTTTATTTCCGGTGTCTTTGAGCTTGAGTTCCGATTTCAACAAAAAAATTGAGATCGTGTAATTTCAGGAAGTTTTCACTTCTTTCAATGAGAGGCTGGTTGTTCTCTTCTAAGGCTCCAGATTTGATTACATTTGCACACTTTTTTTATAAGTAAATCTAGCTTCCTGGCCTATTCAGGCTTTTCGTAACTTTTGCTTTTAAAATCATACCCAGCTATTTCTCGCACGGCTGCTATTATGCTCTTATATACAACAGGATCGATACAGTTTTCCATCGAAAACGATTCGCCTTTTCTTATTTCTTGGAGAAATCGAGCTATTGCACGAGCATTTCCCCTAATTTCAGTTTTTGTGATGCTCCATGCCTCCTTTTGCATGAAACATGCGGCGCATAATCTCGCAGATTGTCTTATCACTGCGAACAATGCTGGTAGTTTCATCTTGCCGCATAGTGCTAAGAATATTTTTTACATTCCTTTCCATGTAATGCGGCATAGGTATCAATGCTCTAGCAGCAGATAACACCCTCTTGCTAGAAGTTTCTTCTTTTAGAAGACACTTGTGCTTCCACAATTCCTTTTGTGCAAAATATCCAAAGCACCTGGGGCAGGGTACGTAATTTTTTGGATTTGCAACATCCTTTCCTGATGGCCTGTGTATTACTAGCAATCCGCCTTGACCTTTCCTATGTACTTCGCAATTGTACTTATGATTGCCAATGTTTCTTAATTTGCAAAGTATGACTTCTCGCATTTTTTCCCTTTTGTATCTTTTCCTAATGCTTAACATGGTTGCTATTTCTGGCTCGCTAGCATGAGCCCCTTCCATATGTCTTGGTGATTTTGAAAATGGTTTTTCACAGAATGTGCAGTAATACATTTTAATAACAATTTTAATTTTTCTTAAGAAAGGTGTTATAGTAAAAATAAAATACATTGACATGTTTCGGAACCGTCAAATAAGTTCCATAGTCATAATATAAAATAAAATAATCAAAATAGTCAAATAATATTTATTTAACGGTTCCGAAACATGTCAATGTATTTTATTTTTCTTATAATACCTTTCTTAAGAAAAATTAAAATTGTTATTAAAATGTTTATATAAAAGGACAGTAATACTTTTTGTCCCATTTTCTATTTTTTCCATCATTTTCTGTCGATAATACAGAAATTTTTCCATCAAAATTTTCATTAGGAGATTTATTTGCTTCTGAATTTATTTCTTTGTTGGCATAATCGTTCGTATCTTCCATTCTTTCGCATAATTTTCCATATTTTCTTCCAGATCCACTTCTGAAAGAAGATATTCACTCTCATCACTAGTTTCAGTGAAGTCATAAATCGTTGTTTGGAAATCTGTGTTTGTATCATAAATCTTTTCATCTTTCTGTTTTTTTTCTGTGAAAGGACTGGTTGCACTAGATTTGACTGGATGGGTTGCACAAGATTTTCTTCTTGAACTTGGATTAGAGTTGGCGATGTCTGGGTTTCCTGAGTGTGCATTTTCAGTCTTAAAGGAGTATCCTCGATCGATTCTTTGGCGTTTTCTTTCTTTCTAATAAAACGTCTTTTTCTCCTCTTTGTTTTGATGATTGGCTGAGAGGTTTATTTTCAATCCATGGTTTAACTGAAACGGAAGAAAAAAAAATACAATAAGTCATACAATTTTGATTTCAGAATGTACTTTAAAAACAAAAAAAGAAAATAAAATTATTATTTACGACTAAAAATATTTAATCAACATTTTTTTTATTAGCTGGTTTTGCTCGAGTCACAACGTTTGAATATTCCGTGATATTTAAAGGTGTATTAAAACAAAACGCTTTTCAGCCTACAACAGCTCGAAATTTTCAGAAACTATTACAGACACATTTTTAAAATTAGAAACATGAAACTTGCTGAGGTTATTTTTGAAGAGACGTATAAGGTGCCGTGTGATATCATTTTACAAGCAATTCATTCAAATTTTATGTATAAACAATTATCTTCTCAGTATGACCCTCCCTGTCGTTCGCAAATCTCCCACTTCGGAAAAATTGGTTCAAAATGCCGTTTTGGATTGCTTTTTTTGCAATATTTTCTGCCTTTATCAAAGAATGGTAATCATGGCACCTTGTGTAATTTCTAAATAAGACAATTTGCCAGTTTGATCCATATGAGAGAAAAAATGAATTTAAAAATAAATCGGAAAATAAACAGTTTGAATCGAAATACACCCTTAACTGCATATAAATATATCTCCTCTATTAATTCTTGTGTTAGATGCAAATTTATTTCACTTTCTAAATTGCTTTATAATTTTTAACAATTAATTTATAAAGTTTTATATTATGACTATGGAACTTATTTGACGGTTCCGAAACATGTCAATGTATTTTATTTTTACTATAACACCTTTCTTAAGAAAAATTAAAATTGTTATTAAAACGCCATTCCACCTTTCTAACATACTGAAAATTTAAAAACTATATGATCCTATGCGTTTGGTAACTGACTTAAAAAAAATTAACTACAAGTTCAAACATTAAAAGTAAAAATTAAGGAAAGAATATAAATCACATACAGACTTTGATTGTAAGATATTTTTCAATTTTAATAAAATAATTTAACGACATTACAAAAACACAGGGCCAAAAAAATTGTCCGATGTTTGGAATATTTTTAAGTCTGATAAATTCGAAAACAACTTCTATTTTAATCAATCAGTTCTAGTTTTTTATTTTTTACTCTACTCATGTCCATCTGTCTCCATAAAAACATGTCTTGTAAAAAATATATCCAACAATGTGTCTGGCTGGATATTAGAAATTTTTAGGAAAATTAAATATGTCTTTTTTTTATGTCGCATAATTTTACTAACAGGGTCTTTGAAGTCTTTATTTTTATGTTTCTCAAGAAAATTTTGAGTACCGTATTTTATCAGAGAAATGCCACACATGTTGGGAGCACCACACTCCTGAAATTGATCTCAGTAAATTAAAAAAATATCGTAATCACCAGACCTGTCGTCGCCACTTTAAGGATGTTGTTCGGAATGAGGTCCACCATTTTAACGACATCAGGTGGCGTTACTTATCTATCTATTAGCTGTACAATTTGATTGATGTTGCCTCCGCCTCCTTTCAACCCACGTGTTTGCATCTTTATCATTTAACCAATAGTAGAATACCGGAAATTCCTATGAGTAAAACCATTTGATAAAAGTTCTGTTTTGGCAATTTTACTCTATTTTTGGCGATTGAAAGAAAAAAAAAAAAAAAAAAAAAAAAGAAGAGAACATTATAAAAGATTGTTGCCTCATCCCTTTTAAAACATAGATTGGGCTGTGAGAGATGGATTTTTTTTTTTTTAATTGTCAAAATTGTGACAGTTTGTCTGAGGGGTAAAAAGTGTGACTTCACACATATTAATTAAAATAAAAGCATTAAAAATATGAGGATTAAATTTTGAAACTATTTGAAGTATTTTGTGTTCTGAAAGTAAAGATAAGATTTAAAGCCAAGTACCGAAAGTAAGTCCCCCGTTAGCAGGCAAAACATTCTAATAATTTTAAGGGATGCTTTTAGATATAACTTTTATGAAATAGAAGGAAAATAGGAAGAGTGGTGGAATATATTTGGAATTTGTAAATTTACCAGAATTTATATAATTTGCAAAGTATATACGAGGGATGTATATTTCCAGGTTGCTTACTTTCGATATGTTACAGTACATTAAATCCCATTTCAAATTCCGAAGTACAGCCGGCCACACTTAGTCGGATAACGGATAATTGCATACATCGCTTATATGCAGCAAGTGCCGTGGAAAAGAAACGGCCCCATAAGATTAATATTAAAAATTATCGTTGTATCGCGTAACGTGGGTTAATCACATAAGACATCTCTAATCTAGTATTCCGGATTTTGTAAATTCCTGTGAATGCAATGAACAAAAAAAAAAAAAAAAAAAAAAAAAAAAAAATTAAAACCAGATTTTTTTGTTTGTTTGTTTTTCTGTAGGCAACGAATAAAGAATAAGTTACAAATAATGGAAATTTAATTTATGCGCAGATTTATTAATATTTTCAAAGATTGTATTTTGAAAATAAAAATTCGTTATTTTACTTTTCTTTTAATTTTCACTTAAATCGCATAAATTTGAAATGAAAAATTAATCCATGTAATTAGTATTACAATACATGACAGTTTGGCATAGACATCGTTATCTATAGTGTAATAAAAATATTGATTAAAATTATTGCTATAATAAATAATTTTTAACTAGTGCCAAATTGTTATTTTTCAATAATTTTTATCATATCTGTGGTAAAGAATTAAATGATAATCTATACTAATAACGTTAATTGCTGCCCTCGCTTAAATGCATACGTAATTGCATACAATTCAGTGAAATCAAATATATGCAAATTAAGCAGGGCCGACTGTATTACTGCTTTCAACTGCTCTTCCATATTAATATTTTATCACTATTGTTTATTAATTAAGCTTTTTGATGTAAACCTAAATCTTATTTCATGCTATATAAGTAAATGAATCATTTTTATTGTTATGCTCACAAATGTTATAAAAAAAATAGTTAAAAGTTTAAAAATAAAATTTTAAATATGAACCATACCGTAGACTGTATTGCTAAACTGATTTTTTTTTCTAAAAGCTGAAAATAATTATTTTTAAAGACACAATTTACATCTTAGTATAGTTCAATCTTGTTAAATGCATAAGCTTTCTTGAAATACAATTTTCTCAATTTCTTAGATTTTAAGCTTACGCACAACATTTCTCAAAAATTAATAAAGCAATTTGTATGAAAGTTAATAAATGGCATTCATTATAATGCAAAGAATAATTTATACTTCAAATTTAGTATTATTATTATTGCATTGAATTACTTAAAAGTTACAATTTTCCAACAAAAGAAAAAATAAATAAAATTTTATAATTATTTAAATAAAAATTTAAAAAATATATTATTGAAATAAAGAACAAATAACTACATAAATTGCTTACAAATGAAGTATATTGCTGTCAACAGTACTAATTTTACATCATTATCAATGTTTCTGGGGACTCTTGAACCAATAATTTTGCTGTTTTTTCGCGCAATAAATGCAAGAAAAAAAAAAAAAAAAATCGGAAATTTTTACCAAAAAGGAACAATTACAAATCGGAAATTACATGGAAATGCCCCCCCCCCCATACACAATTATTTAATGGAATACTTTTGTGGGACTCTGTAAATGCATAACAAATATCCTTTCCACTGCAGATTATGCAGAATGTATATTATATACATACTACATAGATGCATATAAATTTTATTAGCTTTGAAACTTTTGGCTTGAAACTTTTTCCCATTGACCGCAATGTATTGGAATACTTTTGATTGTCTCTGTAATTGAACTACACATCCTATTTTAAAAAAAATTTAAATGACTCGTCAAAATTATGTATTAATTATGTATTTTAAATTTCAAACGATTCGGTTGAGTAGTTTTTGCGTTCTTTATATGCGGACAAACGGACGGACGGACTGAACGATAGCTATAGGTGCTACATATTTGCATAATTACGAACGCATATAAAAAAAAACCTCACTATATATGAATGTATAATAATAAAATTATTATTATAAATAAAAGGAATATAACCCACCTTAAATTAAATTACTTTTTACGGAGAATTATCAGATTTGCTTCAAATTTTGGATTATAGAACCATTATGATAAAGCGTATCCCTGATTACATATGGGGTTATTTTGCCAATTAAAAATTGGGACGGGTAATTATTCCCCCCCCCCGCCCTTAAATTAGATAAATTGTTTTTTATGCTCACTTATCCGATATATTTCATATTTTGGATATATGTTCTTTCTCATAAAGTGAATCCCGGAATAATTTTAAAGGTTTAATGGCTAAGTAAACACTGGGGGAACGGATGATACCCCCCCCCCCGTCCTTAAATTAATAAATGGCTTTTTACGCGGAATTATCTGATTTGATTCAGATTTTGATTGGGCGTTCATTACGATAAGGCGAAGTCCTGATTAATTGTGGGTTATCCCCCGTTCATCGCTCTATACTTAGCCATTAAACCCTTAAAACTATTCAGGGATTCACTTTATCAGGGAGAACCTATATCCAATATTTGAAATACGTTGAATAGTTGTGAAAGAAAAAAAAAACAATTTATTTTATTTAAAGAGTGGAGGATTAATCGCCCGCTTCCCCTATTTAATTATCAAAAGAACCCCATAATTAATCAGAGATTTGCCTTCTTATAATGAATATACATCCAAAATTTGAAGCAAATCGGATGATTCTGTGTAAAAAGCCATTTATTTAATTTAAGGGGGTTTATCCCCTGTTCCCTCTCTATACATAGCCATTAAACCCATAAAACTATTCAGGAATTCACTTTATGAGAAAGATCCTATATCCAAAATTTGAAATACATCGGATACGTGTGCATAATTTTTTTAAATCTAATTTAAGGTGGGTATAGTAATCACCCGCCCTCTTTTTTAATTACCAATAGAACTCCATAACTAATCAGAAATACGTCTTATCATAATGAACCCATGTCCAAAATTCGAAGCAAATCGGATAATTCTGCATAAAAAGCCATTTATTTAATTTAAGAGGGGTTTCCTCCATCTCCCCTTTATACTTAGCCATTAAATCCTTAAAACTATTCCGGAATTCACCTCACCAGAAAGAACCTATATTTAAAATTGAAATACATGGGATAATTCTGCATAAAAACATATTTATCTAGTTTGAGGGGGAGAATTGCTCGTTCCCCCCCTTTATAATAAGCAGAAGAACCCATAACTAATCTAAGATACGTCTTATCAGAATGAACTTATGTCCAAAATTTTAAGCAAATCGGATAATTATGCGTAAAAAGCCATTAATTTAATTTAAGAAAGGTTATCCCCCGTTCCCCCTCTATACTTAACCCTTAAACTCCTAGAATCTCTTCAGGCATTTTATACTATACATAAGCCTTATCGAAAAGATCGTATATGCAAATTTAATACATGTTGGATAATTCTGCGTAAAAACCCATTCATCTAATTGAGGACGGATGGAGGGAGGGGGTAATCGTCCCTTTTCAAAACTAATCAGGCAAGCGCCTTTTCAGGATGAACGTATATCCAAAAATTGAACCAAAACAGTTAATTCAGCATGAAAAACCCATTTACCTAAACTATGAGCCCTCCCCCCCCGATCCCCCTTTCATACTTAATCAATGAATCCCCAAAATCAATAATAAATCCCCAAAATCAATTCCTTGTCACTTTTTTCCGGTAACTTTTTTTCCGCGTCACTTTTTTCCGCGTCACTTTTTTTCCGTGTCACTTTTTTCCGCTTTTGTAGTTTATGTCACTTTTTTCCGATAACTTTTTTTCCGGTCACTTTTTTTCCGTTTATCGAGTAATACTGGGTGACTAATTTATGCGTACATATAATACGTATGAAGTTTAGCACTAGCTACATCCACATTATTCACAAAAAATTCTATCATTCATCACGAGAGATCATTCCCAAATATTCCCCCCTTCCTCCGTCATAGTCGTAATTGGACCCTGTTTCCTTTACATTTAACAAGATACTTTGCAGTTAACATGATTTCATTGCTAAGACTATGGCAAACTCAGAAGTATATTTTTCCACCCCCCTTGCCCCCTCTCCGCAAAATACCAAGAATGTAGAAATAAATTAAAAATCATCTTCAGGTGATATTATTTACTAAAAATTGTTTGAGAGGCAATTATACATTGTATACTCCCGCCTCGGTGAATAAAAGGGGAACGAATTAAAACAATCATTACATTTTTTGAAAAAAAAAAAAAAAAAAAGAGTGTAATCTTAAAAATATTAATATTTGTAGAAACGAGATCTAAAATTTAAAGTAATTTTGAAACAATAAACAGACTTGAATACATTTAAAAAGCATTTAAATTTAAAAAAAGTATATCAATTAAAAATTATCAATTAAAAAAATAATGAATTTTAAAAACTGATTCATATTTAGTGTAAATAGTCTTTTATTTCACTTACAACTTCAAATTGTCACTTTCATTTTTTAAATAATCTTAAAACTTTTTAAATGTTTGGATTTGGAGATCTTTTTCGTAAAAGGAACTTGGTCAAAATAGATCTATTATTCAGCAAAGAGGATGTTGGAGAATTTTGTCCTGGACTCAGTTCACTCTTTTCCTAATGGTTCTTGAAAATTGTCATTACTGACCAGCGAACGCAGATAGCCTAAGGGAGTGAGGGGAGTAAGGAAACGCAGCTGTTTGTAATCCGATACCTAAAGAACGCATATACCTATAGAACCTTGTAGCAGTTGTGAGTTTCCAGAGGTATGTCGAATGTAAACTCTTTATAAATGAAAGGGGGCCCCCGAAATGATACTGTGCTTTCCATAGCGTCAGAGCTTAATCGGGCCGTGACTTTTTACAGGGAAATACTGTTTTGAAATACAATTTCCTCTGTATAAAATAACATTTTCGCCATGATTTGTTTTTAAATATTTCTTTTGAGAATTTCTGAAAGTAGAAGGTGGTACAATTGTCTGAGACTATGTAATTTTGTCAATCTCAAAAATAACCATTAACATAAAAAAATCTCAAACTATCTTATAAAATCGGTTCACTAATTTATTTATGATTTTTATAATTTTCGATTAACCCTTTATATACCGACGGTACTTATAAGTACCATTAAAATTACTCATGATAAAATTCTTTTAATATGTCAATTAGTTGTAATACTGTTTAGAATGAGTTTGGGTGCTTTTCCATTAGACGATCCGACAGCGACAAAACCGGACGATAAATTAGCATGGTATCGTATCGTCTAGTAAACTGCTTTTCCATTTTACCGATATCGTTTCCCGACAACGTGAATTTTCACCTTCATTTCACTCCGAGATAGCGGAACAGACGCACGTATCTCGCTACGGCTCCTGTGTAAAATTGTGAGCGTAGCACATATACTTGTTTTGTCAGGAGTGTTAATGCTGACGGAAGCATAGTTTGCAATTATTCAAAATTTAAAAAGAACTTTTATTCTTGTACAGTTATGATTATTCTACTATTAGGTATTACATTCTTTTTAAATCTTTTATTCGAATTTAAACCACAACATGAATGATTTAAAAGTTTCAGTTTTACAAACATTACAATGTACAATATTCTAGTGCACTTGCAGTCTAAAAATAATTGTATAATTAAAAATTTTACGGATTACAGAGAAATAAGTGTTATGACAGCTCTTATTAATATTTTTGTTATAAATTTACAATCACTTTTCTAACTAACTAACTAATTCCTTTAATTTAAAAAAAAGTCATTTAATTCCAAATTTTTTCTATAGTCAAGATTACAATGATATTTTTAAATGCAGACTGTGTTTACAGTTAAAAATGATTCCATAAATATGTCAAAGTTTTACATTGTTGAGCAGTGAAAAATATTAAGTCTTAACATATCTTTATAAGAAAATAGGAGATATGTAAGGGATATGTTGATCAGTTGAATGATCAGACATTTTTAAATTTTTAAGAATAAATTCAGAACTCAAACAAACCTCAGGAAGACAAAAGTTTTTATCGACTTGTACTGATCCTGAAAATTCCATTTGAATCTTAAACCCGATCTAAACCTGACAAGAAAGAAATCCCATTCAAATATAACCTGATTTGCATAAGAAGAAATAACTTTTGTTGAAATGTAACCACAGAAGAACTTAGTTCTATTTAAAATCAACCTTATTTGAACAAAAGAAAAAAAAAATCCATCAAGCTATAACCCACTCCGAATAAGATAGATTAACTTCAGTCAATGCGAACCAACCAGAACCTGAATATTCCAAATTCCAATTGAAATCTACCCTAAACCCGAAAAATTTAAACCAGATTCAAATGGAATTTTCAGGTGGCATTTCAAAATAAATTATTTTGTCACAGGTAAAAAAATTCTAATTAGAAGGGGGTTTTTTTTTCTTGTGGTGTTTCAGTTGGGTTGAGGATAGATTTCAATAGGAATTTTCAGGTTCTGGAGGGTGCATGTTGACAGAAATTAATTCGTCTTTCTTAAACAGATTAATGTTTACACTGATTTTTATTTCAGTTCAAATTGGGTTCTTGTCAATGTGTATCAGCAGAAATTATTTTTCCTTTTTCGGATCAGGTTAAGATTCCATAGATTTTTTTTTTTTTTTTTGGGGGGGGGGGGGTTGGAGTGAGTTCAATTCAAATGTAATTTTCAAGTTCTGGTCAGATTGCATTTCCACAGAGAATATTTTGTTCTGTGCAGGGATTAGATTTAAAGTAGACTTCAATTGGAATTTACAGCTTCTAGTCTGTCTGTATCAATGGAAATTACATTTTCTTTCTCGATTCAGGATATGGTTGGATAGATTTTTTTTAAGGTTCAAACCTGGTTATGGGTCGACTTGAAATGAAATTTTTAAGTTCTTGTTGAGTTAAATTTCAATCTATAATATTTTGTCGCAGATAGATTTACTACTGGAGGGATTTTTTTTTTTTTTTTTTTTTTTTTTTTTTTTGTGTGTGTTTGGATTGTATTTATGATAGACTTCAATTGGAAATTTCCGGTTCTGGTCAATGTATGTCAAAGGAAATTATTTTGTCTTTCTTGGACAAATTTATGTTTCCATTTTTTTTTTTTCTGGTTTAGATTGAGTTTTAGGTAAACTTGTAGGTTTTTGTCAGTGCTTATTGGCAAAAACTATTTTTTCTGTTTTGGATCAGGTTACAGTGTGATGTGATTTTTGATTTGGGTTCAGTTCAAATGGAATTTTTAGGTTCTGGCCAGGTTGCGTTTCCATGAAAAAAAAAATATGTTCTGTACAGATACTGGATTACAATTCCTATGTTTTTTTTGGTGGGAGGGGGGGGGGGAGTTTGTATCGGGTTTAAGATAAACTTTTATTAGAATTTCCTTGCTCTAGTCTGTACGTATTGACATAATTTTTTTTTCCTAAAAATCTTGATTTGATTGGATAATTGTTTTTTTTTTTTCTTTTTTTTCCGGTTTGAATCTCGATTCAGTTTGACTTGAATTGGAATTTTCAGGTTCTTGTCAAGTTGCATTTCAAGTACTAGTTTTCAATTCTGGTCAGTGTATGGGGACGGAAATTATTTTGTCTTTCTTGAACAGATTTATGTTTCCTAATTTTTTTATTTTACCTTTTTTTGGGGGGGGGGGGATTGGATTGGGTTTCAGGTTAGGAGTTCAGATCGAGTTTGAGATAGACTTCTATTGGAATTTCCATGATCTGGTCAGTACATATCGACATAAATTGTTTTTTTTTTCTTCTAAAATCTTGATTTGATTGGATTTTTTTTTTTTTGGGGGGGGGGATTGAATCTGGTTTCGGATCGACTTCAAATGAAATTTTCAGGTTCTTGTTGAGTTGCATTTCAAGTATATTATTTTGTCGCAGATAGATTGGGTTACAATTTGATTTTTTTTTTTTTTGGGGGGGGGGAGGTAGTGTTTGAACTGGGTTTAGGATAGATTTCAATTGCAATTCTTGTCAGTGTATGTGGACAGAAATTATTTGGTCTTTCTTCGACAGACTTGTGTTTCCATTGTTTTTCCCTTTTCGGGTTTGGATTAGGTTTCATGTTAACTTTCAGATTTTTGTCGGTGTGTATCGGCAGAAATAATTTTCTCTTTTTTGGATTAGGTTAAGGTTCGATGGAAATTTTTTGGAGGGGGGAGTTGAATCTGGTTTCGGTTTGACTTCAAATGTAATTTTCAGGTTCTTGTTCAGTTGCATTTCAATGTATTTTATTTTGTCGCAGATAGATTGAGTTACTATTGGAGGGATTTTTTTCTTTCGGGTTTTGGATTGTATAGGATAGATTTCAATAGGAATTTTTCGATTCTGGACAATGTATGTCAATTGAAATTATTTTGTCTTTCTTGGACAAATTTATCTTTCCATTAAATTTTTGTTGTTTTAGAATGGGTTTCAGGATAACTTTTTGATTCTTGTTGGCAGACTTGTATAAAACTAAAAACTTTCTACAAATTAATTTAATGTTGGGTGCGCATTTTTTGCTAAATTCATGGTCATGATTCATGTTTTTTATGCGATTTATGAATGTAATTTGCATTTTTAGAGCAATTTATGGACATAATTTGCAATTTTTATGCGATTAATGAATGTAATTTACATTTTACGTGATTTATGGACGTAATTTGCTATTTTTATGTTATTCATAGACATAATTTGCATTTTTTCAGCTTTCTGTCGACGAAATTTGTGTTTTTTGATCGATTTATTGACGTTATTTATGTTTTTATAGGATTTATGAATGTAATTCGCTTTTTTTTACCAATTCTTGGACGTAACTTGCATTTTTTATAATTTATGAACGTTATTCGTGTTTTTCTTTTCACGATTCATGGAAGTGATTTGCATTTTTTGAGTGATTTATGAACATAATTCACATTTTTATGCGATTCATGGACGTAATTTGCGTTTTTTGAGCGATTCATGAATGTAATTTGCGTTTTTTATGCAATTTATGAATGCAAAACACTATTCGCTATTTTTATGCAAATTATAGACGTAATTTGCATTTCAGCTTTCTGCTGCCGAAATTCGTGTTTTTTGAGAGATTTATGAACATAATTCCCATTTTACTACACGATTCATAGACGTAATTTGTGTTTTTTATACAATTTACGAACGTAATTCTCACTTTTTTACACAGTTCATGGATGTAATTCACGTTTTGAGCGATTTGTGGACGTAATTCGCATTTTTTATGCAATTTGCTTCTTTTGAGCGATTCATGGACATAATTCGCAATTTTTATGCGATTAATGAATGTAATTTACATTTTACATGATTTATGGATGTAATTTGCTATATTTATGCGATTCATAGACATAATTTGCATTTTTTGAGCTTTCTGTCGACGAAATTTGCGTTTTTTGATCGATTTATTGACGTTATTCGTGTTTTTATAGGATTTATGAATGTAATTCGCTTTTTTTACCAATCCTTGGACGTAATTTGCATTTTTTGAAATTTATGAACGTTATTCGTGTTTTTTGCATGATTCATGGAAGTGATTCGCATTTTTTGAGTGATTTATGAACGTAATTCACGTTTTTATGCAATTCATGGATGTAATTTGTGTTTTTTGAGCGATTCATAAATGTAATTCACGTTTTTTATGCAATTCATGAACGCAATTCGCTATTTTTATGCGATTTATAGATGTAATTTGCGTTTCAGCTTTCTGCTGCCAAAATTCGTGTTTTTTGAGCGATTTATAAACATATTTCCCGTTTTACTACATGATTCATAGACGTAATTTGTGTTTTTTATACAATTTATGAACGTAATTCTCACTTTTTTACACAGTTCATGGACATAATTCACGTTTTGAGTGATTTGTGGACATAATTCACATTTTTTATGCAATTCGCTTTTTTTGAGCGATTCATGGACATAATTCGCAATTTTTATGCGATTAATGAATGTAATTTACATTTTACATGATTTATGGACGTAATTTGCTATATTTATGCGATTCATAGACATAATTTGCATTTTTTTGAGCTTTCTGTCGATGAAATTTGCGTTTTTTGATAGATTTATTGACGTTATTTGTGTTTTTATAGGATTTATGAATGTAATTCGCTTTTTTTTTACCAATTCTTGGACGTAATTTGCATTTTTTATAATTTATGAACGTTATTCGTGTTTTTTTTTTCACGATTCATGGAAGTGATTTGCATTTTTTGAGTGATTTATGAACATAATTCACATTTTTATGCGATTCATGGACGTAATTTGCGTTTTTTGAGCGATTCATGAATGTAATTTGCATTTTTTATGCAATTTATGAATGCAAAACACTATTCGCTATTTTTATGCAAATTATAGACGTAATTTGCGTTTCAGCTTTCTGCTGCCGAAATTCGTGTTTTTTGAGAGATTTATGAACATAATTCCCGTTTTACTACACGATTCATAGACGTAATTTGTGTTTTTTATACAATTTACGAACGTAATTCTCACTTTTTTACACAGTTCATGGACGTAATTCACGTTTTGAGCGATTTGTGGACGTAATTCGCATTTTTTATGCAATTTGCTTTTTTTGAGCGATTCATGGACATAATTCGCAATTTTTATGCGATTAATGAATGTAATTTACATTTTACATGATTTATGGACGTAATTTGCTATATTTATGCGATTCATAGACATAATTTGCATTTTTTGAGCTTTCTGTCGACGAAATTTGCGTTTTTTGATCGATTTATTGACGTTATTTGTGTTTTTATAGGATTTATGAATGTAATTCGCTTTTTTTACCAATTCTTGGACGTAATTCGCATTTTTTGCAATTTATGAACGTTATTCGTGTTTTTTTGCACGATTCATGGAAGTGATTCACATTTTTTGAGTGATTTATGAACGTAATTCATGGTTTTATGCAATTCATGGACGCAATTTGTGTTTTTTGAGCAATTCATGAATGTAATTTGCATTTTTTATGCAATTCATGAACGCAATTCGCTATTTTTATGCGATTTATAGACGTAATTTGCGTTTCAGCTTTCTGCTGCCAAAATTCGTGTTTTTTGAGCGATTTATGAACATAATTCCCGTTTTACTACATGATTCATAGACGTAATTTGTCTTTTTTATACAATTTATGAATGTAATTCTCACTTTTTTACACAGTTCATGGACATAATTCACGTTTTGAGTGATTTGTGGACATAATTCGCATTTTTTATGCAATTTGCTTTTTTTGAGCGATTCATGGACATAATTCACAATTTTTATGCGATTAATGAATGTAATTTACATTTTACATGATCTATGGATGTAATTTGCTATATTTATGCGATTCATAGACATAATTTGCATTTTTTGAGCTTTCTGTCGACGAAATTTGCGTTTTTTGATCGATTTATTGACGTTATTTGTGTTTTTATAGGATTTATGAATGTAAGTCGCTTTTTTTTACCAATTCTTGGACGTAATTCGCATTTTTTGCAATTTATGAAAGTTATTCGTATTTTTTTGCATGATTCATGGAAGTGATTCGCATTTTTTGAGTGATTTATGAACGTAATTCATGTTTTTATGCAATTCATGGATGTAATTTGCGTTTTTTGAAAGATTCATGAACGTAATTTGCGTTTTTTATGCAACTCATGAACACAATTTGCTGTTTTTATGCAATTTATAGACGTAATTTGCGTTTCAGCTTTCTGCCGCCAAAATTCATGTTTTCTGAGCGATTTATGAACATAATTCATGTTTTACTACACGATTCATAGACGTAATTTGCGTTTTTCATACAATTTACTCAGTGTGTATTGTCAGAATTTTTTTTTTTTTTTTTTTTTTTTTTTTTTTTTCAGACCGAATTAAGGTTTGATGGAATATTTCTTAGCGTTTGGATGAGGTTCAACTCAAATAGAATTTAAACAATTACATTTTAGAAATGACAAAACTAAAAAATGTAATTATTTATCGCCCATTATTAGCTGTTACTACCTATTTTAAAATATTTATTTGTTAGTGTGTTAGTAACTTTACATTATTAGAATTAAAATTTTTTAATTTTTTGTATTAAATTGAATCTTCTTAGGTATGTTATGCAATTTATTTAAATAATGGATTCAAAGTTATTTGAGGATTTTGTGTTCATCAGTAGAAACAAGGCCTGTTTTTTTTGGATAAAAAAAGCCTTAATTATCAAACATTTTTGTAAAAGAATGTTAGGAAGAAATACTTCAATTTCGAGACAATGAATATGAAATTAAAACATCTATAGAAAAAAAAAGGGGGGTAAATTTATATTTTATGAAACTCATTATTAAAGCATAGAAGTATAAGTTATTTCTTTTTAAACCAATGTTATTGCTAATATTTGGTTAAGAATTATTTGCTTAACCAAATTTAAGTGCTTGTGAATTCTAACATTATAAAAATATATTTCCATTTTAGATGTCCAATTTATAAATGTAGTTTATTGTTAAAAATATGTTCTAAGCTGTAGAGCTAATGCTTTTATATTTTGATTATTGATTTCTGTAACGTATTAACTATTACAATACTTTTGTATTTGGTTTGTGATCTGAAACAAAAGTTTTCGCACTTCGATTTAAATCATCAAACTCTTAGGAAGAAAAAAAAAACTCGGTGAATGTCAAATTACTGGATGCAGCAAACTTATGCAATGGTCTCTAAAATGCATGACATTTCTCAAAGCCGCAGTCAATATCAAATGTATGAGCACTATGCCCATATGAAAACAAACAACAAAAATTAATAGATGCAGTATAATGCAGTAACATGCAGATTCCCAATATCTGGAAGAAATGAGTGATACCTGAACTAAAAAAATCCAGTGACAATATTGTGAAACAAATACATTAAAACAATAATGTTTTTATTAGAAAAAAAGGGCCTAAAACTCTCACTCGCTAAAATAAAACTCGTTAAAGCAGTCCAACTAGTGCATGTATGAGCACTTAGAGCACATGAAAACAAAACACTCAGGCTGCAGCAAAATTGCTGTGCAACAATCTGTAAAATACACAAAATTAATTAAAAAAGCAATCACTAATGCATGTTGTACAAGCACTGTGTGTACATGAAGAAAAAAGCAATGAATGCAACTAATTTGTTTTGAAATCTCTGAAATCTTTATAGCCACAGTCACTAATGCACGTAAGAACAAATTAACTTCATTACTTTCTTTTGAATTATCAAATACTGCTGTAATTTGTTGATAAATACTAGTTTGTTCACAATTTCCAATAATAAGTGCACTTACTTATTTTAAAAATTGTTTAAAACCTGGATTTACTGGCCATTAAGCTAAGCTAAAAAGGCACAGTTTCAAAATGAAAATTAATAGCGACAAAAATGCACAAGGAAAAGTAATAAATGCATTTTGAATAACATATTCAAGCAATTTTAACCTAAAAATTAACATCCTAAAAATTTCATTTATTAATAAAGATTAATAAATGAAATAAAAAAGCACAATTTTTACAACACTTAAAACTTAGTATTGTTAATTAATTCATATAATTATTGTTAATTAATTCATATAATAAGCACATCTATAAACTTAAAAACAATCTATTTTGAGAATTTTAGAATTCACAAGCACTTGGTCAAACTGTTGGTCAATTATAAGTATAATAGTTTGTTTACCAAAATTTAGCAATAGTTAATGTTGGTTTGAAAACAAATCAACATGCTAACTAATGTATACATCACTTATACTTTTTAAATAATACTTTAATAATGAGTGTCAAAAAATATTTATTTACCTTTCTTTTTCATTACAGATGGTATAGCTTCACGTTCATCTCCTGGAAATGAATATTTCATGACAACATACAGCACGAATCAATTTGTTTTGATTCACCATATTTATTTTATCCAAAAAAGAAGGGCCTTGTTTCTCCAAATAACACAATACCTACATTCACAATAAACTTTAAAACCATTATTTCGCAAATTACACGACATACATGCTAAAAACAACAAAAAGTGCTAATTCGTAGATTCAAACTTCAGTCATTGATTTCAAAAATTGTAAACACAGTCAGAAAAAATGTCGGATGATTTTTTAGGGAGGTTGGTTGTTTGACGACAAAATAACATGTCGGTCGATATCGTTCAATCGATTACGACAAAATCGTTATCGTTTCGTCAAATGGAAAAGCGGGTAGCATAAATCAATGCATTTTGCTTGTACCGATGTCGGATAACGACAATCGGGTACGATTTATCGTTGTCGTGTCGTGTAATGGAAAAGCGCCCTTACAGATACATTACTTTATTTTGTTCCAAAAGCATTATTGGTTGCACAAAACAAAAATATTTTAATAAGATGATTTCTTTTGCCTTTGCACTTTTTCAGCTTTCTTGGCTCTGAGGGAGGGGGATGGGGATTTTTCAATTCGGAAATATTTCTATATTTATAGGGTGAGAACACCATGTTTGTACATTTTATAATTCTACAAAATACTAAAAAACAGTTTAAAATAAAATATTTGAGTGGGTTTTAAATATTGCACAAAATCTCTGTAAATTAAAATTTAATTAATCCTCCTAAATCCTTTAATCCTTCAAAAATTTATTAAATGATTATGTAAATCGTTTAATTTAGTTTAAGCAACTTACCTAAAATGCTTTAGAATGTACAATTTTCATGAATTCATAATGTGGTAGATAAAGGGTTAATATATGAGATACCTGAAAATTATTTTGGCTAAATCATTATATTATGAATAGGGGCATACACAAAGCGCGATAAAAGGTAAAAAAAAAACCTAACCTGAAAACGTCTTGTAAATTTTAATTTTACACTATTACCTCCATCTATATATTCCATAAAGAATACGAAAAGGCTTTCCCCGCCCCCCCTTTCTTATATCTGTGTTCTAGATCTCTGAATTTTGGAGAACGCCTTTGGAGAGCGAACTTATTTATTATTACGTGACTATTATTACGTAAAGATAAAAATAAAGAAAAAAATCTGAAATTATAAATAATATAATACATTTTATTAAAATTAAAAAAATCCGATTCACTTAATTTAATTATATACATTAGATTCACTGTGCTCAGAATTTAAACTCATATTCAAAATCTGACACGCTTTTTAAATTTATTTTACCGACTGTGCCAAATAAAAATTGGAATATATACTCATCTATGTTTAAAGCTTACATAAAAATTTAAGGGTGATATTAAAGTTATTTTCTAATCTTTCATTTTCTTACAACGACACATTGTTTTAACATCTCTCATTACTAACTAATAATTCCTTAAAAATTCAAATTTTTTCGCTATGTTTAAAAGCAGGCATCATTTTTGGAAATCAAAAATTAAATAAAAGGACAAAGATACTAAATGATATTTACGCTCATTTTTCATTTGAAATCCGCAATCTGCTTAAAAACATTAATAATCACCATATCAGAAAAACAAATTCGGAAATCTATTCTCGTAATTTTTTTCTTTTTTTCTTTTGTATTTCCAAATATTTAATGTTTTTCTCATCCAATTTTTAATCTAAATATACAAAACAACAAATCGCACACGCTTAATGAACATACATTCAGCTTTAAAAAAGACGTAATGCGTTTTAAACAATATTAATATTTTAAACAATATTAATATTTTAAACAATATTTAACTCTTCAAAAAATCCATTTCTGGACGTCATTTCGGGATTATTTTTTTTTTTAACCGTTTGGAAAATTGTGGTTGTTTTCAGTCGAGAATAAACATTGTGGTGTCCGCATTTTGCTTTTTTCCCTTTTTTAACGTCCGTGATCCTTCAGCTTTTCTTCTTTTAACTTCTGCGATCCTAGCATTTATTCTCTTATTGCGACTCTCTAACGGAGGCCAGGTTAAGGGGGGGGGGATTAAAAATTTAATTCGGACATATTTAAAAAGCAAATTGATTAAATTGAAGACATGGAAAAGCAAGAAGGGTGGTCTTGGAGCTTTGAAGCTACCGAATGGCCACAGCTGTGTCGATCTCATTATTATTATTAAAGCATTAGCTGACCATTTGCATTGAATATATTCGAATCTGAATCCCTTAAACTTAAATCAGCAAACGTTCGTCATCTAAATCTGAATCTAACATTTCAAATTGATTAGAATAACATTTTCCAATCGGATAGGGCAGCTCAGGCTAATCCTGTGGGGAGGTTATTTTCTAATATCTCACTTGCATTTTGGCATTTTTGATTTTTTTTTCATTAAATAGATGAGGTCCTTTTCTACATCGCTCTTTTTTTTACTTCAATATCGACCGACTCGAAAACTGTATTTTCTTTTAACCTTTTCAGAATAGGAGGTTTTCAGTGAGATTTCTGTAATTGTAATTGCCATTAATATTTTTGGCTAAAAACATACTTCGTTTTATTATTATTTTTTTATTTATTTATTTTTTTTTTTAATCATAGTATAGGATCTTTACAACAATGGATATACTTTGTATTCTATAGTTAGGATAGTTATTTCGAAGTGTTATATTTTAAAAATAATTTTTAAGTCAATATAAAATTTTTTTGAAAATTTAATAGCATATAATAAATTTTTAAAAGCTGGAAAAAAATTGTGCACGCCGGTGCATTGTAATATATTTTTTCCTGTAATTATGTATGCATATAGATATAAAAAAAATCAATCCCGGCTGCAAAATTTGATTACACGCGACATCCATAATAGGAAAAGGCAGTTTCAGACCTAAAATCGGTAAAATCGGGCTTCATAACTAATCTCAATTAATACTTTGGACACTATCCGGAAAAATGCGATTCCGATGAACGCATAAGAATCAAATCGTGATAATTTTTCTGTAAAATATTGAATTTTCTATTTGGCGGCAATTTTTGGCGTATGTACTAATATATGTATGGCAAACCTTCCTCTATATTTTGATTGGATGTTCATTTTACAGCTGAAATCGCCATGAATTATCGGGAATGTTATTTTTCACTAGTGCTGCCATCTATTTCTTACATACGAACTACCGTTACGGAAATTATCGTTACGAAATCGGATTTTTGCAGGCAAAAAATGAAGGAAAATTTGATAGTCCCAGTTAAATTAAGAATTTAAAGAAAAAATAGATATTGCATCGAAATTTCGAGGATTGCAGCCAATTAAAAACACTTTGATGAGTACGTGAAAGTTGAAAAAATGTTTCTTGGTATATTTTTATGCGAATGCAAGTGTCACAAACTCTCCGGTTAAAAAGTGCCAAAAGTCAAACTTTGACAATTTTTTGCGCCTAAAGTATTGATTTTAAAAGAAAAATAAAGAATGAGTCCAATTATAGAGAAACAAAATTACCATCTCAAATTTTTTGAAGTATATGAAAGCAAAAACTTTTTTGTTTAAGTGTCACAAAGTAGAGCCCAAAACGCGCTTTTCATTTGAGAACAGCCTTAATCATTAATCTTATGTGTATGATCAACCCGAAGTTTATTAATCGGGGCATTTTCGCGATTAAAATTATACAAAAATTTCTGCTGTAAAAAACCGGGGATAAAAAATTAAAAATTCTGTAAAAGATGCTCGTTCCAAAATTGATAAATGAATCTGATGTTATCCAAATCCGCGTTATATAAGTTATATAAAAGTTTAAAAGTAAAGAATAAGAATTAGGATTTCTACATTAATGAGCGAAATAAGAAGGTTATTTGAATGAATGTGTGTAAGCAAATGGGTTAATAGATTTTTTTTTTATATTTCAACTTATTATGTTTGAATTAGTTTTAATATTTATAATGCACTTTATTGTATTTATACTTTACCTATCTCATGAATATTTAGTCACAGAAAAAATAAAAATAAAAAAGAGTGTGTGCATAATGCTGAGAATATACCTAATTGTAAAAATAATGCAGTGTTAAAACGTAGGGGCCCATTATATGCTGGGATATTGTACATGCATTTTATTGTTTTAAATTTAAATAAAGGCTACTTAGATTTATTCATAATCGTGCTACTCATTGGAAAATTTTTTGAACTTCTGTTAAGGGGCCATCCATAAATGATGTCATGTATTTTTCCATATTTTTGACTCTCCTCCCCCTCCCTTTGTCACAAAATGTCACACTTCACTTTACCTCCCGCCCCTCCTCTTGTCACATAGTATGCTATATTACATAAAATATATATATGCAATTAAGAAGCAAAGCTCTAAGTTTTAGATCGCAGTTCAAATTTTAATTTAAAGCTTTAACTACAGTGTCTCACAAAAGTGATGGGACACTTGTGCTTTATAAAAAGAAACTGCAATAAAATAAATAAACAAACATGTGCAAAAATTTTTTGGGTGTGTTTCATATTTAAAGTTAGTAACAATTATTACATAACATACATTTTGTCAAAATATTAAAATATTAATCTAGTAAAAATACAATTGTTCAGAACGGAGCAAAAAATGGCTCACATAAGTGATGGGACACTTACTTTTCCATCAAATATTTATCCAAAAATTTCACTTTTTAAAAGGTTTTAATATTTTGTTGGATTTCCTTTTACTTTTAAAACATGATTTAATCTTTTTGGGATGGATTCGACTAATTTTTTTTTGCGATTTCTGGAGTGATTTTACCCCATTCTTCTTGAAGCACCGATTTTAGTTGTTGTTTTGAAGAAATGGTGTGTTTGCGAATTCTTGATTCCAATTCTTGCCAAATATTCTCTATGGGATTTAAGTCTGGAGATTGTGGTGGTGTTTTTATTATTTCAGGACAATTATATAGCAGCCAGAGTCTAACGTTCAAAGCAGTGTGCTTGGGGTCATTGTCCTGGTAGAATTTAAAATCGTTATGAAGGTTCAATTTTCGTGCTGAAGATTTCAAATTTTGCTTTAAAATATCAATATACTTGTACTGATCCATTATACTGTCAATAAAAACAAGATTACCAACTCCAGCGGACGACATACACCCCCATACCATAACTCCTCCTTCACCATGTTTTACTGTTGGTACCAAGTTCTGTTTGCGAAATTCTTCCCTGGGTTTTTTCCACACCAAGATTCTACCGTCAGAACCAAATATATTAAATTTACTCTCATCAGCAAATATAACTTTATTCCAGTAATCAGAATTCTTATTTATGTTGGATTTTGCGAAAGCTAGTCTGAGTTTTTTATTCTTTTCACTCACGAAGAATTTTTTTCTGGCTACTCTACCGTGATATCCAGCAGATCGAATTACCCTTCTAATAATCTCATGATTAACAATTATTCCATATAATGCTTGTAAATCAGCAGCAACTTTTGAAGCACTATTTCTTGGATTTTTTTTAATATTTCGAACGATAATTCGCTGTATTCCATTGGATAGCTTTGATGGTCGGCCAGGTCTTCTTTTATCCTGAATCATATGATTCTTTTTATATCGTTTAATGATATTGAAAACTGTTGAACGACTCAAGTTAACTGTTTCATCAGTTTTTCTAATAGATTTTCCACGTTCAATATGCAAATTAATAACTAATTTTCGAATTTCAGGCGAAGTTTCTTTTCGTTTAGCATTCATGGCTACACAGAGCTAAAAAACACAAAAATTCCAAAACAAACTGGAGAGAAATACTACAGACGATTTTATAAATTATTACCAATTGCTTTTAAGTAAAAATAAAACCCCAAAAAATATTTTTATTGCTTATTTCAGACGATTTTTGTTGCATATATAATGGTGTCCCATCACTTATGTGAGCTATTTTTTGCTCCGTTCTAAACATTTGTATTTTTATTAAATTAATATTTTAACATTTTGACAAAATGTATGTTATTTAATAATCTTTACTAAATTTAAGTACGAAACACACCCACAAAAAAATGTGTACATGTTTTTTTTTAATTTATTTGATTAGTTTCCTTTTGTAAAGCACAAGTGTCCCATCACTTATGTGAGACACTGTATGTGTTTTATGTGTATTTGTGTGACATTAGTGAGCTGAACAATAAAAATGATTCGTATTTTGTATAAAATAAGGTTTACAAATAATAATAATAATAATAATATACAATAGTAATAAATTATTAATATGAAAGAGCAATTAAAAACAACAGTATTTTGGAATTTGAAATAACTTTTAACACATTTGGCTTTAAATCTTATCTTTAAGCACACAAAATATTTTTATTTTAAAATAACTTCATACTTCATAATTTAATCTACTAATTTTTAATGTTTTTATTTTAACCAAAATGCGTAATGTCACATTTCTTCTTACCCCCTCTCACCCCCATGTCACAAACTGTCACAATTTCATGAATCTCCTTCCCCCCAGCCTTCAAGCGTGACATCATTTGTGGACGGCCCTACAGACCAGAACCAGAAATAACAAATGTGAGCGGTCCTCCAGCTATCTCAAGCAAAATACAGACTGGCCAGATCACTGCGTGATTTAAAAATGTTTATTGAAGTTAGTTGATCTTCAGATAGGAAATCTATACATGAAGATTTACCTTTTTTTTTTTTTTTTTTTTTTTTTTTTTTTTTTTTTTTTTTTTTTAATATCAATGTTTTGACTGAAACCAAAATAATCTAAATCCACTGAGCTGATTGTCAGTATTATTAAAACATATGTTTTGGAAAATGAAGCACGAAATCATAGCTTTATTGCTCTTTCAAGGTATTATTTTTATCTAACTCGCTATTTACATAATTATTATTTGTAGCTTTTAGTATTCTCGCACTAAATAGGTTTAGTAATGTAAAATAAATTAATTCTAAGAAAAAACAAATTAAAGATTAAGTTTTAAATTATATTTAATTCAAATTACTTGTCTAAAAAAAGAGAGAAAATGTAACATAATTTTCATTTCTATCGCACATTATCTATTTTTAAACATTTAGGAACTTAAGTTTTAAAATAATGCAAATTAAATTGTAAATAATTTGAATAAGGTTATAATTTCTAATTTGGCATCGTCAATCTTTCTAGTCTTAATAATGAAAAATATTTAAAAGATTGTAATATAATATTCATGAATGCAATATTCATTATATTTAAAAATACGGACGTAGCTGATCCGCTACTTTACTAAGAAATAAGTATGGGCTTTTTTATGACGAGTTTTAAAGTTTAGTGAAAAAACTTAATTTCTGCATTGGTTACGTTACATAAGGATCAAGATGAATGTAGTAATCATTCATATATTTGACAGATTCACGATGCATTTATTTTTGAAAATATTTACCGAAAACCCTTAGTAGACTTTCGGATGCAGGAATATAAAAGCTAATAAACTTTAATTTAGCCTAGATGTAAGGATTTTTCCACAGATTTGAGAACACATGTAGTACATTTGTTTAATAGCAGCGAAATCGAAGTTGCTGCATTTCTTAAATTTATGAAATAAAAGTCGCCTCGAAATGAAACAACTTTGCTGGAACAACTTTCATTGTAAGAATTTCATGAGTTGCACTAGAAATGGATTGTATTATAATTAATTTTTATATTTTATCTTTTTTAGTATGAAAGCCTGCTTTTTTCGTATGTCTTACACTGGCGATCAAAATAACATGCGCTTAGTCATCTTTTGCTTTAAAAAAAATATACATATTGCTTATTAAAGGTCAAAGTAAAAATCTATATTATAAAGGCCAAACGTATCTGTGCGTAACGCATACGTCATTTTGCGAATGGCAACACTTTCAAATTCTAAATACAGATATTAAAACTTCTAAATACCATACATTTTCAATTTTTACATCATCCTGTAGGGAAAAAATGCACTTTTAAATGAAATTTGTTGTAAAGCTGTATCTTAATTTGTTTTTGAAATATTAAATTTTTTTTTGTAGTTTTTAATACCGCTTTTCTATTTGTGGCAACAGGAGTACTCCATTTTTCTTTTAAAAGCAAAGAAAAAAAACCCGAAAAAAAATTATTACTGTATCTTTATGTTGCTATTTTCTTATTGAAATTTAAATATCTTCTGTTACAAAACCCTTTTACAAAATTTGATTTACACGCAGAAGAATATCAACAGTTTAATACTTGTTTTAGCTCATAACATTGAGACGAAGTTTTGAATCAAAATGATCAAATTAAAATGCCAATTTTTTTGGAAAGATAAATACAGATACGAAATGTGCATTTATAAGTTTTGATATGGTAAAAATGATGCCGGGTTTAGATTTAATGGGAGAAAATTTCTATGATTGAATCATAGTTGTATAAATTTTGCTTTTATTCATTTTGGAATGCTAGCATAAGAACCTTAATTGATTACTTTATCATAATATTAGATCTTTATTATTTTTTACTGTACGATTATGGTTTAATTTTAACAATTTCTACAACTGAGTTTTATTGAAATAGTATTTTGTTAATTTGACGTTAAATATCGTTTGTTTAAGAGTTAGATGTACCAATATAAAATGCATTTTTTATTGTAATTAATTTTATAGGATTATTATAAGTCAATGAAATAGTTCCTTCTTAAACATTTTCTTTCGTCAAAATTTGACGGGTTCTACCTTGTTTAATTAAAATATCATTTCTCTATTCTGTTCGATGCATATAAGTAAGAAGCGTCTAGACTTTTCCCCCCGATTCTATCCATTTTCCTTCCCGAAGTTGTCATCTTAAAAAAACCCTTCAGGGTCTCATCCCGTTTCCTTACAATCTTGCTTCACTCAAGGTACTTCTTGGTTCTACCTTGTAAAAATAAAAATGAAGAGTCACTGATCGAACCGAAACAAAAATCTTATGAAATTTCGGTTTCCTCACGCACATAAACAATAAATATTTTTCGAAAAATCCTTCCTTATTCTCCTATAAGTCCAAAATGGCTCTGACACAGGGTAGCGCCTTTGTTGAATTCCCTTAAAATATGAATTCTGTTGTCTTTTTAATTCGGCTGAAATAGCTAGAGTCACGACTAACGCATACTAAATGAAATGGTGGAAAATGTTAATAAATTTTTCATCAAGCTGTGATTAAAAATTAATCATTAAAATGATAGACAGAATTTATAATTGTTTTCATTGTAAATTACTCAGTCGAGTTCTTTTATAACTGCACACACACAAAGAAACAACAAGTTGGAAATTGCACGTGAAGCGTAGCAAATGAGGTGCGTTCGTACAATAACGATGTTTTAAAAATATTCAGATCTTGCTGATATAGTAACGCGTACTTCGGACACAGTATAGTAGTCGAAATCCTTGTGTTTCTGTAAATATGCAGGAAGTAATTTTTATTACACCTCAGCAACGTACACTTTGTTCATAAAATGTGAAATAGTTGAATATAATTATAACACACCCCAAACAATAATTCCCCGTATAGCATTATGTAGTAAAATACTTTTGTGTGGCCCTGTAATTTAATAATAAATATTCTTTGCATCACAGGTTGTACAGAATGTATATTTACGTATATAAATATACTTCATAGGTTCATGTTAATTTTATTATGATTTAATGAAAAACCATTGAAATGCATTTGAAACTTTTTTCTCCATTGACCGTAATGTAATGGAATACTTTTGATTGTCCCTGTAAATGATCTATGCATCCGACTTTCATAACGTTTGAAATGACTCGACAAAATTACGTAATAATTATATGTTTTAAATTTCAAACGATTAAAATGCATTTGAAACTTTTTTCCCCCATTGACCTAATGTAACGGAATACTTTGGATTGTCCCTGTAATTGATCTATCCATCCGATTTTCATAAAATTTGAAATGACTCGACAGAATTATGTTATAATTATGTATTTTAAATTTCAAATGATTCGGTTGGGTAGTTTTTGCGTTGTTATATGCGGAAAGACAGACAGACGGACGGACAGACAGACGGATGGACTGAGCGACAACAATAGGTGCTACGTATTTGCATAATTACGAACGCACCTAAAAAGGATCAAATAACTACTTTAGAGATTAAGGACTGCATCCACTATTGTTTTCGAATTAAAATTTTCGTTTTATTTATACCAACAATTCAGTGTTCAAATAGGCTGATAGAGCAATGATTACAGTTTGAAAATAACGGTGTACATCGGACGTGACCTGTGTCTCATTTATCCATTCTTTAACCTTATCCTGGAAAGAAAACGGTGATCCCAAATGTATATCAAGTATTGTTAGGCAGATTTCGGCACGGTATCCTTCGGTAGATTTCGGCAGACATTGACGCGGTATTTTTTTTTTTTTTTTTTTTTTTTTTTTTTTTTTTTTTACGGAACTTCGATAAATACTATTTATAAAATTTGAAACGTGTTCGATGTATATTTAGGGGAAGGTTACCACCTTCCCCTCTTCGGGAAGGAGGGGGGCAGAGAACTCGTGTGATACATCGTTCTAAAGCGCTGTGACTATTCATGAGAATGTGCCCCCTCGCCCCGCCGGCAAATCTTTCAAAATTTTGCCTGATGTGAATTTTTTTAAATGTTGATGACACTCATGATGTGTTATATTGTTAGAAAAGATTGACCATTTATAATTTTTTACGCATTCGATGCGCCCTCCACCTCCCCCAGGGGGTACATTTCTAAATTTCGCAAACATCCGTCATGTGACATATCTTTGGAAAGGCCTTAAACTGCTTATTCATATTTTGCACGTCCGGTGCGCCATCCCCCTCTCTGTCCCCCAGGGGGGCATTTTTTAAATTTGTATATTCACCCATCGTGTGGCATATCGTTTAAAAGAACTGTAAGTGCTCATTCCAATTATGCATGTTTTGCGCGCCGCACCACTTTGCCCCCCCCTCAAAGGGGCACTTTTTAAATTTTTATCCACACCCCTCGTGTTGCATATCTTTAGAAAGGTCTGAAACTGCCTTTTCCTATTATGCATGTCTTGTGTGTCACCCCCACTCTGCCCTCCCAGGGGGCACATTTTTCATTTCTTTACAACACCAGTCGTGTGACACATCAATTGAGAGGTCTGCAACTGCTTATTCATATTATGCATGTCTTGTGTGTCACCCCCACTCTGCCCCCCCAGGGGGGCACATTTTTAATTTCTTTACAACACCAGTCGTGTGACACATCATTTGAAAGGTCTGCAACTGCTTATTCATATTATGCATGTCTTGTGTGTCACCCCCGGGGGGGGCACATTTAAGCTATTGCATAGCTTTTATCGCGGGCTTTGAGCGCGGCGACCGAATCTAGAAATTCCGTAACGAGAAAAAAACCTAACACTCCGGCTAACAACGTTACAGCTCGGCAGACTTCGGCATTTCGGCAGACTTCTCATTTATTCAATAAAAGAAAAAATAATTTGTTTTCTTATCGGTCATCACGCTTAAAATGTGTAACTTGAATTAATGTCAAAGAAAAAGAAAAAACTTGAATTAATATCAAAGACAAAAAAAACTGCATAGATAAAAAATAAATAAATCATTATAATTGAATAAGTTGGTAAAAAATGCTATGCAGTAGCTTTACAACGGCAGTCCCCGAGTGCCACACGTTTTTTTTTTAATTCTGTAATGTATGAAACTAGCAGTTGTTGTTTAGAAACTAGTTAATAAAACTCACTCATTTCTCTCTTATATATATATATATATACATATATATCTTTCAGAAAATAGTGTCAAAGTGTGCTTTTTGAGCCGAATTTCTAGTGTTTTGAATTTATATTTAATAAAAGAGAAATACAAAGAAAAAATAATAACAAATAATTTCTAATAACTTTAGCTATCAGTTATTCAAAGACCTTTATCCAAATCTTTTTTAATTATGTAAATGGTTTTTTTATGTAAAAACAACAACAAAGATTCACAATTCATTTAACTTATTTTTTATAAATAACTATTTAAGAACATGTTACCAATATATATATATATTCTTTTACATTTGGACTTAAAATAGTTAGAAGGTTTTTGCTAAATCTAGTTAAAATTTAAATCCAAATTAATTTTACTTTTTTTTTTCTTAGTGATCCATTAAAAACATTTTTCATAATATACTTAAAATAATAATAATAATGATAATAACGTAGTTATTCAGTGACTACCCATAAAATTTTCATTTTATGATATGTCATCATAAGCTACTGAATTTGCATAAAAGTTCTTTAAAGCTAAAAGAGAGAGAGGGGGGCAATATATTTAGATATTAAATATTTCATTTATATGCTTTACGTAGATTTTTTTTTCAAGTATATTTGTATATGTTTACCGTAATATAAAGTGTGCATAAAATACCCCCCCCCCCCCCTAAAAGCCTGAAAAATAAATTAAGAAAAAAAATACTTTACGATTTATCTCGACTTAAGACTATCATCTGTTAGTATTAGCATATTTTATTTATCTGTTATTTCTATCTTATATTTTTTTTTACTGTAAAGAAAAATTATTTGAGATTTAATAATTTTATTGTCATACATTTATAGAAAAATCATATTCACTTATTATAATTATGTAAAAATTCAAATAAGATTTTTTTTCAATTTACTATTTTTCCATCTTGTTAATAAACAAAAAAAGCTCAATTTCGACAACATCCTAGGATTTTATTTTTCATAGTAATTATTTGAATTTATGCTTAATAAAAGAGAAAGAGAGAGAGAGAAAATTGTAATACTTATTTTCTAATAAATTTAGCTATCAAATACTTTTTAATACTTTTAGCTAAGTGTTATTTAAATTTTGTACTACACTAAATTTGAATTTAAATTTGGTGTGGATTTAGTGCATATTTTAAATTTTAAAATATATGTATAAACAAACTTTTTACTATTTTTTAAGCCCGAATATAGAAGTACATTATCTTTTTTTTTTTTTTTTTTTTTTTTTTGACTCGCATTTAAATACATTTATCAGAAATAAAGTTAAATAAATTGTAGATTTTTGTAGCTGCTTTTTGCATGAAAAATAATTTGTTTTCTCTGGTTAATTATTATAAATGGTTAAGATAATTCTTTTATAAATACCTTTGTATAAATCTGTCTATTTTATTTATAAAAATCATTCAAAAAATTAAGTAAGACTTGGATAAAGGTATTTGAAAGTAAATCATTGTTAAAATTATAAGAAAAGTAATTTTTATTTCTGAATTTAATTGTTATTTTTATTTTCAGTTTTTTTCTCTTTTTTTAAATATATATTCAAAATATTAGAATGAAAATAAAATTCAAGGGGTTTCTTCAATTAAACTTTTCTTGTTTTTTGATGAGATGGGAAAATAATGAATAAAATAAAGCTCTTCTTTGAATTCTAAATAATAAAAATTATTAAAAATCGATTTTTTTCCTCACCAGTCCTAATTTTTTTTATTTATTGCATGACATCGTAAACTAGTAAATATGAAATATATTTCTTTGAAATAAAACAATACATAAATAACAAATAAATAAACCATGCAAATATAAAAAGAGTCTAGTCCTAAGTCAAGGTACAAAACATAATTTCAATGTTAAGGCATATAAATTAAATATGTAGTATTAAAATATATCCCCCTCCTCTTTTACATTTATTAACACTTTTATTAAAATAAAAGTCGTCTGAATAACGACTTTACGTGAGTAGTGTTTTTAATTTTTAACCCTGGGTTACCTAAAATAGATTGTATTATTTAAAAAATTTTATTCCAGAATTTATCTGGTGTGAAAGTTTGAATGTTTTGAAAATTGTTTTTGTAGGAGGTCACTATAACATTTTAATCACAATAAATTTTTCACCAGGCTGTGATTTAAAAATTTGTACCATATAAAATATCAGGCAGACAGAATACATTATTGTTTTCATATTGCATTTCTCAGTCGAGTTTTTCTTTATGACTACAAAGGGCCCTAATAACCATTGTATGGTACCAAAACAGAGATCCATTACTGTTTTCGAATAGAAATTTTCTCTTTATTTACATCAAACATTCAACGCTCAAAGAGGGCAATGACTAGTGTTTGAAAACAATGGTGTTCATCGAATGTGACGTGTGTCTCGTTTATCCATTCTTTAAACTTATCCTGCAACGAACACGGTATCCCGATCACAAATTTATATCAAGTCTAAACAAAGTAATGATGGTGTTGCATGTGGATCATAATATGCGCAAGGGATATAAAAGCTCAAGGAGACGGGTGCCCTCATGTGGGATGTTTGTAACAGGAAGGGAGACAAGAACGGACTGGTAATCATCAGTTCTAGTGGACGCGTGGACCCGATGATGTCTGTTCCGTTCGAATTTTTGTAAGCTATTTGTTATGGCTTTTTTGTAACCTTCTTAATAAATAGTTAATATTTTTTATTTTATATTTCGAGATTAAATATATAACTATCTCATTTCTGCTTCGTTTTCCTTCGGGCGATAATTAGTGTTTGAAAATAATGGTATGCATCGGACGTGACCTGTGTCTCGTTTATTCAATCTTTAACCTTGTCCTGAAAAGAAAACGGTACTCTGATCCCAAATGTATATTAACCTTTTACACGCCAATGTTCCATAAATGGAACATCAACTTCAAAATTCTGCAAAAAATATATTTTTATTCGTATTGCTTTGTAAAAATTAGTATTTGTAAAGAAAGTATGGATTAATTTTTTGCCGCCGGTATTTCATTGATACAATTAACCATGTCTGAGGGAAAAAATCGTTATTTAGGCCTTTTTTTAGACTTTTCGTTGGGCAAAATTCAAAAATTCTTATAAAATTCAAAATTGAGCAAATATTTTTATAACTAAGTTTGATCAAGTAAAAATAGTCATTTTATTAGTAGAACACAAGTTTTTTAAAAAAGATGAATTTATATTGTTTCTTCTGGATAAAAAATTCGCATGTTCCATAAATGGAACATTGGCGTGTAAAGGTATATTTTTTAACATGGTTTAGTTCTTTGATTGCAGTACATGTAACTATTGATAAAAAGATTCCGAATACCAGGTGGTTTATTAAGTGTCAACAAAAGATGTTAATTACTTTGATATACTTTCTTTTGACCCCACTCCACACCCTCTCCCTTACCCCCCCCCCCCTCTGTCTCTCTCATACACTCGTTCTCCTGAAGTGGATCTGAAGTGGATTACTGACAACTGACGGGGTAAACATGCCTGTTTGTTGATAGTTAGACATTGTTTATGACTAAAATAAGCTAAAATGTAAGAGGTGACTTTGGAAAATAGCGTGATAAGGATTTATTTATTATTTCATTTTACTCTATGAATTTCTTCAATTAGCTAAGATACGTCTGACAGACGAGTTGTCTCTTTCAAATCCGATTCGAACAGTATAAGAGGCACAAGAATTTTTTTATGAATTATCAGCTGATTTTGGAGAAGAATGCATTAGCATTCGTCATTTAAACTATCATGTCATCAACACAAGAACGATGTGCTGTTTGCCAAAAGAACACTGCAAAATATGTTCTGAATGCGAAAAAAGACTACATGCGAAATGCTTTCCTAACTACTATCGATAATAGATCAAATGTAGGACACAAAAATTAAAGACAATATATATTTTAAAAGTTTTTGGTACGTTTTTTTTTCTCTTTTATATTTTTAAGATTTTTATTTATTTGATTATTTTGCTGTGAATTGGAGTACAGACATTTTTATTATTGTTATTATTTTCATGTATCGTTTTTTACATATTTCTTTTTTTTTTAACTTTGATAAATAATTTCAATAGTAATTACATACGCTTTCATATAGTAATTACTGTCCATCATATATGTAATAATTTTTTTTAAGTAAGTGGGAAAGCTTTTTTTAAAAGCTTCGTAAGGCTTCTGGAGCATTTTTGCTGGTTCACTTATTGGAATCCTAAGTCAAACGAAGGCTATGTGGGCGAAGCCCGGCTATTTACTTGCTTAACCTGTTTCATTATTCACAAATGCTTATATATTACCTATAATCATGAAAAAAATGTGCACAGAAATAAAGTTTTTAATTTAAATGTCGCTAACCAAATTTTATGAAAACATGTGAAAAAACTAAGTGTTTCCCGCCAATGTTCCATTTCTGGAACATGTTAGAAATCATACACAAAAATTTTTTTTGAGAAAAAAAAGTTACTCACAGTGCTTATGTTTGAGTTTTAATAGGATTTTTACCAATAAATAGTTTATGTTACCTTTCGATCATAGTGCGGCGTTTAAAAGGTTAAGACTAAACGGAATAATGATGTCATGACGACTAATTGTTCATGACGACGGATTGTCTGCACAAGGGATATGGGTCCAAGGGAGGGGATGCCCTCGTTGAGGGTGTTTGTAACAGGAAGGGAGACAGGAACAGACTGGTAATTATCATTTCTATTGGACTTAAAAAGACCCAATTCTTTTCTTAAAATGCCCATTTTATAGCGTTTATAGAAATTTTTATGACAATGCTGCAGTTAGCATTGTTCATCCTGCTAAAAAATTTGTAAGTTATTTGCTAGGGCTTTTTTGCAACCTTCTTAATAAATATTTAATATTGCTTACTTTACATTTCGATATATAATATACAGACAACTCATTTCTGCTTATTTTTCCTTCGTACATGTTTTAAGAAGAGTCATCCATGGTAGCTTTGATTTGCATTTTCCCTATTTTCAGATGCCACATTCTTATTTTTAAATAACTGTTGCAACATGTTGATGATCTGATTGAATATTTATACTCCACTTTAATGAGATATCCAGGACAGAGGAAAAAACATATTTAGGTATCTCAAACCGTTCATAAATAGAATTACCGTAAAATACCGTTAATCCGCCCCCCCAAACGAAAAGAAAAATCGTACAATAGTTAGAGGGGGGCGCTTACACGGGATTTTTTCGCGATCGTTCAACAGTAATTTACAGGAATGAATCATCATGAAATGAATGAATCGTTGAAAGAATCATGAATTTTGATACTTGAAAAATTTTGGGTTTTTTTAATTTAAAAACGTAATTTCTGTCGAAAAAAAGCAGAAAAAAGGACAAATTAGTAAAGAAAAGCCAAAACAAGCATGAAATCATTTAAAAAATCTTGAAAAAACGCACATTTCATTAAAGATTCATGATTCATTCATTTCAAAATGATTAATCCCACTCTCAATCGCCTTTGAGAATCGGGAGGGAGGGCGCTTTCTCGGGATTTTTTGAAAATTTCAAATTCTTTATAAAGTGGGGAGGGGGCGTTTGATCGGGAAGGGCGGATTAACGGGATTTTACGGTAGTGCAATACTAAATAAAAAAGTCATTTTTCTGCGAGCATCATGTTGCTATGCACTAACAGTGCCTAAAATTATTCATTTTTTTTTTCAAATTTTGTTTATATCAAAGTTAGTAAAGACAGAAAAAAAACGCATTTAGAAATCCGATGACATAAGCGAAAACAATATGACAAATAACGTAATAAATAATATAATAATAAGCGTAATAAACAATGTAATAAATACTAATCTATTAAATTAGATAATTTAATGCCTATGTTTTAGTTTAACTTAGAGCCTTGTATTGAAGAAACCCGGTTGAATGTTTAGAAGGGCAGCCTTTTTCAGGCATGTTGCAACATCGTTTTCGTTACAAATCATGAATTGAAAAAAAAAAGTATTAGTCGAAAAAAACTATAAATACTCAAAATAAAAGTGAAATAATACAATAAATAATTGAAAAAACTTATAACTTGTAGCGATTTGACAACAAAATATACACGTGCTTTCATATCTTCTGTTCCGAAGAAAATAGTCAAGAAATTTCCTGTTCCTGCCTTGATCTCGCCAAATCGTTCAAGAGCGGTCGTGTTTCACCGCTCTCCACTTGACGACGCTGCAATTACGGACTCAAAGTGATTTAAAACTCAAACAAACATTTGAAAGCTTAATTTCTCCATAAGTAAAATTAAAGTCGTGTTAACGACTTTACAAGACTGATGTAAAAAGACTGAACTTAACAAATAAGAAATGTATATTTTTGGTTTAAAATATTTCGTTAAATTTTATCTGGTGTAAAAGTTTTAATTATCTGAAAAAGTATAATGGAGATTACCATAGCATGCGTTTAGTCTTTTTTAGGTGCGTTCATAATTATGTAAACATGTAGCTCCTTTGTCGTCGTTCAGTCCGTCCGTCTGTCTGTCTGTCCGCATATAACAACGCAAAAACTACCCAACGGAATCGTTTGAAATTTAAAATACGTAATTATTACATAATTTTGTCGAGTTATTTCAAATTTTATCAAAATCGGATGCATAGTTCAACTAAAGGGACAATCAAGTGTTCCGTTACATTACGGTTAATGGGGAAAGATGTTTCAAATGCATTTTAATAGTGTTACACTCATTCGAACGTAATAAAATTGATATGCATGTATAAAGTACATATACATTTTGCATAATCTGTGGTGCAAAGAATATTTGTTATTGATTTACAAGGCCACACAAAAGTATTCCATTGCATAATGGTATAGGGAGAATATTGTTTGGTGCGTATTTTAATTTTAATTAACTATTTACAATTTTATGAGATTGATATATGAGAGTGAATTTTTTTAAACTTCGTTATCGTACGAACGCACCTCATTTGCTAAGCTTCACGCGCAATTCCCATTTTTTTTTCTTTGGCATCAGTACTAGAGAAAATTAAATACGCCTGATTTAATTAGAGCATTTTGATATTGCGTAACTGCTCAGAGGGCATTATTGTGTTAGCGAGCAGCCCAATTCTGTCTAAACAGCGACACGACACGACGTCAATATGTAAGGTACTATAAACTAAAACTAACTGGCAATTGCTTAAAATTGAATAAAAATAAGTAGAATTACTGGTAAATAATAAAATTACTATGATGTAACTAATTATAAAGTAGCGAATAAATTTACTGGCAAAATATAAAATTACAAAGATGTAACTAATTGTAAAGCAGTTTCTCTGTTTTGGGGAAGGGTGCCTTTCCGAGGGTCACTTTGATTGGGGGCCCTCGGTAATTGTCGACTGGCCCACCTGACCAGTTCGGGCCTGAATATAAGGTATTTCATAAACTGGCAGGTAACTTGTAATTAGAAAAGGTGAACATGAATCCAATATTAAATTCATCGTACAAACACTGCTTTATCTAGATTATATTTAGATACGGAGATAAAAATTCTGTTAATGAAAACAAATTGTGTTTTGTATCAAGTTGTTATCGTAAGTCCATTCTAAGAGAATCCATTGAAATTTATATGCGTAAAAGGTTAGTTTGTAATGGTAATGTTACTTTTTTATTCCTAAGATATGGTTAGAGTAAATCAATAAATTCGTCGTGAAAGCTTGAATCGTATGAGCCACGTTGGAAAATAGTTTTAGATCATGGTCTACTTTTAATTTTTTTCCCCCTTACAATAAAGCGTTTGTTTTCATTTACATCTCATTCTCGCGTGTCATTTGTAATAAGCGTGAAACGATTTGTATTTTTTTTATTATTATTATCATTATGATGATTGTGGTTCTTATCAGATTGGACAAAAACGAGTCAATGTTATTTGTTTTTAATATTTTTTACGACACCTCCCTCAAGTAATATGATTTTTTACTAAGATATTTATAAATGTATTTTTTAATTTTTGAGAATCATCATTGAATTGTCAAATTATTGTCATAAATATGTTTTTTTTATAATTCGTCTGCAAACTCAAGCAATTATTTGATATATAAGTAATTTAATTATTAAAAAGCCAAAGAGATATTAAGTATGCTTAAGTTAAAAAATTATAATGTTCCAATAAATTAATTTTTAAAAATTGAAGACAAACATTAATAGATTAGTAAATATTAATTCAAAAAATACATTAAATTACTTTTTTCAAAAGCCAATAAGCACAATATTGTTTAATTAAACTTAATATGTATTTAGTAAAACATTTAGTAATGTGTAAAACTAAATTAAACATACGACTTCATTCTAAAGGGCGGAGTTAAAAAAATCTTGAAACAGCGCGAAGTCGTGAAAATTTGTGACATTTCTTTATTTTCGAGCACTGAGTGAGCCATTGCTGTGTGGATAAGACATTTTAATGTTAACAAATCATTTTAAGGAGCCAGTTTGGAAAATATCCGCTACTCTATTAGGCCCTATATGATATTTACAAAACACAATGACATATAATATCGACGATTGATCAATCTATAAAATATCGATTTATTTACATTGCATAACATGAGAAAGAAATTATGTTTAATTTTTTTTTTTCAATTGCAGGCCATAAGTAAAGAAAAAGACACTATTTAATGAGGTGATTCCCATTTTTCAAATTTGCCGCTAGTCTAGCTCCGCCTTAAATACTGCATTTTCCACCCCGACCCCATTTAGTTTAATTTAATTTAATTTATTTGCTTGATATAGAAGCATCAGGGGTCATGTGGATTCCGACTGCATAATTTCGAGACACAAATTATCCAGAAGTACATGTTAAATCCTTGTTTGTAAAATAAATAAATAAATAAATAAAAATACTACAAGGTTATCAGTTTTTAACAGTTTATCGAGTACAAAATACGTTTTTAATTATATTTTAATTATTATGAAAGAAACAAAAGAAACAAAAAAAAAAATACAATTTATTATTAGATCTACAACATATCTTGATTTTATCGAAGATCAGAGAAAAATATTTCTTTAAGCACAAAAAATACTTTAATTTTAACCTCGTGACTCCCGCCGGCTGATTTTTTCACACACTAAGCTTCAGGTTTCACTGCAACAGAAGCAATATTCAAATTTGTATAATTCCACAAATAAAACCCAGTTCTGAAAAATTAAGTTAGGATTCATGCTATCAAAGATTATACACCGATACTAATAACATATTTTGTATCAGGTTGGAAAAAACATCTTTTTCTTTATTATTTTTAATAAATTACAGCGAAAACAACGTTACAATATTACCCTTTGGTTGGGCAGTCAGGGGGTTAATAATAAGAATGACGTTTTCACACTTTTGCTAAGAGGGAATTTAATATAATCCAAGCAGCAATGTCTGAGAAACGAAAAAAAGGCAAAATTAGTTTAGTTCAGTGCATTTAGCCTATGCTTACTCGATTATGCCATTTAAATTACTAAAGTCAAAATGACACATAATGGACAACAAATTAGACATAGATTTTTGGAATACAGTGGGCTCTCGTTAATTCGAATTCGTCGGGACCATAAGAAATGTTCGAACTATTCGAAGTTCGAATTATGGAAAGTATGAAATGAAAACATGCTTAATATGGAAAGAAATTAATGATTACAAAGGAATTAATGTTATAGTGTTTGTTTTAAGGCTGCGAGCGAACAGCACTAGTTTTTATTCCACTAAAAGAGCAATCAATCAATCTTTGTTTAAGAAGGGAACAAAGGTAAAACCTCTTTAAATGATTTTTGAGGGACTGACTCTACCAAATTGACAATGAAAGGGGAACTTTTATCTACCCAATCTTCAGTCGTAAAGCTGTCAATTGATTTCGAGTTCGATTTCTCTCTTGGAGTTCAAAAAAGTTCACTTTTTGCATCAAAGTGCCGACACGAAAGATCAAAAATAGCGACACCTGACCGCAAAAAGTTAGAGCCATGTGCGTGGACCTTAAGTATCTTTCGTCTGTTATCATTAGAATGTGACTTAATAATTAAATCAGAATGTATAAATACACAAAATAATTAAAAGATTAGATGCAAACTCAATGGCAGAAAAAATTGAAGCGTCACTAATGGACAGACGGGGCTTTAAGAAAGCGGATATCAAATGCATGGGATTATATGTATACTCGTTCGGAACAATTTTCACAAAAATCAAAGAAAGGAAGTTATTCAAATGATCTGAAATCAGAGCGAAAAAAAAGAAAAATGAAAAATCGGAATTCTCGTTAGTTTTAATTAAACGAAGTGGAGAGAAAATGAGTTCGAATTAATGAAAATTTTTAACGTTATTCTGCTATTGAAAATTTCGGGAATTCATGTTTACTTCGAATTAAGCGAAGATTCGAATTATCCGATTTCGAATTAACAAGAGCCAACTGTATATTGTGAACTAAGGGGAAAAAGACACCCTTTAATAAGAGACATTGAGAGAAGAAGTTAAAAATATGAAATTCCCGAGGAGATATTTTGAATATCAGAACGCATTAAACACCCCATAGACTTGACAACGACCGAGAAGAATTTCAAAACTAAGTAGCTAGCAGCCTCAACATTGTCCATGGTCTTATCGGATTTTAGCATCGAATATGGTTATGCATAAGTATCTCATTTCTAATTTTATCCCAGATTTCAGTTCTGCATGTAAATCCATTCATAGTGCATCACCTGAATTGTATGGGAATTACTTTGTTAAAATTTTCAAGATTCTCATAATGTACCGCATATAAATAAATTCTTAACTGCTTAATAATTTTTACCACTTACCGCATAATAGCGCTAGTGTTACCAAAGACCTTAGAGGGAAAGACATGAAGGCTTTGGAAACCGTAACTAACTGAAACAGTGCAAACAGCACTGCTATGAAACACGCTCAAAGGGGGAGATCCAATCGTAGGCTGGTTCATTGCATCCACCGATTCGCCAAATATTTTTCTAGTAAACCTCCTTGCGCCAACTCCCCCGCGAGAATCCAAAACGCCATTTCTTTTGGCAGTTCGTCTTGAGACTTAAAGATTGTGATAGATTTTTTAATACGATTTGTTTGTTGTGATATATTTTTTATATTGCAAATAGATAGCCGATTAACATGTACAACTGAAAAGTCTTCTGTGATGCTGAACTTGTTATAAAATAAATTTTATGTATCGAAAGTTCCACTTTAACTCGAAAACTAACATAACAACGAACAGATTCATCTATAAGTAGTCTTCTCTAACGTATTGTATGAACTTTGACCTAACTCATCTCCCTCCACGAAAAGGGATGGAGAGGGAGGGGGGCGCGCACTGCTTTCGCGGGGACCGAGGGACCGAGCCGGGCAGCGATGACCACATCATTACTCCACATTTTGATAATTATCGCTACTGGTGTTAATGCCAAAGCGCGCCAAGTGAACGCTTCTTATATTTCGCCCCTATATGCGACTTCTATTGCCTAGCTATTTGCACTTGCACTGTTTCACTGACAGCTGTGAATTTACGTTACGCCTATGGAGCCTTCATATCTTCTCCTCTAAGATCTTTGGCTCTACTGCATTAGCAATTTCACAGCGAGATCGAAGAGATCTCAGCTGTGCTCAATCCAATTTTTAAGTTCATCGCGACACGTATAGCTAAACCAGGGCAATTTTTTAATAAAAAGAAGAATTTAATAATTTCTGGTATGAGTTATAAATTAAAAAGAAAATTATAATTTTGTGTTTTTAAATAGCAAAATAATATTTATGAAGCCATTCACATTGTAATAGATTTTATATTTAATGTGGATGTATTCAGCGTTCTCGCTGTCGCTCGCCAATGCGCCAAATTGCGACTAAATTCTTCATTTGGCGAGTAGACAAGCATATGCATATATATTTAATGTACATATTTGATATACATATTTTTTATATTTGTAGCGGATAGTTGAAATTAGATTAATAACAATCGCTATCACAGTTATAAAAACTTAGGTTATTTTAGAATATATTGAAAAAATAGAAAACACATTAAAAGATTACAGATATTTTTTTTTTTTTTTTTTTTTTTTTTTTTTTTTTTTTGTACTACACGGCGAATTTATGTTGCTAATACATTTTTCATTTGGCAAATGTTTTTTATTTTTAATTAGCCAAATTACTAACGTTGGTCAAATGTCAGCGAGAACAATGGATGTATTGGAGAATAAAGGGTATATGCCGTGTATCTTCTGGATTTTTTTAGGAACGCCGTATACCCTCTTTTACTCAAGAAAGCCGTACGAGCATTCTTGGATATGTTCTCTGTTTTGAGCATATACCCTCTGCTTAGAGCGAGTAATTTTACCTCTTGAATAACCTCCTTTTTTTCACGTTTACATCATTGCTTTTTATATATATTTTTGTTACCTTTTTTTGAGTTATTCAAAAAAATATTCATTATCTATATTATTTTAAAAGTAACTAAATTTAACAACACCGAATAATATTTTAAGGATAATTTTTTATTATTTTTGCTCATTTAGTGGCTATTTATCATTTTTGCAATAAAACCGATAGAAAACGCAATCGCAATGGATCAGCATTTTTTTTTTACACGTTTCGGATACATCAGATTTATTTGTACAATATTCCTTTTCGTGCAAGGATTAAGAAAATCTTCCTTTTACAAATGATTCAGTTTCAGATCGTTTTCATATTATATTTTTTACTTTAAAATGAAGTGACATAATTAATAAAACAAGTTAACAACATTTTTCTTTTATTATTTTTTTTTATAGAATCATGATAATACAATGATATTTTATGAGTGACTATTTATACAAGCATTGCTTAAGTATAATTTATAACAGTTGAACTAATGTATAATTTATAGAAGTGACTATTTATGTAAGAAAAAAAAAGATACTATAATTTAGAACTATAATTTTCCAAGTTACGTGAGTTGAATGGAGGATGGATCAACAGGACATGGTAATTTTGGCTTGGCATTTTCACCGCTTTTTTGTATAAAATTACAGTTAAAAAAAGACTTTTTTTAAAGGTGTTTATTTTTTCAAAATTTGGTCATTCGTTTCGACAAAGAACCGCGTTCGTAACTATTCCGAGTAAGCTCATTCTGTAACTGATGATAATTTTGAGTTAGAAATAATTTTGAGTTCCTGAGGACTGTACTCTCGGGAATCTTCCTAGGACTGTTCTCAAAAGCAAACTGATCATGCCAATTCTTATAATTTAATTACCTTTATATATATATATATATATATATATATAAGCTTTTTTTAACAGCAAGCATATCTTAAAAGAAAATAACCTGTAATCATAGTTATTTTTCATGTTATTAGAAAAAAAATTGACCCCTAAAATAAAATATCAAATAACTCATTGTTTCCTGTTTTTTTTCTTTTTATTGAAACTATGCTATTAATTTTGTGGGTAATCTTACATGAATTGTTAGAAGCGGAAACAGCTATTTGGGTAAGTTCTGCATCGCTTTACTAAAAGTACTTTCCTAAATGGAATTTCTCCTTGTTTGATCCTTTCAAGACTATGCACGGTAAGCAAGGCTCCTGTCCTTTGCTGATGAAGTCCTCGCAAGCCAATTCTGTTCCTATGGGGAGGTTATTTTTTATATTATCTCGCATTTTGACATTTTTAGGTATTTTTATTTCATTTCATAGCTGAGGTACATCTAAGAATCGCCCTTTTTTTTTTCGATTTTGAATACATAAAGGTAGTTTCAGTTTCAAAATCGGTTACGAAAATAAAAAACCATTAAAAAAAAAAAGAAAAAAACAACGCGATGTTGTCAATCATCTTAGCTGTCCATCAGAGCAAAAAAAAAGTCAAAATGAAAACCAGATATAAGAAAATGACCTCCCCACAGGAAGAGCATTAGCTCGCGAGCGCTCCGTCGGCCAGGAACAGGAACTTTAAATTCATTATTCTCGTAGTAAAGTGTTACGACGATCTCCGGCACAGCGATTAGTATAAGGCGGGATAATGTGTAACTCCGCCCTAAACATATTTCCTTTTACCTTTATTGTATTTCTTTATGTGTGTAAATATTTACTTGTGATTCCGATCGCACAATTCGAAGCTAAATAAGCAAGTATGACATAGTCAACCATAAGAAATATTAATAACGCAAAATAAATGTAGGAAAAAGCAAAAGAAAAGAAAAAACAAACAAAAAAACAAACAATATTTATTGATTGAAAGATGGGTATGCTTTCAACTTTTTAAGAATATATATTATACTTTTTTACTATAACTTTTCACTGAAAGAAAACTGTAAAAAAGTTATCTAATTATAAGCCTTTATTATCCTTAAAACATATTTTAGATTCGTAAAATACAGTGCAATGCTTTTTAAGAAAAATAGGCTTTTTATAATATTCGAAAATTAGAATTTTTTTCTCGAATAATATACAGGGTGAGTCCAAATTTTTTTTACAATAACAGAGGGGTGATAGTACACATCAAGACAAACAATATTAAATAGCAGACCAAGGGTCCCAAACGTATTCCAAAGAAAATAGCCGTCATTAAAGTTTAGGGACCAAAATTTTAAATAAACATAAAACACGGAAAAATCGATCGATTGATTTGCGGTTTTCACTAAAATTATTCTTTATGTCGGCATTTTCTTGAAATTAAATAATAAAGATAAATTTCAAAAAATGCCGATAGAGGGCGCTTTAGACTTTGGAGTAAAGAACAACTATTTTTTGCCGGTATTTTTTGCATCTCATTAAATGTTTTCGTAAGCTTAGACTCAAACTTACTTTTTGAGCTAAAAATCTGAAAGTGGGAGTGGTTAAATAGCACAAACTGAACTGTGTTCTGAGGGTTCAAATTTCAAATGATTATAAAAAACGGAAAAATTGGTTCATTGATTTGCGGTTTTCACAAGAACTATTTTTTATGTCGGTATTTTCTTAAAAATAAATTATAAAGATAAATTTCAAAAAATACCGATAGAGGGCGCTTTAGACTTTGGAGTAAGGAACAACTCTTTTTTGACGTTATTTTTTGCATCTTATTAAATGATTTCGTAAGCTTGTACTTAAACTTAAATTTTGAGCTCAAGATCTGAATAGTTGGGAGTGTTTAACTAGACAAACTAAACTGTGCTCAGAGGGTTCAAATTTCAAATGATTATAAAAAACGGAAAAATTGGTCGATTCGTTTGCGGTTTTCGCTGAAACTAATTTTTATATGAGCATTTTCTTGAAAATAAATTTTAAAGATAATTTTCACGAAATGCCAATAGAGGGCGCTATAGACTTTGGAGTAGCGTACAACTATTTTTAACTGTTATTTTTTTAATCTCATTAAATGCTTTCAAATGCATAAACTTAAATTTTAGGCTCAAATTCTGAATCGTTGGCAGTGTTTAAGTAGCAAAAAATTGAATTGTGTTCGAGGAGGGGGAGGATTAAATTTGAACTCCTGAAGACACTTCAATTTGCGCTACTTAACTACTCCTGATTATTCAGATTTTGGCTCAAAATTTCAGTTTAAATCTAAGCTTCCGAAAACATTTAATAAGTTTTTGCAAGCATTTAATTAGAACAAAAAAATAATGGTTAAAATTAATTGTTGGTTACTATGAAGTTTAAGGCGCTCTCTAATGAAATTTTTAAAAATTTATCTTTAAAATTTATTTTCAAGAAGATACTGACTTAAAGAATAGTTTTATTTTAAACCGCAAACGAATCAACAAATTTTTCCATTTTCTATAATTATTTTAAATTTGAACACCCCCCCCCCCCTTTATACACAGTTCAGTTTGTGCTACTTAACTACTCCCTACTATTCAGATTTTGAGCTCAAAATTTAAGTTTAAGTCTAAGCTTCCGAAAACATTCAATGAAATGCAAAAAGCAACGGCAAACTCGTTACTCCCAAGTCTAAAGCGCCCTCTATCAGTATTTTTTGAAATTTATCTTTATAATTTATTCATAAGAAAATACCGACATAAAGAATAGTTTTAGAGAAAACCGCAAATCAATGAACCAAATTTTCCGTTTTTTTTATAATCATTTGAAATTTGAACCCTCTGAACACAATTCAGTTTGTGCTACTTAACCACACCCACTTTCAGATTTTGAGCTCAAAATTTAAGTTTGAGTCTAAGCTTATGAAAACATTTAATAAGATGCAAAAAATACCGGCAAAAAATAGTTGTTCGTTACTTCAAAGTCTAAAACGCCCTCTATCGGCAATTTTTTGAAATTTATCTTTATAATTTAATTTTAAGAAAATGCCGACATAAAGAATAATTTTAGTGAAAACCGCAAATCAACCGACCGATTTTTCCGTTTTTTATGTTTATTTGAAATTGTGGTCCCTAAACTTTAATGGCGGCTATCTCCTTTGGAAAACGTTTGGGACCCTTGGTCTCCTATTTAATATTGTTTGTCTTGATGTGTACTATCACCCCTCTTTTAATGTAAAAAAAAAAAAAAAAAAATTGGAATCACCCTGTATATAATTTACATCTGCATTCAAATCATATGGGAAAGATTCTCCGCGTACCTTATATAGCTAGAATTTCTTCACCTTTATTATTATTATTAATATTATTATTATCATTAATTTAATAAATACGAATAATATTAATCGCAATAGGCAGAGTTTAAATAAATAAATAAATAAATAAGTGAAAAACAGTTTTTGCGGAACGAAAGATGGGAATGCTTTTAAATTTTAAGACTATATAAAATACTTTTTCCATAATTTTTCACTGAAAAAGAAACTGTAAACAAAGTTATGAAATTATAAGACTTTATTATCCTTAAAACATATTTTCAATTCGTAAAATACGGTGCAATGATTTTTAAGAAAAGTGTCTTTTTGTAATATTCAAAAAATAGATTTTTTCACTCAAATAATATATATAATTTTGGTACATTTGTTTTCAAATCATATGGGTAAGATGCTCCGCGTACTTTATTTAGCCAGATTTTCTGCACATTTCTTTTTTTTTTTTTTTTTTTTTGAATGAAAACGTATTATAATCACAATAGGCGAAGTTTAAATAAATACATAAATAAATAAAAAACAGTTTTTACTGATTGAAAGGTGGGTATGCTTTTAACTATTTAACAATATATATTTTATCCTTTTTTATCATATTTTTTCACTGAAAAAACTATAAACAAAGCTAACAAACAATAATTCTCTATTATCTTTAAAACACACTTTAAATTAATAAAATACCATGCAATGATTTTTATGAAAATATGCTTTTTGTAATATTAAAAAAAAAAAGTTTTTTTTTTTTTCACACAAATAACATGTATAATTTACATCTGTATTCAAACAATATTGCTAAGATCCTCCACGTACTTTATATGGCTATATTTTCTGCACTTTTTTTTTTTTTTTTTTTTTTTTTTTTGAATGTATACGTATTATAATCACAATAGGCGGAGTTTAAATAAATACATAAATAAATAAAAAATAGTTTTTACTGATTGAAAAATGGGTATGCTTTTAACATTTTAATATATATTATCCTTTTTTTTTTTCATAATTTTTCACTGAAAAAAACTATAAACAAAGCTATCAAACAATAAGTCTCTATTATCTTTAAAACATACTTTAAATTCCTAAAATACGGTGCAATGATTTTTAAGAAAATAGGCTTTTTGTAATATTCAAAAAATAGATTTTTTTCACTCAAATAATATATATAATTTACATCTGTTTTCAAATTATATGGGTAATCTGCCCCGCGTACTTTATGTAACTAAATTTTCTGCACCCCCTTTTTTTTTATGGATACGTATTATAATCACAATAGGCGGAGTTTAAATAAATACATAAATAAATAAAAAATAGTTTTTACTGATTGAAAGATGGTTATGTTTTAACTTTTTAAGAATATATATTATTTTTTTTCATAATTTTTCACTAATATAAAAACTGTAAACAAGGCTGTCAAATAATAAGTCTCTATTATCTTTAAAGCATACTTTAAATTTCTAAAATATGGTGCAATGATTTTTAAGAAAATAGACTTTTGTAATATTCAAAAATAGATTTTTTCACTCAAATAATACAGATAATTTACATCTATATTCAAATGATATGGGTAAGATGCTCCATTTGTTTTATATAGCTAGATTTTCTGTACTGTTTTTTTTTCTTTTGAATGAATATGTATTATAATCACAATAGGCGGAGTTTAAATAAATACATAAATAAATAAAAAACTGTTTTACTGATTGAAAGATGGGTATGTTTTTAACTTTTTAAGAATATATATTATCCTTTTTTTCATAATTTTCCACTGCAAAGAAACTGTAAACAAAGCTATCAAATAATAAGTCTCTATTATCTTTAAAACATACTTTAAATTCCTAAAGTACGTGCAATGATTTCTAACAAAATAGGCTTTTTTGTAATATTAAAAAAAAAAAAAAAAAAAAAAAACAGATTTTTTCGCTCACATAATATATATAATTTACATATGTATTCAAATGATATTGTAAGATGCACTTTTTTTAAATAAATACGTATTATAATTACAATAAGTACGTTAAAAAACTACTTTTTCCCTAGATCTTGAAAAAGTACTATCACTCTTGTTGAGGATTTCCTAGAACTGAGAAAGAATTTCCAAAATCTTCAAATAAACTTGAATTTGGCCCAGATCTAGAGATTTTCCCCTTGATTTCAGAATCATGGGTGCAAGAAGTTTAGTCAAGACTGAAATCTTTTCTAAGTGTTAGAAATAACTAAATAAAAAGGGCTTAGAAAATTTCTAAGCCTTGCTTTACGGCTAAAAGTTGATTCTTTACAGTAAAAGAAAGTGATTTTATGTTCTTGGTAGTAAAACTGCTATTATAATATACTGTGATAAATGTAACATGTTTATGAATTAACATGGAAGTAGGAAGTAAAAGGACAGGATAAATGGATTTCAAGCAACTGTTGGGTTAAAGGGTGATGAGGAAGGATCGGAAGTAATAATCTCGTACTTTTATTTCGTTTATCTGAATTCTATACAGTTAATAAATGATGACCACCTGGACATACATTTGTTAATTAAATATATAAAGTAGAATTTAGAATTAGTCAAAAACCTATTCAAGACTGAAGGTCTTGCGCCCATGTTCAGAATTCCGTAAACGCATATTATATACAGCCTCGATTTATCCGCGCAATTGGGTGGCAAGTTCAGCGCGGATAACAAAATTCGCGGATAAACTGAAAAATAGAATGCAAACACGAAAAATAAAATTTTCAACATAAAACTGTGTTTTATTGTACATACATGTCTACAGTACTACAAAAACATTCGCTCTACGTCTAAATCACTAAAATGAAGAAGAGCAAACAAACAAACAAGCAAATATATATATATATGCAACATACCGTAAAAAATTGTTGAGTTACATCTTTCTAAAATAATCAGTCACTTGTGTTTGCTTCTTGCTTTGAAAACACCTTTTCTTTATTCTAAATTGTATTTTCCTTAACATGAGTTTTCTGCCAGCTGTGCCTCGTCGTTTTGTCCCTCTAAATATTAAAGCAACCCGACTACGTGCTCCAAAGCAGTTTCATGTGTCATCTGCACAGGTGCATCGTTTTCTTCACTTTCACTTTGTTCTTCTTCGTTCTCGTTCACTCCCATTACTTTCTTCGTTATCTCTATGTCAGTCAGTCGTTCAAACCCGGACTCATTTGCGTCGCATTCCAGCCACTCTTCTATGTTTTCTTTGTCGACGTTCTCACCTCCCGGAACGGATGTCACTAGGTCAACAAGTGTAGTGGTCTGCATTACTTCATTCTCTTTTTCACAAATGTTTTGGTTGACATTTGTTTTGATACTCGGAAGGATTTTTCTCCATGATTTAACAAGGGTTGAGGATTTTATGCAATCCCATGCAGACGCAATATCATAAATACTATCCAATATTGTATAATTCTGCCAATATTCTTTGAGATCGCAGCCTTCCTCGATTTTTCACAGTAACAATTTTGTCCTGTATATTCTCTTCATGGTTGCAATGATTCCCTGGTTCATAGGTTGAATGAGTGCAGTAACATTTGGAGGCAAAAACTTTGCGAACATTTGCCCGTCAAAAGATTTAAGGACATTAGCAACTGGATTTGAAGGCTCATTGTCAATTAACAAAACAGCCTTATTTGGCAAATTTTTTGAGTAAAGATGTTTACGTACTTGAGGCACAAAAATTTCTTCAAACCAATTTTGAAAAATCTGCCGGTTCATCCAACCCTTATTTTGGTTGAAATAATCAACTGGTAAATTTTCTGCTCTTGAACCCTTGAAAGACCTCTGTTTCTTAGATTTACCTATTACAAAAAGCTTAAGTTTGTGACTTCCCGCAGCATTGCTGCATGGCAAGATTGTAATCCTTTCCTTGCTACTTTTGTGACTTGATGCATGATGTTCACTTTCAAATGCTAAAGTACGAGTGGGAAGACACTTCCAAAAAGTTCTGATTCACCAGCATTATATATTTGATCATATGATAAATCCTCAGATAATATAAACTCTTCAAAATCACGTTGAAAATCATCAGCTGCTTGTTGATTACCACTCAGCTTCTCTCCGTGTAGACCAATCTCTCTAATTTCATGACGTTTTTTAAAACGATGTAACCAACCGGATGAGGCATCAAAATTTCCTTCCATGCCTAACAAATCAAAAAAGATTTTTGCTTTAGTTGCATTGGTAGGACCAGACACAGGGATGCCTTCACTTCGCACCAGAGCTAACCACTCCGCTAATGCCGAGTCAAGTTCATGATAGGTGGATTTCTTCATTGTTTTTCGTTTTAACATCCCAGAAGCACTTTCAGACACTGATGCAAAGGCCAACAGTTTGTCTTTTTGTTTTAAAACATTTCGCACGGTTGTTTCTCCGATTCCGTAATCCAAACACATCTGCTTTCTTGAAGCGCCTTTTTCTATTTTAGAAATCATTTCAAGTTTTTGTTCAATCGTTAACACAAGCTTTTTTCGTTTTTCAGCCATTATTTATAAAGCCGTATTTCAGCCGTAATTTCAGGAGCTAACGAAAATTTAAACTTAAGCACTGAACGTAAAACACGTCTAATCAATCACTAAGCACGCTTACTGACAACTGAGGCCGCTGGCAAGCCGAGAGAAAAACTGGCGTCCCTACGGAGGAACGAAAAGTGGGAAAGTCCACTTTTTAATTAGGGTGATGTATACGAGTGAAGTCATGTGTTGAAACAATTGCGGTTTGTTTCAAATTTTGTTCTAAGCCACTTCAGAGTGAAAGCTATGTGGTATGTCATTTGTCTCCAATGCGGTAATTCATGAGATATAATCCAGGTGACGAAGTATTTGAAAAAAATAATGCAATTTTTTATATTTATATGTTTTAGTATTTATTTATTTTTTTTATGTTTAAATGAAATACAAAGTTTTTATTTTTGAAAAAAAAAAGTTAAAAAATCATTTTAATTAAAAAATATATTTCTTGATCATTGTGCATTTATTATAATAATGATTCATTTAGTTAAATTGTAAAAAAAAAAAAAAAAAAAAAAAAAAAAAGTTTGAATTAAAAAACACGAATTTTCTATTTTTAAAATTTATTTAAGTTAAAAAATCATTTTTTTATTCATTGACCGGAGATGTATTGTTATTTTTATGCAATGTTGGTTTTTTCTGTAAATGATCTGTTACATTTAATGAAGAAGCTTTGAGAAAAAAGCCGTTATTTTATTTTTTGAATCACTCCTAATGTGATGCGAACATCGATAACAATTGGAATATAAAATAATGAATTCTGTCCATAGATGTCAGCACTTATGCTCATCACCTCAATTAAAAAGTGTATTTACCGAAATTTCGTACTTCCATAGAAAACCATCTAGAAATGAGACACTTGTGAGAGTAAATATAAACGTTGTCCTCTATAACGTGATCTTTACCGAGTAGACTGGCTTTCTGGCGTCGTCAAGGTGAGTGATCAGATAATGTACACGCTACATAATTTTCTAGCTTTGGGGGGTCTATTAAAATTGCCTTGCTGTTAAAAAAAACGTCCCAGATTATCCGTTTGCGGATAATAGGGGCTATACTGCAACTGCATTAGCAATTATACAGCGAGATCGAAAAGATCTCAGCTGTGGTCTAATCCAACTTTCAAAAAACACCACACTTGTAGCTGCTAAACTAGGGCAAATTATTAATAATAAGAAGTATTTTATAATTTCCGGGATGAGTTATAAATTAAAAAGAAAATTATAATTTTGTGTTTTTAAACAGTAAAATAATATTTATGAAGCCATTCACATTGTAATAGATTTCATATTTAATCTGGATGTATTCAGTGTGTTCTCGCTGTCGCTCGCCAATGCGCGAAATTGCGACTAAATTCTTCATTTGGCGAGTAAAGAAGCATATGCATATATATTTAATATATACATATTTTTTATATTTGTAGCAAATAGTTGAAATTAGATTAATAACAATCGCTATCACAGTTATAAAAACTTAGGTTATTCTAGAACATATTGAAAAAATGAAAAACACATTAAAAAATTACGGTTTTTTTTTTTTTTTTTTTTTTTTTTTTTTTTTACTACATGGCGCATTTATGTTGCTAATACTTTTTTCATTTGGCGAATGTTTTTTATTTTTAATTAGCCAAATTACTAACGTTGGTCAAATGTCAGCGAGAATAATGGATGTATTGGAGAATATAAAAGAGTATATGCCGTGTATCTTCTGGATTTTTTTAGGAACGCCGTATACCCTCTTTTTCTCAAGAAAGCCGTACGAGCATTCTTGGATATGTTCTCTGTTTTAAGCGTATACCCTCTGCTTAGAGCGAATAATTTTACCTCTTGCATAACCTCCTTTTTTATCACGTTTACACCATTGCTTTTTATATATTTTTTGTTACCTTTTTTTGAGTTATTCAAAAAAATATATTCATTATCTATTTTATTTTAAAAGTAACAAAATTTAACAAAACCGAATAATATTTTAAGGATAATTTTTTATTATTTTTGCTCATTTAGTGGCTATTTATCATTTTTGCAATAAAACCGATAGAAAACGCAATCGCAATGGATCAGCATTTTTTTTACACGTTTCGGATACATCAGATTTATTTGTACAATATTCCTTTTCGTGCAAGGATTAAGAAAATCTTCCTTTTACAAATGATTCAGTTTCAGATCGTTTTCATATTATATTTTTTACTTTAAAATGAAGTGACATAATTAATAAAACAAGTTAACAACATTTTTCTTTTATTAATTTTTTTTTATAGAATCATGATAATACAATGATATTTTATGAGTGACTATTTATACAAGCATTGCTTAAGTATAATTTATAACAGTTGAACTAATGTATAATTTATAGAAGTGACTATTTATGTAAGAAAAAAAAAAGATACTATAATTTAGAACTATAATTTTCTAAGTTACGTGAGTTGAATGGAGGATGGATCAACAGGACATGGTAATTTTGGCTTGGCATTTTCACCGCTTTTTTGTATAAAATTACAGTTAAAAAAAGACTTTTTTTAAAGGTGTTTATTTTTTCAAAATTTGGTCATTCGTTTCGACAAAGAACCGCGTTCGTAACTATTCCGAGTAAGCTCATTCTGTAACTGATGATAATTTTGAGCTAGAAATAATTTTGAGTTCCTGAGGACTGTACTCTCGGGAATCTTCCTAGGACTGTTCTCAAAAGCAAACTGATCATGCCAATTCTTATAATTTAATTATCTTTATATATATATATAGTGAAACCTCGTTACAACAATATTTTAGGGACCGAATAAATATATTGTTGTAGAGGGGTTATTGCTATATCGAGGGCCTACATATTTTGGGCATTTAATAAGGATTTATTTTTACTTTAAGGTATATACTACTTAAATATTTATATTTAAAAGAAAATAATTAGCGGAGTATTAATAGTAATAGTTAAATAATGCAAAATAAATTTAAATAAATTCAGAAAATGAGCCAAAAAATATGCACATACCTGAAAACTATTTTTATTGAAAATAATCTCATATTTTGGTGTGTTTATTCATCTTTTAACAAATAAGTCAACAAAAAAGGTATACATTGAGTCAACTACACGAAAATGATCTTCATTTGTCGATTAAAGGCTTGAAAAAAATGTCTGTAAGGACTTCACATATTGAAGAGCTATCTGGGATGACAATACGGATTCTGATGGGCCTGTATCATTATCATCATTATCCTCTCCTATTACCATCCTGTTGTTTTCTATCTGGTCAGTAGTTTCAAAGAGCGAATGTCTTCATCAGCATCTCCTATGAAAACCATAAGGTCGTCATCTGCTGTTTAATAGTCTTCCACGCTAATTCCAGATTTTTTGCCACTTCTTTTATCAAGTTAGGATAAAGATTTTTGGATGTTGAAACACATTCTTAATCATATGAAAGATCTCATTCAATGAAATTTCAATCACAATCAGAATTTTTATCCTTATGACAAAAACCGACCTTTTCCCAAAATTACAATTGTTTTTCTCTGTTACTTGCCACCAACTTCCAGCAATATTGTCACGTGCTTTCTTCACATTTACAGCTTTAAAAGGGTGTTCTATTGTACTTTTAAAATGTATAAGTATCGACTCTGCCGACCGTTTTCAGTAATATCCCTTAAAACAATTAATTATACCCATATCTCGAATCTTCAAAACTGAAGTACAGTTGGCAGGGGAAAAATAATGTCTACATTTTGCAATTTTGGAAATGAGGCATGAACGCAGCAATTATCCATCAACAAAACGATTTTTTTTCTTTCTCTTCTTCATTTCTTTCTGTAATTTTTGTAAATATTCAGAAAAAATTTAGAATTTATCAAAGACTTTTTATTGGCTTTATATTCCATGGAAAGATTTTTCAGGCTCTTAAAGCACCTTGGATACTATGTGTGCCTGTGCTTTTTGTACACAGAAGAACAGTAAGTTTCTGTTTCGATTTCTTCCTTCCATGACACTTTTCATTTTTGAACGCCTGTGTCTAATCGGGTAGAAGTTGGAAAAACAACCCAGGTTCATTTGCGTTAGAAACTTCTTCTGGAGCATACTTTTTATAATTTTTTTTCATCTTGTTTTGCCGCTATTCAAATGCGTCATTAATCGGGGCAGACTTTTTCTCTCCGTGAAATTCCTGGAAAATTATACCGTGACGATCCCGAAACGCATTAGCCAACCGTTACTACTTTTAAAATTTTCGTTCCTTAGCGTTACTGTAAATTTACGTGCTTCTGCACATAAGAAGGGTCCATTTATTGGAACATTTGTTGCCTTCATCTCTTGGTACCATTTTAAAACAGCAGCATCAATGTTTTCATTTGACGCAACTTTTAGTCGTATTCGCTGTGCGTTAATTGTATTTGAACTTATAATGTCTTTGATATGTTTCCTCTTCTTTGGGAACATTGTAATAGTAGATTTCGATAATCCGTATTTTTTAATTGCATCAACCTGTTTCATTCCCTCATCAATATCGCTGATAATATTCGTTTTATCTCGAAAGGATAGTTGTTTTCACTCTGCTGTCTTAACCCTTTGGGGACGAGCGACACGTGTACCTGCTATATTATAGTATACTATAGTTTTCTGGCGAAACAGAGGGTATACGGTGTTCCTTTTTAAAATCCAGAAGGTATACGGCGTATACTCCCATATACTCTTCACTACATCCCTGGTCCCCACCATCTAAATCTGAACAATAGCCAATCTTACACTATGGAGATATGTTGAAAATCAACAATGAGTTTTCTGTTAACAAAATAGAGCAAAAAAATGACAAATATGGTGAATGACAATTTTTTTCTCAGTATTTAAAAACCAAAATATCGTTATAATAGGAGAAAATAACATTGAAATTTTAAAAGAAAAATCGTATTACAGAGGTTTATTGTTCTAGAGAATATCGTGATATTGAGGGGATGTAAACATTAGTTTATATGGAAGTTCACCGGGACCAGAAAATATTATTGTAGTACAGGGAGTTATTGTTGTATCGGATATCGTTGTAGCGAGAGTTTACTGTATAAGCTTTTTTTAACAGCAAGCATATCTTTAAAAAAAAATAACCTGTAATCATAGTTATTTTTCATGTTATTAGAAAAAAAAATTGACCCCTAAAATAAAATATCAAATAACTCATTGTTTCCTGTTTTTTTCTTTTTATTGAAACTATGCTATTAATTTTGTGGGTCCTCTTACATGAATTGTTAGAAGCGGAAACAGCTATTTGGGTAAGTTCTGCATCGCTTTACTAAAAGTACTTTCCTAAATTGAATTTCTCCTTGTTTGATCCTTTCAAGACTATGCACGGTAAGCAAGGCTCCTGCCCTTGGCTGATGAAGTCCTCGCAAGCCAATTCTGTTCCTATGGGGAGGTTATTTTTTATATTATCTCGCATTTTGACATTTTTAGGTATTTTTTATTTCATTTCATAGCTGAGGTACATCTAAGAATCGCCCTTTTTTTTTCGATTTTGAATACATAAAGGTAGTTTCACTTTCAAAATCGGTTTCGAAAATGAAAAACCATTTAAAAAAAAAACGCGATGTTGGCAACCATCTTAGCTGTCCATCAGAGCAAAAAAAAAGTCAAAATGCAAACCAGATATAAGAAAATGACCTCCCCACAGGAAGAGCATTAGCTCGCGAGCGCTCCGTCGGCCAGGAACAGGAACTTTAAATTCATTATTCTCGTAGTAAAGTGTTACGACGATCTCCGGCACAGCGATTAGTATAAGGCGGGATAATGTGTAGCTCCGCCCTAAACATATTTCCTTTTACCTTTATTGTATTTCTTTATGTGTGTAAATATTTACTTGTGATACCGATCGCACAATTCGAAGCTAAATAAGCAAGTATGACATAGTCAACCATAAGAAATATTAATAACGCAAAATAAATGTAGGAAAAAGCAAAAGAAAAGAAAAAACAAACAAAAAAACAAACAATATTTATTGATTGAAAGATGGGTATGCTTTCAACTTTTTAAGAATATATATTATACTTTTTTACTATAACTTTTCACTGAAAGAAAACTGTAAAAAAGTTATCTAATTATAAGCCTTTATTATCCTTAAAACATATTTTAAATTCGTAAAATACAGTTCAATGCTTTTTAAGAAAAATAGGCTTTTTATAATATTCGAAAATTAGAATTTTTTTCTCGAATAATATACAGGGTGAGTCCAAATTTTTTTTACAATAACAGAGGGGTGATAGTACACATCAAGACAAACAATATTAAATAGCAGACCAAGGGTCCCAAACGTTTTCCAAAGGAAATAGCCGTCATTAAAGTTTAGGGACCAAAATTTTAAATAAACATAAAACACGGAAAAATCGATCGATTGATTTGCGGTTTTCACTAAAATTATTCTTTATGTCGGCATTTTCTTGAAATTAAATAATAAAGATAAATTTCAAAAAATGCCGATAGAGGGCGCTTTAGACTTTGGAGTAAAGAACAACTATTTTTTGCCGGTATTTTTTGCATCTCATTAAATGTTTTCGTAAGCTTAGACTCAAACTTAAATTTTGAGCTCAAAATCTGAAAGTGGGAGTTGTTAAATAGCACAAACTGAACTGTGTTCTGAGGGTTCAAATTTCAAATGATTATAAAAAACGGAAAAATTGGTTCATTGATTTGCGGTTTTCACAAGAACTATTTTTTATGTCGGTATTTTCTTAAAAATAAATTATAAAGATAAATTTCAAAAAATACCGATAGAGGGCGCTTTAGACTTTGGAGTAACGAACAACTCTTTTTTGGCGTTATTTTTTGCATCTTATTAAATGATTTCGTAAGCTTGTACTTAAACTTAAATTTTGAGCTCAAGATCTGAATAGTTGGGAGTGTTTAACTAGACAAACTAAACTGTGCTCAGAGGGTTCAAATTTCAAATGATTATAAAAAACGGAAAAATTGGTCGATTCGTTTGCGGTTTTCGCTGAAACTAATTTTTATATGAGCATTTTCTTGAAAATAAATTTTAAAGATAATTTTCACGAAATGCCAATAGAGGGCGCTATAGACTTTGGAGTAGCGTACAACTATTTTTAACTGTTATTTTTTTTTAATCTCATTAAATGCTTTCAAATGCATAAACTTAAATTTTAGGCTCAAAATCTGAATCGTTGGCAGTGTTTAAGTAGCAAAAAATTGAATTGTGTTCGAGGAGGGGGAGGATTAAATTTGAACTCCTGAAGACACTTCAATTTGCGCTACTTAACTACTCCTAATTATTCAGATTTTGGCTCAAAATTTCAGTTTAAATCTAAGCTTCCGAAAACATTTAATAAGTTTTTGCAAGCATTTAATTAGAACAAAAAATAATGGTTAAAATTAATTGTTGGTTACTATGAAGTTTAAGGCGCCCTCTAATGAAATTTTTAAAAATTTATCTTTAAAATTTATTTTCAAGAAGATACTGACTTAAAGAATAGTTTTATTTTAAACCGCAAACAAATCAACAAATTTTTCCATTTTCTATAATTACTTTAAATTTGAACACCCCCCCCCCCCTTTATATACAGTTCAGTTTGTGCTACTTAACTACTCCCTACTATTCAGATTTTGAGCTCAAAATTTAAGTTTAAGTCTAAGCTTCCGAAAACATTCAATGAAATGCAAAAAGCAACGGCAAACTCGTTACTCCCAAGTCTAAAGCGCCCTCTATCAGTATTTTTTGAAATTTATCTTTATAATTTATTCTTAAGAAAATACCGACATAAAGAATAGTTTTAGAGAAAACCGCAAATCAATGAACCAAATTTTCCGTTTTTTTATAATCATTTGAAATTTGAACCCTCTGAACACAATTCAGTTTGTGCTACTTAACCACTCCCACTTTCAGATTTTGAGCTCAAAATTTAAGTTTGAGTCTAAGCTTATGAAAACATTTAATAAGATGCAAAAAATACCGGCAAAAAATAGTTGTTCGTTACTTCAAAGTCTAAAACGCCCTCTATCGGCAATTTTTTGAAATTTATCTTTATAATTTAATTTTAAGAAAATGCCGACATAAAGAATAATTTTAGTGAAAACCGCAAATCAACCGACCGATTTTTCCGTTTTTTATGTTTATTTGAAATTTTGGTCCCTAAACTTTAATGGCGGCTATCTCCTTTGGAAAACGTTTGACACCCTTGGTCTCCTATTTAATATTGTTTGTCTTGATGTGTACTATCACCCCTCTTTTATTGTAAAAAAAAAAAAAAAAATTTGGAATCACCCTGTATATAATTTACATCTGCATTCAAATCATATGGGAAAGATTCTCCGCGTACCTTATATAGCTAGAATTTCTGCACCTTTATTATTATTATTAATATTATTATTATCATTAATTTAATAAATACGAATAATATTAATCACAATAGGCAGAGTTTAAATAAATAAATAAATAAATAAGTGAAAAACAGTTTTTACGGAACGAAAGATGGGAATGCTTTTAAATTTTAAGAATATATATAATACTTTTTCCATAATTTTTCACTGAAAAAGAAACTGTAAACAAAGTTATGAAATTATAAGACTTTATTATCCTTAAAACATATTTTCAATTCGTAAAATACGGTGCAATGATTTTTAAGAAAAGTGTCTTTTTGTAATATTCAAAAAATAGATTTTTTCACTCAAATAATATATATAATTTCGGTACATTTGTTTTCAAATCATATGGGTAAGATGCTCCGCGTACTTTATTTAGCTAGATTTTCTGCACATTTTTTTTTTTTTGAATGAATGAAAACGTATTATAATCACAATAGGCGAAGTTTAAATAAATACATAAATAAATAAAAAACAGTTTTTACTGATTGAAAGGTGGGTATGCTTTTAACTATTTAAGAATATATATTATCCTTTTTTATCATATTTTTTCACTGAAAAAACTATAAACAAAGCTATCAAACAATAATTCTCTATTATCTTTAGAACACACATTAAATTAATAAAATACCATGCAATGATTTTTATGAAAATATGCTTTTTGTAATATATATATATATATATATATATAAAAAAAAAAAAAAAAAAAAAAAAAAAACAGATTTTTTCGCTCACATAATATATATAATTTACAGATGTATTCAAATGATATTGTAAGATGCACTTTTTTAAATAAATACGTATTATAATTACAATAAGTACGTTAAAAAAACTACTTTTTCCCTAGATCTTGAAAAAGTACTATCACTCTTGTTGAGGATTTCCTAGAACTGAGAAAGAATTTCCAAAATCTTCAAATAAACTTGAATTTGGCCCAGATCTAGAGATTTTCCCCTTGAGTTTTTTTTTTTTTTTTTTTTTTTTTTTTCACACAAATAACATGTATAATTTACATCTGTATTCAAACAATATTGGTAAGATGCTCCACGTACTTTATATGGCTATATTTTCTGCACTTTTTTTTGAATGTATACGTATTATAATCACAATAGGAGGAGTTTAAATAAATACATAAATAAATAAAAAATAGTTTTTACTGATTGAAAAATGGGTATGCTTTTAACTTTTTAATATATATTATCCTTTTTTTTCATAATTTTTCACTGAAAAAAACTATAAACAAAGCTATCAAACAATAAGTCTCTATTATCTTTAAAACATACTTTAAATTCCTAAAATAAGGTGCAATGATTTTTAAGAAAATAGGCTTTTTGTAATATTCAAAAAATAGATTTTTTTCACTCAAATAATATATATAATTTACATCTGTTTTCAAATTATATGGGTAATCTGCCCCGCGTACTTTATGTAACTAAATTTTCTGCACCCCTTTTTTTTTTTTTTTTTTTTTTTTTTTTTTATGGATACGTATTATAATCACAATAGGCGGAGTTTAAATAAATACATAAATGAATAAAAAATAGTTTTTACTGATTGAAAGATGGTTATGTTTTAACTTTTTAAGAATATATATTATTTTTTTCATAATTTTTCACTAATAAAAAAACTGTAAACAAGGCTGTGAAATAATAAGTCTCTATTATCTTTAAAGCATACTTTAAATTTCTAAAATATGGTGCAATGATTTTTAAGAAAATAGACTTTTGTAATATTCAAAAATAGATTTTTTCACTCAAATAATACAGATAATTTACATCTATATTCAAATGATATGGGTAAGATGCTCCATTTATTTTATATAGCTAGATTTTCTGTACTGTTTTTTTTCTTTTGAATGAATATGTATTATAATCACAATAGGCGGAGTTTAAATAAATACATAAATAAATAAAAAACTGTTTTACTGATTGAAAGATGGGTATGTTTTTAATTTTTTAAGAATATATATTATCCTTTTTTTTCATAATTTTCCACTGAAAAGAAACTGTAAACAAAGCTATCAAATAATAAGTCTCTATTATCTTTAAAACATACTTTAAATTCCTAAAGTACGTGCAATGATTTCTAACAAAATAGGCTTTTTGTAATATATATATATATATATATATATATAAAAAAAAAAAAAAAAAAAAAAAAAAAAAAAAAAAAACAGATTTTTTCGCTCACATAATATATATAATTTACATCTGTGTTCAAATGATATTGGTAAGATACACTTTTTTTTAAAATAAATACGTATTATAATTACAATGAGTACGTAAAAAAAAATACTTTTTCCCTAGATCTTGAAAAAGTATTATCACTCTTGTTGAGGATTTCCTAGAACTGAGAAAGAATTTCCAAAATCTTCAAATAAACTTGAATTTGGCCCAGATCTAGAGATTTTCCCCTTGATTTCAGAATCATGGGTGCAAAAAGCCCATTTAAGTCAAGACTGAAAACTTTTCTGAGTATTAGAAAAAACTAAATGAAAAGGACTTAGAAATTTTCTAAGCCTTGCTTTACGGCTAAAAGTTGATTCTTTACAGTAAAAGAAAGTGATTTTATGTTCTTGGTAGTAATACTGCTATTATAATATACTGTGATAAATGTAACATGTTTATGAATGAACATGGAAGAAGGAAGTAAAAGGACAGGAGAAATGGATTTCAAGCAACTGTTGGGTTAAAGGGTGATGAGGAAGGATCGGAAGTAATAATCTCGTACTTTTATTTCGTTTATCTGAATTCTATACAGTTAATAAATGATGACCACCTGGACATACATTTGTTAATTAAATATATAAAGTAGAATTAGTCAAAAACCTATTCAAGACTGAAGGTCTTGCGCCCATGTTCAGAATTCCGTAAACGCATATTATATACAGCCTCGATTTATCCGCGCAATTGGGTGGCAAGGGCAGCGCGGATAACAAAATTCGCGGATAAACTGAAAAATAGAATGCAAACACGAAAAATAAAATTTTCAACATAAAACTGTGTTTTATTGTACATACATGTCTACAGTACTACAAAAACATTCGCTCTACGTCTAAATCACTAAAATGAAGAAGAGCAAACAAACAAACAAGCAAATATATATATATATGCAACATACCGTAAAAAATTGTTGAGTTACATCTTTCTAAAATAATCAGTCACTTGTGTTTGCTTCTTGCTTTGAAAACACCTTTTCTTTATTCTAAATTGTATTTTCCTTAACATGAGTTTTCTGCCAGCTGTGCCTCGTCGTTTTGTCCCTCTAAATATTAAAGCAACCCGACTACGTGCTCCAAAGCAGTTTCATGTGTCATCTGCACAGGTGCATCGTTTTCTTCACTTTCACTTTGTTCTTCTTCGTTCTCGTTCACTCCCATTACTTTCTTCGTTATCTCTATGTCAGTCAGTCGTTCAAACCCGGACTCATTTGCGTCGCATTCCAGCCACTCTTCTATGTTTTCTTTGTCGACGTTCTCACCTCCCGGAACGGATGTCACTAGGTCAACAAGTGTGGTGGTCTGCATTACTTCATTCTCTTTTTTACAAATGTTTTGGTTGACATTTGTTTTGATACTCGGAAGGATTTTTTTCCATAATTTAACAAGGGTTGAGGTTTTTATGTAATCCCATGCAGACGCAATATCATAAATACTATCCAATATTGTATAATTCTGCCAATATTCTTTGAGATTGCAGCCTTCCTCGATTTTTCACAGTAACAATTTTGTCCTGTATATTCTCCTCATGGTTGCAATGATTCCCTGGTTCATAGGTTGAATGAGTGCAGTAACATTTGGAGGCTAAAACTTTGCGAACATTTGCCCGTCAAAAGATTTAAGGACATTAGCGACTGGATGTGAAGGCGCATTGTCAATTAACAAAACAGCCTTATTTGGCAAATTTTTTGAGTCAAGATGTTTACGTACTTGAGGCACAAAAATTTCTTCAAACCAATTTTGAAAAATCTGCCGGTTCATCCAACCCTTATGTTGGTTGGAATAATCAACTGGTAAATTTTCTGCTCTTGAACCCTTGAAAGACCTCTGTTTCTTAGATTTACCTACTACAAAAAGCTTAAGTTTGTGACTTCCCGCAGCATTGCTGCATGGCAAGATTGTAATCCTTTCCTTGCTACTTTTGTGACTTGATGCATGATGTTCACTTTCAAATGCTAAAGTACGAGTGGGAAGACACTTCCAAAAAAGTTCTGATTCACCAGCATTATATATTTGATCATATGATAAATCCTCAGATAATATAAACTCTTCAAAATCACGTTGAAAATCATCAGCTGCTTGTTGATTACCACTCAGCTTCTCTCCGTGTAGACCAATCTCTCTAATTTCATGACGTTTTTTAAAACGATGTAACCAACCGGATGACGCATCAAAATTTCCTTCCATGCCTAACAAATCAAAAAAGATTTTTGCTTTAGTTGCATTGGTAGGACCAGACACAGGGATGCCTTCACTTCGCACCAGAGCTAACCACTCCGCTAATGCCGAGTCAAGTTCATGATAGGTGGATTTCTTCATTGTTTTTCGTTTTAACATCCCAGAAGCACTTTCAGACACTGATGCAAAGGCCAACAGTTTGTCTTTTTGTTTTAAAACATCTCGCACGGTTGTTTCCCCGATTCCGTAATCCAAACACATCTGCTTTCTTGAAGCGCCTTTTTCTATTTTAGAAATCATTTCAAGTTTTTGTTCAATCGTTAACACAAGCTTTTTTCGTTTTTCAGCCATTATTTATAAAGCCGTATTTCAGTCGTAATTTCAGGAGCTAACGAAAATTTAAACTTAAGCACTGAACGTAAAACTCGTCTAATCAATCACTAAGCACGCTTACTGACAACTGAGGCCGCTGGCAAGCCGAGAGAAAAACTAGCGTCTCTACGGAGGAACGAAAAGTGGGAAAGTCCACTTTTTAATTAGGGTGATGTATACGAGTGAAGTCATGTGTTGAAACAATTGCGGTTTGTTTAAAATTTTGTTCTCAGCCACTTCAGAGTGAAAGCTATGTGGTATGTCATTTGTCTCCAATGCGGTAATTCATGAGATATAATCCAGGTGACGAAGTATTTGAAAAAAATAATGCAATTTTTTATATTTATATGTTTTAGTATTTATTTATTTTTTTAATGTTTAAATGAAATACAAAGTTTTTATTTTTGAAAAAAAAAAGTTAAAAAATCATTTTAATTAAAAAATATATTTCTTGATCATTGTGCATTTATTATAATAATGATTCATTTAGTTAAATTGTAAAAAAAAAAAAAAAAAAAAAAAAAAAAAAAAAAGTTTGAATTAAAAAACACAAATTTTCTATTTTTAAAATTTATTTAAGTTAAAAAATCATTTTTTTATTCATTGACCGGAGATGTATTGTTATTTTTATGCAATGTTGGTTTTTTCTGTAAATGATCTGTTACATTTAATGAAGAAGCTTTGAGAAAAAAGCCGTTATTTTATTTTTTGAATCACTCCTAATGTGATGCGAACATCGATAACAATTGGAATATAAAATAATGAATTCTGTCCATAGATGTCAGCACTTATGCTCATCACCTCAATTAAAAAGTGTATTTACCGAAATTTCGTACTTCCATAGAAAACCATCTAGAAATGAGACACTTGTGAGAGAAAATATAAACGTTGTCCTCCATAACGTGAACTTTACCGAGTAGACTGGCTTTCTGGCGTCGTCAAGGTTAGTGATCAGATAATGTACACGCTACATAATTTTCTAGCTTTGGGGGGTCTATTAAAATTGCCTTGCTGTTAAAAAAAACGTCCCGGATTATCCGTTTGTGGATAATAGGGGCTATACTGCAACTGCATTAGCAATTATACAGCGAGATCGAAAAGATCTTAGCTGTGGTCTAATCCAACATTTAAGAAACATCCCACTTGTAACTGCTGAACTAGGGCAAATTATTAATAAAAAGAAGTATTTTATAATTTCCGGGATGAGTTATAAATTAAAAAGAAAATTATAATTTTGTGTTTTTAAACAGTAAAATAATATTTATGAAGCCATTCACATTGTAATAGATTTCATATTTAATCTGGATGTATTCAGTATTCTCGCTGTCGCTCGCCAATGCGCCAAATTGCGACTAAATTCTTCATTTGGCGAGTAAAGAAGCATATGCATATATATTTAATATATACATATTTTTTATATTTGTAGCAAATAGTTGAAATTAGATTAATAGCAATCGCTATCACAGTTATAAAAACTTAGGTTATTCTAGAACATATTGAAAAAATGAAAAACACATTAAAAAATTACAGAATTTTTTTTTTTTTTTTTTTTTTTTTTTTTTTTTTTTTTTTTTACTACATGGCGCATTTATGTTGCTAATACTTTTTTCATTTGGCGAATGTTTTTTATTTTTAATTAGCCAAATTACTAACGTTGGTCAAATGTCAGCGAGAACAATGGATGTATTGGAGAATATAAAAGAGTATATGCCGTGTATCTTCTGGATTTTTTTTAGGAACGCCGTATACCCTCTTTTTCTCAAGAAAGCCGTACGAGCATTCTTGGATATGTTCTCTGTTTTAAGCGTATACCCTCTGCTTAGAGCGAATAATTTTACCTCTTGCATAACCTCCTTTTTATCACGATTACACCATTGCTTTTTATATATTTTTTGTTACCTTTTTTTGAGTTATTCAAAAAAATATATTCTTTGTCTATATTATTTTAAAAGTAACAAAATTTAACAAAACCGAATAATATTTTAAGGATAATTTTTTATTATTTTTGCTCATTTAGTGGCTATTTATCATTTTTGCAATAAAACCGATAGAAAACGCAATCGCAATGGATCAGCATTTTTTTTTACACGTTTCGGATACATCAGATTTATTTGTACAATATTCCTTTTCGTGCAAGGATTAAGAAAATCTTCCTTTTACAAATGATTCAGTTTCAGATCGTTTTCATATTATATTTTTTACTTTAAAATGACGTGACATAATTAATAAAACAAGTTAACAACATTTTTCTTTTATTATTTTTTTTTATAGAATCATGATAATACAATGATATTTTATGAGTGACTATTTATACAAGCATTGCTTAAGTATAATTTATAACAGTTGAACTAATGTATAATTTATAGAAGAGACTATTTATGTAAGAAAAAAAAAGATACTATAATTTAGAACTATAATTTTCTAAGTTACGTGAGTTGAATGGAGGATGGATCAACAGGACATGGTAATTTTGGCTAGGCATTTTCACCGCTTTTTTGTATAAAATTATAGTTTAAAAAAAAAGACTTTTTTTAAAGGTGTTTATTTTTTCAAAATTTGGTCATTCGTTTCGACAAAGAACCGCGTTCGTAACAATTCCGAGTAAGCTCATTCTGTAATTGATGATCATTTTTGGTTAGAAATAATTTTGAGTTCCAGAGGACTGTACTCTGGGGAATCTTCCTAGGACTGTTCACAAAAGCAAACTGATCATGCCAATTCTTATAATTTAATTATCTTTATACATATATATATATATGTATATATATTGTATATATATTTGTATATATATATGTATATATAAATATATATACATATATATATGTATATATATTTATATAAAAAAGCTTTTTTTAACAGCAAGTATATATTTAAAAAAAAATTAACCTATAATCATAGTTATTTTTCATGTTATTAGAAAAAAACTGACCCCTAAAATAAAATATGAAATAACTCGTTGTTTCCTGTTTTTTTTCTTTTTATTAAAACTATGCTATTAATTTTGTGGGTCCTCTTACATGAATTGTTAAAAGCGGAAACAGCTATTTGGGTAAGTTCTGCATCGCTTTACTAAAAGTACTTTCCTAAATTGAATTTCTCCTTGTTTGATCCTTTCAAGACTATGCACGGTAAGCAAGGCTCCTGTCCTTGGCTGATGAAGTCCTCGCAAGCCAATTCTGTTCGTATGGGGAGGTTATTTTTTTATATTATCTCACATTTTGACATTATTAAGTATTTTTTATTTCATTTCATAGCTGAGGTACATCTAAGAATCGCTCATTTTTTTTCGATTTTGAATACATATATTTTTCATAAAGGTAGTTTCACCTTCAAAATCGTTTTCGAAAGTAAAAGTACCCTTTAAAAAAAAAAAAAAAAAAAAAAAAAAAAAAAACGCGATGCTGGCATGCATTTTACCTGTCCATCAGAACAAAAAAAAGTCAAAATGCAAACCAGATATAAGAAAATGACCTCCCCACAGGAAGAGCATTAGCTCGCGAGCGCTCCGTCCGCCAGCAACGGGATTTTTAAATTCATTATTCTCGTAGCAAAGTGTTACGACGATCTCTGGCACAGCGACTACTAAAAGGCGGGATAATGTGTAGCTCCGCCCTAATTATATTTCCTTTTAAATTTATTGTATTTCTTTATGTGTGTAAATATTTACTTGTGATACCGATCGCACAATTCGAAGCTAAATAAGCAAGTATGACATAGTGAACAATAAGAAATATTAATAACGTAAAATAAATGTAGGAAAAAGCAAAACAAAAGAAAAAATCAAACAAAAAACCAAACAATATTTATTGATTGAAAGATGGGTATGCTTTTAACTTTTTAAGAATATATATTATACTTTTTTACCATAATTTTTCACGGAAAGAAAACTGTAAACAAAGTTATAAAATTATAAGCCTTTATTATCCTTAAAACATATTTTAAATTCGTAAAATACAGTGCAATGTTTATTAAGAAAAATAGGCTTTTTGTAACATTCAAAAATTAGATTTTTTTTTCTCAAATAATATATATAATTTACATCTGCATAAATATCATATGGGTAAGATTCTCCGCGTACCTTATATAGCTAGAATTTCTGCACCTTTATTATTATTATTATTATTAATTTAATAAATATGCACAATAATCACAATAGGCAGAGTTTAAATAAATAAATAAATAAGTGAAAAACAGTTTTTACTGATCGAAAGATGGGAATGCTTTTAAATTTTAAGAATATATATCATCCTTTTTCAATAATTTTTCACTGAAAAAGAAACTGTAAACAAAGTCATGAAATTATAAGACTTTATTATCCTTAAAACATATTTTCAATTCGTAAAATACAGTGCAATGTTTATTAAGAAAAATAGGCTTTTTGTAACATTCAAAAATTAGATTTTTTTTCTCAAATAATATATATAATTTACATCTGCAAACAAATCATATGGGTAGGATTCTCCGCGTACCTTATATAGCTAGAATTTCTGCACCTTTATTATTATTATTATTATTTATTTAATAAATACGCATAATAATCACAATAGGCAGAGTTTAAATAAATAAATAAATAAGTGAAAAACAGTTTTTAGTGATCGAAAGATGGGAATGCTTTTAAATATTAAGAATATATATCATCCTTTTTCAATAATTTTTCACTGAAAAAGAAACCGTAAACAAAGTCATGAAATTATAAGCCTTTATTATCCTTAAAACATATTTTAAATTCGTAAAATACAGTGCAATGTTTATTAAGAAAAATAGGCTTTTTGTAACATTCAAAAATTAGATTTTTTTTTCTCAAATAATATATATAATTTACATCTGCATAAATATCATATGGGTAAGATTCTCCGCGTACCTTATATAGCTAGAATTTCTGCACCTTTATTATTATTATTATTATTATTAATTTAATAAATATGCACAATAATCACAATAGGCAGAGTTTAAATAAATAAATAAATAAGTGAAAAACAGTTTTTACTGATCGAAAGATGGGAATGCTTTTAAATTTTAAGAATATATATCATCCTTTTTCAATAATTTTTCACTGAAAAAGAAACTGTAAACAAAGTCATGAAATTATAAGACTTTATTATCCTTAAAACATATTTTCAATTCGTAAAATACAGTGCAATGTTTATTAAGAAAAATAGGCTTTTTGTAACATTCAAAAATTAGATTTTTTTTTCTCAAATAATATATATAATTTACATCTGCATACAAATCATATGGGTAAGATTCTCCGCGTACCTTATATAGCTAGAATTTCTGCACCTTTATTATTATTATTTATTTAATAAATACGCATAATAATCACAATAGGCAGAGTTTAAATAAATAAATAAATAAGTGAAAAACAGTTTTTAGTGATCGAAAGATGGGAATGCTTTTAAATTTTAAGAATATATATCATCCTTTTTCAATAATTTTTCACTGAAAAAGAAACTGTAAACAAAGTCATGAAATTATAAGACTTTATTATCCTTAAAACATATTTTCAATTCGTAAAATACAGTGCAATGTTTATTAAGAAAAATAGGCTTTTTGTAACATTCAAAAATTAGATTTTTTTTTCTCAAATAATATATATAATTTACATCTGCATACAAAATCATATGGGTAAGATTCTCCGCGTACCTTATATAGCTAGAATTTCTGCACATTTATTATTATTATTATTATTTATTTAATAAATACGCACAATAATCACAATAGGCAGAGTTTAAATAAATAAATAAATAAGTGAAAAACAGTTTTTACTGATCGAAAGATGGGAATGCTTTTAAATTTTAAGAATATATATCATCCTTTTTCAATAATTTTTCACTGAAAAAGAAACTGTAAACAAAGTCATGAAATTATAAGACTTTATTATCCTTAAAACATATTTTCAATTCGTAAAATACAGTGCAATGTTTATTAAGAAAAATAGGCTTTTTGTAACATTCAAAAATTAGATTTTTTTTTTCTCAAATAATATATATAATTTACATCTGCATACAAATCATATGGGTAAGATTCTCCGCGTACCTTATATAGCTAGAATTTCTGCACATTTATTATTATTATTATTATTAATTTAATAAATACGCATAATAATCACAATAGGCAGAGTTTAAATAAATAAATAAAAAAGTAAAAAACAGTTTTTACTGATCGAAAGATGGGAATGCTTTTAAATTTTAAGAATATATATCAACCTTTTTCAATAATTTTTCACTGAAAAAGAAACTGTAAAGTTATGAAATTATAAGACTTTATTATCCTTAAAACATATTTTCAATTCGTAAAATACGGTGCAATGATTTTTAAGAAAATAGGCTTTTTGTAACATTCAAAAATTAGATTTTTTTTTCTCAAATAATATATATAATTTACATCTGCATACAAATCATATGGGTAAGATTCTCCGCGTACCTTATATAGCTAGAATTTCTGCACATTTATTATTATTATTATTATTTATTTAATAAATACGCACAATAATCACAATAGGCAGAGTTTAAATAAATAAATAAATAAGTGAAAAACAGTTTTTACTGATCGAAAGAAGGGAATGCTTTTAAATTTTAAGAATATATATCATCCTTTTTCAATAATTTTTCACTGAAAAAGAAACTGTAAACAAAGTCATGAAATTATAAGACTTTATTATCCTTAAAACATATTTTCAATTCGTAAAATACAGTGCAATGTTTATTAAGAAAAATAGGCTTTTTGTAACATTCAAAAATTAGATTTTTTTTTCTCAAATAATATATATAATTTACATCTGCATACAAAATCATATGGGTAAGATTCTCCGCGTACCTTATATAGCTAGAATTTCTGCACATTTATTATTATTATTATTATTTATTTAATAAATACGCACAATAATCACAATAGGCAGAGTTTAAATAAATAAATAAATAAGTGAAAAACAGTTTTTACTGATCGAAAGATGGGAATGCTTTTAAATTTTAAGAATATATATCATCCTTTTTCAATAATTTTTCACTGAAAAAGAAACTGTAAACAAAGTCATGAAATTATAAGACTTTATTATCCTTAAAACATATTTTCAATTCGTAAAATACAGTGCAATGTTTATTAAGAAAAATAGGCTTTTTGTAACATTCAAAAATTAGATTTTTTTTTTCTCAAATAATATATATAATTTACATCTGCATACAAATCATATGGGTAAGATTCTCCGCGTACCTTATATAGCTAGAATTTCTGCACCTTTATTATTATTATTATTATTTATTTAATAAATACGCATAATAATCACAATAGGCAGAGTTTAAATAAATAAATAAATAAGTGAAAAACAGTTTTTAGTGATCGAAAGATGGGAATGCTTTTAAATTTTAAGAATATATATCATCCTTTTTCAATAATTTTTCACTGAAAAAGAAACTGTAAACAAAGTCATGAAATTATAAGACTTTATTATCCTTAAAACATATTTTCAATTCGTAAAATACAGTGCAATGTTTATTAAGAAAAATAGGCTTTTTGTAACATTCAAAAATTAGATTTTTTTTTCTCAAATAATATATATAATTTACATCTGCATACAAAATCATATGAGTAAGATTCTCCGCGTACCTTATATAGCTAGAATTTCTGCACATTTATTATTATTATTATTATTTATTTAATAAATACGCACAATAATCACAATAGGCAGAGTTTAAATAAATAAATAAATAAGTGAAAAACAGTTTTTACTGATCGAAAGATGGGAATGCTTTTAAATTTTAAGAATATATATCATCCTTTTTCAATAATTTTTCACTGAAAAAGAAACTGTAAACAAAGTCATGAAATTATAAGACTTTATTATCCTTAAAACATATTTTCAATTCGTAAAATACAGTGCAATGTTTATTAAGAAAAATAGGCTTTTTGTAACATTCAAAAATTAGATTTTTTTTTTCTCAAATAATATATATAATTTACATCTGCATACAAATCATATGGGTAAGATTCTCCGCGTACCTTATATAGCTAGAATTTCTGCACATTTATTATTATTATTATTATTAATTTAATAAATACGCATAATAATCACAATAGGCAGAGTTTAAATAAATAAATAAAAAAGTAAAAAACAGTTTTTACTGATCGAAAGATGGGAATGCTTTTAAATTTTAAGAATATATATCAACCTTTTTCAATAATTTTTCACTGAAAAAGAAACTGTAAAGTTATGAAATTATAAGACTTTATTATCCTTAAAACATATTTTCAATTCGTAAAATACGGTGCAATGATTTTTAAGAAAATAGGCTTTTTGTAACATTCAAAAATTAGATTTTTTTCACTAAAATAATATATATAATTTACATTTGTTTTCAAATTATATGGGTAAGCTGCTCCGCGTACTTTATGTAACTAGATTTTCTGCACTTTTTTTTTTTTTTTTTTTTTTTTAGAATGAAAACGTATTATAATCACAATAGGCGGAGTTTAAATAAATACATAAATAAATAAAAACAGTTTTTACTGATTGAAAGATGGATATGTTTTAACTTTTTAAGAATATATATTATTTTTTTCATAATTTTTCACTAATAAAAAAACTGTAAACAAAACTGTCAAATGATAAGTCTCTATTATCTTTAAAGCATACTTTAAATTTCTAAAATATGGTGCAATGATTTTTAAGAAAATAGACTTTTGTAATATTCAAAAATAGATTTTTTCACTCAAATAAAATAGATAATTTACATCGATATTCAAATGATATGGGTAAGATGCTCCACGTATTTTATATAGCTAGATTTTCTGCACTGTTTTTTTTTCTTTTGAATGAATACTTGTTAAATTCACAATAGGCGGAGTTTAAATAAATACACTGTTATCCTATACTATACTGTATTATTCCTTTTCCCATAATTTTTTATGGAAAAAAACTGTAAACAAAGCTATCAAATAATAAGCCTCTATTATCATTAAAACACACTTTAAATTCGCAAAATACATTGCAATGATTTTTAAGAAAATAGACTTTTTGTAATATTTAAAAATATACTTTTTCACTCAAATAATATATATAATTTACATCTGTTTTCAAATCATATAAGTAAGCTGCTCCGCGTACTCTATATAGATAAATTCTCTGCACTTTTTTATTTTTTTGATTGAATACGTATTATAATCACAATACGCAGAGCTAAAATAAATACACAAATAAATAAAAAGCAGGTTTTACTGATTGAAAGATGGATATGTTTTAACTTTTTAAGAATATATATATTTTTTTCATAATTTTTTTATTAATAAAAAAACCGTAAACAAAGCTGTCAAATAATAAGCCTCTATTATCATTAAAACACACTTTAAATTCGTAAAATACATTGCAATGATTTTTAAGAAAATAGACTTTTTGTAATATTTAAAAATATACTTTTTCACTCAAATAATATATATAATTTACATCTGTTTTCAAATCATATAAGTAAGCTGCTCCGCGTACTCTATATAGCTAAATTCTCTGCACTTTTTTATTTTTTTGATTGAATACGTATTATAATCACAATAGGCAGAGCTAAAATAAATACACAAATAAATAAAAAGCAGGTTTTACTGATTGAAAGATGGATATGTTTTAACTTTTTAAGAATATATATTATCCTTTCTTTCATAATTTTCCACTAAAAAAAAAGTGTAAACAAAGCTATCAAATAATAAGTCTCTATTATCTTTAAAACATACTTTAAATTCCTAATGTACGTGCAATGATTTCTAACAAAATAGGCTTTTTCTAATATTAAAAAAAAAAAAAAAAATAGATTTTTTCGCTCAAATAATATGTATAATTTACATCTGTGTTCAAATGATATTGGTAAGATACACTTTTTTTAAAAATAAATACGTATTATAATTACAATGAGTACGTAAAAAAAAATACTTTTTCCCTAGATCTTGAAAAAGTATTATCACTCTTCTTGATGATTTCCTAGAACTGAGAAAGAATTTCCAAAATCTTCAAATAAACTTGAATTTGGCCCAGATCTAGAGATTTGCCCCTTGATTTCAGAATTATGGGTGCAAGAAGTCCATTTAAGTCAAGACTGAAAACTTTTCTGAGTATTAGAAAAAACTAAATGAAGAGGACTTAGAAAATTTCTAAGCCTTGCTTTACGGCTAAAAGTTGATTCTTTACAGTAAAAGAAAGTGATTTTATGTTCTTGATAGTAAAACTGCTATTATATAATACTGTGATAAATGTAACATGTTTATGAATGAACATAGAAGAAGGAAGTAAAAGGACAGGAGAAATGGATTTCAAGCAACTGTTAGGTTAATGGGTGATGAGGAAGGATCGGAAGTAATAATCTCGTACTTTTATTTCGTTTATCTGAATTCTATACAGTTAATAAATGATCTCCACCTGGACATAGATTTGTTAATTGAGTATATAAAGTATAATTTAGAATTAGTCAAAAATCTGTTCAAGTCTGAAGGTCTTGCGCCCACGTTCAGAATTCCGTAAACGCATATTATGTACAGCCTCGATTATCCGCGCAATTGGGTGGCAAGAGCAGCGCGGATAACAAAAATCGCGGATAAACCGAAAAATAGAGTGCAAACACGAAAAATAAATTTGTTACCATAAAACTGTGTTTTATTGTACATACATGTGTACAGTACTGCAAAAACATTCGCTCTACGCCTAAATCACTAAAATAAAGAAAAGAAAAAAGAAAAAAAAATGCAACATACCGTACAAAAATTTTTGCGTTACATCTTTCTAAAATAATCAGTCACTTGTGTTTCCTTCTTGCTTTGGAAACATCTTTTCTTTATTCTAAATTGTATTTTCCGTAACATGAGATTTCTGCCAGCTGTGCCTCGTCGTTTTGTTCCTCTAAATATTGAAGCAACCCGACTACGTGCTCCAAAGCAGTTTCATGTGTCATCTGCACAGGTGCATCGTTTTCTTCACTTTCACTTTGTTCTTCTTCGTTCTCGTTCACTCACATTACCTTCTTCATTATCTCTATGTCAATCAGTCGTTCAAACCCGGACTCATTTGCGTCGCATTCCAGCCACTCTTCTATGTTTTCTTTGTCGACGTTCTCACCTCCCGGAACGGATGTCACTAGGTCTACAAGTGTAGTGGTCTGCATTACTTCATTCTTTTCTTCACAAATGTTTTGGTTGACATTTGTTTCGATTCTCGGAAAGGTTTTTCTCCATGATTTAACAAGGGTTGAGGATTTTATGTAATCCCATGCAGACGCAATATCATAAATACTATCCAATATTGTATAATTCTGCCAATATTCTTTGAGATCACAGCCTTCCTCGATTTTTAACAGTAACAATTTTGTCCTGTATATTCTCTTCATGGTTGCAATGATTGCCAGGTTCATAGGTTGAATGAGTGCAGTAACATTTGGAAGCAAAAACTTTGCGAAGATTTGCCCGTCAGAAGATTTAAGAGCATTAGCAACTGGATGTGAAGGCGCATTGTCAATTAACAAAACAGCCATGTTCACTTTCAAATGCTAAAGTACGGGTGGAAAGACAGTTCCAAAAAAGTCCTGATTCATCAGCGTTATATATTTGTTCATATGACAAATCCTCAGATAATATAAACTCTTCAAAGTCACGTTGAAATTCATCAGCTGCTTGTTGATCACCACTCAGCTTCTCTCCGTGTAGACCAATCTCTCTAATTCCATGGCGTTTTTTAAAACGATGTAACCAACCGAATGACGCATCAAAATTTCCTTCCATGCCTAAAAAAATCAAAAAAGATTTTTGCTTTAGTTGCAATGGTAGGACCAGACACAGGGATGCCTTCACTTCGCACCTGAGCTTACCACCCCGCTAATGCCGAGTCAGGTTCATGATAGGTGGATTTCTTCATTGTTTTTCGTTTTTTCACCCCAGAAGCACTTTCAGACACTGATGCAAAGGCCAACCGTTTGTCTTTTTGTTTTAAAACGTCTCGCACGGTTGTTTCCCTGATTCCGTAATCCAAACACATCTGCTTTCTTGAAGCGCCTTTTTCTATTTTAGAAATCATTTCAAGTTTTTTGTGCAATCGTTAATACAATCTTTTTTCGTTTTTCAGCCATTATTTATAAAGCCGTATTTCAGCCGTAATTTCAGGAGCTAACGAAAATTTAAACTTAAGCACTGAACATAAAACACGTCTAATCACTAAGCACGCTTACTGACAACTGAGGCCGCTGGCAATCCGAGAGAAAAATTAGCGTCCCTACGGAGGAACGAAAAATTGGAAAGTCCACTTTTTAATTAGGGTGATGTGTATGAGTGGAGTCATGTGTTGAAACAATTGCTGTTTGTTTCAAATTTTGTTCTAAGCTACTTCAGAGTGAAAGCTATGTGGTATGTCATTTGCCTCCAATGCGGTAACTTATGAGATATAATCCAGGTGACGAAGTATTTGAAAAAATAATGAAAATTTTTATATTTATATGTTTTAGTATTTATTGATTTTTTTAATGTTTGAATGAAATACAAAGTTTTTATTTTTGAAAAAACAAGTTAAAAAATCATTTTAATTAAAAAATATATTTCTTGATCATTGTGCATTTATTATACTAATGATTCATTTAGTTAAATTGTAAAAAAAAAATAGTTTGAATTAAAAAACACAAAGTTTCTATTTTTAAAATTTATTTAAGTTAAAAAATCATTTTTTTTTATTCATTTAGCGGAGATGTATTGTCTTTTTTATGCAATGTTGGTTTTTTTCTGTAAATGATCTGTTACATTTAATGAAGAAGATTTGAGAAAAAAGCCGTTATTTTATTTTTTGAATCACTCCTAATGCGATGCGAACATCAATAACAATTGGAATATAAAATAATCAATTCTGTCCATAGATGTCTCCACTTATGCACATCACAACAATTAAAAAGTGTATTTACCGAAATTTCGTACTTCCGTACAATAACCATCTAGAAATGAGACACTTGTGTGAGAAGACATAATCGTTGTCCTCCATAACGTGAACTTTACAGAGTAGACTGGCTTTCTGGCGTCGTCAAGGTGAGTGATCAGAGAATGTACACGCTACATAACTTTCTTGAAGACATTATGTAAAGAAGAGCTACTGTAGTAGAAAATCCCCTGCACATAGCATAGGTCATTATTAATTAGAGTTGGCCGAGGAGTCGAGGAGTCGACTCTAAATCTCGACTCCTTACAAGTGAATCGAACTATCGACTCCTATCTGGCTAACGGAGTCGACTCAAAAGAGTCGAACTTTCATTTCAACTCACTTTGGGATTCGGAGTCGAAGAGTCGAAAAGTCAACTCACTCATTCAAAGAGTGGTTGGACCAGTTTAACAGAGTGTCGGACTTGGAGAGTCGAGAGTTGAAGATTGGGTGGTCGACTCTTCGATTCTTCGACTCCTTGAAAACCACTCTTTCGACTCGGTATCAGATTTCGACTCTTCGAATCCGCGCTGGGCTTTTTAGCAAAAAACAAATGTCTTGGTTTGACTTTATATTGCGTTGGGGATTTTGGGAAAAGCGGAGGAGGAAGATACCGAATGAATGAAAAGAGTGGGAGGGGCAGAGAAAAAAGGGCGTTCTGCTGGTTATTTCTGAAAAGATTAATTGAATTTATGGAAAAAGGGGCGTTCAGCAGGATATTTCTGGGAAGATTAATTGAATTTATGATAAGCTTGTGCCGATTTCCGTATTGAGGAAAGATCGAACGATCAAACAAAGCAGATATTATGTTTGTATTTTTTGCTAAAAGAAAATAGAACTGGTTAGCGAAATATTTTCATCTGCCTTTATCTGATGCAATATAGAAAAAAAAAGTTGAAGAGAGAGAAATAAAATTTTACTTTAATAGCAAATTGTTTAAAAAACAGTGTTAAATTAAGACACATTTTTTTTCGAGATGAGATTTCTGTGGGTGTAGGTGGATGTTATAAAGAATTTTGGGTGGGGTAAAGACTGCACTCTTTTATCATTTAAAACACAAAATGCCTGATATTTCAGGGAGGGGGGGGATCTCATTGTTCCGCGGGAATGCCTGACCCCCGAGCCACTTTCCGAATTCACCACTGCTAAAAAATTTTTATGAGTTTATTTTATGATTGATGTATTTTAGATAAAGTGTTGTCCTTCATTTGATTACGAATATATTCTTTTAATATATATAAATATATATATTTTTTATAAATTATAAATGTTTGCAGATAATGTAAAAATGGATATAATTTTCATATAATTTTTAGATGGTCGATTTTTTTAAATATTCCTTTTTTTAAACCAGATTCGGATAATATTTCCTGTTTATTTTATTTTATATATTTTAATTTTATTTATTTATTTATTTATTTATTTATTTTTTTGGTAGCGCAAGTAAGTTCTGAGTGTCAATCGGGGGGAGAGGGGATCACAATGTCTTAGCTGCGAAATTTTACGCTTATTTTTTACAGTTATTTTTTATGAAGGGAATTTGCTTGTTTTCCTAAAATTCCGATGATTTTAAAATACTTTTTTTTATTTATTATTATTATTTTTTAAATAGTGGCAGGATAAAAACATAAAACCTGGCAGTTATTCAGTATATTATCATGATTTTATAAATAGAATTTCAAAAGGAAATCAATTATAAAAACTGTAAATATGAGGGAAAAATTAAAAAATTAGTCTTTCCGCCGCTTTTTTTATGATCGCATAAGGGGTAAATTATGCCCCAGACACTGAACATTTTGATAGATTTGTAAAATGACATCTAATAAAATTACAGAAAACTTGCAAATATTCATAATTTATTTAGAGGAGCACACAGGTCCAACCAGGCCCGGTACAAGCGTAAGCTACCCCAGGCTAATGTAAAATAAAAAGTTCTATCCGGTCCCGACCCGTATGAATAAATAAATTAATAAACTTACCCGGCCCGGTTCAATTTCTACAAAAAAATCCAATTTTTATAGCATACAATAATTTTCTTAAGAATATTTTATGCACATTCATGAGCAATATTTTAGTTTAGTATGTATTCGCAAGACAGAAAATACACAATAGCAACAGCAATGTTATCGTTTACTTAGATTTTTAGACTCTTCAACATTCGTTAAAAAAAAATGTAATTTGAAATAAAAGAAAAAAAAAAGAGGGTTAAAAATGTCGTAGCTTTTAAAGCTGTATAATACAAAGTAGATTTCTGAAAATATTTCTCTGAATTTATTAAATCTGTTCTTAAATTCAAAAAAGCTACTTTCTTACATATTTCTGAATTCATTTTTAGTTGAAAAAAAAAAAAAAAAAAAAACTCGTAAAATTGAAAAGTTTTCTTATTCAGAAATTATGTAATTGATTGGCGCTTTCCAATTTTTGGAAAATACATTAGAAAATTACTCTTAAAATCAAAGTTTATATTGCAAGGAAAAAGAGAAAAACCTGTCGTTTCATGACAAGAATACATTTTTTCTTCATATGTAATGTATTTATTAAAAAATGGAAATGCTGTTTGATTTTTCATCTCCTCTATAGCTGCCTGTCAATTTTTAAAGTTCTAAATAAAAATGTATCAGAAATTATGTGAATGCTGAGTTTTTTTTTCTAGAATTGAATCTTAAATTTTCTAATATCTCTTCACCTCTTCAAACACACTACAACAGCTCCGTTTTTTCTTTTTCGTATTTAGTTTGATTAGCAGTTCATTTATTAAACAAATGGAAAACGTTATTTGATTCGAAATCCCCTCAATAGTCAGGCTATCAATTTTATAATTGTACATTAAAACATGCTGACATTGCCCTGTAATATAAAGCTTATGTGAAACGAAAAATGCAATTTTCTGCAAAACAATGAGACTCAGGATAATCGCTACTATTTTCGAGCAAAATTCGAATAAACTACTGTTGTCCCCTTTTTTTCATAATTTTAGTTTTAATAAATTCAGAAATAGACTTGACCGGATGATACGATATCTTTCCAACATAACCAACACGACATATATGTAAACGCACACATATTTAAAAAAATTTTAAAAATCAATTAACTTAATTTGTACTAAGATTTCTCTTTTTTTTTGGGGGGGGGGTATATTTGTGAATAACTAATAATTTAAAAATATAAGAACATAATGAATTTAAAGTATCCGTTTTAAATTTTTAAGTAAAGAACCCCCCCCCCCCATAAAAAAAGAAGGGAAAAAAAGGAAAGAAAAAAGTCTAATAATTTTAAACGCTGTGATTGCCGGATCCTGGCTCGAAGCTCCGGCCTATTTTTAGCGGCACTCGGGTCGGGCCTTACTTTATTTTACAACTTCGGATTGGGCCTTGTCATTGCATTCTCCCAAGCCGAGCTTGAGACTTACTTTTTACTAAAAGACTGGTTCAGGTCTAACCTTTTTCCCCTCGTAGCGATCGGAAGGGAACTCGTCTATAGCGAATTTTTATTTAATGTTATTCCGTCTTGGAGGATTTTACTTTGTAGCATTTTTAAAATTTTTAAACCTCTAATGCGTAGAATAGCACATAATATGTGGATTAACAATATTAATATCAACTGAAACATTTACATACAAATTAAACATTAATTAAAAAATGAATATCATAGCATAGGGTTCTTCTTTAAAAATAAAGATTACAAACATAAAAAAAAAATCTAAAATATTAATTTTTGATTAGAACTTCTCAAACGGAAAAATCCATGTTTTCTACAAATTTAACTATGCCGGATCAGGCTAAGAAGAAGATTTTAACTTTTTTCTTGTCGGGTTAATAACTGTTCTGTACGAAGCAAGTTGGCCGAACATTTATGTTTTTTACTAACCAGGTCATTATTTTTTATACGTTCTGGGCCGGTACAGGACTGAAAATTTCGGCTATTGCCACAAAAATATATCTTTTATCTAAAAACTAAAGCAAAATAATTCGAGCATACATTTAAAAATTCTCTCTTGTGCAATATACGTGATAAAAGACATAAAATTGCGTCATTTTTACAACCAACCAACCAATCGTAAGTGAGTCGGGAGTCGACTCCTCAAGATGAATCGAAATGCCCAACCCTACTTTGGACAAGATTACACGACACGCCTAATTGCTATCTTAACTGTTTAATTTTCTACCACTGCTACCTGGAATGGCGCTAGTGGTACGTTAAAGTCGAAATTAAATGAAGGTTGGTTGCAAAAAAGTTAAGAATAATATAAAAAACTTCTCTTTTAAATATTTCTGACTCAAGTCAAATAAACAAATATGTATTTTTATAATTATTTATATGTCTCAGGTAAGTAAAATTATCTCTTTCAAAAACTAAATATTCTCCTCAAATGCGCTTTGTATGCGAACTTTTAATATTCTGTCAATATGTTTTAATTTGGAATCATTCTAGCGAAAATTTTTCACAGCAATCTCTATAATTTGTGTAAATTTTTTTAAATGAATAACTATATATTTTTACAAAAAAAAATTATGTAGGCATTTGTTTTCAGTGCTAATTTCAAGGTTTCCGTCAAGATCAGATGATCCCCGACAAAAAATTATAGAAATGGGCGGAACTTCAGAACTTTCCCTCTTTTCGGTCAATATTACGAACTTCGTCAGATGTGCTGAATGAAAATCGAAGACTGGGGTCTTATTTCTAGCACTTAATTAGGTTTTAAACACGAAAGGATAGCTTTTCATATGGTAATTTTAATATAATGCGTCAACGTATTTTAATATGGAATCCATTTAGTGAAATTTTTCGATTACAATTTCTGTAAATTTATACGCATATTGTCCAAAAAAAATATTTCCCGCAGCAATCTTTATACATTCTTTTATAATAATTTTAAAATAAATAACTGTAGATTGTTACGGAAATTTTTTATTTAGACATTTGTTTTCTGAACAAATTTCACGGTTTTCGTCACCATCAGATGATCCTCGACAGGCGGATTTTCAGAATGTCGACACTTTAGCTTGGAGTTAGTTAAAATTATCCTACAAACATTTTTATGCTTTGTGGAATTTAGATTTATCTAATTTAGGCATTCAGATTTAATTTTAACTATTCAAATTATAACCACTTTCTACCTATACGGGCAGCAGTGGTAAGTCAAGATTATGTGTTTATTAACCATCTCGCATTTGATAAACAGGCAGATAACTTGGAATTAAAAAAAGTGAACATGTTATTAAATTTTATCGTAATAAAACTGCTTTATCTAAATTATATTTCGATAGGGAAAATAAAAATTCTGATTAATTAAAGCAAATTATGTTTTGTATAGAATTGTTGTCGTAAATACGTAAACGGGAGTCCACTAAAATTTATACGCGCAAAAGGTTTGTTTGTAATGATAATGTTTCTTTTATTATTCCTAGTTATGGTTAGAGTTAATGAATAAATTCTTCGTAGAAGCTTGAATTTGATAAGCCACATTGGAAAATAGTTTTAGATCATGGTCTACTTTTAATCCTTTTTTAAAAAACAATAAAACGTTTGTTTTCATTTATATGTCATTGTCGCGTGTCATTTGTAATAAGCGTGAGACGATTTGTATTAATTTCTTTTTATTATGATTGTGGTTCTTATCAGACTGGAAACAAAACAAGTCAATGTTATTTGTTTTTAATGTTTTTTTCAACACCTCTCTCAAGTAATATAAATTGTTTATAAAAAGTATTTAATAACATATTTTTTAATTTTTGGGAATCATCATTAAATTGTCAAATTACTGTCATAAGTATGTTTTTTTTTAAATTCGTCTGCAAACTCAAGCAATTATTTTGATAAATAAGTAATTAAATGATTAAAGAGCCAAATGTTAAATCTGCTTAAGTTAAAAAAATATATAATGTTCCAATAAATTAATTTTTAAAAATTGAAGACAAATATTAATAGATTAATGTTTGCTAATTTACAAAGTACATTAAGTTACTTTTTTCAAAATTTCAATAAGCACAATTTTGTTTAACTAAACTTAATACGTATTTAGTAAAATATTAGTAATGTGTAAAACTAAGTTAATTATGCGAGTTCATTCCAAAGGGCGGAATTAAAAAAAAAATCTTGAAACAGCGCGAAGTCGTCAAAATTTGTAACATTTCTTTATTTTCGAGCATTGAGTAAATATTTGCTGTATGGATAAGACATTTTAACGTTGACAAATCATTTTAAGGAGCCAGTATGGAAATAATCCGCTCCTCTATTAGGTCCTGTATGAGGTTTACAAAACACAATCATAAATAATATCGACGATCGATGAATTTATAAAATATCGGCGTATTTACGTTACATAACATGAGAAAAAATTATATTTCATTTTTTTTTTCAATTGTAGGCCATAAGTAAAGGAAAAGACAATGTTTAATGGAGTGCTTCTCATCAAATTTGTCACTAGTCTAGCTCCGCCTTAAATACTTCTTCCGCCGCCCCAACCCCGTTTTGTTTTGTTTTATTCTATTTTATTTTATTTATATGCTTGATATAAAAGTATCAGGGGTTATGTGGATTCTGATTGCATAATTTCGAGACAAAAATTATGCAGAGATACATGTTAAATCGTTGTTTGTAAAAAAAAAAAAAAAAAAAAAGTTACTAGGTTACCAGTTTTTAACAGTATATCGAGTATAAAATAAGTTTTTAATTACATTTTAATTACTATGTAAGAAAAATGAACAACAACAACAACAACAACAAAAAAAAAACAATTTATTATTAGGTCTACATCATATCTTGATTTTATTCAAGTTCGGAGAAAAATATTCCTTTAAATACAAAAAATATTTTTGTTTTAAATAACAATAATAAAATTTTTTACACTGTTGTTAAGAGAAAATTTACTGTTATCCAAGCAACAACATCTGTGGGACGAAAAAAAGGCAAAATTAGTTTAGTTTAGTGCAGTTAGCCTATGCTTATTCGATTATGCCATTTAAATTACTAAAGTTAAAATGACACAGAATGGACAACAAATTAGACATAGATTTTAGGAATATATTGTGAACTAAGGGAAGATAGAAGAAGTTAAAAATGTGAATTTCCTGAGGAAATATTTTGAGTATAAGAATCATTAAACACCCATAGATTTGAAATGACCGGGAGGAATCCGGAAGTTGAGGAACTGGCAGCCTCAACATTGTCCATGGTCTTATCGGATTTTAGCATCGAATAGGGTTATGCTTAAGTTCCAATTTTATCCCAGATTAAAGTTCTGCATGTAAATCCATTCACATTGCATCACTTCCATTGTATGGGAATTGAGACAATTTTCTAAAAGATATGTACCATATGCATACAAAGGGTTAACTCTTTATAATTTTTACCACTTGCTGCATTACGCGATATAACGAAGTGTTACGGAATTAGAAAACTTACCTTCCTTACATATAGTAAAACCATTTTTAAGTAGAAAATCAAATTCTTAAGGTCCACGCACATAGCACTAACTTCTTGCGCCATCTTTGATCTTTCGTGTCGGCACTTTGATGTATAAAGTGCTTTTTCAGTGAACTTTTTTGAATTTCAAGGGAGAAATCCAACTCGAAATCGGTTGACAGCTTTACGACTGTAGATGGGGGCGAGATAAACTTTCCTTTTCCATTGTCAATTCGGTAGGGTCAGTCCCTCAAAAATCATTTAAAGAGATTTTACCCTTGTGTCGTTCGGAAACGAAGACTGATTGATTGCTCTTTTAGTGTAATAAAATCTAGTGCTGTTCGCTCCCAGCCTTAACAACTTGCTAAATATATTAATCTGAATTTTTCAGATATATGCCACTAATTACCTTGATGGTATTAATGTCACGTCAAGAAAGTTCGTATTCAAACCTAAGCACCAAGCGAGATAAAGATATTTATATAAAAAAAAATTTGTTTTAAAAAATATCTGACTCGGGTGAAATAAAAAATATGTATTTTTAACTATTTATGCGCATCTCAAATAAAATTACTTCTAAAAAAAAAAAAAAAAAAAAAAAAAAGAAAAGAAATTATTAGCCTTTTTTTATTTTAAATTAAAAATAGGATTTTAAAACCACATTTTAATTACTAAAATATTTCATAATCAATAAAGATAAATTTACTGTTACAAATTAGCAGTATCAAAAAGTTTGTAGTAACGAAGCAAGCAGAATAAATAATAAAAGGCAAAATAAAATAAAATCTAATTAAAAATTTTTGTTTTTAACGTTGTCTTCCTTAGAAGTTTGCCTCCTAGTGTTTTCCATTAATATAATGAATTAATAATGTATATTTACATAAAATAATTAAATTGGATATAAAAAACATGTATACAAATTATAAAACTTAATTTAATATAAATATCTATCGAATCTTAATGCATAAAAATCAAGGAAATTATTAATATTGTGGTTCTAAAGGAATATTCTTTTCAGAAATCTTGTAGAGCGCATCGGAAATGCCATTCTGATGGAATAATATGTAAAGGGGTTAGATAAAAACAAATCGCATAAAATTTATTCATTTAGAAAATGTAGAAACCAATAATTTAGAAATTTACTGGAAAGACAAAGAGATTAAAAAGGGCAGATACAATAGATAAAAAGACTGGAGGAAGAGAACTTATAAACGGCATTTTTTCAAGAAAGAAAATATTCACATATATATAAGTGCGACATGTATTTGGAATGGTCTTATTTTTCGGTACTTTTTGGTAATATATGTAAATATATTATTTGACATATAATTATATAATAATAATACATATAAATATAACATCCAATAATTATTATATATAAAAAAATATTAAATTACTAATGTATTAATAAATATATTATTAATGATAGATTTATTATTAATAATATATTTTTATGTTATAATATACTGTAGTATTATTAATATATAATAATTAGTATAAAATTAATTATGTTCAATTGATACAATATAATTAATAATACAATATTACAACTTATTATTAATGATATCATTATTACAATAATTAATATGCATAATCCTTTTATATTTAACAATGCATAGTTATTAATAACTATTATTCATGCTTAATTATTGATGATGTTTAATGACTTATTGTAATTTATCATCGATTTTTACACTTTTCAAATGTCTATGATGGCTATTTTTACGTTTTCTAATAAATTTCGAAAATTGCTTACTGTGCGTCTATAAAATAAACAAGAAATGAAACTGATATTATTTATTAAAATGCAACGATAATTCAATAAATTGTTTTCAATATTACATTGTTAAGTTTCTCGAAATTAATATTGTTTTGCCAAAGAAGCAAAACTTTACTATATCTAGCCTTGATTGGAGTGAATCGAGTGACTATGATCTCCACAGGGCGCAGAGCTAAATAGAAACGTTAGTTCGAACATACGAGCGCCGAATATCACTAACTTATATTGTATCAGCTTTGATTTTCTGTGGAAATTTTTTAACACTTGCTACATACAAAGACGCTAGTGGTAAGTCATGAAGTTCGTTGTTTTTATAAATCGCCTGTAAAGAATAAAACTTAAAATGATGAAAATATGAAATTTTTCTTTTAAAATTTTCTTTTAATTTTTCTCGATTAGATCTCTTTTCGAATGTGTTTCTCAGCAGAGGTTTCTCAGAAGGCATTGGAAACTGTTTCAGTTAGTAACAGTTTCCAATGCCTTCCCTTCTTTTCATCTATGATCTTTGGCAGTACTTCTGCAGGTACGCTCCGCTTTCCTATGTTACTAGATTTTTAATATAGCTAAAGACCACGAAAGGTCTTCATGAGGATGAAGACAGTAACATTGATACGACTTTCTAAGACCGAAGCTGTTAAAATATTTTTAAAATTTCTCTTAATTTTTCTGATGTGAGTATAATTGAATTATATGTATCGTTTAAATATTTAAAAGCGTGTCTCACACTGGTAAAATTATTCTTAAATAAAAAAATATATATATGCTCTTCAAACAGTCGTATGCCTGTAGATTATGATATTCTACTGAAATTGGTTGAAAAAAAGGGGGAAACCTATAAACGTGTTTATTTTACAATAAAACGATTCAGTAATATTAAATTGAAAAAAAAATGTATAGAGTTACATTCTAAATTAGTTTAAACAAAATTAGTTAGACATAGGTGGCTGAATGGGGGAGACAGGAGCGGATAGGATACCGGTTTTGAACGGGAAACTGCATTTATTTCCTGCCAGTGACACTAGAATAGCCTGAATTCACAAGCCTCAATTGCATTCTGCCCGTTGATGAATAGCGTCAAATTGCTAGAATTCATTTGGCAATTTTTAGCTATGGATTGTGTGTCTTACTGAAATATTTGGAAATTTTCGAAATAAGGTAAGCCTTCTTTCCGTATTTTGTCCCCAATTAAATTTAATTCCGCTGAATTAATGATGTTTTTAAAAATATTTTCCCACGCTGCAATGATCGAAACATCAATTCTTAAGGGTAGTCACCAGACTTTTTTTTAAATTTTAACGTCCGGGCATAACGGGGTACGCATAGCGTTTCGCCCAGGTATTTTGCCCCATTTATATAACAAATATGTAGTATTTAAAAGGATATAAGATACATATATATAAATTCACAATTGTAATGGAAGCATTGGTTTTAAGTTGAAGTTTCTCAGTTTTATGATTTATTGATTAAAGTTGTCAATGAAAATATACTAAATGCATCAAAAATTTAGAACACCGTCGAAAGCGGCATAACTGTAGTAGCAAAACAGCATTCAAGAGTAAATGCACCGAAACAGCGGCGTCAGCTTCGTGTTTTGACACTTTAAATACAAAAAAAAAAAAAAAAAAAAAAAAAAAAAATCTGTAATATTTTAAAATAATAATAATAATAATAATAATAATAATAATTTCAGTGCGATTTTGTCTGTTATGCTATTATCTCGTTAACATAGACTTTGGACCCAATAATGTAATACAACTGTTGTTGACTAAGTCAACAATTATAGATATTTAATTAGATATTAATTTTTTTTAAATTCGAAATTCTTTTAGATAAACCGACCAGCATAGCGCGCGGAAGCTCATAGTATAATATATATTAATTTAAATTTTGGATTATTTTGCTTTTCATCTTCTTCGCCTACTGATAACATTAATGAATATTTATCTGAAATTCTATGTGCAATTTTCACTCATTTTATAATTTATTATGGACTGTATATGTTATTTCACAGTCAACAAAATAAATAAAAAATCTTGATTTCTTTTTTAGGATATTTTCATGCGTTTTATTGTCAATCATTTCTGTTTCATAATTAATTAAATAATTAGAACCGATATTCTTTGTCTGGTCCGTCCGTCCGTTTGTCTCTCTTTTGTTAGCTGTGCAAAAACCACCCAAGCATATGGTGTTTAATTTAATATACATAATGGCTTCAGAATTTTTTTAACAATTCAATTTTTTTAAAGATTGAATGAAAACTTAAAAAGTTAATAATAAATACTTTCTTCATTTCATTAAATCCAAACATAAGTAATTAATTCAGTGATATCCCAGGATAAATAATGATTCTAAACTACCAGGTTGATGACGTCCTATAATATTTCCGTATCAATGAATGTATAAACGTGATTGTGGTGGTTACTCGATAACCCCCCATATGTTTAGTTTAATTCATTTTTATTAGCCATTTTATTTCTTATTACCTCCTTTTTATTAGTGTTCTCAATTTAAATTTTATTTCGATTTTCGTTTCTTTTCTTATCGTCGCCTGTAATGTTTTCCTTCTTACTTAGCTTTCGAATGTTCCAAGCCGGTAAAATCCTGTTCGAAATCATTCCTTCCGGTTTAGAGACCCTTCGAGAACATTCTCGCTTGTTCTATGGGTGGAACTTCCGTTTATTCGGACACCCCCCTTAACCTATCAAATTAGTTTCCGCAGGTGACGTATTTTAAGTCATTCAGCGCTGGGCCACCTGCTTTGGCCTCCCTTCTTTACGTGTTTATCAATTCTGTTTTTATTAAATTCATATTTCTCCATACTTTGCATCGTATCTTGGCTTATTTTGTCACCCCCCCTTCTTTCGCTCGCTGCCAAATTGGCGTATTGTGGGATTCCTGTAACCTTTTCTCTTTTTCCCCTGGGCTCTCGGCCACCTGCGTCAGTTGCGCTGCTAGACACCTGCCGTAATGGATGCGGTCGGATGATTGGAAGTTTTGGGTGGAATTTCGGGGCATATGTGCGCCCCTCGAGACCGTTGCATACGGGGACCATTTCATGCTGCTATGATCACGCCATGGTTTCAGGAAAGGTTGATTTTTCAAGGCTGCGAGGAGCAAAGCCCCTTCAAAGGCTTCCCGAAATTATTGTGTTTTGTGCCCTCTCTTTTTCGGAATTTCACAAGTTAAATAAGGTCAAACCATGGATCTTCCGTTTGTTGCTCTCGTGTTGGCTTCATAACTTGTTGTAGAATGTCGTCATGTGTCTTCTAAATATTTTTTTTTATTTTTTCATCATCTCATCGTCAATAATTTTTCTTCAACTACCTTTTGTGCTCAAATTTTCTTCAATAATCTTTTTATTTGATCTCCGTCCTCTGAAAAACAAGCAGAGGTGAAGATTTTCTTTCGTGAGGTGAAGAATGTTCTTTCAAGAAGTGAACATACATTTTGCATAACGTATTGACTTTATAATTCTTTCGTCATTTTAATTTGCTATTTGGCCCATCTTCATATAAATAAATTTGAATATTCACGGGGCGTTCCATGGAAAATATTGGTGCATATCTATATAAAATTCTCGTCTGAAAATATATATATTTGAAAGATACATATATTTAAGTGATGATTCTTTTTTGAAGAAAATAATGTTATTTTCCTTTTGTGTGTTACGAGAAATTTTTCAAGTTCACACTGTCAAGATATATAAAAAAAAATGTGTTATGATGAAGAATGTTGGTTTTGTTTGGAATATATCAATTTAAAAAAAAATATCTTCATTTGTAAAGTTTTTGCTATAAAACAAATGTTTAATTTCTATGAGAAACAAAAATGTTTCTATAAAGAAGATAGTCGATTTTTCATGAAAGAAATACAAGTATTTCATAAATAAATAAATATTAATCTTCAACCAATTTGTGTATCAATTCCTGTGCATGTGTCTGGATTTACTACTCATCATCTGCCAAGGACTTCACAGGTAACTTTACCTTTTTTTCTTCAAATTTATATTTTATAATTTTGTATTTAGTTTATCATCTTCAAGGTTAAAAGAATATTTTTTATTACTTTAAGTGAAGTAAGGATGGTCACTTTTGGGTCATTTGCTGGCCTCCATTCTTCACAATGTATTAATCACTTTCACGATCACTTTGGCCTAATTGTGGGTAGAAGCAAATAAAAAGTGTTTTCTCCTCCCATCTCTTCTCCTCACCCACTAAAGTAAACACAACATTCCTTATTTTCTTTGGCGCAGTGACCAAAGCGTGTCCAACATTCCATGACCATCCGTTTTTCCTTTGCTACCATCGTATTTTCCTTATATATATATATATTGACGTCATTATCTTCAGTTATATCTTCATTATCAAATTATTTTTTCATGCAATGATTAATATTTTATAATTATATGTTATTGAGAGTGGTGCAGTAATTAAATGCAATATATATATTGATTCTATACTGAAGTAATATTTTTTGTTTTCTGGAGCAGTGCATCATATATATAACATAATTTATCCATATATTCTTCTTGCCTTGGTATAATTTGCAACTAATATATATACATTATTTAACGGAGGTGCTAGTAAAAATTATTCTTCATGCTAAGATAAATTATTTTTCTTGTCATACATCTAATAATATATGTTTTGAGCCATATTATATATTTTTTACATAAAATATTTGGGTCTTATATTCTTCATATGATACTAATATGTTAGTATATTTTTCTTCTCTTTTTTTTAATATATAAAAATGGTTTATGACGTATATGAAAGTCATCAATATTTTAAATAACGGGTCAATTCATATATATATTATTCATCACAAGACCAGCCAATAACCAAATTTATCATGTCATATATTGAGCTCTTACATTAATTTTTGTTTCTCTCTTCATCATGCCACCCAAGGCAAAATTAAATATTGCAATCCAACCCTTCGACGGTAACCCTCAGACTGTAGAATTCTTCTTCGATCAATTATCTGACATACAAGAACTAAATAACTTTACAGACAAGGAACTTTTTGTCCTCTTTAAATCAAAACTTGAAGGCACTGCCTTACTCTTCTTTCTTGAAACTCAGTCTCAGTTCAAGAACTCTAACTTTAATGAAATTCGAAAAGCATTTATAGACTATTTCTTACCCACAAAAAAGTCTGTTTCTCTCAAATCCTTACAGAACTTAAGTTTAGATTCAAATGAATCGGTTAAAAATTTTGCTTTTCGGTTGGATAAACAACTTCGACTTGCTTACCCAAAATTGGATCTTTCTGCTCTCAATTCATTAAAGTTCACTCATTTTCTTGAGGCTTTGCCTAAACAAATCAAACGCAAAATTTTAGAAGAAAATATTACATCTTTCGAGTTAGCTCTTGAACGAGCAAATTTTCTTCAAGACATCTATGACTCTCCCCCTAAAAAATCTTATGAGAATTTTAATCAAGCCTATTGTTTGGATACTGAAAAAGTCCATGATAATTCTATTGCTTCTAATAATGTTCTTCATAAAACCCCTATAAAGCATACGAAGGATAAAGTTTTTCACAATTCTCAAACCAACTACTCTCCTTTACAAACTCAAAAGGACAAATCTCATGCTTCTCGTAATTTTCAAAGAAATTCTAGGACATTTTCGCCTTCTCCGCCGAGACAAGAGGCTACAAATAAGCGAAACAATAATTTTCATCAACGTAATTTTTACCGGAAACGTCCTTATCAACCCACCTTTGATAAGTTTTCTCACAAAAAAAATTCTACATCCTTTTATCACAGACGAGATGTTGTGCAGTGTGCGTTCTGTGGGAAATTTAATCATCGTATGGACTCATGCTACAAATTCAAAAACATTATTAGTAATTCTAATCAAAACTCTTCAACTCAAATTTCGTCTCACCCTCACAGAAGGAAAAGCCACACCTCTTCTTCTGAAAATAACAACAATGTTTACCATTTAAACAGATAAGGGAGACTGGTTCTACTGACCGCCTTCTCTCCCGTAATTCTCATTCAGGGTCAGTACACTTTGACAACAAAAACAAACATCAACAATTTGACAAACGCTCTTCAGTTACCTTAGTGTCATCCACAGCTGTCCAAACTTCTCCTATGACAGCTAAACTTAACAAATCTTCCTGTTCACATAATTCTTTGACATCTAAACAAAATCTTGAAATTGATGATGATGTACAAGAAAGACATGTCATCTGCAGCTCATTTAATAATTCATATGTTCTTCCATGCATACTCATAAACATTCAACATAATGAAATTTCAACGTTAATTGATACGGGATCAAGTTTGTCTCTCTTGGATCAGGAATGCTTTAATAGCATTAAATCCAGGCTTCACTATAAATTCTTATCCCGTAATGTGTCTGTGTCTACCATAAATTCCAAAGTTTTTTTCAAGGGATGCATAGAGGTTGCCTTTAAAATTGATAAATTTTTCTTTCATCATGTTTTTTACCTTACAAAGATACAAAATGTTCATTTTCAAGCCATACTTGGATTTGAGTTTATCAACAAACATTCTATTACCATATCAACCAGTTTTAAGTCTATCCTAATTAAAGATAAACATATTCCTTTTCAAAGCTATAATGAATCTCCTACTTGCTATTTTATGAATTCTGAATATAATTATGTGAATTCAATTGCACCATATTCTCTCGATGCACACAAAATGCCTTGTTATGAAGATTCTATGTTAAATAATCTAAGTAATGGTATTTATTCTCATAATATATGTGCAAATTATGATGACACAAATTTACAATTAGTCAACAATTATACAACCTATCCTTACAATTATAGTTTTCAAAATAATGGTTTGTTTACAAATAATATGGCTCATTCTGCTATGAATTTTCATAATCCTTATATTGATGGTAATTGTACTTATTATTTTCCAACTGATTATGGTAATGTGGTAAACTATGTATCTAATAATAATAATATTCCTGGCAAGAATTTCTCATCTCAGAATACTAATGATGATAGCTATGTTGGTGAAAAGCAAACTCATTTAAATTATGGTAATAAAGTCTTGGTGAATTCCAACATGGTACAATTACTTAATAGAGAATTAATACCTCCTAATTCGTTTGTTTATTTACATGTTAAGTATCTCAATCCTCCATCTGAATATTTTGTTTTCAAACCCAATTTAAAAAAATAAAGGTCTTGTGTTACATCAATCATTGCACTCAAAATCTTCAATTCAAAATGATTTATTTTTGGTTGTATGTCAGAATATATCAAAGCTAGATATTCATTTAAATAAAAATTCAATTATTGGCGAATGTATCAATGTAGATGAGAAAGATATTGAGGAATACTCTTTTGATTTGGATTTTGAGAACGATTATTGTAATTTAATTTTACCATCTGAAGAGATTAAAAGAAAACGTATTCAAGAATTATCTCCAAATGACTTTGATTTAAAACATTTACCTCCTCATGAAAGGGACTCTTTGACCAAATTATTATGTAGTAAAGCTTTAGCTTTTTCAAAATCTCTTGACACTTTGGGTCATACTGACCTGGTCAATCCTCAATTTACAATGCTAAATTCTCATCCAGTAAAAACCTTACCTTTTCCTGTGCCACAGGCACTTGAGCAAGAAGCTCTTGACCAAATTAATCAAATGTTAAACGCTGGCATTATTGAGAGATCAAATTCATCTTGGGCGTGTCCCATGCTTCTTGTTAAAAAGAAGAGAACTGATATGTCTAAACCTCAAAAGTATCGTTTGGCTCTAGATTTAAGATTGTTAAACTCCATAATAATTCCATCATCATATCCTCTTCCTAGAATTCAAAATCTATTGGTACAGTTGTCAAAATTTAAATATTATACCACTCTTGACTTACCCTCTGCATATTGGCAGATTGCTGTACCTAAAGATATGCAAGATAAACTTAGTTTTACTACTCCATGGGGAATTTTTACCTATTTACGTCTAGTATTTGGCCTGAAGACGGCCGCCAGCACTTTCCAACAATTAATCGACTCTGTTATTCAATTATCTCAAATTGATTCCTGTTATGCATATCAAGACGATATTGTAGTGGGTGCTAATTCATTTGAAGAAATGTCCATGAAGCTCACAAAGCTATTAGACACTCTCATTGCTAATAACATTACTCTGTCTCCTGAAAAATGTGCATTTATGCAAACAAGTATTAACTTCTTGGGTTTTCAACTCACAGATCATAAAATTCTTCCTATTACGAGTAACATTTTAAAAATCACTTCTTTTCCAACGCCTAAAACCAAGAGGCAAACAAAGAGTTTTATCGGTTTGTGTTCATTTTATAGATCAATTATACCTAATTTTTCTAAATTGATTACTCCTCTCATCGAAGTCACCAAGCCTAAAAATAAATTTTCTTGGAAAGCTGAGCAAGAAAATGCATTTAAAAAATTACAAGACATTTTCTTCCATAAACCTATGCTCAATCTCCCAAACTGGAATGAAACGTTCTATGTTAATACAGATGCATCAAAGACAGCAATTTCAGCTGTTCTTATGCAAAAATTTGATGGTGAACTTAAACCCATCTCCTATTATTCCAAAACTCTATCTCAATCAGAAAGACACTACCCTGCCATCAAACTGGAACTTTATGCCATTTACAAAGGCATAACTGCTTTTAAATACTATATTTTTGGTCGACCCTTTATTCTATTGTCTGATGCAAAGCCACTTAATAATTATAAAAAAGCTACATCACCTGCTGATATTACTACTCGTTGGATGTTAGAACTGTCAGAATATTCGTACACATTCCAGCATGTACCAGGCAAAGAGAATGTGTTAGCAGATTTTCTGAGTAGAACACCTCACATTCCTACTGAAGATCTCAATAATAATCCAGATCTTATTACTTCACAAGAACCGTTACCTATTGTTGATAATCAAAATGATTTACTTAATGACATTCCTCACTTTCCATGTGGTTTAGTTGACAAAATACACCACACATGTCATCTTCAGAGTGATTCTTCACCTCCTAATAATGATAATAACCAAGATCCATTATTAGAAATTCTTGATCACACCATCTTCTCTGAACAACAAAAGGACACAAAAATCAAACAAATTTATGAAGATCTTAAAAATAATAAGAAATCTAAAAGTTTAAATGGCTACTATATTAATCCAAGTAATGAGTTACTTTGCTATAATGGTCATTTCTCTTCAGAAGATATCGAGCTACACAAAGCTGTTTTACCTGTGTCACTTAGAGCAAAAGCCTTAAGAATTGCTCATATTACTCATACTGGAATTCATAAAACCATTGTTAATTTAAAGAAAAGATTTACCTGGAAAACCCTTGTTTCAGATACCATTAATTATGTCAACTCTTGTGAAATCTGTTTAGTAAATAAGAATCATAAAAAAAACACTGCTCCATACTTACCTGCACCACTCCCAACAGCTCCCAATCAAAAGGTCTCTATGGATTTACTCGGCCCATTGAGAAATCGTCAATATGTGTTGACCATGATAGACCATTTTTCTCGTCATTTAGAATTATATGCCTTGAATAATATCAGCGCTGAGTCTGTTACAAAAGCTTTATTACATTACATTTCCACTCATGGAAAACCTGAATTAACTCTCACTGATCATGGCTCTCAATTTACTAGTGACATGTTTTCTTTCTTTAATAAAAAGCTTGGCATTAAATTAGAACACAGTTCTGTAGCCCATCCCCAGGCCAACGGATTAAGTGAACGAGTCAATTCTCAAATAAAATCGTCTGTGAATACAATGGCTTCACAAGGATGTGATATACCAACTGCTCTAAAAATTCACCAATCCATATATAATGCTACACCTCATCCAGCCACAAAATTCACTCCAAATCTTCTTCATTTTGGAAGAGAAATAAACGACATTTATTCCAATTATAAAACTCAAGTTTCATGGAAAATTCTCAATACTGCATATGAAATTCATAAATTGATGGATGTTATTGAAAAAATATACTATCAAGCTTACAAGAATAACGAATCATCTAGACAAAAGGTGTACCAAAAATCCAGAGAAAAATTAAAGTTTTTCAACATCAATGTTAATGACATTGTTTACGTAAAATTTCCCAATGTGTTTAACGAGAAAATACAAGGCCCATATGTGGTGAAGAAAATAATTTCTCCTGTGCTCATTCAAATTCAAGATTCCAATAATAGTCATGCTTCCCCTATGTTGATTCACACTAATCGAATCTTGAAGCTTCAAAAGAGAAATGAAGCACTGCAACATCCTTCAGTTTCTTCTAAAAATGCATCACATGATCAATCAGCTGTTGATAATGCATCTTCCACTCCTGTGAGACAACACTCTCCTACCCAAGTTTCAAATCATGATGCTGCATGTAACACATCTCCTCAAATTCTTTCTTCTTCTAAGTCACAACAAACATCTTCTTGTTCAAGTAAATCAGTACTGTCACAAGCTCCTCCTGATAGCACTCATACTGGTGTTAAAAACAAGTCTACTCAATATAAAAATTATGATCTTCGCCCTCGCAATCATAAACTGTATAAGAAATAAACTAACCTTCTTTTTCCTTTTTCAGGATGACTATTGCTTTGTAGTATAATCAGTCGATGCTAGCCAGACTGATATTTCAGTAAGAAGAATCACTATGTAATTTTTTTTTCTTTTCTCCAAGCTGCAGGCAGCTGTTTTTATTTTTGTTCTTCATTATTTAAGTCTTCTTCTCCCTGATACAATTCAGCAGTCATCCTCTTGATGTATGTATGGTTTTCAATAGTTTTATTATTTAATGCATTTATCTCTAACTCATAATTATTACAATAGATATATAATCTCATGTATGCCATACTTTTAAATCTTATAAAGTCTTTAATTACAATAGTTGGTGCTGAAATTGAGAAAGAATTTGTCCTTTTTATATTCTCGTTATAATATTATGTCATTATTTAAAGTTATTTTTGACAAATGTGTATTCTAATATGAAAGCTGAAATTGTAATTAATATAAGGTAAACATAAAGATGAGTACTCATCAAATTATTTTCTCTATTGTGACTTCTCTTTACAATGCATGCATGCTTTAACATTTAACCTCTTTTGATAAAAAAAAAAAGAAAAGAAAGTGCATGATAAACTTATATATACTAATATTGCTTCTCTTCTTGGTGAAATATAGAAAGTGAATGACTCACCATAAGTAGTATATAATATTTTTTTGTATACTTTTGAGTGTTTATACTTTGGATCCAAAGATGTTTAATGAGTCATTATATATATTTATAAAAAGCAAATACTTGAAATATGACAAATGCAAAAGTGATCACTTACTTAAGTTTAAAAAAAAAAAAATGTTTGAAAATTACAAGTAAATATGTTCCAGATATCTTCTATATATAAAATTTTTGACATAATTGATTTTTCTGTTGTTTGAAAATTGACATTATCAAGTCATATACAAGATTCTCATATTCATATAAATTTCTTCCTTTTTCAGAATATTAAACATCTTATGTTTTATGTTTATTTTGAATGAAGTATAGTATTAAAAGTATTTATGCAATTATTGTCAATCTATATTGAAAGTGTTCAAGAATATTCCTTTATGAGAATGTAAAGATTTCTCTCTGTGAAAATTTGTTATATTCATTTTGAAGATATTTTTATTGAAATATAACATTATACTTTTGCTACCAATCTAACATATGCCATTCTTTTGCAACTTATTATTTTATTTTCTGTAAAAATGTGTTATTGAATAATGCTAAGGTTATTCATTTATGACTTATTGAAAGTTTAAAAGGCTATGTGGTGATATAAGTAAATTTTTTTTTATGAGAGCCTAACTAATCTCTCTGCACCATTTATATATATATTTTTTTTTGTTCAATTGTCAACTTACAAATTCATTCAATTTAACATGTGTTATTTGAAACCATATATTTTATATATAGTTATTGTATGATTCATATACAGTTACAGTATGTTTCATTTTGTTGACAACTAAGAATATAATATACATATTATTGTATAATCAAATATTTTGACATATGCTAAAGCATTCTACTATTATAAGTGCATTTTGCACAGCCTAACAAGAGACTCGTCAAACTTAAGGACTGTTGTTTTGCACATAGACATAGACTTTAAATTTTTTTATATATGATAGATACTTCTGGAAGAAAATTTTGTATACCTTCCATGTTAACATATAAGGATTACTATTATAATAATAAGTATTTTTTTTTATTATTTGAACAGCATGTAAAACAGTTATTTATATTCCTATAACTATTTCTGATACATTTATTTTGTGTAATTATTTAGTATATTTGTACATGTGTTAGAAAATATTGTCTTGATGAAAAAATTGTTCATTTTTTTGTCATCTCACCAATATTTTCTTTTGGGGGACCCTGGGTAATATGTGGTGGTTACTCGATAACCCCCCATATGTTTAGTTTAATTCATTTTTATTAGCCATTTTATTTCTTATTACCTCCTTTTTATTAGTGTTCTCAATTTAAATTTTATTTCGATTTTCATTTCTTTTCTTATCGTCGCCTGTAATGTTTTCCTTCTTACTTAGCTTTCGAATGTTCCAAGCCGGTAAAATCCTGTTCGAAATCATTCCTTCCGGTTTAGAGACCCTTCGAGAACATTCTCGCTTGTTCTATGGGTGGAACTTCCGTTTATTCGGACACCCCCCTTAACCTATCAAATTAGTTTCCGCAGGTGACGTATTTTAAGTCATTCAGCGCTGGGCCACCTGCTTTGGCCTCCCTTCTTTACGTGTTTATCAATTCTGTTTTTATTAAATTCATATTTCTCCATACTTTGCATCGTATCTTGGCTTATTTTGTCACCCCCCCTTCTTTCGCTCGCTGCCAAATTGGCGTATTGTGGGATTCCTGTAACCTTTTCTCTTTTTCCCCTGGGCACTCGGCCACCTGCGTCAGTTGCGCTGCTAGACACCTGCCGTAATGGATGCGGTCGGATGATTGGAAGTTTTGGGTGGAATTTCGGGGCATGTGTGCGCCCCTCGACACCGTTGCATACGGGGACCATTTCATGCTGCTATGATCACGCCATGGTTTCAGGAAAGGTTGATTTTTCAAGGCTGCGAGGAGCAAAGCCCCTTCAAAGGCTTCCCGAAATTATTGTGTTTTGTGCCCTCTCTTTTTCGGAATTTCACAAGTTAAATAAGGTCAAACCATGGATCTTCCGTTTGTTGCTCTCGTGTTGGCTTCATAACTTGTTGTAGAATGTCGTCATGTGTCTTCTAAATATTTTTTTTTATTTTTTCATCATCTCATCGTCAATAATTTTTCTTCAACTACCTTTTGTGCTCAAATTTTCTTCAATAATCTTTTTATTTGATCTCCGTCCTCTGAAAAACAAGCAGAGGTGAAGATTTTCTTTCGTGAGGTGAAGAATGTTCTTTCAAGAAGTGAACATACATTTTGCATAACGTATTGACTTTATAATTCTTTCGTCATTTTAATTTGCTATTTGGCCCATCTTCATATAAATAAATTTGAATATTCACGGGGCGTTCCATGGAAAATATTGGTGCATATCTATATAAAATTCTCGTCTGAAAATATATATATTTGAAAGATACATATATTTAAGTGATGATTCTTTTTTGAAGAAAATAATGTTATTTTCCTTTTGTGTGTTACGAGAAATTTTTCAAGTTCACACTGTCAAGATATATCAAAAAAAATGTGTTATGATGAAGAATGTTGGTTTTGTTTGGAATATATCAATTTAAAAAAAAAATCTTCATTTGTAAAGTTTTTGCTATAAAACAAATGTTTAATTTCTATGAGAAACAAAAATGTTTCTATAAAGAAGATAGTCGATTTTTCATGAAAGAAATACAAGTATTTCATAAATAAATAAATATTAATCTTCAACCAATTTGTGTATTAATTCCTGTGCATGTGTCTGGATTTACTACTCATCATCTGCCAAGGACTTCACAGGTAACTTTACCTTTTTTTCTTCAAATTTATATTTTATAATTTTGTATTTAGTTTATCATCTTCAAGGTTAAAAGAATATTTTTTATTACTTTAAGTGAAGTAAGGATGGTCACTTTTGGGTCATTTGCTGGCCTCCATTCTTCACAATGTATTAATCACTTTCACGATCACTTTGGCCTAATTGTGGGTAGAAGCAAATAAAAAGTGTTTTCTCCTCCCATCTCTTCTCCTCACCCACTAAAGTAAACACAACAGTGATAAATTTTCTATTCAAGCACTTTTTGCATACGAATTCAACAGTTATGGCACCAAGATCTGAATATTTATAAAACTAGTTATAATACGAACGCACCGCATTTGCCACATTCGACGGGCAATTTCAATCTTCTTCATACAAGTAATTACCGCATACTATTTTTTTTTAAACTTAAGATTGTGTTGTTTATTATCTCTTTAGAGGAACTAATTATACTTTTTCACTTTTAAATGAAAATAATTGTGATGTAAAACGATCTTTAATGTAAAATAACAATCTTGAATGTAGAAAAAGGAGAGGGGGAGGAGTAAACAATACCTTATCATCTTTTAGAATGACAAAAAAGCATATAAATTTAGATTTGTTGATTAGGAGGTAGTATTTGCAGACCCTTCTTTTATTTTCTTTGAAATAGCACATCAGTGATAGCAACAGTTTTCAATAATATGAGAGACTTAGAACAAAACACAACTAAAAAGTTTTAAAATCTAAATTATTTGTGGCGAGATTACTTGTTCCGCATTCCACTCTGAAAATTTCATTTAAAATCAGTAATTTTCATATAATGGGATACTAATATATCTGAACACTCCACCCTTCATTGTTCTTTATGCTTTAACTCCGCCCATCGCCATTGCGGTGAATGTTTAGTTGTGGTGTAAAAATGAAATATAGAATTTATTAATGTAAAGGGAAAACGTAATATTTTCGAACAACGACGTAAACTGTATCAAGTGCAATTACAAAAACGTATTTCAAGCATTCTATGCCCTCATATTTATATATAAAATTCGTATTTTCTTAACGTCTTGTTTAACGAAACTAAATAATTTGAACATCCCACATTCAACATTTCAACTGGATTCAGCAGCAAAAGATACACTGATGGATTTATTGAATGTTATCTACAGAATTCACTAATATAAATAACAACAGGTTAAAATCAAATATCGTCATTTATATTAAGAAAAATTCAATTTCAAACCATGAGAAAACAAAAAGATGATATTTAAGGCGGAGTTTCTCAACCTTCGAAATTGCCGTTTAAGTAGATCCACCTTACATTTTAAATTCTCCAACTTTTTTTTTTTTTTTTTTTTTTTAAGAGATATTTTAGATATGGATGTTCCAGTAGTAGAGTTTTGAGATATAAATTATGTAGAAAGATTTGTTCAGTGAATGTTTGTGAAAAAAAAAGTGATTTTTCTCTAAGTAAAAGAAAAAAAAAAAAAAAAAAAGGTCTTTATTCATTTTTTTATTACAATTATAAGCTTCTCAAACATACCTTGATGTTATGAAGGTTTAAAAAAGTTACAAAGTAGGTTTTAAGTACAAAAACTATTTTCATCTTAGGTAGTAATAATTTAAAAGGAATTTTTTTTTTTTATTAGCGAAGCAACATCTGAAATGAAAAGGTGGAAAATTTCGTTTCCTTGCATTTAGTTAATTCTAATCGAATTAACCTAATCGGTCAACTAGGAATAAATAAGTGAATAAAGTATATGAATTGTTTCTCGTTTATGCTCGACAACATTGAAATAAATCCCCCTCCCCATTTCATCCCAAAAAAGTGTTACTATCACACTTCAGCTCTACAAATGTTACTTCATTTTACGTTATGCTCTAAAAATATTTAAGTGTAAAATAACTAATATCCTGTTTTTATAACACTTTGAAGAAATCCCAAAATTATTTGAGATTTCCCTTGGTTCCAGATACCATTTGAAAAGTTACCACTATAAAATTAAGATCTGATACTTGAAATTTTATTTTATATGTAAGCCGAAGAAGTTCAAAGTTCATCTGCTTTTCTAAAATTGTTGCTAAAAAAATAACAACTAAACAAATGCAGTAAAAAATGCCTTTATAAATCTCGTCGTTAAAATGGCTGTCATAAGTCTAATTAAATATTTTTTTTTTTTTTTAATTATTTCAGGTAAAACCGGAATAGAACATTACGGACATTCACATTAATTTTAATACAATATTTTACTGTATTCTATTATATGAAACTAAATTTTATCCAAATGTTTATACGCTGTTTAATTCAAGTGTTTGAAAAAACTGTGCATGAACTTCACACAAGTTAGAAATGAATACGTTGTTTTAGCTCTCGGAAAAAATTGTACTTTTCACGCAAAAACTACATTAACTTTGATACAGTCGACCGACTTCGATAAAAATATGGATGTAGAGTATAAACAGAAGATATATTGCAAACAATTTAATACAAATATATTATTTTGAGGGGGGGGGGGGGAACGGGAAAAGAACACAATTATAATTGTAATATACACATTTAAAATTGTAATTATAATTGTGTAATGTAACTGTGGTAGTTTTAATTCACTTCGCAGCAGTATGAAAGTGTTAAGGGTAGCAGGTAACAAAACATCTTTAAAATAAAAAGAGAAATTCAGCTGTTCGTTTTAAAGGCGCTTCAACTGCAATAGAAATCGAAGAACTCCTCTCCACCGAATGACTGCTTTGGTGCTTTTTCTTTCCAGATACAGAACTAGACAACAAATAATTAACTATAATTCGTGAAATATTTTTAAAATTACAAAATTGTTCAATTTTTTTTTATACAAACAAGGTTGAACCCGTCGAATTTTGACGACAGGAAACATTTAGGTAGAAACTGTCTCATCGATTTATAATCAGCTTCTAAAATTTGTCACAATAAAAATGTACCTTATATGCTAACTCTAACTCTTAATCAAAGGATAGTTAAACTAAAATTAACAAAATATTATTTTCATAAGGCTCAGTTTTAGAAATAATTAAAATTAAACTTTAATCGTAATGTAAGCAATTAAATATAATCAACTTTGACTCAATCATAGAACTTTACCCCGTGAAATATAAACCCGATAACATTTTCACAATCTCAAAATTTATATATGCACCGCTCATAACTGTATATACACCTTTTTTTTCAATATTATTCAAATTTGATAATTTTAAAACAATTTAAATTAAAAATTCGAAGTTTCGATTGCTAATTGCTGCAAACAGATAATAAACGGTTTATATTTTTAAAAGTGTACATAAAAATTTCTGAAATAATCTGCATGCAATAAATACAATAGACAATGTTCCTGTGACGTCACGTAAGCTAAAAAAAAAAAAAAACAATTTTCATAATCTCAAACTTGAAATGCTGCAAAATTTTTCTTCATTTGCTAAAATCACTGGATTGTATAACACACAATATCTTTGAGATAACACTCATTTTAATTTCAATTATTTTCACTTTTTAATAGAAAATCGCAACGAAAAGAAACAGTAATCTGCTTTTTCCCTTAACTTTTGCTAGAAATCAAGTACTTTTGTTGCCACAATTGCAACAGTGGTATTAAAAATTACAAAAAAATTAATATTTCAAAAACAAATTAAGGTACAGTTTTAAAACAGAAACACAAATTTTATTCAAAAGCACAAATTTTATTTCTATAAGATGATGCAAAAATTGAAAATATCGGGGTGTTTAGAAGCTTAAAAATTTGTAATAGCAATAATTACAAAACCGAAATTTTATTTTAAATTTCAAAACGACTTAAAGAGTTTACTATAATCAGAATTACGAACTCAGGATCTATGACGCCCGGGGTTCACGGGTTAATTTATTTACATAAAAGTCGTTTTGAAAAAGAAACAACTTTGCTAGAAACACCTACATAGAGTAATCTGAAAATACATGAAATGGAATATATTATTTATAGCTTTTTTTTATTTAATCTTTTCTGATTTGATAGCTTAATTTATCTGAATGTTATATACAAATCATCAAAATGACATGCCTTTATTTTAACTTTCATTTACAGTGGAGTCTCTCTATAACGAAACTCCATTCTTCGAATTCCTCTATATAACGAATTTTTAGTAGGAAAGGTCCCCTTTTCGCATGATTACATTAAAAACAGTCTCTATATAGCGAAATATCTATCTCCATATAACGAATTTTTTCATAAATTGGTCTTAATTTATTCAGTTTTAAAAAGCTTCGAAATCATATGGAATCAATTTTCCATCACTTATTTTTGATTTATCGTCAGTGCTGAGTTTTTTTATATATTACTTCTGTCCTTGTTCTTTAAAACCAACGAATTCATCCCACCTCCCTCACAACTTTCCACATCCTTCTCAAAACAGAGTCAATTTGATTGTTACACATATAAGAGAGGAATCAATGAGAGGCACATAAAGAGAGGCTTTCAAATGGGGGAAAATGTTAACTAAGATTTTTTAATCCTTGCTAAAATTTGAGCTCTTTTTTTCTATTGAGCATGACAATTTTAAAATCAAAACAACAAAAAATTACAGATATCTTCGTCTGAAATTAATGCAAGTCTTCCTTATTTTATTTTCATTAAGCTTTCAAATAAATGTCTGTTCTCTTTTTTTTTGAAACAGCTTAAATATTTAAGAAATAAAATGTTAGGTTAATATTTACTTTTAAATATTTCAAATTCTTAATTCAAAAGATCAAAAATAATATTTGTTCAAATTTCACACATTAAATACGATTTTTAACATCATTCTCTATACATCGAATTTCTCTATATAACGAATTTTTTACTGGAACGGTGGATTTCGTTATATAGAGACTCGACTGTATTTTTACTTTCTTCTATCTTTACAAGAAGAAAGTATTGGATTCATGAAAATTTTCGACTTCCGGTTTTCGACGGATTTATACGTTTTAGAAGGTCCTGAACACGTTTTGACTATTTTTAGAAAATGTCTGTCTGTGAGTCTGTCCGTCTGTCTGTGAGTCTGTGTGTCTGTCTGTGAGTCTGTCTGTCTGTATGTGACAAAAAATTTGTGGGCGCTCTATCTCAAGAACTAATGCTCGAAATTTAATAAAATTTTATATTCAGTTAGACCTTGATATGAATTAGTGCCTATTGGTTTTTGGTGAAAATTGGCCTGCAGGTGGCGCTGCTATACTACGTTTTTCATGATTTTCAAGATTGCTATATCTCAAGAACTAATGCAGAGAATTTCACCAAACTTCAGATTCTGTGACCCCTTAATATACATAGACGCTGATTAAGTTTTGGTGAAAATTGGCCTGCAGGTGGCGCTGCTATACTACGTTTTTCATGATTTTAAAGATTGTTATATCTCAAGAACTAATGCAGAGAATTTCCCCAAACTTCAGATTCTGTGACCCCTTGATATACATAGACGCTGATTAAGTTTTGGTGTAAATTGTCCAGCAGGTGGCGCTGCTATACCACGTTTTTCATGATTTTCATGATAGCTATATCTCAAGAACTAATGCACAGAATTTCACCAAACTTCAGATTCCGCGATACCTTGAGATACATAGCCGCTGATAAGGTTTTGGTGTGAACTGACCTATAGGTGGCGCTGCTATGCTACATTTTGCACGATTTTTGCGATAGCTATATCTCAAGAACTAATGCTGAGAACTTCATCAAATTTTAGATTATGTTACACTAGAATATATAACATAATTAGACGCTGATTACATTTTGGTATTAACCTTGCAACAGGTGGTGCAGCTATGCTGCATTTTGCACGATTTTTCCTATAGCTATATCTCAACAACCAATGCACAGAATTTCATCAAACTTCAGAATTTGTTACAAAATGACATATAACATAATTACACGATGATTACGTTTTGTTATAAATCCTTCAACTGATGGCGCTGCTGTGCTATATTTTACACGGTTTTTTAAACTAGCTATATCTCAAGAACTAATGCACAGAATTTCATCAAACTTCAGATTCTTTTACACCATAACATAATTAGACGCTTTTTTACGTTTTGGCATAAATTGTCCAAGATATGGTGTTGCTATTCTACGTTTTGCAAATTTTTTGTTATAACTATAACTGAAGAACTAATGGACGAAATTCGATCAAATTTCAGATTCTGTTAGGTCTTGACATAAATAGATGCTTATTAGGTTTTAGTATAAATTATCCAACATGAGGCACTACTAAGATCATTTTCTCAGAATATTAATTAAATTTTGCTTTTTAGGCTTTTCGGCTACAGAATCTCATTAGGCTAGGTCAAATGTTCGAGGAAATTCGATAGTGGGTAACTTTGGGGTCACCATGTTTTTTTTTAATATTAAAATGTACTTTTGAGATAGAAGAAAGTTTTGGGATTGACACATCCAACTAGTTTGTTGTTGTTGTTGTTGTGAGAGGAGAAAGCTCCCCCCACAATACAACAGAATGAAACCCCGCATTGTTCTTGAAATCAATTTAGTACTTCATTTTTCTTCTCGGCAATAACCTAAAAACATTCTCCTTTGTATTCTCAAAATAGTAATAAAAATAAAATTGTACAATTCTTTCTGTGACTACCCATAGAATTTTAATTTTATTATATGACATAATAAAATATTTAATTTGAAAAAAAAAAAAAAGACTTTAACGTAAATTTAAAAAAAAAGAGAGACTGTGAGAGAAAGAGAGAGGCATATTTTAATATTAAATATTTAATTTATAGCATATAATAAACTAGTGAATTTGAAATATTTTTTTTAAGTAAAAAAGAAAAAAAAGAGAGCGCGAGTGTGGAGTAGTACATATTTTAATACCAAATATTAAATTTATATGCTTAAGATTGCAGTTAATTACGTTACCGTAATAATAATCTGTCAGTACACGTCTTGCAATATGTGAATCATAAATAATTTTCTTCCTTGTAAAATCTGAAGAAAAAAAATCTCTTGATTTATGAATAGCATATGTTAATATTGGCAAGTTTTTATTTATTTGTTTAATTACTTTAAAGAAAATGTATTTTAGATTTACCAATATGTCGTGCAATAAATTGAAAAAATTGCATCTAGTTCTTGAAAAATCATATTTACTAATTATTATTATTTAAGAGTGTATTAAAAAATACTTTTCCACGCTCAGCAATTAAAACATTTCTGACACATTTGCAGACTTTTTTTTAAGGTGAAAATATGAAAATTGCTGACAGGATTTTTGAAAATATGTAAAAAGTGTGCTTTCAATTTTTGTTCATTTAACTGGAATTTAATATATAAACATGACCATTTTTTACGTTCCCAGTTCTCTCGCTTCGGGAAATGTTGTTCATAATGCCAACTTTGACAGCGGTTTTTGATATATTTTCTGCCTTTGTCAAAAAATCGAGAAGCACGCAACACTACGTGCTTTCTGGAGAAGACATTCTGTCATTTTGATGCATCTGAAAGCAAAAAGTGAATTTACAAATAAATCTGAAAATGTGACATTCGTTTCTATTTTAATACATTCAATATTTTATCATCTTGCTGAAAAATAAGAAAAATTTAGTTTGAAGAACCATTTAGGATCTTATTTTTTATAAGATTTTTAATATGTACTTAGTAAAAAAGAAAAGAAGAAAAAAAAAACATTATTAGCAATAACATTTTAATAATTTTAGGTAACAATTTCTTTTCAGTACTATTAGCTAGATCTTAGTTAAATATGTAATTCATTTTTATAAATAAAAATAAAAAAACCTATACAAAAAAATTCTCATGTAAATTCATAAGTTTTAAATAATTTAATAAAGAAAATAAATATTTTTAATTTAAAAACAATAGCTAAATAGGCACCGTATATTTATGTTATTTTTGATAAAAATCTATTTAAAAGTGTGTTGGATTAAAAAAGAACATTTTTTACTGCATTTGGACTTTAAAAAATATTAATAAGATTTAAAATATATGTATATATATAAATATTTAAAATTTAAATCCAAATTTTGCATTTGCAATTATTTAAGTAACAAATAAATTAATTAAATAATTTAATTTAATACGTAGAGTACAAAATTTAAGTAAGATTTACCAAGGGATACTAAAATGTAATTATTGGAAAAATTATTAAAATTAATTAATATTATTAATATTACATATTTCTTTCTCCGCCTTTCTCTTTTATTATGAATTCTAAATCTTATTATGAAAAAATAAGATGTTATCGTGTGTTATAGTGAAACGTTTTTTGTTTCTTAAAATGATGCAAAAGTAGATAATTCACGAAAACGCCTAATTGAATTCTGAAATAATACTTCATAATAAAATATTATTTTTTATGATTATCTAATTTTTTTTCAATTTGCTGCATGGGATCATAAGTGAATATGAAATAAATAATCTTTTATGTAACAAAAAAAGAAAAAAAATTCTTTTATTAATAAACGCTAATTCTAAAACAAAGTAAAGTGTAAAAGTTTTTTTTTCAGATTTTTCAGGAAAGAGAATTATTTTTGATATATATATATTGCAATATATGTTCATATATATGCTAAATATAACTTCTTTATTAATGAATAAAAATTAAATATTTGGTATTAAAAATATACCCTCCCCATACACACGTCTTTCTCATTTTTATTTAAAAAAATTTGTTTCAAATTTACTAGCTTATGATGTCATATCATGTAATTGAACTTTCATGGCCAGTTAAAGGAAGAGCATATTATTATTATTATTATTATTATTATTATTATTATTATTATTATTATTATTATAATAATAATAATAATAATAATTATTATTATTATTATTATTATTATTATTATTATTATTATTATTATTATTATTATTATTATTAAGAATACAATAAAAATTGTTTTGAATTCTTTGTTAAGAAGAAAAATTAAGTCTATAACCAATTTCAAAAACGTTAAAGTCGACTTATAAATGAAAAATTAGAAAAGAAATTTTATTGAAAGAAATAATGAAAGATAATTGTTGTGTAAATAGAGTGAATTCGAGAAATTCAGCAATACCTCAATATGCCGGGATACTTGGGAAATTAAAATAAGCGCGATGTACTGAATGGATCCATATAACGGCTGTGCCAGCGTTTATAAAATAAAAATATTAAACTTAAATTCAACTACAAAGTTTTCCATTTAATTCTTGTTCAAAAAAACTACGCTCTCAACACAAAAGAGATGGTAAACGTTAAATAATTACAAAACATTTTTACACGTTTCACGTTTTCAGAATATAAAAATTCAGTATTGCCTGTTTTTTTTTTGTTTTTTTCTTTTTTTTTTTTGATAATGTGCTTGCCATTAGCAGTTAAAAAACGATAATGAACTAATTTCATTTCAGTTCTATGCTTAGATTTTGACAATTCAAAAGTCTTCCATGTTTTTTCGAGAATCTGAACAGCAAAGGAGATACTGAGCCCTCGTCAGATTCTAGTTTCTCTGTTTGGGCCACGGAACTCTTATCTCCTTGTTGTGCATAAATAACGTCTGCATCAGTCACATTTCGAAATGTAGATTTAGTGTCATCCAAATGTATATAAAGAAATGCCGCTGATGATTCCATATGTTCTTGTATCACCTAACTGGAAATTTATCGAAGGACAACTAAAACCGAGAAAAACGCCGAATACGCGATGTAGCGAAGTGTTACGGAAGTAGGAAACTTACCTTCGGTGCATATACTAAAACACATTAAAAGCAAGACAACAAAGACTTGATAGCTAATTTATTTTATAAACCGCCCACAGAGCGATTTTGCATGAATCAATTTCAATGCTGATTAAATTCGCAGAGTTAAAATGGATTGTATTATTTTATAATTTCATTATGAAATATATCTGGTGTGTAACTTTGCATTTTCTCAATCTTTTATACAAGAATTGAATATCGCACGTGCTTAGTCATTTATTATTATCATTATTATCATTTTTACGCATATACATTGCACACCAAAAGTAAAATAATAAAAAAAGATGAGTTGCTGATCTAACATTGTAAACGAAACGAGAAGATTATGAATTTTTCTGATTTCTTGCTCACATAAAAGATAAATACTTATAAAAAATCTCTGTTTATACTCCTGGAAGTACAAAAATGCCTCCGACCCAGGGAAGCGCTTAAATCGTTTTCTGTTGAATTCTATTGTAATAGTTAGATTCACAACTTATGCTCCATTAATTAAAGTGTAGAAACGTAAATCAATTTTTCACCACGCAGTGATTCGAAAAGCTGTAACCTTATAAAATGTCAGACAGACAGAATTTTTTATAGTTTTCACATCACATTACTCAGTTTTTTTTTTTTTTTTTTTTTTTTTTTTTTTTTTTTTTTATTATTATTTTTTTTTTTACAACACATTCAGAAAAAATGGGAGGGAGGACAAATAAGTACTTTACAAAACCAGAACATATTTACATTACTGTTTTCGAAAATAAATTTTCACTTTATTTATATAAAAATTTCAGTGATGATTCGGATTGATATAATTACACTGATAAACAAATTTTAACGAATTTTCTGTTTCTCTATATACGTTGGGTGTTTCTTATAGATTTCAAGCTGCTGAAAAAGAATATGTTTGTAAAATTTTTCTATCACCCTCCAATTTTGAGAAATTTCATTTATACGTTTTAGAGTATGTAAGTATCGTATAGATATTATTCTCTTTCATGTATTTGATTCACACAAACATTCTTCTTCTTATTACAACGATAGAGGATTCAGCAAACGAGTAGAAACAGATGTCCCCCTAATAAGTTTTATGTTAGCGACCTTGAAGAGACAGCTCTAGCCACTCCCACAGTATTTGATTTTAACTTAAATCCATGACAGTTGAAAATTTCGGGGCGAGTGTACTACTATTTCTTTCTTCTGTAACACTGTTTAGTTAAATTTCGATTATAATTATCCTATTTTCCTCTACAATATGTAAAACATGTCTAGAGGATGCTTTAATGAACCCGATTCTTTTTGCTATGTGTGTGGGGAGCTAACTTTGAAAAAGCATCGATGCGCTTTCATGCCGTTAATAAAGACTGCCTATCATATGTACTTTGGATATAAAGTATGTGAGCAAGATAAGAAATGGGCATTTCATTCTTGTTGTATACGATGTGCTACAAACCTCTGGGCGTGGATGAAAGGTACTAAAAAGTGTATGTCCTTTGCTATACCCATGATATGGCGCGTGCCGAAGGATCATATAACTGACTGTTACTAATGTATTACAAAAATTAAAGGATTCTCTGCAAGAAGTAAACATAAAATTAAGTACCCGAACTTACATTCAGCAATGTGACCAGCATTACATGATGATTTACAAATACCGAAACCTCCAGAGAATTTAACATATTACGATGCAGCAGTAGAAATGAAAATTGGTGAAACTGAAACTTCCTCTACAGCTTATATGAACTATTTTCCTGGCTGCTTAAATGAAGAACCCCAGCTAATTACTCAAAAAGAATCAAATGATTTTGTCAGAGACTTAAATTTATCAAAGAAAAACTCAGAATTACTTGGATCAAGATTGTAAGGTTGAAATCTCCTGAAAAACAATACAAATATATCTATTTATCGAGATTGACATTAGAAATATTCGATATTTTTTTCAAGGAAAGATGATTTATGCTATTGTAATGATATAAGTGGCTTAATGTCTGCTTTAAACTGTCAATATAACTCGGAACAATGGCTTATCAGAGAGCAGCCACGGATAAGACATTTACCGCTACATAAAGTATGAAATTTCTTTTTAATATAATTTCTTTTTGCAAAAATTCTTCTATATTTTTATGAAATTTTGTAAACAATGCATACTTTCAGTGTTTTAAATATTAATTTTTAAGCTTTATAGGTGTTTATTAAAAGTTTGTCATTACTAAAATACCAAATGATAAATTTTATAAGGTATATATGTTGAATAAATACTACAAAATTCAGATTTCAAGATTTTGAATTTTTTAAAAATCTGTGGGTGATGGAAACTTTTTAATGGCATATTTTTTCACAGCACCACCTAAAATATAAAAGTCACCACTTACTTAGTTAGAAACAGAAACCTTGTTTATCAGTGTTATTGATATATATTTATATTATTGATTGAGATGATGGACTATGATTAGTGTTTGAAAATAATGGTATGCATTGGACGTGACCTGTGGTCTCTAACCTTTTCCTGGAAAAAAGTCGGGACTCCGATCTCAAATTTATATCAAGTCTAAACGCAATAAGGATGGTGTTGGTATTGTTTATGATGGCTAATTATAAGCACAAGGGATATAGGTCGGAGGAAGGGGTGCCTTAGTTGGGGGCGGGTTTTAATAACAAGAGGGTCTACAGGAACGGACTTGTAATCAGCGATTCAATTGGACGTGTGGATTGGAATAGTCACTGTTCCATTTTTAAAATGCCTATTTTACAGCGTTGATATATATTTTATGACGATACTGTAATTAACATTCTTTTTTTTCTGATCAAAATTTTAAAAACTATCTGTTATGGATTTTTCGCAACCTTCTTGGAAAATATTTAATACGGTTTAGTCCACAATTCAATATCGAATACACAAAAAATTCATTTTTGTTTCGTTTTCATTAATAAACGTTAAGTACATCAAACAGCACTAAATCGCAGTACGTTCCGGGATATCATTGTTTTTTGTTTTTTGTTTTTTTTTTTTTTTTCAGAGTGTGCCCTGGGGAGAACACTCCCTCCCAGTAACATGCCCCGCCCCCGTAAAATTTTAAATTTGTGTTTTCAATAGCCAGAAAGTTTAATTTCCCCTGGAACTCAATAATCCCCCTCAGGGATCGCAGAAATCCCTCCCGGAGAAAAGTGTCTGATTTCAACACTACGATATATACAAAGATAGCTCCTCCCTTACTACAAATATGTCATCTACTGGCTAATCTCTTAAAAATAAAATCCCATAATGTTCTTGAAATTACTTTTGAATTTCATTTTTCTTATGAATAAATTCGAACCATTCTTCGTGATATACGTAAAATAATAATAAAAACAAAATTGCATAATTTTTTTTATCTCACTAGTCATATAATTTTCGTTTAATGATATGACATCATTAAATAGTGAATCTGAAATAAAAAGACTTAATAATAATAATAACAATAATAATAATAATAATAGAAAGAAGGAGAAGGCAGGGGCACATTTTATTAGGGGTATTTAATTTATGTGACATCATTACTCGTGATTTTAAAATAATAACTCGTTAAAGTTAAAAAAAAAAAAAAAAAAAAAAAATAGAGAGAGAGAGAGAGAGAGAGAGCGAGAAATGGGGGGGGGAGTATATACTTTCATATCAAATATTTAATTCATATTCTTTAATATTGCAGTTAGATTTTAGCATACGTTTGTACTTCAATGGATAAACATGACTTCAATATATGTAACATGAATAATTTTCTTTCTTAAAAACCTAAAAAAAAAAAAAACTTTACACTTTATTTTGATTTAGGAATATCATTTGTTAATATTGTCAGATTTTTATTTATTTGTTTATTTACTTTATGGTAAATTTACTTCAAATTTACCTGTAAGACGAGCAATAAATTGAAAAAATTACGGCTATTCATAGAAAAGTCATATTTAATGATTAATAAAAAAAATCTCCCACTCTTAGCATCTGAAAATTTCCGGACACATTTTTTGACTCATTTTTCAAAGGTATAAACATGATACTCGCAGAAGTGATTTTTGAAAAGATGTTTAAAATGCTTACAGTTTTAGCTCAATTAATTAGAATTTGATTTATAAACAATCATTTTTCCATTAGACATTTTCTTTTGTTCCCAAGTTTTTCGCTTTTAAAAATTCAGTTCAAAACGTCAACTTTGATAACAGTTTTTGCAATATCGGCTGCCCTTAAAAGAAAAAAAATTAAAAAATAACAAGCATAGCGCATTATGAAGTTTTTGAATGAAAGAATCCGCCATTTTTATGCGTTTTAGAGGAAAAATGAATTTAAAAATAAATCAGAAAATATGCAGTTTGAATTGGAATACACCCTTAAACATTCAAAAAAAGTTTTTTTTTTTTTTTTTTTTTTAATTTATCATTTTTTACCGTTTTAAGAAAGAAGAAAAGTTTAATTTGACGAAGCCCCCCCCTCCCTCTTTTCCTTAATCATAATAAGTTTTTTAATTTATACTGAATAAAAGACAAAAATAGAGAAAGAAAATGACTGTTATTAACTATTACTTTCTAATAATATTAAGTACCAATTAGTTTACAATATAATTAGGTAAATCTTACTTAAATATCTATAATAATAAAGAGAGAAGGATGTTTGTCTGTGAGCGCTGTTCTGAAGAGACTGCTGCACGTAGAGTTACAAAATTTGGAGGGAAGGTACTTTTTTACATGTAGTTTTGCACCTCGAAGCCCGATTTTCGATTTTTTGTTTAGATTTTTTTAAATAATTTTTTAGGCGATTTTTAGCGTTATTTTTGCGGTTTTATCCCATTAGTGAAAGAAATACGGTTTCATTCTTTTAACCCAAAATAGCAATTTTTTTTCTCTTTTCAACAAAGTTTATTTGGAATTTGTACAGCGATTTTTGAATTTTTAACGAATTTTTAATGTAATTTTTAGTGTTTTTTCTCATTTTGCGGCTATTTTTTGAGATTGATAAAAAGAAAATCGTTTCAAACTTTTAACCTAATGCCCTAAATTTTGTGTTTGTTACGATTTTTAGATTTTAACAATTTTTAATGCGATTTTCAATGCGATTTTTAACGTTTTTTTAAAGATTTTTGCGTTTAGCATCTGTTTTTTTCATAGTTGTTCTATCAAAAACTTGAGCTGTTGAGAATGCAATAAGTAGTATTTTTTTTTGCGAAATCAACCTAAAATGTCAAAAATTTAGGTACCACTATTTTCGAATAGCAATTTCATAAAATATCTTAAATTCTTGCTTAACCTCCTGGATTCGGCGGGTACGACATATGTACCCTAAAAAAAATATCCCCAAACATCGGCTAGGGTACAACCGCTGTACCCTAATGCTCGCTTCCCCTGTTCGAAAGGTAAGATAATCAATCATCTGTCATCGCAGAGTTTTAGGGGCGGGTGTTTCTCTTTTCCGGAGTGAAAATAGAAATATCTCTTGCTTTGGCGTGCTAATGCAATAACTGGTTTTTGAATTGGCGATTTCTCAGGCAGAACTCTTTTCTGTTATTCTATGATTTTATTTACTACGTTTGTTAATACGGCGCTAGGTAATATTTTCTTTTAGTCTTTCTTTACTCGCTAGAAAAGTCACTAAATATATTGTTTAATTACAAAGCAATATTTATATTTTGTAAAGAATGGCTCCACGGTTTAAAGGTCTGAGTCAAAAAGAAATAGAAAAACTAATGAACAATTTTCCGTTTTTGTGATCTTGTGGTAAAATTTTCCGTTTTTCGCGAATTGTTTGACAAAATTTTTCTTTTTATCGCGATTTATGGATGAAATTTGTCGTTTTTTCATGATCTTTTAAGAAATCTGCCGCTTTTTTCGGGTCTTTGTGATGAAATTAGCCATTTGTTTACGAATCGTGTCGGAAATTAGTTATTATTCCGCGATTTTTAACGAAATTTGCCGTTTTTTCGCAATTTGTTGACGTAATTACGCACCCCGTGAGACGCATAAGCTATTTTTTGCATTCGGTCGCCGATTTTTTGCGTAATTTACGTGCTATAGCGCGTTCGTATTATCGCTGAAAGGCAGCGTTTTTTTCAAATGTGGGGAAGAAGGGCGCTTTTTTTTTTTTTTTTTTTTTTTTTTTTTTGAATGAGTGACCACGGGGACGCTAGTTTTTGGATGAGGGGCAAGAGGGGCGCTATTTTTTCAACTAAAGGGCAGAAGGGGTGGAGCGCCTTCCTGAAATCCTCTGGGGGAAACTCTGCATACAGAATTATAATTATTAGTGTTTTTCTCAGTAAATACTTGCCTAATTGATTAAAAGAAAAAATAAAAAAGAAAAGAAAAGAAAAAAAGCAGAATACTAGTAATAAATATTTTTTTTCATCTGCACCAAAGAATATTTCTGCAGAAATAAATTTAGTAATTCTAAATTAATATTTTATAACTGAAATATCAATTACATAATTCGTTTCTCCTATCGTCCCATCGGTGTCTGAAAGGTTTTTTTTTCTCTCGAAATAGACAAGGAGGGGGGGGGAGTGAGTTCAACCGTAATCGCGTCCGTCGGCCTCATCGTTCGGAGTTTTTTGTGGTTTTTTTTCAACCATGGATATTCTTGCATAAGTACGTGGTAGGTTCCTTTAGAAACATACCACAGAAAGCAACCCTTACGGTCTGTATCCCTACTGAAAAAAATCGGTCCTAATGAAAGCAAGAACAACAGCAATTTTTCCTCAACATTTTGTAACTTGTTCAAAAAGAAAATAGAGTCTTCTTCCTATGCACACACACACACACTCACACTTATATATCTATATGTCTATCTGTCTATATATATATATATATATATATATATACTTTTTAAATACATCCAAAGTTATTCAGACAATACCATTAAATAATCTAATGAATCCAGTTTTGTTACAATCATATTAATAAAAACAGTTGATGTTTGAAGTGAAATAGAAGGCAGATACCGAAATTACTAAAAAATATATGGATAAATAGATATTATATAACCAGAGTAATTCATCATACATTTAATTCATAAACGAGAAAATACATATTTGATAAAAGAAACAAAAAAAAAATTAAAATCAAATATATATTTAATATGGAAAAATCATCCATATGTTTCGATAAAATAAAAAAAAAGAAAAAAAAAAGAGAGAGAGAAATTGTTTCTAAATACTGATATGTGTAAGAGGTTTTCTCGGTGAATAACTAGAAAAATAATCAGATCTTTTTAAATAGTCTATTTTCTTATCCTTTAGAAATGCAGTCAGCTCATTATTTATAAAATTGCTAAATTTGCAGCTTCGTCAGTCTAAATATTTCTAAAACAGAGAATAGAAATTCAAAAGACAAATCAGGATCTAAAAAACTTATACTCTGTGATTATGAGTATTTAATATGATTTGAGACATAATGCATATTTTTTCTAGTGGAGAAAAAAACAGTATTTATAGAAAACGATTTGTAAATTGAGTATTTGTAAAAATCTATACACATTTATTTCTTCATAAATACATTCTCACGGGAAAGAGAAAAAGGATTAGGCCACAAATATGCAACTGAAAATATATTCTTTTTTAAAACCGCCAAAACAACCCATTCTGTGGGAAAATTTCTCACCCCAGTCGAAAGAATGCCAACACTCCTGCAGTTGAACGGCAACCGCTGTCAGAAGGCGTGGATTGAACTGTCCACGGAGAAGGACAAAGGATGCTCCCTCCTTGACCACTTAGTAAAAGGGGGGGGAAAAGATTCTCGAGATAGCCGTATTTTAGTCAGAAAAAGAAACAGCGGATCCCGTTTCTAGGAGGTTAATTTATGGCTTATGCACCATTTCGCTTCCGGCAGACATGCATCATTCGAATCCTATATTAGAACTCTTCCATAAAATAAAGGATTTTTTCTTGTGGGGTTTTGTGTGGTCGGCTCTTGGACTATTATGGGAAACCTGAACCCCATTTTCGGCCAAAAATCATCAAAAGTTAAAAAAAAAATTTATCTCAGAAAACGATAAAATACATATTTGTGAATATCCATGCAAAATTTCAGAACTCTCAGACACTTGGAACAGGTAGCAAATGAGCTTTTTTAATTGTAGTCACTATAGAGTTTAAAGGACTAGCGGCCATTTAAAATGTGTTTTCCTGAAAATGATTTTTTTCATATTTTGCCTAAGTTCAAAGTACTAAGGCTCAGTGGTAAAATTATTTAGAAACAAAGTATTTATGTTTTTAGAATCTTAAAAAAATTTGCAACAAAAGTAAGGAGAGATATATTTTTTAACTATTTCTGAAAATTTTGCATAAATTGGTAAACATGAAAATTATAACGAATTTAAGGAAATTTACCATACGTATTTTTATTTATTTATTATTATTATTGTTATTATTATTATTATTATTTTTTGCTGATTAAAATAGAAAATTAAAAATGTCTCTCCCTAGGTCTTTTCCATATACTATAACACTATTTAAGAAATTTTAGTAATACCAAAATATTGAAAATTGAATGAGGAGTAGTAATTTTAAAAAGTGTATTTTTCGACCAAAAAAAAAAAAAAAATCATAAAAATCCCTATAAAAATATACTTTTTAATAAAAAGTGAATTTCTTTGCTAATTATTCCTTACAAAAAGATTCTTGAATAGTACACCAAAATTCATTACTTTAAAATCAATAATAAAAATTTTGGGTTTTTTCTTACAGGTCTCCCTTATAAACACAGTGAAACCTGTATAAAGAGAATCTTTCTTCAACATAATCCTGTCCCAAGTGGAAGAGTTTCAGAATACTGAAGAAACGAAGAAAATACCTTATTAAGAAAGAGTATCTTGAAAATATAATTGATTACACTTCTTTTAACGGAAGTCTAAAGAGGTAGTTTTTTTTCCCAGCTCCTTGCAATCACATCTTGCCAAGATTGACTGCGTGTGTATGGGTAATAGAAGTATTTCAAGTAACTTTAAGAATTTAAGTATATATTTCATTTCTTAATTAAAAAAAAATACCATGCATAAAATGAAGTGTGATTTATTTCTATAATTGCAGCTAGTAATGCAACGAAGTAACATGATGATATACCAAAGATTTTACAAACCCTATTGTCTAAAAAAATTAGCCCATATTGAAGAGTTAATTGTGTTTTACTCAAGTTTCGTACAACATAAACATTTGCTTGTATTACAATTAGGATTAAAGGGTTAAGTTTAACCCTAGAACCTTAAAAAATGTTATTCAACTTTTATTAAAACATCTATACATCAGAATATTTATTTAAAATTATTTAACTTGATTTTGGCTGTTTATAAATTTAGTTTATTTCAAAGAAATTTCTGATTTATATTTAATTGTTATTTGGTTAACATTGAAGAAAAAACATTCTATTTTGTTATAGTGATATAACAAGCACAAACAACAAATGTAGTATATGTTGGAAAAAATAGTCTAGTTAGAATAGTCTACAACAGCCATAACTCTTCTCAGTTTTTCTGTTTCGCTGTTTTTGATACCATTTTTAGCCTCAATACTTTCTTCCATTATCTGATCGTGAACTTCAAGGATGTTAATTTTTTAAAACAATTTTATTTGTCGTTGAGTAACATTTTTAGGAATATTGGGTTGTGTAAAAAATAATATTAGTTTCTGTTATTTTACTTCAAAAGCAATTTATTTTAGGTGGTACAAAACAGTTTTAGAGCTTTCTCCAATTTCATTAGACAGTTCTCGGAGTTTAGTATTTGAATTAAGTTCAATTTAAGCTTTGGATTTCTCATTGTTAAAAACAGAACCTCATCACCATCATCTTCATATACAACTCTCTTTAAATCAATGAAGCAATTTTTAAACTGAGCATTCACAAGTCCTAATTGGCGATTGAAGCGCTCGAATACGCCATCTGGTGGAGAAAAGATGCAACTTCTCGTTTCAGGATAATGCCGTAAAGTCGCATTTCCTTACACATATTTTAAAATCGTTCAGAATAATTATTCTTTTGCACAATTTCAGATTGATTGTGACATTTGTTTTCTGTCTTATATTGCAAAGTAAAAAGTATCCGAATTTGAATATTTAAAACTTTCAAATCCATTTACAATAAAGAATTATTTCAATAGCAATTTAACATTAGTTAAAGGGAAATTAAAGGGATAGTTTTCCTGAATCGAAGGCTGCAAGCAGCGCCTCTATAGGGCGTTTTAATTCCCAATTGCGGTCCTTTCAGATGATTGAGACATTTTTCTGCGGAAAGGATTTTTGCAGCTCTGGAAAGATCACTTTTAAATTCTTGAGAGAGGTACCACTACTAGACGATTAATAAGCATAAAATCCTTAATGTTGTGGGGAGACATTTTGATGCTTTGAAAGGCAGACCCCCTAAATTAGATGCGGTAATTTCATTAGTGTAAAAAACGTTTCCGATGTTTTTCGTATTATATTAAAATCGTACAAAAATTCCGAATTTTCCTGTAGTTCTATAACTCTATAAATGTCCCATACAATAGGAAAAAACAAAGTTATGATACTATATATGTACATAAAAATTTGCCCTTCAAAATCAATTTATTTATTTAAAAAGGTTGAAAAATTCAATGACAAAAATTGCCATTATTTTGTAAAAACCCAGTAGAACATCAAAACCTTCCAATATTCCACTGTTCTTTTCCTAAATATCAATGGACCTTTTGCACGTGACGTCACACGCCAGAGCTGGCGGTATGCTAACTTGTTATTCTAATCACTGCACCGCAAGAATGCCACAGTGAGCAGGCGCAAACATTGCTAGCAGACGACTTCAGCCTTTCTGGATACATTTCAACAGGAAATTTAAAAATTTAGAGAATTTTCTTGCCAGCAGAACAACAATTTAAAATTTATATTACAATATATTAAGTATATGCTGCTACAACAAAGAATTCTTTTCCGATAATTCTAAGAAACAAGCATTTTAATAAATCACACTCCATAGAATGCTATGCTAAACACCGCCAGTGAATACCGCCAGCAGCCGAATTTTAGCCTCGACCTCAGGTTCAATGCATAAGGTCAATTAGACTAGAAATAAAAAAATTCAAGCGAGAAAGAATCTTGATACCTGGAAATATTCTTCAGATTTATCATGAGATGTATTATCCCTGTACATGGAATAGCCAACTTGACAAGGAATCTCTATGATGAGAAAAAAAATACAACCAAAGGTCGATAATCCGCGCTCCCATAATCTGCAATTTTCTATAATTCGCGTTACTTTGCGAATGTAAACAGTGAAATAAACAGTTAAGAAAATTTACAAATTTGTGATCCAAAAAAGATTTTTAAACCAGATAAAAAAAAATTAGAAAAAAAAAATCATAATAAAACATTCATTTGTTCTTAATATAACTCCTTTATTTTATTAACAGAGAAAACGGATTACAGCATTACAAAACATATGTAATTATATTATTTAAATGCATTTCTATATAATTTTTTTAATAAAATAACTTTAAAAATGCATTTTTTCAAGTAGCATATTAAATTAATTATTAAATTTCATATTTAACTTTTCATATTATACTAATTAAAAAATTAAAATGCTGTCTAAGAATAATAAAATGATGTATAATCCATAATACTCTATAATCCACAGTATTCCATAATCCACACAAACTTTGGCCACAACGTGTGCGGATTATAGAACTTCGACTGTGCATCAGTTTTCTGTAGCGAGGAATTCTGCATTTTTGAATTTGTCAACAAACTTTTATGCACAAGCTTCTTATTTCTTGCTTACTGATTGACGAAAAGATTTTTAGATATGAAAAGACATTATCAGCATGTTTTAGAACAGAAGATAAATCATATTCCGATTTCTTAAGGTATTATAAAAGTGAGAATAAAAGTCCACAAATAACCAGTTCAAGAATAAAGTTACTTTTGTTAATTCCAGGTAGCATACCTTATAATATTGATGGATATAAAATTATAATGTAAACAATGATAAGGGTCTCGAAACTCAATCAGTGTTCCGTTATTGCATTTGTATAAACTGTTTTTCCCCTTAACTGTCAGCGACTGTTGATTCCATCAAAACCCATTAATGACCCTGCTAAGATGGAAATCTTAGCAGATTTACCAGAGTTGTATACCAGTAGTTAGTTACAAGAAGTGTATAAATAGACACACGCCTTACGCAGAAAATTTTAGGAAATAAACAATTTTTGTTTTTGTAAATTTTTATTACAAAAAATTTAAATTATTCCTCCAATTTTATGTACGAATTATTTACTGTTAGAACACATTTAAAAGCAAAGCCGATTTTGGAATTTTCCGAAAATTTAAGGCATTTTATACCAAAAACTTTAAAAATTCATCAGTCCGAAATTTCGGACGTTGAAAATCGCAAATTTTGACAAATGGTTATCGTAAAAAGTCAATTTCGTTAATCGTTCGCAGAAAAAAATTTCAATTTTGTCAAATTATCTCGGAAAAAACACGAATTTAGTAAAAGTTCTGCAGAAAAAACACGAAACATCGTCGAAAAGTCACGAAAAAATGGAAATTTCGTCAAAGGATCGTGAGAAAAACGGGAATTTCGTCTGAAACTCCCAAATTTCAACAAAGATTCGCGTAAAAAACACGTATTTCAACAAACAATCGTGTAAAATACGCGCATTTGAAGAAAAGAACGCGTAAAAAACGCAAATTTCGTCAAAAGATCGTACAAAAACGCGAATCTCGTCCAAAGTCCACGCGTTTCATCCATGACCAAAGACCGTGCAAAAAATAAATACCTTCCATGAATTCCGCAAAAAGCGAATTTAGTCCACTAATCGCGTATAAAACGAAATTTCGCCCATGAAATGCGTAAAAATACGTGCATTTTGCGCATGAATTGTCTAAAAACCCTAATTTCGTCCATGAATCGCGTAAAAAAACGTGAATTTCGTGAACAAAACGCTCAAAACACGCATTTAAGTCCATGAATTCTGTAAAAAGAAGCGAATTCCTTCCATGCTAAAATAATGTAACAGGTAATTTTATGAAACATTTAATTGATTCGCTGGGAGATTTTGACTTTATACTAACGCGCGCAGAAAGTTTTTGGTTTTATTCAAGTCTGTTGTATTCCAGACTGTATTCGATTATTATTATTCGAGGCTGTCAATGTTTGCATTTACGGGGTGATTCCGTGTTCACAAAAAACCTGCCAAGAATGAAACAAAGTTGTATAATATTCCATTTTAGATAGATTTAAAATTTTAGGAATTATAAATAAATAATGTTTTTATTTCTACCTGATTTTCTGTACTTTTAAGATAGGTCACCTTCACAGAATTCATTGTAATATATTTATACTCTTCACTACAGAGAGAATAGATTATAATAGTTTTAGAGAATACAGTTGAAACGGAACATGATTATATTGAAAATTTGCCTAAATCAGAAAAGATCATAGTCTTGGCAAAAGATATAATTTTAAATTATGCCGTTTAAGATTATTACATTTAACACTTTTCTAAAATGAAATCTTTCATGAGTTCTTTGTGATTCCGTCTTAGTAGTTTTGAGTGTTGTTGAATGCATAATTCTGAAATCCAGATATTCGTTTGGGGTAGAGGTATCTACGACGTCCACTTGGTTATGCCACTGGTTACATTATTTAATTGCAGTATAAATTATATTAAATGATACAGAATGTTTTAGCAATAAGCATTAACATTAGATAAAAGAAGTTCTGAAATTCGGAGAATTGCGTACTAAACACATTTGCATATTAAAATTTCATCACCACAAAAATAATTCATTTTCTAGCTATTCTTTCTAAAATGTATATTGTTTCTTTTGATGATGTTAAGGTAGAGAATATTCTCCTTATATTTACTTTATATTTTAATTATATGTTTTTAAATTGTTGCTATTTACTTTATCTATAATTTAAACTTTAAACTGTAAGAACACTTACACTAGTAATTGATACATCTTTGATTTCGATAACTTCAGATAATTGGGAGTCTACTGTAGTTTTTAATACTACGGTAGCAATTTTATTACAGCTTTTTTTCTACATTGATTTTAAATTTTTATGATAAATTTATTTTTTTTTTTGTTTTTTAATGAAGCATAAAGACAGATAATAATTAATTTTTTTATTGCAGATGCATATAACCATTAATCTGACACATCACTTCACTCAAAATATCTTCAATGTGTGAAACAAATGCAGCAAAATAATTTTTATCACAACATTTTGAAAAAGCAGCTTCTACTCAAAGCCAGGGAAATCTTTTATTTATGAGTTATGCAAGAATTTATCGCAAAGCAGTCTTTTTTGTGTGAGGTATGCAACAAAGAATTCTTTCATAAGAGTAATTTAAATAGACATCTCTTAACTCATACTGGTGAGAAACCATTTGTATGTGATATATGCAACAAGAAATTCTCTCATAAGCATCAGTTAAGCAGCCACCTATTAATTCATACTGATAAGAAATCTTTTATGTGTGAGATATGCAACAAGAAATTTTCTCAAAAGGGACATTTAAGCACACATCTGTTAATTCACACTGGTGAGAAACCTTTTGTATGTGAGATATGCAACCAGAAATTCTCTCGAAACAGTTCTTTAGCAGCACATCTGGTAATCCATACTGGCGAGAAAACTTTTGAGTGTGAGATATGCAGTAAGAAATTTTCTCGAAACAGTGATTTAAGGAGGCATCTATTGATTCATACCGGCGAGAAATCCTTTGTATGTGAGGTATGCAACAAGAAATTTTCTCGAAACAGTGATTTAAGGAGGCATCTATTGATTCATACCGGTGAGAAATCTTTTGTATGTGAGGTATGCAACAAGAAATTCTCTCAGAAGGTCCATTTAAGCATCCATCTGTTAACTCATACTGGTGAGAAACCGTTTGTGTGTGACATATGCAACAAGAAATTCTCTTATAAGCAACTCTTAAGTACACACCTATTAATACATACTGGTGAAAAACCCTTTGCGTGTAGCATATGCAATAAGAAATTTTCTGAAAACAGGTTTTTAAAGATTCATCTATTGGTTCATACTGGCGAGAAACCATTTGTCTGTGAAATATGCAACAAGAAATTTGCTCATAAGGGTATTTTAAACAAGCATCTGTTAATTCATACTCATAAAAAATCATTTGTGTGTGAGATATGCAGCAAGAAATTCTCTCGAAACAGTTCATTAAGAACACATCTTTTAATTCATAGCGGTGAGAAATCGTTTGTGTGTGAGATATGCAACAAGAAATTCTCATCTAAGAGCTATTTAAGTAAGCATTTGTTGCTTCATACAGGTGAATGACAAATGCGTGTGAAGCTAACAGAAATTTTCTTATAACAGTGCTTTAACAATGCATATGTTCTTTCATACTGATAAGAAATCTTTTCTATGGGAGATATGGAACAAAAAGTTCTCACAAACGACTGACTTAAATGCCCATTGTTAATTCATATTGACAAAAGACCTTTTTTATGTGCAACAAAAAATTCTTAAGTAAGCCCTCTTTAAACCTGCATAAGTTGCTAACTGGGGAGAAATCTTTTGTATGTGAGATTTGCAACAAAAAAATTCGCTAGGAAGCGCTGTTTAAGCCTGTATCAGTGAATTAACTGGAAGGAAATCTTTTGTATGTGAAATATGCAAAAAGAAATTTTTTCAACAGAGTGAGATCTCTCCATTATCTTTTAAGTCATGTTCTGGAAGGTATTTTGTGAGTTTGGTATGTAACAACAATTTATCTTGAAAGAGTGATCTAAGCAAGAATCTGTTACTCATCTGAGTGAGAACCTTTTTATGTGTGAGATATGCAGGAAGAAATTATCAGATCAGTACTATTTAAGCGAACATCTGTTAATCCATACTAGTGGAGAATCTTTTGTATTTGAAAGATGCAGCAAGAAATACTGTTGAGACAGTATTTTAAACAGGTGTCTATTAATTCGAAGTACTAGTGAGAAAGCTGTTGTGCAAGATAAACTAGAGGAGAGATTTTGAAAATTGTAATCTAAATGTTAATTGTTTTTTGTTATTAACTACTTCTAATAAGAGTCTTGGCATATTATAATATTATAAAAGTGGCACTTTATGTAAAATATTACCGTCATCTGAATTAAAAACTTACCAATGGAAGTACTTGAAATGTAATGTAATAAATCTGCAGACTGTATCAACATCAGCTGTGGAAAACACATTTTTAATATAATCTTGTTCTATATTTCTCCAAAGTCTTACAGTTCCTTTTGTATCTATTGCATAATATAGATTTAAATGTTTGTATTATTCTCTCATGATTGAAGATATGTTAGCTAAGATATTTGTGTTACGCAAGTACAGGGTGGTTAAAATTAAACTGACGGTACTCAGAGACTCATAACTCCGGTTCTACTGAGCGGATCCGAATGAAACTTCAGATATATATTATGTAGATCATGCGGCCGCGGTTTTCGTAAAAAAAAAAAGTTTCAAATTCCGCCATCGGATGGCGCTGTAGTGCTAAAACCACATGTAAATGAGTAGTTAGAGCAATTGCGCTATAAAAGCGAACGTAAAAGTCACGATGAACGGGTTTGTTAGGCGTACAGTAACAGGTGATCGATACAGGAGTCTCCTGGAGAATCATGTTGTCCCGGCGTTAGGACAAAGAGGCTGTTTGGTAACCACAATATTCATGTAAGATGGGGCAACTGCTCATACGGCGAGATGTGTAAAAAATGTGATTCAAGACAATTTGTCTGATGAGCGTGTCTTCTCGCGTACTTTCCCCTTTTCCTGGCCAGCAAGGTCGCCAGATCCGAACCCTTCTGACTTCTGGCTGTGGGGTTTTCTGAAAGATCATGTGTATCAAGGGCGTGTAACTAATTTAGCGGACTTAAAAGCTAGCATCGTACGCCATGTCTCCACGATTCCTACTGATGTGTTGCGTGCCGCCGTTGATAACGCGGTGGTACGCTTTCAGCATATTGTTGACCGATAAGGTATGTACATAGAGCACAGAGGTGTGTAAATAAATAAAATATTCCGTCAATCTTTGATTTTTGAATTGTTATCTGTCATTTTATATTGTTAAAACGTTACCTAGTGGCGAAATTTGAAACTTTTTTTTTTTTACAAAAACCTCGGCCGCATGATCTACATAACATATATCTGAAGTTTCATTCGGATCCGCTCAGTAGAACCGGAGTTATGAGCCTCTGATTACCGTCAGTTTAATTTTAACCACCCTGTATATTACACAATGAATTCTTTGTCTAATAAACTGGCTTTCTTATAAATTAAAAAACCTTTTTCTATAAAATGTTGCTACTCCCAAACTGTCTGAAATACTAAAAATAAAATACATTTAACTATCAAAAATCTGCTTATGTCTTTCATACACTGATTGTTATTTCATAAAGGAATGGTATTCCAATAAGGTTTTAATATATAAATAAATCTGGTAATAATGTGTTTGAAAATTTTGCATTTTCAGCCACTTCAATCTCCTTATAAATCTTCCTGATATACTTGAAAAGTATTTAATATTTTGATTGAATTGTCTCCCATATGTTTTTGCTCCAACTCTAATGAATTATTTGAACATCCACGTATTTGATATATCTCACTCAGGTTCACTTGCACATTAATTACTGAAAATCAATTCACTATTGTTTATAGTACACGCATAGGGACATTCAAAATAATTATATTCTATTTTATATTCTACTACTTTATTTACTGTGGAGCAAAGTCTGTGTGCTATATTTTACGCTATTTCAATTATTTATTTAATAAAATAAATTAAAGTGTGGGTTTTTTAAATTCGCTTGAAAAATCTTTCTGTAATAATAGGTAGTACTAACCATTCATTCTTAATTTACGTATTCAATTTTCTTCCCAAGTTAATAATAATTAATCTATGTTTATAAAAATGTGATTATGTACATAAAAGGTATTGAAGACCTTCACTATTGTTTCATGTATTTTTATACTAAAACATGAATTACAAATTTAAAATTATGTTTATATATCTCAATTATCAATCGCTAAGTCAAATATTATTTTTACATGGAATCCTATTTACGTTGCAAATTTGCATCTATATTATAAAGGCCAAATGTATCTATGTGCAACGCATATGCCATTTCATTTATGGTAACACTTTGAAATAAAATTTAGTTTTGCAAATTTTTTTCTGCAAATATTTAAGCATTGCACGTTTTTAATTTTTACATCATCGTATACGAAAAAAAAAACTTTTAAATGCAAATAGTTTGAAAGCTATATCTTGTTTTGTTGATGAATTACTTTTTTTTGTAGTTTTTTATACCGTTTTTAAATTGTGACAATAGACGTACTCCATTCCTATCAAAAGTAAGGAGAAAAAAGCAAATTACTGTATCTTTTTTGTTGCAATTTTTTCATAAAAAGTGAAAAAAAAATATTGCATTTAAAATATGTGCTATGGAAAGTTTTTTCGTTTTTGACATAACTGTAAAATTTTGTGAATTTTCGTTTTAGTTCGTTTTTTTTATCAATTAGGAATTTTTAGTTCAATAAAAACTTTTTTAAACAACACTTTCTTTTTACACTCTGACGTCACAAGAATATTGTATACCATATTTATTGAATGCAGATTATTTCAGAAATTTTCATTTGTACTTAAAGAATATAAATAAAGTAGTATATGTTTACAACTAAAAGCAATCGAGAATACAAATTTTGAATTAAAATGATTTTGACCACGGATAAAAGATATGATATCTAAACTTAGAGATGGTAAAAATAATGTCGGGTTTAGATTTCCTGGGGAAAAAGTTCTATGATTGAGTCAAAGTGGAGTACATTTTGCTAATTTTCATTTTAGAATACCGTGCACAAGACTCTTAACTGATTTTATAATAATAAAAGATCTTTACTATATTTTATTGTTTACATATCGATTAAAATTTAATTTTAATAAATTCTACAACAGAGTTTTAAAGGAACAGTATTTTGTTAACTTTAAGTTAAATATCATTTGTTTAAGAGTTAGACTTACGAATATAAGGTACATTTTTTATTGTGATTAATTTAGTAGATTTATTATCCTATCAAAAACCTAAATGAGAAAGAATGCTAAATTCATTAACGGTTTCGCTCATAAAAGAAGTGAGATCTAACTGGAAACCGAGTTCTTTCGAAGCTCCTTAAATCATAACTCCTGTCATGCGTAATTTTCTTCGATTGCTTAAAATGATATGTTATGTAACTTGCTGTTCAATGGAGCTACTTGGCAAGTTCTATCTTTTCAAACTTCTCTGTTCAGTTGATCATAACTTAAAGTTAATCACTTCCTTAACTTATCAATATCTTAACTTCGATATACTTATTCGAATACTTGATTGATTTGATCTTTGCCAATGACATACTAGACTAGATTATACTCAGACTCAAACATGAAAGTTGGTGGCTGAAAACTTGCCAAGTCGCTCAAATCATTTTAAGCAATCGAAGAGCATTACGCATGACAGGAGCTATGATTTAAGGAGCTTCGAAAGAACTTGGTTTCCAGTTAGATCTCACTTCTTTTATGAACGATCCCGTTAACGAATTTGGCATTCTTTCACATTTATGTTTTTGAAGGGATATCATATTTTTTGTCAAATAAGTAGGTTTATATTTCCTTTTTGAAATAAATAGGCTTAATATTAAATTACATTTATTTAATATTAATCTTAAAACTTTTCCCTGCATTTATGCACTGTTTTTTTCGCTGTCATTTTCTATATTTTCTTGCACATTTGTAACGTTATAGAGCATTGCTCATTGAGCCTTATTACAGGAATGTTTCGGGAAAAATTCCATTCATACTTAAAAATATGAATATTAGGGCTGCTTATGTTCCTTTAAATCCCTCTAATAAGGATATTTCTTTTACGCAATTCGGTACTACTTGATTATTTCATCGATCAAAAATGTTTGTCACCAACTTAGGTATATATCTCTAATTTGGCGCTATTTCTGGTATTTCGCCAAATTCCTATAGACTCTTATTCTAATCTCATAATTTATCCAATAATTTTATTGAAGCAATGGCTTTCGAGATCATTTTGGCATCATTATTTTTAAATCGATTCATCAACTTCCCAAGATTGTTTAAAAATTGCCATTTAAATTTTTTTTATTACGCTTTACGCGCATTTTCACCCCTTTTAAATTTTGTATCTGTCAACAAATATTTGTACATATAATGACCTTATGTATAACGTAAGACATATGCTCTTAGCGATTATTTATTTATTATTAGCAATTAACATGCCATGTTTTATGTTTCTAGGGCCTTCAGTAACAGCAACATCACATTTTTCGAACGTTTTTTGCCCCTGAACCCTCTTTGGGTTGGTTGATTGACAAAAGATAAAGCCTGTGTTGAAGCAAGGACTGTCACCATCATTTTGATATAATTAATTTTAAGATCGGTTTGTTATTTGCTGAGATTATTTAAGGATCGCAATTTAGAACATTTTAAAAACGCTTTTCGTGCATTTTCACTTCTTTCAAATTCCTTATATTTTAGCAAATACGCTTAGAGATCATTTATAACCTATAAATAATACACATGCCAAATTTTATATTCTTAGGTTATTCAGTACCACAAAGGTCGCATTTTTAGAACGTTTTTTTGCTCCTGCACCCCCTTTGGATTAGTGGCATCGACATAAGATGTAACTTATGTTGCAGCAAGGACTGTCCTCATCATTTTGATATCATTACTTTTAACATAGGTTCGTTAATTGCTGAGATTGTTTAAAAATCGCTATTTAGAATGTTTTTAGAAAGCTTTTCGCGGATTTTCACCCTTTATAAATATTGTATTTTTTAGCAAATGCTCTTAGTGATAATTTATATCTTATAATCAATTTATATGCCAAATTTCATGTTTCTAGGTTCTTCAGTAACAAAAAAAATCGCATTTTTTAAACATTTTTTTCTTCTGCACACCCTTTTAGGTTAGTGGCACTGACATAAGATATAACCTATGTTTGAACCACGGTGAATACCATAATTTTGATATTATTCCTTTTGAAATCGGTTCGGTATTTTCAAAGATCAGCCCCGATACACGCCAAAAGTGACGCCAACTTGGCATTATTTCGGGTATTTCGCATAATTCCCATAAACTCTTATTGTAATCCAATAATTTATTTTTTAAACAACCATTAATGTTTAATGTGGTGACTTCTGATTTTTCTCTGTTTATAAATCCAATAATCCATCTCTTAAACCAAATTTCAACTTCCTAAATCACCTGGAAGTAATCAAACATTTTTATCAGTGAGTCAATGATAAAAATAGTGATTTTTGACCGCCTAAAAGTTGTAACGTTACATGCATACCGAGCGTCATTTGTAACGTTTGGTTGGTCGTGGTGGAGGTTAAATGTAGACATACTCAGTAATTTAGGATAAAATAACAAAGTTTATTAAAGTGATAATGGCTGAAGGGAAGTGGAGCAAGTCTTAAATTTACACAACTGAAAACACTATGAACAGCTAAATCATACTCACAGGCTCCGACCTAGCTCAGTCGTGGCACCGCCTAACACTTCTCACTATCTTCTGGCTGAGCTGCTAAACAAAGCTTAATTAAACAGCCCGTGGCTGTGAGTAATTCTTTATTTCACAAATAATCAAAATGGAACTACTATAAATTCTCTTACCACGGCCGAATCTCAAATTAACTATCCAAACTCCTTTCCACTTCACTGGAGGCCGTTGCTACTTCCTATTCGCTAGCACTTCGCTGAACAATAATTCACTTCGCTATCTAATGGCAGAGAACCTCACTCGCTGGCTGCTGGCTAATGCCAGAGACACTCCAGAGACACTCACACCCAAGCTTTTATATGCTGCAAACTGAGATACTTCACATTAACATATTACTGATAACCGCGAGCTAACTGCGGAATTCGAAAGAGCACACACACTCTAGAAAGTTAAAGTAAAAGAGAGGATAGATGTCGCTTTTACGCCTACAAAATGTTAAATTATTGACGTCACGATCTCAGAAACACTAGAGTGCCTTTATGACAAAAGGTCACTCCCTCACAAAGTTAGCCCTCCCTTGACGGAAAATGAAAAAGTGACATATGCATTTCGTTTGACCATCGTTTGATCAGATTTGATCAACAATTTTCAACGTTTGATCAACATTATTTTACGAGTTATGATTAAAAATAACCAGGGAGGGCTAACTTTTATGACTTTTCAAAATGCTCAAAATTAAAAAAAAAATTGCGATTCTTATCAGAAATCAATCGCAGAGATTTGATCAACTATTTTTAGCGTTTGATCAAACCCGGAAGTGTCCCAAAAATCGATAATTTAAGATCCAGACCCCTAAAAGTTAACCCCCCATGACAGAATTTCGAGACAAAAACGGTGTCATTTAACGTAAAATTAGCTCTAGAGATTTGATCTACCGTTTTTAGCATTTGATCAAACCCGGAAATGCCCCTAAAATTGATATTTTAGTAATAGACCCCTAAGGGGTTTAGCTCCTTAGGGGCCTCCATGACGCTCCGACTCCCCACCTCCATGACGGAATTTCCTGACAAAAATAGTGCCATCTCACGTGAAATCATCAGTAGAGATTTGATCAACCATTTTTAACATTTGATCAAACCCGGAAGTGCCCCAAAAATCGATAATTTTAGATCCAGACCTCTAAAAGTTAGCGCCCCCATGACGGAATTTTGAGACAAAAATGGTGTCATCTAACGTAAAATTACCTCTAGAGATTTGAACAACCATTTTTAGCGTTTGATCAAACCCGGAAGTGCCCCCAAAATCGATATATTTAGCTCCAGACCCCTGAAAGTTAGCCCCCCATGACAGAATTTCAAGACAAAAACGGTGTCATCTAACATAAAATTACCTCTAGAGATTTGATGAACCATTTTTAGCATTTGATCAAATCCCGAAATGCCCCCAAAATTGATATTTTTAGTAATAGACCCCTATGGGGTCTAGCCCCCCCCCCCTCCACCTCCATGACGGAATTTCGAGACAAAAATGGTACCATCTAACGTGAAATCATCTGTAGAGATTTGATAACCATTTTTAGCATTTGATCAAACCCGGAAGTGCCCCAAAAATCGATGATTTTAGATCCAGACCCCTAAAAGTTAGCCCCCCCCCTATAGCGGAAATTCGAGACAAAAATGGTGCCACCTAACGTGAAATCATCTGTAGAGATTTGATCAACCATTTTTACCATTTGATCAAACCCGGAAATGCCCCTAAAATTGATATTTTAGTAATAGACCCCTAAGGGGTTTAGCTCCTTAGGGGCCTCCATGACGCTCCGACTCCCCACCTCCATGACGGAATTTTCTGACAAAAATAGTGCCATCTCACGTGAAATCATCTGTAGAGATTTGATCAACCATTTTTAGAACTCGATCAATCCCCGAAGTGCCCCAAAATAACAATATTTTTAGTAATAGACCCCTAAAATTTAGCCTCCCCACCTCCGTGACGGAATTTCAAGACAAAAACGGTATCATCTAACGTAAAATTACCTCTAGAGATTTCATCACCCATTTTTAGCATTTGACCAAACCCGAAAATGCCTATAAAATTGATATTTTTAGTAATAGACCCCTATGGGGTTTAGCTCCCCCCCCCCCACCTCCATGACGTAATTTTGAGACAAAAATGGTGCCACCTAACGTGAAATCATCTGTAGAGATTTGATCAACCATTTTTACCATTTGATCAAACGCGGAAGTGCACCCAAAATAGATATTTTTAGTAATAGACCCCTAAGGGGTTTAGCTCCCCCCACCTCCATGACGGAATTTCCAGACAAAAAAGGTGCCTTCTAACGTGAAATCATCTGTAGAGATTTGATAACCATTTTTAGCATTTGATCAAACCCGGAAGTGCCCCAGAAATCGATGATTTTAGATCCAGACCCCTAAAAGTTAGCCCCCCCCCTATAGCGGAAATTCGAGACAAAAATGGTGCCACCTAACGTGAAATCATCTGTAGAGATTTGATCAACCATTTTTACCATTTGATCAAACCCGGAAATGCCCCCAAAATCGACATTTTTAGTAATATACCCATAAGGGATTTACCTCCCCCGACCTCCATGACGGAATTTCGAGACAAAAATGGTGCCATCTAACGTGAAATCACCTGTAGAGATTTGATCAACCATTTTTGCATTTGATCAAACACGGAGGTGCCCCCAAAATCGATATTTTTAGTAATAGACCCATAAAATTTAGCTCCCCCCCACCTCCATGACGGAATTTCGAGACAAAAATGGTGCCATCTAACATAAAATTACCTCTAGAGATTTGATCAACCATTTTTAGCGTTTGATCAAACCCGGGAGGGCCCCCAAAATCGATATTTTTTACACCAGACCCCTAAAAGTTAGCCCCCCCATGACACAGTTTCGAGGTGGTGTCATCTAGTCTGAAATTATCTCTAGAGATTTGATCATCCATTTTTAGCGTTTGATCAGATATGGAACTGCCCTCGAAATCGGTATTTTTAACACCAGGTCCCGAAAAGTTAACCCCTTCCATGATGCAATTTTGCGACAAAAATAACATCATATAACGTAAAACCATCTCAAGAGATTTGATCAAACATTTTTGGCGTTTGATCAAACACGGAAGTGCCCCTAAAATCGACATTTTTACGCGTAGATCCCTAAAAGTTAGGCTCTCCAGAACGGAATTTAGCGACAAAAATGGTGCCATCTAACTTAAAATCATCTATAGAGATTTAATCAACCATTTTTAGCGTTTAATCAAACCCGGAATCGCCTCCAAAATCGATATTTTAATCACCAGAATCTCTAATGTTAACCCCCCCCCTTCTAATGATGGAATTTCGAGACGGAATTTCGAGACAAAATTGGTGCAATCAAAACTAAAATCAAGTGTAGAGATATGATTAACCACTTTTAGCGTTTGATCAAATCAGGAAATACCCCCTAAAATCGATATTTTTACACGCGGGCCCCTAATAGTCACCCCCCACCCCATGACAGATTTTCGACACAAAAAATGATGCCATCTAACGCAAAATCATCTGTAGAGATGTGATGAATCATTTTTAGCATTTGATCAAATTCGGAAAGTCCCCTAAAATCGATATTTATAGGCACGGATCCTTAAAAGTTAGGCCCTCCCCACCTATGACGGAATATCAAAACAAAAATCATGCCATCTAATGCGAAATCATGTGTTGAGATTCGATCAAGAATTTTTAGCTTTTGATGAAACCCGGAAGTGCCCTCAAAATCAATAATTTTAGCACAAGTTCTATAAATTATATCCCCCATGATATTCGAGACAAAAAGTAACATGAATCTAACATGAAATTATCTGTAGATATATATATATATAGAGAGAGAGAGAGAGAGAGAGACATAGACTAGAGTACCCTCTGGCCTTGTCCGGGATGAGTGTCCCTTAAATGAGCTTCAATCTATATCTTTAACTCCGTTTTGTCTGAATTTATAGTTTTAAATGTAAAAATCGCGAAAATGATATTAAAGTACATGCTATTCTCCGTTTGATATTTATAGTCCATATGTATCGTAAAAAAGCGAAACCGTTAGAAAACATGTTTTTTCAAATTATTCAATTAGTTTTCCAAATGTTAAAAAATTTGTGTTCATTCTCTATTCAGAAAAGCATTTCTTTTTTCTTTTCAAAAATCGATCATTTTATAAACCAAAGTTCTGAATCTATTTTTTTTTCTTTTACATAATCTGAATAAATATCCAAATGTAAACTAAGATGTATAAGTTTAATATCTCAAAATGCTACATTGTTATAAATTTGATACCTTACAAAAGGATGCTAATATAAAAATTATTTGTCTTTTTTTATTATAAAATTAAATGACTATAAATGATTATAAAATTATTTAATTCATAAATATGGAATACTCTAAGTGTGGCATTTCTATTTTGCCCTAATGTGTATCCATATATTATCCGCTGTTCTGAAAACTTTTTCCGAAGTATGTTTGAAATGATATTTGTGTTTACCGTCAAAGAAAAGTTAAATAACATTGTCCATTTGTTTTGTTGAGAAGAATTTCTGCCCATGCTCTCTTTTCTCCTCTCCCCTCCCCCGCCTGGCGGCAAAAATGCACGAAGATACACTATTATTGAATGTATTATGTAACAAGAATCTAATTATTAATTATTTTTATGTAGCAGTTATTTCTTGTAAGTGTTATTTGATACAAAGTTATTTCATTTAAAATAGTAATATTTTATTCACTTCTCTTCATGTGAATAAAATAATTATGCAAATAATAAATATATAACCATATCTATATATCACTGCAAACTAAAGAAACAATTGAAAAAAATTATACATTGATAACTATATTTGTTTAGGCGTAAGCCTTAAATAAAGAAATACATTTATTGATAGTAATGGATTTGACCTTGACAGGTTAATTACTGTCAAATAAAAATTCTTGATATTTCAAAATTATTGATATTAATGGATTTGGCCTTGAGAAATTCAATCACTGTCAAAATAAAAATCTTGATTAATATTTATGACTAAAATAATGATTTAAAAATGCTTAATATTGATTTATTATTAAATTAATGTTTATTTCTTGACAAGTTGACAGCTTAATTTAATTTAAATTCATTTAAAGAGATTTATTGGTCTTTTAATTACTTTATGTCAAAATTAATATTTTATTTATTGATAAGTTGTCAACTTGAGTACTTTTTAAATCATTATTAGAGATTTATTGAGTTCTTAATTATTTTATGTCAAGTTAATGATATATTTTTAAATTTATGATCATTTTAATTTTATCTCTATGCTTTCTTGTTATATTTCCCGAAAGGGGGTTTTTAGTCTTGGATCTGCAACCAAGCAGATAATAAGTAATTCTCTTCACTCTGCAATCAGGCAGAGCACATGTAAAATTTTGACTGTTTTTCTATCGTGATTTCATGATTGTGAACCAAGGATTATGTTTGTTGGCTCTGAATATCAGAGAATAGTGAAACCCTGGATACCTATGTTAAAATATCAAGTTATATTATATTTAATAAACTATTTAATCATATAATGCTCTCCCATCTTACTTCAACACAGTGACTGATACACCCATTTTCTTTTGGTGCGCCTCAACCCGGTAGTGTTAAATAGTGACTAAATTGTGACTATTGTGATTTTTGTGCATGAAAACAGTTTTCTCCTTATAATTGGATTAATACGAATGAACATTTGACTTGGATTACCTAAGGATTACCTGAAATAAACAGGTAAGAAGCTTTATTATTCAATTGGAAATTAAGATTTTATTATTGTTATGGAAAATTTAGAAAAACTTAAAGCAAAGCGTTCTGTTGAACGAACAAGTTTTACAAAGTTATTAACAAAATTAGACACGTTATTATCAGATGATATTGATAATACAAAAACTGATGAATTATTAGAGCTTCACGAAACATTGTCTTTAAAAGAATCTGCATTTCAAAAATTAAATCATGAAATTGAAGCTCAAATATCAGACTTAAAAGAATATGAAAAGGATATTGCTAGCAGTGAAAAGTATAATGATCAGTTGATAAGTGCTAAATTTAAAATTAAAAATAGATTAAGTAAATGCAATAAAGGCAATATTTCTACTATGATATCAGGTAGTTCTGTGAATGCATTGAATAGTTCTGTCAGTGGAACAGAAGCAAGTTCTTATTCGGCCATGAAATTACCCAAATTAAATGTTCCAAAATTTTCTGGTGAAATCGAAGAATGGGTAGAATTTTTTAATTGTTTTGAAACATCGATACACCAGAATAAATCACTGTCAAAGATAGAGAAATTTGCATATTTAAAATCTTTGTTATGTAATCGTGCATACAATGTGGTAGAAGGGTTTCCATTGACAGAACAAAATTATGATACCTGTATTGATTTCTTAAAGGACCGATTTGGTAAAGTTGATGTAATTATAAATAAACATATGTCTAATTTGTTAAACATGGAACCCGTGAAAAATTGCTCAAATTTAAATGCGTTAAGAAGATTGCATGACGTTTGTGAAATAAACATAAGAAGTTTAAGAAATTTAGGAGTAACATCTAATTCCTATGGGCATTTATTAAATCCTGTTTTGATTAAGTTATTACCCTATGAACTTGTAATTGAATATCACAGAAGACGTGATACTAGTAAAGACCTTGATGTAGCAGATCTAATTGCCTTTCTTAAATCAGAAATTGAATGCAGAGAAAAAGCTTTGCTTATGACTAGTTCTAAAACTGATACAACTTCTTCGTTTGTATATAAAAATAAAACTGAATATCGTGAAAGAAAACAATCAAATAAATATCAACATGCTAATACTCTAAATGCTAATATTAAAGTTTTTTGTGTTTTCTGTAAAGGTAATGAACATTTATCGTCTGAGTGTAAAAATTTAGCTGATGAAAAGAAAAGATTAATGTTAAAAAAAGAAGGTAGATGCTATCGGTGTTTTTTCAAATCCCATTTATCTTCGCAGTGCCGTGTAAAATTGCAGCCATGTATAAATTGTAAAAGCACTGAACATAACAAATTATTTTGTTTTAGGAAAAAATTGAAACCAGAAATATCCGAAAATCAAACAATTGTATCTAATTCTCATTGTAATTAAAAAAATTCTAATCATGCTGTTTTATTGCAAACATGTTGTGTAACTGCTCAAGGTAACTCGAAATCAAAATTAGTTCGTTTATTGCTTGATTCTGCAAGCGAGAAAAGCTTCATAACAAAAACATTAGCTCGTGAATTAAATTTGCCTGTTTTACGAAAGGAACATTTAACTGTATTTGCCTTTGGTATTGATCAAGGTCGGGAAGAAGAATATGATGTTTTCAAAATTAAATTAAGAAGTAAATTGAATTATCGTCGTTTCATAAATGTTGAGGTATTAGCTACGGATTTAATAAGCGCAACAACTTTGAAGGTTCCAAATTCTGATCCTTTAATTACGAAATATGTTGAGAGTAAGGGATGGAAATTAGCAGATCCTACCCCCCAGGAATCAGCAGTGCAAATCCTTCTTGGAGCTGATTATTTTTGGAATGTGCAGAAAGGCATCGTAGAAGAAATTAATGAGCATTTATATGTAGCTAATACACTTTTTGGTTACACAATAGTGGGAAAAATTAACTCTGAAAGCAACAAAACAATTAACGCTCGTCATGTATCGGTGAATGAAAGGGAAATTTTTGATTTGCAAAGATTTTGGGATCTAGAATCATTGGGTATTTCTGATAGTAAAAGTGAACTATTTTCACAAAAGGATTTAGATGCAATGGATTTATTTAAAGATAATTTAAATTTTGTTAATAGAAGATATGAAACGAAACTTTTGTGGAAGGTAAACAAAAATGAATTGGAATCCAATTTTGATGTAGCTAAACAGAGACTTTGGGGATTAAAATCAAAATTATGCCAATATGAATGGTTATTAAATGAATATAAGAAAATATTAAATGAGCAGTCTGATTTGGGGATAACTGAAGAATGTAAATTTGATAAAAACGAAGTGAACACATATTATATGCCTCACAGACCAGTAATAAGGGAAGACTAACTGACAACGAAAGTAAGAATAGTATATGACGCGTCATCTAAAGATAAAGGAGCAAAATTCTTAAATGATTGCTTATTTTCTGGTCCTAATTTAAATCCCAATATTTTGGATATTATTTTAAGATTCCGTCTTCACAAGATTGCCTTCTCAGCAGACATAGAGAAGGCATTTTTACAAATTCAGATAGAAGATGAAGATAGAAATTTTTTGAGGTTCTTGTGGTTTGATAATATCACTAGTAATAATCCCATCTTGAAGGTCTTCCGCATGACTCGTGTAATTTTTGGTGTAACAACCTCACCATTTCTCCTTTCTGCAACCATCAAACATCACATTGAGGGATATAAAGATCTTTTTGAGAAAATAGTTAATATGTTAAATACTTCATTGTATGTTGATGACTTGTTCCATGGCGCTGATTCAGTAAATGAAGCTTTTGTTTTATCGAAAGGTGCAGAGAAGATATTGAGTGAGGCCAATATGAAATTAAGAAAATTCAAAACCAATTCAATGGAATTAAAAAATTTATGGAAAGAACATGGGATAAATTTTGAGGAAGACACCCTTGAACAAAATCTTTCAAAGATATTAGGAATCAAATGGATGACAGAAAGTGACACATTAAAATTAGATTTACAACCACTTTTGGTAGAATTTGATAGTCAAATTATCACTAAGCGTCTTGTTTTACAAACCATGGCGAAAATTTATGACCCTCTTGGACTCATTTCTCCCTTTGTAATAAGAATGAAGTTTTTGATGCAAGAAATCTGGGAACATGGAATGGACTGGGATTCTATGTTGCCAGATCCTTTAAGTGAAAATTTTAGAAAATGGTTTCATGAGGTTAAGGAGTTAGTAAATTTTGAAATGCATAGAAAATATTTTGTAAATAATGTAAATCTAAATCCTGAAACTGCTCAGCTTTTTATTTTTTCTGATGCTAGTATAAAGGGATATGGGTCAGTAGCCTATATTCGTGATCCCTTTTCTTGTGAAACTTCAGTTGTTATTGCAAAATCTAGAGTGGCACCTCTAAAAAAAGTTACGTTACCTCGTCTTGAACTTCTTGGAGCACTTACAGCTGCTAGATTAGCAAATTATTTAAAGGGGATACTTGAAATTGATAATGAAAATATATTTTGTCTTAGCGACTCACAAATTGTTTTGCACTGGATAAAAGGAAGTGCCAGTAAATGGAAACCTTTTGTCGCAAATCGCGTACGTGAAATTCAAGAACTTGTTGCTCCTGTGCAATGGAAATTTTGTAAGGGAAAAGAAAATCCTGCAGATGTTCTCTCTCGTGGTTGTTCTGCATCTGAATTGATTAATAACTCTGTGTGGTTAAATGGTCCCTGCTGGTTGAAGGAAAATTCTTTGCCAATATTTACGCATGAAATTCCAATAAATCTGTCTGACGAAGAGGCCCTGCAGGAAAAACGTAAAATGCTTGTTTGCTCCGTATCCCAAAATATTCCTGAATTCGAACTTTTGTATAAATTTTCATCCTGGACCAAATTGAGACGAATTATGGCTTGGTGTCTCAGATTCATTAAAAACAGTAGATGTCCATCTGAAAAAATCAGTGGTTTCTTAACTGTTCAAAAACTTGAAGGGGCAACAAACACTATTGTGAAATTGATTCAACGCCATGAATTCGGAGAAGAACTGAAAATGCTAAATTCAAAAAAGAACCTAAATTCTAAAAGTAAATTACTTCCTTTACACCCTTTTCTTGACGAAAATGGTATTCTTCGTGTAGGAGGTAGGTTAAAAAATGCAAACCTCTCTGAATACCAAAAACACCAAATAATCGTACCTAAAAGACATCATGTTACAGATTTGATCATAAAATACTTTCATGAAAAACATCTTCATAGTGGCACTCAGTTAACAATTTCGGCCATTCGACAAAATTTTTGGATAGTTAATGCTAAAGAAGCTGTAAAAAGAGAAATAAGAAAATGTATTAAATGCTTCCGAAATATGCCACACCTTTCATCTCAAATAATGGGAAATCTTCCATCATCACGTGTAACACAAGCTCGAGTTTTTTCAAAGGTAGGAGTGGATTTAGCTGGCCCTTTTTTGATCAAACCTCGTAAGGGGCGTGGTGTGAAACCCTTTAAGCATTATATTTGTCTTTACATTTGTTTTGCAACAAAGGCTATCCATCTGGAAATTGTCACAGATCTTACCACTGAAATATTTTTAGCCTCGCTGAAAAGGTTTGTAGCTCGACGTGGAAAGCCGCAAGAAATATATTACGACAGAGGTACAAATTTTGTAGGAGCTGACCGAGAAATGAAGAAAATGATGGCTCGAATTGTTTCTGATGAAAATTTTCACAAATATCTGACTGACGAAATGATAATATGGAAATTTAATCCACCTTCTGCCCCCCCCACTTTGGAGGCCTTTGGGAAGCGGGAATAAAACAAATGAAAAATCATTTAAAAAGAACAATTGGTGAACAAATTTTGACTTATGAAGAGTTCTTAACATTGATTGCACAAATTGAATCTTGTTTAAATTCGACACCGCTCGTGGCTGAATCTTCTGACCCCAATGACTTCACTGCTTTGACACCAGGACACTTCATTATAGGAGCACCAATGACATCCTTGTCTGAACCTGACATCTCCTCTACATATGTTACTCCCTTGGAACGTTGGAAATTGTTGCAAAAGATTTTCCAGAGCTTTTGGAAAAGATGGTCTTCGGACTACCTCTCACAATTGCAACAACGAACAAAGTGGTTGAAGAGTAACCCGAACTTAAAAATCAATGACTTAGTGCTGATAAAGGAAGAAAACCAGCCCCCATTAAGGTGGAAATTGGGCCGAATAATTGAACTTTTTCCTGGTGAAGATAGTCATGTACGGGTTGTTAAACTGAAAACTTTGCACGGGGAACTGAAACGCCCCATACAAAAACTCTCTCATTTACTAATAGAAAATAACTGTACTTGATTTATTATTTTCTTTTGTATGTTTAATTTTTGTGATTATAATGTATATTAATTTTTCTTTCTCTATTTTTAGTTATACAACTTTTAACGCCTGAGGACAGTTAGAATTCATATTGAAGTTGTTTTATTTTATTTAAATACTAAAAAAAAATTTCAGGTAACATGTTTTTATATTATTATTGTAATATCTGATTAATCAATATTTGATTAAGAAAACTGGTAAGATAAATTTTTAATTTGATGAACTCCGTTCATGGAGGCGGAGGATGTTTAGGCGTAAGCCTTAAATAAAGAAATACATTTATTGATAGTAATGGATTTGACCTTGACAGGTTAATTACTGTCAAATAAAAATTCTTGATATTTCAAAATTATTGATATTAATGGATTTGGCCTTGAGAAATTCAATCACTGTCAAAATAAAAATCTTGATTAATATTTATGACTAAAATAATGATTTAAAAATGCTTAATATTGATTTATTATTAAATTAATGTTTATTTCTTGACAAGTTGACAGCTTAATTTAATTTAAATTCATTTAAAGAGATTTATTGGTCTTATAATTACTTTATGTCAAAATTAATGTTTTATTTATTGATAAGTTGTCAACTTGAGTACTTTTTTAATCATTATTAGAGATTTATTGAGTTCTTAATTATTTTATGTCAAGTTAATGATATATTTTTAAATTTATGATCATTTTAATTTTATCTCTATGCTTTCTTGTTATATTTCCCGAAAGGGGGTTTTTAGTCTTGGATCTGTAACCAAGCAGATAATAAGTAATTCTCTTCACTCTGCAATCAGGCAGAGCACATGTAAAATTTTGACTGTTTTTCTATCGTGATTTCATGATTGTGAACCAAGGAATATGTTTGTTGGCTCTGAATATCAGAGAATATTGAAACCCTGGATACCTATGTTAAAACATCAAGTTATATTATATTTAATAAACTATTTAATCATATAATGCTCTCCCATCTTACTTCAACACAGTGACTGATACACCCAATATTATTAAGAATGTTTTGGTTTTGCGGTTTAAAAAATAACGTATGGTATCGTAATGAAAAGGGAGGAGAGTGAGTACAAAATGACTAGAAAACTGGTAACATTATATATGAACAGCCCCTAAACATTGGGTAATTTATCTCAGTAAGGAATATCCGCCAGCTAAAATATTTTTTTTCTTTAAATCTCTGATTTGGACTGATTATTCCTATAAACGCCCCCCTCCTCCTCTCCTTTTCAAATGAAATCCTGCCTATGCTGTTGTGAATTTTACGGTAAGAAAAAATAATATAAATCTTTGTCTTTTATTACCACAAATTCAAATTCATAGTTGCTATTACGAGATTATCTGAAATAATTTCAAACCGCATCGCATCGTTGATACCCAATTATTAACATATTTTTCTAGTTTTTGTGGATATCAGTTGTTTCCAAAATAAATATATAGGCTAGATTCGCTAGAGACGCTAGATTCTGCCGGAAATCGCATCTGCGTTTACTCTTAAATTGCGTATTAGCTTGGAACCCACACTTGCCAATTTGTTTATACTAATTCGGATATTATTATTATTTATTTTTCGTCAGACAGCCGATTTTTCGATGCTTTGGTTTTCCAATGAAAAAATAGACATCTGCTCTGCTACATTCACGAGAACTTCCCGCTTCCGTCAAAATAAGCAGACGATATTGACTAGCCATGTTAGAAAACTTTCAATTTGATGTTTTTCATTTAAATAAGATGGATCTTTTGCGGGAAATAAAATATTCTGTAATTTTGTATCAGTTATTCTAGAAATTAGAAAAAAATATCTATACATACACAAATGGTACTGGGTCCATCCTATGATAAGTATTCGATTATTTACAGGACATTTCTATCTAAAACATCCAAAATTGCATGCATCTGATGTTAAATGAAAAATGAACCACATTTTAAGAAATACAAATTACTGCACAAATTACCATTTTGAAATATACTATATGAAATATCTGGTCAACAGCCAAAAAATGGTCTAACTTTTTCTAGCTGATATATGTTCATTTTCATACCCTGAATCCAAAACCCAAAACGGTTTCGCTCTATCAGGTCAATTTTTTGTGCAAATGTCCATTTTAGGCTAAGTGATTTCCGGCATAAATGCCTATACTTCATTGCAGTACTTGTGTATGTTGTACATATTTCGTTGCCCTGGATTACTAATGATAGATTTTCCTTTCATTACAGGATATATGTGAAGTAAATGGCGTCTTCAAAAAGATCATGTAGGAATAAGCCGGATGTATTTTGCTATATCTGTGGCGAATACACCTTTGTACCAAACAGGAAGCCAGTCACCAGTTTTATAAAGCGCACCTACCTTGCTTACTTCCGAATGGCACTATGCGACCAAGATAAAGTTTGGGCACCACATATAGTATGCAAGAAATGCACCGAGTATCTTCGTGCGTGGACCAAAGGCCAGAAGACGGCTCTAAAATTTGGAATTCCTATGGTCTGGAGGGAGCCTTCCAACCATGTCACAGATTGTTACTTCTGCGCTGTAGATCTGACTGGTATAAACAGAAACAACCGGAGTAGCCTGGTATATCCAGATCTGCAGTCAGCATGTCGTCCTGTTGCCCATTCTGAAGCCATTCCTGTTTCCGTGTTTAAAGAACTTCCGGACATTGACGAAGAATCATCCTCCCCCATCAGGGTTGCTGCTGATGACGACGACTATGTGGCTGCAGAATGTAGTACTCCAGTTCCGTTCACACAAATGGAGCTAAATGATCTCGTTCGCGATCTTAACCTCTCCAAGTTATCTGCCGAACTATTGGCATCCAGATTAAAGGAAAAAAAACTGTCTCACTGAGTGTGTTCGCATCACCTTCTACCACAACAGACATCAAGACTTCCTACAATATTTCTGTGAAGAGCTTGACCTGGTGTACTGTAATGATATCGCACGGCTGCTGTACACGCTGAGAGTGGCAAAATACGACCCCGAACATTGGCGGCTGTTTATCGACAGCAGTAAGCGCTCACTAAAATGTATTTTGCTACACAATGGCAACCAGTTTGCCTCTGTACCACTAGCTCACACAACTACATTGAAAAAGAAGTATGAATCAGTGAAGTATGCTCTGGAGAAAATTCATTATGATGACCATCAGTGGTACATTTGTGTTGATTTGAAAATGGTGAACATCTTGTTGGGACAACAATCAGGGTTTACAAAGTACCCCTGTTTCATCTGCATGTGGGACAGTAGGGACAGGGCTCATCATTACACAATCAAGGACTGGCCTCTTAGAGAGGACCTGGTGCCCTGCAGAGCGAACATCATCAACAATCCTCTTGTGAACAGAGAGAAGATCATATTTCCTCCATTGCACATTAAGCTGGGGTTGATGAAGCAATTCACCAAAGCTCTCGACAAAAATGGTGACTGCTTCATGTACTTGTGCCAGTTTTTTCCCAGATTGAGCATTGAGAAGCTGAAAGCTGGCATCTTTGACGGTCCACAGATCCGTCAGCTAATGAGAGATATGCAATTCGAAACACATATGAGTAATTTGGAACTGGAAGCATGGAAGGCTTCTGTTCTAGTTGTGAAAAACTTTCTCGGCAACACGAAGGCCACTAACTACGTTGAACTGGTGAACAATATGATAACAGCATTCAGAAACCTTGGATGTAACATGAGCATCAAAATGCATTACCTATTCTCGCATTTGGATCGCTTTCCTAACAACCTGGGCTCCATGAGTGATGAACAGGAAGAGCATTTTCATCAGGAGATCAAGGAGATGGAGAACAGATACCAAGGTCGCTGGGATGCAGTAATGATGGTGGATTACTGTTGGAATCTCCATAGAGACATTCCTGCTGCCGTCCATGCTCGGGCCTCAACGAAGAGGGAATTCCTACCATAAGTGTTGCACAATGACGAAATGGTGACTAACCGAATGTTTTCCTGTCTATTAATTGTTAATTAACTATGTAATTAGCTAAACATGTTTTCTGTTAACATACGTACATTTTTTTCGGTTCAGTTAATTACACTTCTGTAGTATATATTTGTTTTTTCAATTCAACTTCACAGCAAAACCTTACCTGATGTACGGAAACAGATGCCATATTCGGGTTCCTGGAGGTTGAAATATCTTAAATTCATTAAAACATGTCAGACCATTAAAAAAAAAATTTGTTGTCCTGTGATAATTATAAAACTCAAACTGCAACTTTTTGTTTTTTTTACATAGAATACACTCAGGGCCGTAGCTAACTAGAAGTGTTCAATAGGGGGGGGGGAGGCTGAAGAGATTGTAGGGGGGGCTCATACTTTTTTTCTCTCTTTCTTACGCAGAAAGATAAATTAGTGCATATTCACATTGTAGGTAGTATGTTTCTTATTCAAATGTTGTAATAACTTCTCTTTATACTAAGAAAAATATAGAATGATAAAAATTTTGAGTGCATAACTGGTGCAAAATTAAACATCATGTTTGTTTTATATGTACAAATATTATGAGGGAGTGTTGAATTACTTATTTTAGATACAATTTAGTATGTCTGCTAAATTGTGAAAGGGGTCTCAGAACTAAATTAGATTTTTGAGCAGAATTTCATTTGAATTTTCGGAACAGAAATTCATTGAGTGACCTTGGAATCTTTTCCAGGGAAGGCTCAAAATATTTTAGGGGGGGAGGGGCTGAGCCGCCCATAGCTCACCCTTGGCTACGGACCTAAATACACTATTTGTGTTGAAAAGGGGAAAAAATCAACTTCGCAAGAAAATGACTATTCCATGATTAATGAACAAAACATTATTGCAAACTGCATCCACCAAAATTAATTGACAGCACTAGTCGGGCACAAGCATATTTTTAATTTGATTTGGATTTTCAAAAATGTGTAATATAAAAAAACGTTGTGATTTACATTAAACACTTTTAATGTAAGTGTCACACTATGTTTGCCATTACTTACCCATAGTTTTAAGGATTAAATATGAATTGTCATTTTGAAAACTTGTTTCATCCCTCCCTCACATGGGACTCATTAGGGGTGGGAGTTAGACGGAGCTCCTTACACGTTAGATGACACCATTTTTGTCTCGAAATTCCGTCAAGGGGGGGGGCAACTTTTAGGGATCTGGTACTAAAGATATGAATTCTAGGGCACTTCTGGAGTTGCTCAATCACTAAAAATAACTGATCAAATCTTCACAGACAATTTCGCGTTTGTTGACAACTTCTTTTTCTTTAATCGAAGTATCAACAAGTAGAAGGGTTAAATTTTAAGGGTCTGCGCCAAAAAATATCGATTTTATTGGCACTTCCGGATTTGATCAAACGCTACAAATGGTTGATCAAATCTCTAATTCCACGTTAGATGACACAATTTTTGTCTCAAAATTCCGTCATGGGGGAGCTAACTTTTAGGGGTCTGGTGTTAAAAATGTCGATTTTAGGGATCCTTCCATATTTGATCAAACGCTAAAAATAATTGATCAAATCTCTAGAGATAATTCCACGTTAGATGACACCATTTTTGTCTCGAAATTCCGTCATGGGGGGGGGCTAACTTTTAGGGGTCTGGACTTAAAAATATTGTTTTGGGGGCACTTACGGGTTTGATCAAATGCTAAAAATGGTTGATCAAATCTCTAGAGATAATTTTACGTTAGATGACACAATTTTTGTCTCGAATTTCCTTCATGGGGGGGGGGCTAACTTTTAGGAGTCTGGATCTAAAATTATCGATTTTTGGGGCAATTCCGTGTATGCTGAAATGTTAAAAATGATTGGCCAAATCTCTACAGATGATTTCACGTTAGAAGGCACCTTTTTTGTCTCGAAATTCCGCCATGAAGGTGGGGGGAGAGCTAAACCCCTTAGAGGTCTATTACTAAAAATATCGATTTTGGGGGCATTTCCGGGTTTGATCAAATGCTAAAAATGGTTGATGAAATCTCTAGAGGTATCTTTAAGTTAGATGACACCGTTTTTGTCTCGAAATTCCGTCATGGGGGGGGGGCTAACTTTTAGGGGTCTGAAGTTTAAAATATCGATTTGAAGGCACTTCCGGGTTTGATCAAACGCTAAAAATGGTTGATCAAATCTCTAGAGGTAATTTTGCGTTAGATGACACCATTTTTGTCTCGAAATTCCGTCATGGAGATGGGGGGGGAAGTGCTACATTTTATTTGTCTATTACTAAATATATCGATTTTTGGGGCACCTCCGGGTCGATCAAATGCTAAAAATGTTTGATTAAATCTCTACAGATGATTTCACGTTAGATGGCACCATTTTTATCTCGAAATTCCGTCATGGAGGTGGGGGGGGGAGCTAAATACCTTAGGGGTCTATTACTAAAAATATCGATTTTGGGGGTATTTCCAGGTTTGATTAAAAAAAATGGTTGATCAAATCTCTAGAGGTAATTTTATGTTAGATGACACCGTTTTTGTCTCGAAATTCCGTCATGGGGGGTAACTTTTAGAGGTCTGGAGTTAAAAATATGGATTTTGGGGGCACGTCCAGATTTTATCGAACGCTAAAAATGGTTGATCAAATCTCTAGAGGTAATTTTACGTTAGATGACACCGTTTTTGTGTCGAAATTCCGTCATGGGGACGGCTTACTTTTAGTGGTCTAGAGTTAAAAATATCGATTTTGGGGGCACTTGCGGGTTTTATCAAACGCTAAAAATGGTTGATTAAATCTTTAGAGGTAATATTACATTGGATGACACCATTTTTGTCTCGAAATTCCGTCATGGGGGGCTAACTTTTTGGAGTCTGGATCTAAAATTATCGATTTTGGGGACACTTCCGGCTTTTATCAAATGCTAAAAATGGTTGATCAAATCTCTACAGTTGATTTCACGTTAGGTGGCACCATTTTTGTCTCAAAATTACGTCATAGAAGTGGGGGGAGAGCTAAACCCCATTAGGGTCTATTACTAAAAATATCAATTTTAGGGGCATTTTCGGGTTTGATCAAATGCTAAAAACGTTAGATCAAATCTTTAGAGGTAATATTACATTAGATGACACCATTTTTGTCCCGAAATTCCGTCATGGGGGGCTAACTTTTAGGGGTCTGGATCTAAAATTATCGATTTTTGGGACACTTTCAGGTTTGATCAAACGCTAAAAATAGTTGATCAAATCTCTACGGTTGATTTCTGATAAGAATCGCTAATCTTTTTTTTAATTTTGAGCATTTTGAAAAATTTCAGAAGTTAGCCCCCCCCCTGGTTATTTTTCATCATAACTCGTAAAATAATGTTGATCAAACGATGAAAATTGTTGATCAAATCTGATCAAAAGATGATCAAACGAAATGCATATGTCACTTTTTCATTTTCCGTCAAGGGGGTGGGGGTTAACTTTTAGGCGGTTGATTTTCGGGCATCAAATTCTCGTGAACGGTAAGAGGTTTTGGTACTTCTTTGTTATCCCGTCGACTATTTCGCCACATTATACATATTGACATAATTTTTATTTTAAATAACGATAAAACAAATAATTAGTAGAGTATTAATAAAAATACCAAGAAAAAGCCTAAATAAAAATAATTTAATGACATTTTAAACACGTGAATCGTATTTAATGTCATTAAATGCGACATTCACGATAATCTATTATTGGCATTTAATCTTATAGTTTGGCGATAATTTTTTGATCGACGGGATAACCTAGTAGTACCGAAATTTTTTTTTTTAATTTATAGAATTTGGTAATTAGAAGATGGTCTTACATGATATAAAAAATTGCAAGTGTCTAGGTCAAATATAATTTAAGTTATTGTGGGGGGGGGGTCAAAATTGGTCCAAAATGGTTCGTGTAATATAACGCACGGCCGATGTTACGCCTTTATATTTTGTGAACGAGGCTAACACACTGACGCGTCTCTAGATTATATGGCCAAATCTTGCGTGTTTCAAATTTTATCTGAAAAACATCTCACATACGACTTTGAGATGTGAGTAGATAAAGGGGTTATGATAGGTCAAATGATTGGAAAAAATTGATCTTTTTTTATTATCTTCTTTTTACTATGGGTCATTGTATTTTAATGGAAATGAAGATTGAAACAGTTATTAAGTTGTTGAAGAGTTGGCAGAAATCGAGGTTGAAAATTTTGGAAGACCGAAGTGAGCAACGATACATAATGGGAAAATTGTACTCGGGAAAAATTAGCTATCTTTTATGTGTAACTGATAGAATCAATAATGTATTTTTCAAAAATCCACTCAGAATCGCAAAAATAATTAAAAACAATTTTTAATTAATGTTTTAAAACAGCTAATAACCAAAAAGAAAACCACGTGACTTCAAAACGCGTCACGATTGGCTGTGACGTCACTACACACGAAGTCCGTATGTTTACATTTTGGCCTGCGCTTTTTCCCGTTGCTTTTCATAGTTGCTATTTATTTTCATCTATATTTTATAATTATTCTCGTTTTTTTTTTTTTTTTTTTTTTTCTTTTTTTTTTTTTTTTTTTTTTTTTTACGTTTTAAAACTATAATTAAAATTCTATATTATCATATTATATTATTCGTTTTCATTATTTGTAACATTTTTATTTGGAAAATGCTGATATTAGCCGGCTTTGTAAAAGGACAGTCAGATAATCTTCCAAAAATAAATGCATGTTTTCCTTTTTGGGGAGAAATCCTGATTTCACAGGAGCAGAACTATGAGGAGTTAAAGCTAAAAGCTAAATATATATATACCGTATTTTCTCGTGTATAGGGCGCACGCGTGTATAAGGCGCCCCCTATTTTACAAGTAAAAATGGCTATTTCTTAAAATCTCGTATTTAAGGCGCACCATAAATTTGACACGCTAATGAAGAATGACCAAATGAGTTTCAGTAAAAAAAAAAAGTCGAAACAAACATTACACCAGACCAGAAAACAAGACAAAAATGCATTTTTAGACTTCGGGTTGTAAGAGAATGACGGGAAGTAGGAATGAGTGACGGTAAAGAGAATTGCTGATTAGCTTTTAGATAATGTCGCTAGTTCCGTTGCATAAAAAACTGCAAGGAGTGAAATAAAGATGCAGTAATACTTCAATTAAGTAACATTTTCCGAGTTTTAATATCTTCTTTGAATAATTTCTTGTTTCATATGTATATCGATCGACTGCATCCAAAAGTAAAAAAATATTCCGTGTATAAGGCGCACCTAGGAGTTTTGCCCTAATTTTTTGGAAAAAAGTGCGCCTTATACACGATTAAATACGGTATTTAATATATACTTAGATTTAAATAATATTTTACAAGTGCTTATATATTAAAAATCTATTATATTTACTTTACATTATTTTTTTTGTATAATTCCAGATTTTTTTTTTTTAAGATTTGCTTAGAAACTGTTTATTAAATAATAAAATTGTTTTTGTTTTAAATTTTTAATCTAATTAAAATATTTTTTAACTTTCTTTTAAAATTGCAAAAATATCTATCTTTTAGTTAAAATATATTTATCTAAATAACTTATAAAAATTGTTTCAAATTTCCTCTTCTTTTTTTTCTTTTTCTTTCTTTGTTTTTAATTTATACAATTTTTAGGCTTTTCATAAATACAACCATTTATACCCACTGCTATATGATAATAATAATAATAATAATAATAATAATAATAATAATGTCTTTTAAAAATTAAAAGTCTTTATAATAAATTGCTACTCTCAAAATGTACTATTGCATAAATCTTAAGAACACCTGTGTAACTTTTTTGTTATTAATTAAAAATATTGATAATAATTTATGTAATTATAAAATAACATCACTAACATTTAACTAAAAAAACTGAATATTTAGCATGAATTCAATGTAAAAACTTTCATTTTAAATTAATGACTAACAATAAAAATTCTGCATTCTGTACTCTAAAGTTATAAAAATGAAGAAACTTATCACTATCACATTTTTAAGTTTTCCAATCTTTTAAATATATTTGCTTACATTAATTACATTATCTTTCGTATTACAATCTTTATCTTTAGAAAGTATATTAAATATGCATTTATATGTAATTTATATAAAAATTTCTAAAAGACAATGTGTAGTATTTGTGAAATTTACTCAGTTGATTATTTTTTTCCTAATCTACATTGGACTATTATCTGAAAAATCACTTTTTTTCATTCTTTAAATCTAACTAATGATTGCTCAAAAATTTAATTTCAGTTTCAAATACAACACAGACATCCATTTATATGAATTGACATTTCTTCAAATGTTAAATGAATCAAATTTAAATTAATAGTTGTATATGACAGATTAATGCGAAAAATAGGAAATAATTAAAAGTAGCACTTAATAAAGAATTATTTATTTATGTTATTCTATCTCTATTATTTCGATCAGGAGATGAAAGTTATGGTGATAATGCTATAGGATATGTGCAAGTGAAACGAGAGTATTTCATATGCATTGTGAAAGCTACAGTACATATTATAAAATAACCAAAAAAGGATATGAAGTTACTGTAACTTGCAATGAGACTGATGAGGTAGTACTCTCGGCTCAGTGTGATAGCTGTGCAGCTTCTTTAGGTGAGTGTAAAAGCATTCCTTACCCCTCTCCGATTAAAACTACTTGAGTGAACTAAAAAAAAAGTAGCTTGGGCAATTTTTGGCTTGGGGTCAATATGGGGCTAATGAGAATGGCTATTTTGCTGTATGACAGAAGAAAAAATTGTAAATTTATCTAAAATGGTGAGGAAAAAACACTTTTTACATTTAATTTTCAAATATTTCGGGAGTAGAGGGGGGCTGTAACCCCAGCAACCCCCTTTCTTTTCTTTGGTACCATTGTAGACTAATACAGGACTAAAGAGAGTGACTCATCCACTGTACAATACAAAAAAAATAAAGATTTTCAAAAAAAGGAAAAAAAAAGAAAAAATAGCAATTTTTATATCATTTTCGAAAATTCTGGGGGGGGGGAACTATAGCCCCATCACCCCCCCCCTTGGATACGCCCGTTTGTACAAGAGTTACAAGATCTGTGAAAACCTTTTCCCAAAATTTGAAACCATTCAGAAATTGAAATCTCTTTCGATGTGTGATTATATTGACAAAAGACACATTGGAAGTGTCCCAATATGTCTCTAAGGGCCGATATTTTATAAAACATGTTAGACCTCTTTATTGGAACTTGGTAGGATAAATTAAGGAACAGTAAAAAGGGCTTTATTTTACATCTATTCATATTCTTAAATGTTCTTTATAATAAATTTAATTAATTTTTAAATAATCTCATCATCAATTGACTTTGAAAACGACTTGTGATCATCAAAAATGAAGTTGCTTATCTGGAATGTTACTAGATTGTCACTAAGACTTGCAACCACATTTGGTAATAGGCAATACTGGTGCCATCTTCTTACAATTTTTTGACCTATGGAATTGTGAGATAAATTCTTTGTCTCCACATGCCCCCTTCTCCCTTATGTAAGTCTTATTGAGGAATCTGGGTAAAATCTTGAACACTTAGATACTTAAGCAAACAGATAATTTTATTTAAAAAAAGGGGATTTATCTTCCATATTTAAGGTTGAAGAAGAACAGTTGAGGTTTGGATACACAGAAAACTCTGCCTATGATTTATCCAGTTCAAATAAATAAATAAATAAAATCTGTTCATTACGAATTTTTGTTTTATAATTTAAAGAAAAAAGTCTGTCAGATTTTGTCTTAATCTTTTTTTTTTTTTCAGAAAGAGAGAGAGATTTGCTAAGCTGAATGTTAAAAACATCTAATAAATACTAGTAAAAAAATTAGAATATTTATATAATGAGTTATTTATTGTTGTTAGTAGTTGAAAAATGAAGCAGAAAACTGCCACATGTTTCAATAGGTTCCATGTTTTGAACGTTATCTTGATAACGAATTTTGCATCCTACATTAGACAAATATTAACGAAAAGATTAAAATGTTCAATTTCTACATTTAAAAGAAAATAATTTCAAACACTTTAAACTCTGTTTCGTAGATAATCATGGAAGGACAGAAAATTTATATGATTATTAATTTATTGAATATTTTTTAAAGTAATTTATCACAATGACAGTGATAAAGTAATTTATCACTTCTAAGAATGTAGAACCAACTGAAGGTGCTCAACCATTTAAGCTATGAAAGAGGACAGTACCCAACGTCCCATGTTTCACCAGTAGCGTATGCAGAATTTTATTCCGGGGAAGGGGGGGGGTGACTAAAATTTCCATAATGTTCTACACCATATGAAGCAAGTTGAATTGTGTTGTAAACACAAATAATTTTAGACTAAAAGAAGGGGAGGGGAACAGGGCTGATTCTGTTCAGAATTTTAAGAAAATTTTAAGAATTTTAAAAAATCGGTCTTCAATGTGAAACATTGGACTTAAGAAATGTATTACGAATTTTGAGAAATGCATGCCGAAAAAAAAAAAAAAAAACACTTTCGTCAATTGTTCGCAGAAAAAATGTCCGATTTCGCTAAAGGTTTGTGGAAAAAAAACCGAAATTCGTCAATAGACCGCGAATAGCATGCGAATTTTGTAAAATGATCGCATAAAAATGTCATCTTCCATCAACTGATTGCGGAGAAAATGCAAATTTCGTCAAACGAACGCAGAGTAAAAGCGCATTTCGTATAGTGATTGCTGAAAAACGCTTATTTCTATGAAGGATCGCGAAACAAATGTGAATTTCATCAAAAAAAGATGAAAAAAGCAAATTTCAACAAAAGATCGTGCAAAAAATTACGAATTTCATTAAAGGGCAGCACAAAGAAGATAATTTCGTCAAAAGAAACGTGAATTGCGGCAATTGGCTGTTGAATAAATGAGAATTTTGTGAAAGAGCCTGCAGAAAAATACGCGAATTATAACAAAGGACCTCGAAAAAACGCGAAAATCTAAAAATATTTGCAAAAAATACGCATATCGACAAAAAAAAAAAACTAAAAAAAATTGCGAATTTCGTTGAAGGATCGCAAAAAGTGTAAATTTCTTGTAAGGTTCGCAGACAAAAGCCAAAGTCGTAAAAGGGCCGCGGGAAAAAACACGAGTTTTGACAGAATATTGCAAAAAATATGAATTTCGTCAAAAACGTTGAAATAATTTCATTATTTCGATAACGGTTTAAGACCGAAAAAAGCATATTTGATCAAAGAATCGCATAAAAAATGCAAATTTCGTCAAAAGGCAGCTAGATAATTGTAAATTTTTGACAAAATACGCATATTTCAAGAAATATCCGCAAAAAAATGTTGCCAGTTTTCCATTTTTGATTGCTGCACCTTCTTCAACAACTTAATAACTGTTTCAATCTTCATTTCTATTAAAATACAATGATACACTCATCGAATTTTCCCAACCATGTGACCTACCCTGATGACCTCGTATTTCAAAATGGAAGGACATAAAATTAAGCCAGACATTATCAGAGATATTTTTCAGATAAAATTTGAAAAGACACAGGATTTGGCTATATTACGATATATGACTATCCTCCCTTGGCGACCAGTTTATCTTTTTTAAATGCATACTAAGCACTGTATGATGCTACTTTTATTTCTAAATTAATTTACATTTTACTTGCTCAATCCTTTGCCAAAACAGAAGATTCTGACAGAAAAATCTAGAATTCGGTACTTGGTACTACTTGATTACTCAGTAGAACAAAAAATTATCACCAAACTATAAGATTAAATGCCAATAATGGCTGATCGTAAATGTCACATTCGCATCATGTTTGTTGCATCATCAAGTGATTTTAAAGTCATTATTTTTTTTATTTTTATTAATATTTAATTGATGTATTTTCTTTTATTTCTTACAAGATAAAAGAAAGAAAATAAATAATACTGTAAACCATGATACTTAATTCTAGATCAAAACATTCTTTTAACCTCTTCAGACCTGAGGTGCACATATGTGTACCTCTGATTTCAACTGCGTATCTCACTTAATATTTGAAAAGTTTTTATTGAGACGAGAGGATGTTATTTGTGTACGTTAGTCTTTTCTAGTTTCAGCAAGAAATTGCACTAGCTCTCTTATCATATGATTTTGGAGAAAATAAACGAGCAATTGAGAAAAATATAAAACTTTGAAAAAGTAAGTACATTTTTATAATTTGAAAATTAATATTTATTTATAATATTTTTTAAGAATACTTATAAACTCTTCTATATTGCATAACTCATTTAATTTTTTTAGTTAGATCATAATATCTATTTAAATTAGGTGAAATTTGTAAGGTACACATATGTGCATCTCCGGTTTCAATTCTGTGTTTTTGGAAAGACGTCATCTCACACAAAAAATTTGTACTGAATGGTATCTAATTGGTGCAGTGCTAAAGTTGTTGAATTATTAAAAAAATGTACTTAATTATAGATAAGAATTCATTTTGTTGATGTTTTAAATTAAAAATTAATTTTTAAAAATCATAATTATTATATCTTTGTAAGAGTAAATAAACTGGTGAGGCCAACGGTGATGGTGAGTCTTCTGACAATGAAAATTTAGATGACACAGATATAACTAAGTATATTGCTCCAGTACCTATCCCGAATCCATGTAACAATAAAGTTTAACCTAAAAGGCCTTTGTTATGGAAAGCTGAAAATAAATAAATTTTTAAAATTTGTGTTACAGCACACTAGAGTAATAAAATCTTACTTTTTCGCAAATAATTATTTAATCTTTTTTTCTTCTAATAGTATTTCAAGGATCATTGATTGATGAGGATTATCTAAAAGCAGATTTTACAACATCATAAATCCTTTTCAATCATTTCTAGATTAGGTAAATGAAGATTTTTGGAAAAAGTTTCATGTGAAACCAATTCCATTCAAACAATTCCAATTCCGCTATATTCCGTTCAAACAGGAAACCCTCGCTGAATAAATGCATCTAAATATGAAGTTATAAAAGGTGCAGACGTACACATAATCGTGGGAACTTTAAAATATCTACAAACAAGGTTCTACTGACAAAAAGACTTGTCAATACTTAGAATTGCAGCTACTGCGTCACGTGATCGAGTTTTTGAGATTAAAAAATTTCTTCATTTTGCAGACAAATGAAATGATCTTTAAGCAGATGACAAATTATGGAAAGTAAATCTTATTTTTAATGCAGTAAGAATAAAATGTTTGTCCCTGCTCCGGCCAAAACCTTTATCACTAGATGAACAGATCCCATTTACTGGACGTTGTGGATCTAGACAGTTTGTGCCGTTAAAACCTAATCCGTTGGGATTAAAAAACTTTATTTCATCTTCCATGTATGGCCATAGACTTGACTGCCAAATATATCATGGAAAAAGAAACTGTACCAGCTGATGATTCAAAGTAATTATGATTAGGTCTAGGTGGAGGCACTGTCAAATCATTTTTAAATTTATACCAAAAGACAACACACGGGTGATTTACTAGGACAGTTTTTTTACTAGTGTAAAATGTGTCGATTTTTTATCGAGGAACAATATCTACCAGACTGGAAAGACTAGGAGGAGCAGATAAAAAAAATCAAGAATGATCGAGATTTGTAACACGGAGAGTGGGATGAGTGACTAAGGGAAGGATGTGTGTATACTAAACTGGAAAGATAACAAATGTGTAACTTTGCTTTCGATTTGCATCGATAGCGATCCCTAGAGCAGTTACGTTAGGTGGTCTAAAGATCAAAACTGTAAAATTAATGTAATTGTGAATACAAAACGTATATGAGTAATACAGATTTAAATGATAGGTTTTTAGCTCACTACCATTGTTCTACTCACACAAAAAATAGTCAACAAGAGTTTTTGTACACTTTATAGATTTGGTTATTTCCATTTGTTGGATAGTGTATATCAGAAATTGCAAAACAGGTAAAGTTCCTCGAAAAGACAGATTGTCTCTCTTGCGATATTTTTAGAGATTTCTTAAATACTGATGAAATATAAGAGCAAAGTAAGTGAAGAACGACAACCATGGAGACCACGCACAATTTATTCATCGGAAAATAGTTCTGAAGACGATTCAGCAAATAAACCACAGCGAAAACAACGTAAGGGTATTTAGAAGCCAATTTACTATGTTAGATATGACAAAATTGAACAGTTTCCTCGTTCAACAAATGATAACTTTGCTTCAAAATGCAGGTATGAAGGCTGAATCAAGAAAAAGAGTTATTTGCACAAGATGGAATATATATTTCTATATATAAAAATGATTTTTTTTTCTAAAATAGCACTTAAAACAAGCTTATATGTATCAATTGTCCACCAAATTCCTCATTTAAATGATCTTTTGAAAAATGAAGTTTTTTTTGCAGTATGAACCGGAGGTGCACATATGTGTACCTGCTAGTAAATATTAACTAATAACAATTATTTTACTTTTTATTGCAAAATTATGTTTCTATACGTATAAATAGATGGAACAAACTATGAAATAATTTTTATGATGGCTTAAAATGTATCAGATCTGAAGAGGTTAATTAACCATGCGGAAAATAAACAAGTAAGAAAAATCATGCGTTAAGCATATAAATTACTTAACCCTTTTTGAAATCTTTAACAAAACTTCGCTATGCATGGAAATAAGGTGTTACTGTCGATAACAAAATATGTATTTCAATATTTTTGAACAGTATTTGATTTGTCATTTATATAGATAGTTAAAGAGTTTTTTATTAATTTTTTTTTCTGAAGTAATCAATCAAACGGAAACGTTTTGCGAATTTCTATTTTTCACTTAAACGTTTGAAGTTTTCATTTACCATACTGATAAATTTTAGTTCTTCATTTTCAGCAGCATTTAAAAAAATTACTCAACTACTGTGCTCAGCTAGCGGAAAATAGTTTAATACATTTACAAATTCATTTTTAACAGAAAGGTATATAACTGGACTGCCTGACTGTGGAAGCGGTTTGAAATCGAACTGTGTTTTCACTTTTTTGGTAAATAAATTACCTCTTGAATTACAAGCGATTTTGATCATGTGACAAATGTGCTTTTCACCCTATCTGAGTAGTTATTCTATTTTCAAGTAGAAATTCGGTTAAAAACTTTCACTTTTACAATATTTTCTGTATGATCTATTGCTTACCCCCCCCCCCCCAAAAAATAAATAAATAAATAAAACAATACGATTACATTGTTTCTGAACAACAGCTAGTTTCAGGCATTACCGAATAAAAATACATTAAGACTTATGTCATAAAAGTTACCCTTTAGGATTCGAGAACAGCCCAAACGCATCTGTAACATTCTTTATTTAATATACTTCTTTTTATTCTCCACTTCCAGAATCATCCTAAAAATTTTCAACGTTACTTTCAATAGGGATAAACGCACTGATGTCAAATCGGAATTGCGGGTAAATGAATAATTGTCAATTGTGTCATATGCCACTGTATCCACATAACTGCCTATCTTTTTGACAAATTCACAAAAATCTGTATCTTCATTTTCATCACAGACTACTGCATTAACTGAAATGCAAATCCAGTCCATTTGATCTCATTTTCAGCTGTCCCTTAAATCGAGTGTTCCTTATTCAGAGGTAAATACACTGCACGTCTTATATCAACGGACTGGGACAGGAAGTTTTGTCCCTTAAAAAAAAGTGTCCCTCATTTGGAGGTTTCACTGTATTTAGTAAATATATTTTTCTTTTATTTCTTACAAGAAAATAGAAAGAAAATAAATAATACTGTAAACCATGATACTTAATTTTACATCAAAATATTGTTTTAATTTACCATAAGGAAAATAAACAAGTAAGAAAAATCATGCGTTAAGCTTATAGATTACGTAACACTTTCCAACATTTTCTGAAATCTTTAACAAAATTTCGCTATGCATGGAAATAAGGTGTTACTGTCGATAACAAAATATGTATTTTAATACTTTTGAACAGCCCTGTATTTAATTTGTCGTTTGATATAGATGCTATATAATGGAGAAATTTAGTTAAGCAAGAAAAGGCCTAGCTGGTTGAAATTTTTCTTTTAGCAATTTATACCAATAGATGGAAACATACTTCACTAGTTTTGTTCAGCCCTGTAGTTTACCTGGAACCTTTATTAGACGAAAGTTTAACCTACTGTTCAGCCCTGTAGTTTACCTGGAACCTTTATTAGACGAAAGTTTAAACTACTTAAATCACATTTCCAGAAATTATCATGCATAAGCGAAACTGTATCCAGTTCTTTGTGTCACACACCATATCATTTTATCTATATTCTACAAACATTTCAAAGTTAACTCTTTTCAACTTTGTTTCAAAGTTTTAAAAAATTAAATGGTAAGTTGAAAAATGGTATTAGCAAGAATTATACTTGCTTAATATAAAAGTACCAACAGTTCTTTACGATGATGAGAACTTTTATGTAGTTTTATTAAAAAAATAATTTTGTTTTTTTTCCCCCTTTTGAAGCTTTACATATGAAAATCAATGAGGTATAAGATAATCACGTGATTTTGACTATTATAATATAAATGAAATGATAGCGATGGAACAGTATTTCGCGATTTATACCCTGTGCTGATTATTAAATAAAAAATATCCAACTGATATAGAAAAGAATGAAATGATCAGCCCAGAACTGTTAATGACAGTTGCATGATTGGGCTATCATTATAGAGATGAGAGGAGGCAATATTGCCATGTCATAAAAAGTTTTTGTACTTGATGATGTAGCACACAAACAGGAAACAAGACCTTTGAAAAAAAAAGTGCATGCCTGATTAGCTCATAAAACTATTATTAATGAATTGAGTAAACATGCCAAATAAATATTTAATTAATTATTAACATAACTTTAGAAAAATAGTCAGGTCATGATGGGTGCAAAGAATACGTGAAAAATGAGAAATGCTTCATATAAATCCTTTGAAAGTTTTTTAACAAATATTTAAAAATAATTTTTTTTTTTTTTTTTTTTTTTTTTTTTTTTTTTTTTGCGCAAAAAATATTTGGCACACTTATTTTCTGATTTTAAAAGTTTTAATTGAACAAATCCCTTGATTTTGCATGACAAGCAGAGGTAAAATTTATCGTTTTCAGGTAAGATTAAGTTCAAATTTTAGGGTAAAGTTACTTTACAGTAAAATAAAAAAAATAAAATTATTAAAAGTTCTAGTAAAAACTAATGTACAGGTCCAGAATTTTTTTCTTTTTATTAATGACAATTGTGATAAATAATAAAAAAATTATAATTTTTATTTTATTTCTAAATGCAAAAAGAGAAGAGTGATAACAGTAAATGCAATGGCACATATAGGGTTCATTTTTAATTAAAAAAAAATACAAGAGAATTTCAAGGCATATATGTTTAATATGAGACAAATGTTTTTTTTAAATACTGGTTAGCAGCTAATCCTTTGGAAAACATAATGCACAAACAAAACATCTTCTCATGCATTAATCATGAGATGTCTTACTAGTTGACAATTTCTAGAAAATTCTTTCGGACACATTTCAGAAACACAAGAATTTTATCCAGTATGTGTCAAGAGATGCTTTCTTAGATGACCATTATGAGAAAATCTCTCGAAACATACATCACAAGCAAAAGGTTTCGTTCCTGTATGCGTGAAGAGATGGGTTTTTAGAGTACTATTCTGAGAAAAGCGTTTGGAACATACTTCACAAGCAAAAGGTTTTTCTCCTGTGTGTGTCAAGAGATGCCTTCTTAGAGTAATACGCTGAGAAAATCTCTTGGAACATGTATCACAAGCAAAAGGTTTTTCTCCTGTATGTGTCAAGCGATGCTTTCTTAGACTACTATTGTCAGAAAATCCTTTGGAACATATTTCACAAACAAAAGGTTTTACTCCTGCATGCATCAAGAGATGGGTTTTTAGCTCACCATTCTGAAAAAACCCTTTGGAACATATCTCACAAATAAAAGGTTTTTCTCCTGTATGAGTCAAAAGATGGGTTAGAGTAATCTTCCGAGAAAATCTCTTCGAGCAAACTTCACATGCAAAAGGTTTTTCTCCCGTATGTATCAAAAAATGCTTTTTTAGATCTAATTTCTGAGAAAAACCTTTGGAACATACTTCACAAACAAAAGGTTTTTCTCCTGTATGAGTCAAGAGATGCTTTTTTAGATCTGAATTCTGAAAAAATCTCTTGGAACATAATTCACAAGCAAAGGGTTTTTCGCCAGTATGTGTCAAGAGATGCCCTCTTAGAATATTACGGTAAGAAAATCTCTTGGAACATAATTCACAAGCAAAGGGTTTTTCTCCAGTATGTGTCAAGAGATGCACTTTTAGAACACTACGGTAAGAAAATCTCTTGGAACATAATTCACAAGCAAAAGGTTTTTCTCCAGTATGTATCAAGAGATGCCTTCTTAGACCACTACGGTAAGAAAATCTCTTGGAACATACGTCACAAGCAAAAGATTTTTCTCCAGTATGTGTCAAGAGATGCTTTCTGAGATCAGTATTGTGAGAAAAACCTTTGGAACATATTTCACAAACGAAAGGTTTTTCTCTTGTATGAGTCAAGAGATGGGTTCTGAGTTTATTATTCTCTGAAAAACCTTTAGAACATATTTCACAAACAAAAGGTTTTTCTCCTGTGTGAATGTTTTTTAGATGTCTTCTTAGATATCTTCTCTGAGAAAATGTTTTAGAACAAATTTCACAAATATAAACTTTTTCTCCTATATTAATGGAGTAATATTTCTCTTGATCTCCATTTGGAGGAACAAAGTGCTGTTCACTGGAGCAAGAATTTTCTTCTGCAATCGAAGACATTTTTACAGGTGAAAAAGTTTTGTTTCAGATAATAATAGAAACTTCTTCGCGGTATAAGTATTTATCAAATTGTTGCCATTTTCATCCAAGGACATGACTCATTGTACCTTAGCAAAAACGTTTTATCAACCTTTGAATCTGAAAACAGAAAGAAAAATCTAATAAACAAGACATTTTCAAGCAAACTGCACTAGATTTAAAGTCTGAATTAAGTAGCCGATTTTACGAATTTCATTTACTTAACCCTTTCCGTCAGGAGCGAAATCTGTAATAAAATGAGAAATTATCGGCTGACACCAAAATACACAAAGTTTTTTTTTAATATTTCGAAATCCTTAATCAAGCCTTTGTTGTGAAAGCAAAATTTTAGTAAAATATTACTGGTGCCTTTTTCAAGTTTGGAATTAAAATTAAATATCCCAGACCGGGCACAGTGTGCCAGAAAGGGTTAAACGGCACAAAATTAATTTATTAAATCCTCACATTATGTATTCTTAGACATATGACTTGACTCGAGTGTACATACATATGTGTGTCTATATATATGTGCATCTATAAATCAGAATATTGATCTGGTTTCACCTTGACTCTATTCTGGATAGGGGGCTGTAGATATGCAATGTTTTTACTCTCGAGAAGAAAATGGGGGGGGGGGAGGGGTGTGGCATTTCACATTGCAAGATATTTCTAGGTGGAGATTTGGATTCTTTTTTTTTTTTGACATTAATATCATTTTGAATTCAACCAATTTTGCGATGTGACGCCCAAAAACTCAAAAAAATTGTGGATTGGAGAATGGAACTTTCAGAACTGTTTTTGTTGACAATATATAGCGCAAAAATTGCAAAGACAAAGATATTACCCTAAATTCAAAAAACATTAAAATTCCATTAAAAAAATCAAATGGCACAAACTAAGAATACTATTTATTATCTATTTTTATGAAAATACAAAGTTATTATTCAAATCATAAAATTATTATAAAATATTTAATTTTAAAATAAGGAATACAGTAGACTCCCTCAAATCCGCACAGCTTGGGACCAGAGGTTTTGCGGAGTTTAGAGTTTTGTGGATTTCTGGTCATTGCTTTGTTTACATTTAAAAAAAAACAATTTGAATGTAATTAATAATGAAATCAAAAGTATAATGAATGCATACAATAGACTAAAATATTAAAAAAAGTTATAAACTAAAATAATAAAAATTTAGATATTTTTTAAAATGATTAAAATACTAAAAGGAAAGGTCAAGTTAATAATCAATAATGTACAATTAAATATTCATTATAAAAGAGGAAATGTGTTTTTTCTAAATTATTCAATGAAACTTGCCTCATAAAGGTACATTACTAATTCACATCAGGGTCATAAAATAATGAAACTTTATTTCAGGTTTAGCCAGACTTAATAACTAAAAAAAGCTTGATTATTACATAAATGTATTTGGTAAGACTGTGACTACCAATGATATTAGCAATATCTTTATTTTTTCAGAAATAAATTGTTCTTTACTCATGAAAAAACATAAATTCAATAACCTTAACAAAAATTAAGAATTAAAAAATGTACGGAATTGATATAAAACTGAAAAAATAAATTTTTGCACTTACATCTGAACTGAATATTTCATTGTTTCCATCTGTAAAATATGTGCGGATTTTAGAGAGTTGTGGATTTTAGGAGTGCGGATTTGAGGGAGTCTAATGTACATCAAAGATTGGTATTTTAATTCTTCTGTTATATGCGTATGCACATAGTATAATGATGTTCAAGAGACCAGGTGCAAAGCAAAGTATGTTTGAAACTTTATTTGTGTTTATCAATAAAAGAAAGAAAAAGAATCTTGCCTATTTTATTTGTTGATTAAATGTTCTGCCTGCCTTACCCCCTCTCCATCCCTATTTGGGAACAAGTGCAAGAAGGTATTATTACTGTTGAGTTCATTATGTAACAAAAATCTGTTATTAAATGCTTTTAAATAGTAACTATTTCTTTTTTACTTTTCTGTGATATAAAATTATTTCATAGATAATAGTGAAGTTTCATTGACTTCTCATCATTTGAATAAACAAAAATATGTAAATAATTACTGTATAATCATATCTGCGATCACTGCAAACAAAAGGAAAAAAATTCAAAGAATTTTTTGACATTGATATCAATAACATTAGTGCAAGGGAGGGAATGATAATACATGCTATCGTAAGGTAGGGGAGGGGGTTGAAAATTGCTAAAAAGTTGAGAACGTTACACATGTATAGCACTAAGTAAAGTATAACTTTTATTCCTTAAACAGTTTGAATAGAATTAAAAAAAATCAATAATGTAAAAGTACAACTTATGTGTGAGAATATAAAATGAAAAAGTGCCTTGTAAGCCTACTCGAAGAATCAATATTGAAAAGAAATCTTGAATATCAGTATGTTTGCCTGTCATTATAAATTTCTTTTTCAAAATGCAAAAAAGACTTAATTCAGATGATAAAAATGTAGTTTTCCAGTCAACTGTTAGATTTCACAAATTATCTACAGAGATGTTTATTTTATTTATTTATTTTTTTGCCCAAATAGACATGGCGACTAAGTTATATAGAGATTCATGATTTTGAATCATTTGTAATTGATTGTTATGTAATTCATTATTCTGAAGTTCCACTGGATTATTATAAAACATCAGGAATGATTAACCCTCTGATAATCCTGTAAAAGGGCAAAATTGTAACATTGTTTTATCTGCATTTTGTTTTAACACTGATTCTTTGAAGAAAAGAATGATTCTCTTAAAAAGATGATTCTTTGAATATCATATCGAAAAAGTTATTTATGAATATGAATTTAATATTTGAAAGTATTATTCATTGTTCAGAGTATTAAAAATGTATTAAATCAATCAAATTACATTAACTTAAATATTGATTATATTGCAGTGAAACCTGGAGTATTAATCCATATTCCATTTATTGGTGACTTAAAAAATCTCACAAATGTTAGACCGTAAAATCTTTTAAGACAGAATCACAACAGAAAAAAAAATTATATATCAAAACAAAAAACCCAAGGTTACAAGTTTCTGAAGCAGCACTTTATCTTATGGCTCCAAGAACTTGAAATTTTAAAACTTAAAAACAATGATATCAAAATTTGAGTGACGCTATGCTATTAATTAATATACATTACAATCTATTCATTGATATTTTATTGCTTATATCTCTCATAAATTCAAAATAAAATTTGAATCTTTGAATTATCATATCTTTTAAGAGATGATAATAAAATCTAAATAAGGCCTTGATGTGGCTTAAAACAATTTGCTTTAAAATTCAATTTATTTATTATTATTATTATTTTATAAATACATTACACATCTAAACAATACTTTTCATTTTCCAATACACTGTTAAATCTATTATTTTCGCCCAATCTATACAATCCACTGAAATGTATTTATTTGAATAAAATGATATGTCTTTTGTGCCATGCTATCCAAAAACTAATGTAAAATTTATTTAAGAATTTTTTTTGTGTGACATAGCCATTTGCACACTTTTCACTTAGTTTGGATACAATGCCACAATTATTAGAAGCATTTTATTTAAGTCTTGTGCTATGCCGCAAGTTTGTGTTCTCTTGTAGACCTTTTTATTTTGTATCACAGTTACAGTCTTACCAACATATGAAAGATGCCAAGCTGGGCATCATCATTGTACTTAAATGATAGAGCACTTACAGCATTATTCCACAAGTTCAAGGTTCAATCACTGGCTTGGTCATTTTTCACTCTGTCTGTCAGTTTAACACTAATCACTATTAAGTATAGGAATAGAAAGTATAAGTACAGGAAGGTAGGAATGAAACATTTCACTTTTTCAATATTCAATGCTATCAAACTTTTCTTTCATTTTTTTTTTCAAAATATTTGTTTGATTATAGAATATTTAGTTTACAGTGATAAGATTTTATGGTACTACTTGGTTATCCCATAGACCAATTTCCTCAAATTATACATATCACCAAATTATATATATTGACATAATTTTGATTTTAAATAGCAAAAACACAAATAATTAGTAGAATATAAATAAAAATTAAAAAAGCCCAGATAAAAATCACTTAATGATGTTTTAAACACATGTATCATATTTATGTGTGTCATTGAATTTGACATTTACGATCATCCATTATTGGCGTTGAATCTTATAATTTGGCGATAATTTTTTGGTCGACTGAATAACCAAGTAGTACCGATTTTATTCATTTGTTTTAAAAAAAGTTTTAGAAAAAAAAAAATCCATCGTCTACTTAAAATAAATCAAAGCACAGAATTTAGAAAAAAGACAACAAAAGATAAAAATGAGCTATTAAAATCCCCGATAAACTATATTGCATAATATTACATTAAATTTCTTGTTAGTTATGCTAAGCTATATAGCTATAAAATAAATAACAGTTAATTTAATCAGTATAAATGCCATCAAGTTTGGCACAATAGTACCTGACCTGGCACAGATTATATGAGTGATCACCAATTAAATAAATTATATTTTTTATATCCTGTAAACTACTGAAAGTCAGCTCCCAGCACACAAGAAAGTCATATGATATATATATTAAAAAAAAAACCCTTATAATTGAGACTTTTTTGAAAGCAAATTGGAAGGGTATTGTCAAGGGGAAGGCTTATCAAAGGCACTTTTTCAAAATAGGGAAACTGCACATAGATTAGGATGGAGGGTACTTATATTTGGAAGGGGATTACTTACAGTATTGTACAATATTTTTTACTTCAGTGCTTTTTTATTTTCAATTACAAAGAAACAGTTGATAGTAAAAAAATTCTTTCAAATCCTTAAATATTTTATTTAATTTTAAAATATAAGATAATTGTGCTCACAACAATAAAATTTTATTAATTAAAAAAGATTTCTTAAATAAGAACTCAAAGCATTGTTTTCATAGAGTATGTTACTTATACTGTATTTTAGTTACTTATAGGATATTTTTTTTTTCTAAAAGAAAATCTTTTTTATGTAAATGGAAGTATCTGTTTTAAATATTATATAAATTTTAACTTTTTAATACCATTAAGTTCTAAAATAATAAACTATTGGCTAATATCTGCTTTACCTGTGTAAGGAATATTTTAAACTACTACGATAAATGTCAGCAAAAATAAAAATGGCGAAGCGACACATAAAATTTAGTGTCTTCATAAGATTAAATCATAAGTTATAGAACTTTCAGTAGAAGAATAACTAACAAAATTTATATCACCATTAAGTTGTTTTAGTAAAGAAGACTGATTAAGTATATTGATTTTAGGAAATTAGCAAGTGTTATACTCAGTAGTATCATTTTATTACAGACGCTAACAGAACAAATGAATTATGAGAAAAGATTCATTCATGAATAATAATTCATTCAATTCCATTGGAAAAAAACTTAATAATGTTCAACTAATTTTTAATCAACAAAATAAAATATTTTGTTTTCCAAAGAAAGAGATAGTATTTTTAAAGTTTGGGAATCTACAGTTTAAATATGCATTTAGGATTAAAAATTGAACGTAATTTGATTTGGGGTAACTCAGGAAAATTTTGCCCAGATTCTTTGGAAAATCTTGTTTAATAACAGTCTGGTAATTAGTATTACAACTACGGGTTAAAAAAAGTACTAGCCTTATTGTCACTGTAGCAATTTAATTTATAAAAAATATTAATAATTGGTTTCTAAAAATGCAAGAAGCATTTTCAATGAATCATGATGTAATTCATGGCTCATTCTTTTATTGGCGTCTTGTCTCTTGCTTAGTTCCTTCAGGTAAATTTTAAAACATAAATTTATTGTACTAAAGTTCTTTACCAAACTAAATTCATGCAGAAGTAGGGTAATTTCATTTATTACTATTAATTCAAAATTCTAGAATTTACTATTTTATAAAGACTGTATAAAATTTTATGTATTGCAACTTTAAATTTTGCTGATTTATCATTGAATTATTTAAAGCATTATTATTTTTATTATTTATAGCAAATAACTTTGTATTATTATTATTATTATTATTTATTTTTAAGTAGTTTACCGAGTATTTTTTAAATTTTAATTTAGATACAGCTAATTGATTTGAAAAAAAAAAGAAATTACACCCAGTTAAAAACATTGTGTTGCTCATAAACTGAATTTGATTCTATTCTGTTCAATGGAAAGTAAATATTTTTTAAATAATTCACCGCTTAGTTAAATACCTGTATAAAGTTTATCGAAATTTACATAAAAAAACACATAAACATAAGAAACTATCATTGAATTCTAAAACAAGCAATAAATGAATTTTTGTTGTTGCAAAATTGTTTCTTAAATTCTTTTAAAATTCGTTTGTGTCATGACTTTTTTTTAGTTTGTAAAACGATGGTTGACATACAGTAGTTATTCAGTGGTTTCATCATTGAAAATGCATGTAATTGAAATTTGTTTTTATGTATTTTGCAGAAATTGTGGCTTTTTTTTTTGGGGGGGGGGGGGATAGGTAGCTTTTCCAAATAAGCTTATTTAGGCAAGTTTAATCATTCATGTGTGGAGTGAACAGTTCTGTTCTTTTTGGTGGGGGGGGGGGATTTTTTGTTAATCAGAGGATGGCGAGGGTGATAGAGAAGATTTTTGTGATGTCTGTGTGTCGTTAAGTTACAAAGATGAAGATGATATATGCATAAACCTCGTCTCTCATAATATATATATATATATATATATATATATATATATATGACAAAGAAATGCAACAGTATTTTTATTGATTTTATTTGATAAGTATTGTATCTTATGCATTTTGGAAAGTAGTACATACAAAAAATTCATATATGCAGTAAAAATTTAAAAAAAAAAAATTGTTAGCAATCTAAAAATTAGGAGTGAAAAATTTGTAAATAATAATAATAATATAAAAAAAATTTAGTTTAATTTTTTTTTTAAAGTGAGCAAAAAATTTGTAGTTCAACAAATTATAGCAAAAATATGTAAATACATTCAAAGATCGATAATCTGCGCACCCATAAACTGCAATTTTCTATAATTCGCATTACTTTAAGAATGTAAACAGTTAAGAAAATTTACTAATTCGCAATCCAAAAATTATTTTTTAAAACAACTATTATTAAAAAATTGAAAAATATAATAATAAAACATATCTACTTTTTAAAAATTTAACTGTTTTGTTTTTTTAACAGTAAAAAACAAACTGTATTATGGGATATATTTAAATTATTTTTATTAAAATGCACATATATATCAATTTTTTAAAAAATAAATCTAAAAAGGCATTTTTTGAGATAGCCTATTTAATTAATTATTAGATTTCATATTGATCGTTTCAAATTTATACTAATTTTAGAATTAAAATGCTGTCTAGAAATAATAAAATGACCCATAATCCGCACAATCTTTAAACTCAATTTAGGCAAGTTTAATCATTCATGTGTGGAGTGAACAGTTCTGTTCTTTTTGGTGGGGGGGGGGATTTTTTGTTAATCAGAGGATGGCGAGGGTGATAGAGAAGATTTTTGTGATGTCTGTGTGTCGTTAAGTTACAAAGATGAAGATGATATATGCATAAACCTCGTCTCTCATAATATATATATATATATATGACAAAGAAATGCAACAGTATTTTTATTGATTTTATTTGATAAGTATTGTATCTTATGCATTTTGGAAAGTAGTACATACAAAAAATTCATATATGCAGTAAAAATTTAAAAAAAAAAATTGTTAGCAATCTAAAAATTAGGAGTGAAAAATTTGTAAATAATAATAATAATATAAAAAAAATTTAGTTTAATTTTTTTTTTTAAAGTGAGCAAAAAATTTGTAGTTCAACAAATTATAGCAAAAATATGTAAATACATTCAAAGATCGATAATCTGCGCACCCATAAACTGCAATTTTCTATAATTCGCATTACTTTAAGAATGTAAACAGTTAAGAAAATTTACTAATTCGCAATCCAAAAATTATTTTTTAAAACAACTATTATTAAAAAATTGAAAAATATAATAATAAAACATATCTACTTTTTAAAAATTTAACTGTTTTGTTTTTTTAACAGTAAAAAACAAACTGTATTATGGGATATATTTAAATTATTTTTATTAAAATGCACATATATATCAATTTTTTAAAAAATAAATCTAAAAAGGCATTTTTTGAGATAGCCTATTTAATTAATTATTAGATTTCATATTGATCGTTTCAAATTTATACTAATTTTAGAATTAAAATGCTGTCTAGAAATAATAAAATGACCCATAATCCGCACAATCTTTAAACTCAACTTGTGCGGATTAAAGAACTTTGACTGTATCTAAAAATCTGGAGCAAAAAATTTGTAATAATCTAATAATCCAGAGTGGGAAATTTTTAAAAATCTGGGGCAAAAATCTTTAAATTCAGAGATGAAAATTTCTAAAAATCTGGATGAAAAAAAATTATAAAAAACTTAAATGAAAAATTAATAAAAATTTAGAGGGAAAAACTTGTTAAGATCTATAAATCTTAAGTAAAAATTCTTGAAACCTTGAACAAAAAATTTGTAAATGATTTAAAAACTTTAAGGGAAAAATTTGTAAAAATCTGAAGTGAAAATAAATAAAATTGGAGAGAGAGAAAAAAAAAAAAAAAAAAAAACTAAACATGGCACTTGGAACTTCTGTCATACATGTGGAACGCTATGCTCCATGAATTCTGCCGCAGCATGCATGTATAGTCAAACACAAGTTGAACCAAAGGTTGGCGAATTATGCAATATTATGGATTATAAAGTATTATATGATTTATATGTCCTTTTATTATTCTAGACAATATTTTAATTTTATAATGGGTATAATATGAAAAGTAAATATAAAATTTAATAAATTATTTTAATATGTTTTCTCAAAATTTGTCTTTTTAAAGTTATTTTATTGAAAAAATGATATAGAGATGGATTTAAATAAAAATAATTACCTTTGTTCTGTAATATACAGTAGACTCCCTCAAATCCACAAACCAGAAATCCACAAATCTCTAAAGTCCTCATATATTTTATGGATGTAAACAATGAAACTTTCATTTTGGATATTGGGACAAAATTTTAATTTTTTTAGTTTTGTATCAATTCCATAAATTTTTTAATTTGTAATTTTCTTAATAATACTCTACTCATGTTTTTTTCATGAAGGAATAATATTTTTTTTTTTTTTTTTTTTTTTGGAAAAAACTGAAGATATTGCTGTTATCACTGGTAATCACAATTGTCTTACCAAATATATTTATGCATTAATCAAGATTTTTTTGTTATACTTGGCCAAACTTGAAAAAAAAAAAAAATCCCTATTTTATGATTTTGATGTGAATTAGTAATGTTCATTTATAAGGCAAGTTTTGTTGAATAGTTTTGGAAAAATATGTTTAATCATTTTAATGAATATTTAATCATACACTATTGATTATTAACTTGACCTTTGTTGTTAGTACAAGAATTTAAGTTGATCAGTTTGAATCAGTTTAAAAATTATCTAAATTTTGTATTATTTTAGTTTATCACTTATTTTAATATTCTGTTATATTGTAAGCATTCATTATAGTTCCCATTTCACTATTAATTGCACTCAAAATTCTGTTTAAAAAATGTAAACAAAGAAATGACCAGAAATCCGCAAAATTCTAAAATCCGCACAACCTCTGGTCCCAAGCTGTGCGGATTTGAGGGAGTCTACTGTAGTTTGTTTTCTACTGTGAATAAAATAAAAGAGTTTGATCAAAAAAAGTGGATGTTTTATTGTGATTTTTTTCAATTTTTTTATTATTTGTTTTAAAAATCAATTTTGTAGCACGAATTTGTGAATTTTCTTAACTGTTTATTTCACGGTTTACATATGTAAAGTGACACAAATTATAGAAATTTGCAGATTATGGGTGCGTGGATTATCAATCCTCGACTGTATCTTGAATTTTTTCTGAAATAAATTTATTCTTCTTTCATGAAAAAACATGAATTCAGCAATATTAACAAAAATTACTAATTAAAATATAATATTGAATTGATATAAAACTAAAAAAGTCGAATTTTGTCCTTTTAATCCGAACTAAATGTTTCATTGTTTTCAGCCATAAATTATGTGCAGATTTGAGGGAGTCTACTGTATTTGTTTTGTCTGTTACTAGCTAGACGTTCCATTAATATCACAATATAAAAGCTTAAATCTTCACACAAATAATTAAATAGGAAAAAAGAAAACCTTTTTATTTTTACTATATTATCATTGCACATAAAGATTCGGATGTGAATTTCACAGAAAAAAAATCTAAACAACCTGTGACAAACAACAGGTAAACAGTAAATTTTCCTCAAATCCGCTAACTCCTAAAATCTGCATGTCATTACAAATGTAATAAACAATGAAACTTACAGTTCAAATGTAAGTGCAAAATTACAGTTCTTTTTTTAATTTATATCTTTCCATATGTATTTAAATATATAACTCTTGATATTATGACTGAACTTATAGTTTTCCATGAAAGAAGTATAACTTTATTTCTGAACAAAAAAGCTGAAAATTTGGTATGTGATAGGCTTGGCCTGAAAAAAAGTTATAATCTTGACTCAACCCCAACTTCATGGAAGTATGACAAAACATGGATTTTTATGTTGATATGATGAAAAATTGTTTTTTTATGAGGGATTATTTACCAAAAATATTAATTTTATCTTTTTTTTTTTTTTCAGCTTTATTTCAGTTAACAACTCAATTATTGCATTGATTGGAGACTTAATAATCTCACAAGTGCTGTACTGTAAAATCTTTTAAAACAGAATCACAATAGAAAAAAAAATCAAAACAAAAAACTCTTAATGGGTTAAAAGTCTCTGATGCAGCTCTTAATTTTATGGTTCTAAGAATTTTAAATTTGGAGCTTAAAAATAAAGATATCAAAATTTGACAGACGCTATGCTATTAATTAATATATCTTAAATTTCTTCATTGATACTTTATTGCTTATATCTCTCATAAATTCAAAATAAAATTTGAATCTTTGAATTATCATATCTTTTAAGAAATGCTAACAAAATCTAAGTGATGCCTTGATATGGCTTAAATCAATTTGCTTTAAAATTCAATTTACTTATTTATTTCTTTTGGATAAATACATTACACATCCAAACAATACTTTTCATTTTCCAATACACTGTTAAATCTATTATTTTCACTGAATCTATATAATGCATTGAAATGCATTTATTTGAATAACTTGATTTATCTTTTGTGCCATGCTATCCAAAAACTAATGTAAAATTTATTTAAGAATTTTTTTTTGTGTGTGTGACATTATAACCATTTGCATACATTTAACTTAGTTTGGATACAATGACGCAATTATTAGAAGCATTTTATTCATGTCTTTTGCTACGCCACAAGTTTTTGTTCTCTTGTAGACATTTCCATCTTGTGTTATACAGTAGACTCCCTCAAATCCGCAAACCAGAAAACCGCAACTCTCTAAAATCCGTACATATTTTAAGGATGTAAACAATGAAACTTTCAATTTGGATATTGCTACAAAATTTGATTTTTCTAGTTTTGTATAAATTTCATATATTTTTTAATTTCTAATTTTCTTAATAATACTCCATTCAAGTTTCTTTCATGAACTAAGAATAATTTTTTGGGGGGAAAAATTCAAGATATCGCTGATATTACTGGTAATCACATCTTCTTACTAAATATATTTATGCATTAATCAAGATTTTTTTGGTTATTAAGCCTGGGTAAACCTGTAACAAAACTTTCTTATTTTATGATTTTGATGTGAATTAGGGTTGTACTTTTATGAGGCAAGTTTTGTTGAATAATTTTCGAAAAATACATTTAATCTTTATAATGAATATTTAATCATACACTACTGATTATTAGCTTGACCTTTGCTATTAGTACTTTAATCATTTAAAAAAATATCTAATTTTTTATTATTTTAGTTTATTACTTATTTTAATATTTTATTATATTGTAAGCTTCATTATAGTTCCAAATGCACTATTAATTGCACTCAAATTACTGTTTAAAAAATTATAAACAAAGCAATGACCAGAAATCCACAAAATTCTAAAATCCGCACAACCTTTGGTTCCAAGCTGTGCAGATTTGAGGGAGTCTACTGTAGTTACAACCTTACCAATATATGAGAGATGCCAACCTAGGCATCATCATTGTACTTAAATGATAGAGCACTTGAAGCATTATTCCACGGGTTCTGGGTTCAATCACTGGCTTGATCATTTTTCACTCTGTTGGTTCCACCCTTAGCTAGGAATGTGACATTTCACTTATTCAATATTCAATGCTATCAAATTTTTCTTTCATTTTTTCAGAATACAGTAGATGATCTATTATCCGGAATTCCGAAATCCGGAAGGACCCGAAATCCGGAAAGGAAGAAGATTGAGAACGACGTGAATCATGATGAAATGAACGAATCATGAATCTTTGATCAAATGTGCGTTTTTTCGAAATTTTTTAAAATTTCATGCTTTGTTGGCCTTTTTTTTTTCAAAATTCACCTTTTTTCTGCGTTTTTTCGACAGAATTTACGTTTTAAAAAAAAAACGCAAATTTTTTCAAGTATTGCTTCAAGTATCAAACTTCATAAGTCATTCAAAGATTCATGATTCATTCATTTAATCATGATTCATGCCCATAAAAAACGCAAATTTTTTCAAGAATAGCGAAAAAACTCAGCAAATTCGTCAAATATCGCTATAAAACCCTGCAAATTTCGTTAAATATCGCGATAAAACCCTGCAAATCTCGTCAAATATCGCGAAAAAATTTTGCAGATATCTCGCAAAAAATTCAAATTTTGTGAAACGATCGCGGAAAAATCCCGTGTTAGCACCCCCCCCCCCTCTAATTATTTTACGATTTTTCGTCACCTTTGGGGGGGGGGTGGATTAACGGTATTTTACGGTATATATATACATATATATGTATATAAAGCCAGTTGACAAAACGTCCGGATTTTGAAGAGCTCTGAATTTTAAATGTCCGGATTTGAGACTTTGTACAATAGTAAAAGATTCAAAATTGTAGCTTAGTGTTTTTTCCACAGACTTCTGATACAACACACTTTTCATTCATATTCTAGATAGCAATGCTATATTCCTTGTTTTGTTTTTTTTAGGGTGGGGGGGGGGGAGAGTGTCGAGTTTCGGACGGACCCGAAATCCGGAAAATTCCAAAATCCGGAAAGCCCTCGGTCCCGACGATTCCGGATAATAGGTCCTCTACTGTATTTACAGTCAAAGTTCTATAATCCGCACAAGTTTGGGCCAAAGGTTGTGCATATTATGGAATATTGTGGATTATAGAGTATTATTTGATTTATGTGTCCTTTTTTTTATTCTTAGACAGCATTTTAATTTTATACTGGGTATAATATGAAAAGATAAATATGAAATCTAATAATTAATTTTATATGTTATCTTGAAAAATGTCTTTTTATAATTTTTTAATAAAAAAATTAATATATAAGTGCTTTGAAATAAAAATAATTCCTTAATAAAGTTTGTTTTTTACAGATTAAAAAGAGTTATATTAAAAAAAGGGTACATGTTTTATTATGATTTTTTTCCATTTTTTATTATTTGTTTTAAAAAATCATTTTTGGATCACTAATTTAAAAATTTTCTTAACTGTTTATTTCACTGTTTACATTTGTAAAGTAACGCAGATTATAGAAAATTGTGGAGATTATGGGTGCGTGGATTGTTTATCCTTGACTGTATTTGATAGAATATTTACTTTACAGTATTAAGATTTTATTCATTTGTTTAAAGAAACAGAAAAAACTGTAAAATTAAAAACTTAAAAAAGAAAACACTGTCTACTTAAAATAAATAAAAGCATAGAATTTAGAACAAAGACAACAAAAATAAAAAATAGCTTTCAAAATCCTTGATAAACTATATTACATATTAGATATTATTATTATTACATTATATTTCTTGTTAGTTATGGTAAGCTACATAGCTATAAAAAAATGGTTAATTTAATCAGTATAATTGGTATCCTGTTAGGCACAATTATAATTGGCCTGGCACAGATAATGCACAGTTAATACAAGTTATCATCAATTAAATAAATTGTATTACAGTAGACTCCCTCAAATCCGCACTCCTAAAATCCACAACTCTCTAAAATCCGCACATATTTTACTGATGTAAACGAAGAAACATTCAGTTCAGATGTTGGTTCAAAATGTGACTTTTTTAGTTTTATAATTCCATATATTTTTTTATTTGTAATTTTTGCCAAGGTTATTGAATTCATGTTTTTTCAAGAAGAAAGAATAGTTTATTTCTGAAAAAATCATTATATTGCTGATATCATTGGTAATCACAATCTTATCAAATATATTTATGCATTAATCAAGCTTTTTTAGTTATTAAGTCTGGCCAAACATGAAATAAAGCTTCTTTATTTTATAATTTTGATGTGAATTAGTAATGTACCTTTATGAGGCAAGTTTCATTGAATAATTTAGGAAAAATACATTTCATCTTTATAATGAATATTTAATTGTACATTATTGATTATTAATTTGACCTTTGCTTTTTAGTATTTTTATCATTTTAAAAACTATCTAAATTTTTATTATTTTATTTTATTACTTATTTTAATATTTTATCATATTGTAAGCATCCATTATACTTTTTATTTCATTATTAATTATATTGAAATTATTTTTTTAAAAATGTAAACAAAGCAATGACCAGAAATCCGCAAAATTCTAAAATCCGCAAAACCTCTGATCCCAAGCTGTGCGGATTTGAGGAAGTCTACTGTATTTATATACTTTAATGTATCAAAAGTTAGCCCCTCTTTAGCTTACAAAAAAACTCTAATGATTTTAAAAGAGACTTATAATTGAGACATTTGTGAAAAGGCTAATCAAACTGGGAGGTCATTTTGAAGAGAAAGGCTTACAAATGGCACTTTTTGAAAAAAGAAAAACAGCACACATATTAGGAGGGTGGGAATGTGCTTATATTTGGAAGGGAATTACTTACAAAACAGAACAATATTTTTTTACTTTAGTGCTTTTTTATTTTGTATTACAAACATACAGTAGACAGTAAAAATTTTCTTTAAAATCATTCAAAGATTCTCTTTAATTTTAAAATATATGTCTTAGATTATAATATTGTGCTCACAATAATAAAATTTTATTAATTAGAAAGGATTTCATAGATAAGAACTCAAAGCATAGTTTTGATAGAATGTTTTACTTATAGTGTATATTAGTTACTTATAGGGTGATTTACTTCTAAAGAAAATCTTGTTTATGTAAATGGAAGTATCTGTTTTTAACATTATGCAAATTTTAACTTTTGAATACCATTGATTTTGAAAATAATGAGGTATTGGCTAATATTTGTTTTAGCTGTGTAAGGAATATTTTAAATAACTATTATAAATGTCAGAAAAAATAAAAGTGGCGAAGCGACACATAAAATTTAGTGTCCTCATAGGATCAAATCACAAGTTATGAAAGTTTCAGCAGAAGGATAACTAAAGAAACATATCTTACCATTAATTTGTTTTAGTAAAGAAGTTAGATTCACTAAATTAATTTTTAAAACTTAGCTACTGTTACAATCAAAGTAATATCATTTTATTACAGACACCAACACAAAGAATCAATCATGAGAAAATATTCATTCATGAATAATTATTCAATCATTAAATGAAAAACAACTCAAATAGAAGTGTTGAATTCCTTTTTTAATTAACAAAATAAAGTATTATTTTAAAAGGAAATAAGGAGCACTTTCTAAATTTGCGAATATAAAGCTTAAATATGCATTTAAGATTAAAAGTTGGAATCAATTTAATTTTGGAAAATCAATTTAATTTTGGAAATTTTGCCTGTACCCTTTGGAAAAGATTGTTTAATGGCTGTCTGGTAACCAGTATTGTAACTAAGGATTAAAAAAAAGTACTACCCATACTTTTTACGTAATTTTATTTAAAGAAATATATTAATGATTAGTATACTCGGTAGTTCTTTTTAGAAAAAATGCAAAAATCTTTTTCAATGAATCATAAGGCAATTCATGATTCATTCTTTTAATGGCGTCCTATTTCTTCCGTTGCTTGTTCAGGTAACTTTTAAAACAAAAATTTATTGTATCCAACTTCATTACCAAAATAAGTTAATGCTAAGGTTGGGTAGTTTCTTTCATTATTCTTCAACTAAAAATTCTAGAATTTACTATTTGATAATGACTATATGACGTTTTATATGTTGCAACTTTCATTTTTGATGATACATCATTGCGTTATTTAAAGCATTATAAAATGTTTTATTTATTTCTGATATTTTCTTTGACTATTATTATTTATTTTTAAGTTGTTTACTGAATATTTTTCGAATTTAATTTAGATTTACAGCCTAATTGGTTTGATTTTTTTTTTCTTTTTTTTTTACTCTCAATTTTAAAACATTGTGTTGCTCAATAAATTAAAATTGATTCCATTCTATTCAGTTGAAAGTAAATATTTTTTTAAATAATTGATTGCATGATGAAGTGTCTCTATAATGTTTATCGGAATTTACATAAAAGAACACATACACATAAGAAACAATGGTTAAATCACAAAACAAGTGATAAATGAATTTTCGTTATCACAAGTTTGTTTCTTAAATCATTTTAAAATTTATTTGTAACACAAGTTTTATGTATTTTGTAAAGTGATGGTTGACGTACAGTAGTTATTGAGTGTTTTTATCACTGAAAATGGATATAGTTGAAATTTGTTTTTGTGTATTTTGCATACACTGCAGCTTTTTTTTTTTTTTTTGGGGGGGGGGGGGATTAAGCGTATTTTCCAAATAATCAAATTAAGGCAAGTTTAATATTTGATGCGTAGAGTGAGCAGTTGTATTTTTTTATTGGGGGTGAGGCATTTTTCTGTCAATTAAAGAATGGCGAAGGTGAGAGAGAGGATTTTTGTGATGTCTGTGTGTTGCCAAGTTACAAGGATGAAGATGATATTGGGTGGATATTCCAGTTTTGGTTACATTTAGACAAAAGTTGAAATAGACATTATTTTTATTGTCTGATTAAAGCATATTAAATCATAATAAGTTTCTTTAGTAAATTTAATTGTCTTTCTGTTGATTGTTATAATTTTCTATGGAATATTTTAGATTGTGAGTAATAACTCGTTATTTCTTTCAATTTGTACCAGTTTTGGCCATCCCAGCATCACATAGTTTAACAAACATTTTAATTAAATAATAATATAATTAATGATAATAAACAAAAGTAAAGCATTTTTATGCAACATCTGTTTTGTCACACTATATTTGTTTGCTGTATTAAGATAATTTTGCATTTTTTTATGAATTGATAAAAACATTAAATGAAATATACAGGGAGTTTTTTTTTTAATTGATGCTATTCAGAGCCAGCAGTAGCTTGTTCTAATAACTGGAATGGCAAAAAATTTTATTAATAGACTAATAAAACCATGGGAAAAAAGATTCCAATAAAAAATACTTCCAATCACTGCTGATAGTGAGAAATTTGGTGCTCTACATGGAAAGAAAACATCAGAAACAGACAAAATTAATAATTTAGATAAAATGCCATGTTTTATTCCTCATATTCACTTCCCCTATGAGGGCCATACTCAATATAATTGCCATTCTTTTGCACCACACCTTGCATTCTTTGTACAACATTTTCGACGGCCGAGCATAACATGTCACATGGAATAACCCTTACTGGTGATTGGAACAATTTTTTCCCTTGGAATCTTTTTTCCCTTGCTTTCATCATTAGTCATTTCATTTGCTTATAAATTTTTAATCAGTATCGTTTATTAAAATTAGCTGCAGAGAGTTCTAAATAGTGTCAGTTTAAAAGAAAACACCCTGTACTTAAGTTGGTTTTAACTGAAAATTTAAATTTAAAAAACGAATATATTGGATTCATAAAAGAGACATAGTACCTATAGAACATAAAAAACACATTTTAACATTTTGCATATTTAATCAGTTTTATAATTATCCATGGATTGTGAACTATTTAAAATTAAAATTCTTGAATTTTCACCAAAGAGTTATCTTTTGTGAAAGAATTTTTTTTTTTATTTCATTTTGTTTTCATTTTTATTAACTTGTGGTATTTTATTTATGTATTCTGCCTCTTTACAAGTTATTTTAGAATTTGATTTCATGGGGGGGGGATCATAGTATTTCAAGCCTGGTCTTCCAAGTTTAAATTATATCTCTATCTTGCTAGTTTCAACAATTTTATGGTTATTATAATCTTCAAATTATTCCATTTTTATAGGAAATAGTATTCTGACAAATTCTAAAATCATCTTTTCAAATTAATTTTTTAACTTAAATTCTTAATACTTACCTGCCTGTTGCCCAATTACAGTCGAAGATCTATAATCCGCACACCCATAATTCACTGTTTCCTAATTGTTTTCTCATTTTTTTAAAATTTTTCTAAAAAAAAACGTTTTTGGATCACTAACTTGTAAATTTCTTAACTGTTTATTTCATTGTTTACATTCGTAAAATAACGTGAATTATAGAAAACAGTGGATTATGGGTGTGCGGATTATAGATTTTCGACTGTACTCTGAGTTTTCAGAGGTTTTCTTCGAACTTTATATTTCCTTGCTTAAATATGGATTAGAATCACATAAAGATCCCCACAAGGGCATCCCCCTCCTTTTTAGGCCCATATCCCTCTTGCTGATCTCTTGGCCTTCATTTACAGTTAAACTCATATGTACTTTTTTTCAGTTATAAATTTTTCATTGCATAAATATATAAATATAAATTGCATACAAATATTTAAATTCCCTTGAAAAACAAAATTTTATCTTGGAGCAAGAAGTAATTAGTGCTCATAGATTACAGACAAAAAAATTTACAACAAACCAAAACTGATATTACCATTGTGTTGTCAGTGTTTAAAATAGTGGATAATTAGTAACATTTGTACAATTTATTTTTTCTTTAATTAACTAACTTATTGAATATAATAAAGCAATGTTGTAGTTGTTCCTAATTTACAGATTTAAAAATCAAAATGTAAACAAAGGAATGATCTTCACAAAATTCTCGGTTCCTATGTGTGCAGATTTCACAGAGTTGACTGCATATTCTTTGATATATATCACCAAACCATGGTCACACTTAAAATACTTTTAGTACTTTTTAATAGTTTATTTAACCACCAGGTGTATAGTGAGGTGCATGCTATATAGCCTCTGGATTTTTTTTTTTTTTTTAAGAAGTTCCACATACCCTCTGTTTCTCAATTAAAACTCTGGTTGTATACTGTATCATTGAATGTTCATGATTCTAGCATATACCATCTGTCTATAGCATATATCTTCTGTTTTTTTTTTTTCTTTTTTTTTTTTTTTTTTTTTGCTATGAAAAACTTTTAATACGATGAGTGAAGATCAGTCACTGGTGACTGATACTGACTTTCTGTTTACGCCACATCAGTCACCAATGGGTGACAGTCTAAAATATGATATGAAACTAAAAAAATATTTTATTTTAATTACTGAAAAATTATTAAAAATTTACTGAATTTTTATTTATTATAGAGTTATACTTTCTTAATAATTGTTAAAACAATATGATTGTTTTAAATTTATCTCATATTTTACACTGTCAGACACCAATGACTGACATGGCCTAAATGAAAAGTTCAATGTCAGCCACTGTGGCACTTGAATGTGTTAACCACTTCATTCATTGGTGATGTTATTGATGACATCCTTTCTTTGATTGATGGCTTCAAAATTGTTGAACAATAACAATGTTTTATTTTTTTTTCTATTTTTATCTGATTTTATCCAATATGATCTTACCCAGCAAGATCATCTATGACATCAATCTATAAAGCAGGGGTGCAAAAATCTAAGTCGCCAGCAAGTTGTCTCTCAGTACTAAAAATTTAAAGTTTGATACTACTTGTTTATCCCTTTGACCAAAAATCTATTGCCAGACTATAAGTTTAAATGCCAGTAATGGATGATCATAAATGTCACTTTCAATTTTTATTTTGGTTTTTTATTTGTATTTTTATTAATATTCTTCTAATTATTTGTTTTTACGTTTTTTAAAATAAAAATTGTGTCAACATGTATAATTTTGCTATTGGTTTGGCGATTTGTATAATTTGGAGAAATTGGGCTATGGGATAACCAAATACTACCAAAAACTTTTTTCATTGAACATTTATAATAGCATTCTAACAAGAATTTTACACGAAATATTAGATGAAAAATAAAACAACAAATAAATTTAGTGGTGAGAGACTGCCTGTTGGCGGCTATATTTTTACATCCTTGTATAAAAGGCATTTAGAAATTGCGACAACCCCATACCTTTTTTTTCCCTTGTGGTGCGATTCATTATTAATGCAGTCAAAGTTCTATTATCCACCAAGTTAGGGCCAAATATTGCGTGAATTATGGAATATTGTGGGTTATAGAGTATTATGGATCATAGATCATTTTATTATCCCCAGACATTCTCTAATCAGTATAATATGAAAAGACAAATATGAAATCTAATAACTAATTTAATATGCTACCTGAAAAATGTCTTTTAAAATGTTATTTTATTAAAAAATGTGATTTACATGTGCATTTAAATAAAAATAATTTAATGTTTTTCTGATTTCCTCTCAGAAATTCTTATTGTATCTCAGCCCTCTCAAAAATGATAAGTCTAGATACGCCACTGCTATGTACTATTAATCTACATTTTTAAATACAGGGTTTCAGTTTTGTAAAAAATAAAAGCTTTCAGGCACTGAAGTGGAGGTATGTGATATAGTAGCAAGCAGAAATGTGGATGACATTTTAAACTTTGTAACCAGGCAAGGGCAGGCAAAGCAGAAAACAGATTTTTTTTTTTTCAGGGAGGGAGGGGGGGGGGTATTAGACAACAGATTACTTGCTTTACTAAAGACTTACAAAAAAAAATAATAATGATTAGAGAGTTAACTTTAAATTTTGCATTCTTGGTAAGCAGAGGGGGAAATGGAAACATTGATTTTGGAGATGAAGCAGATAAGGGAAAAAATTATAAGATTCTTATACAGTAGGCTCTCTCAAATCTACACATAATTTACAGATGTAAACAATGAAGTTTACAGTTCCGATGTAGGACCAAAATTTGACGTTTGTATACATTGATTCTATACATTTTTAAATATGTAATTTTTCATTACCGTATATACTCGCGTATAAGTCGAGAAATTTTAGACAAAAAAAGAACTTCAAAGTAGGGGGGTCGACTTATACGCGAGACCTAAAAAAAAATCTTTAAATAAAATATAGGAAAATAGTTTGCTAGCGAATCAGTGCTGCAGTAACCCATTGTTTGTAGAGTACAAAATCGAAAACAGTTCCAACCTCGACGATTCTGTATTTAAGATCATTTTTAGTTTATTTTTCAAAAAAAAATCTACCCTATCCTTTTGCAAAGAACAAAAAATAGTGTATGATTTATGTCAAGAACACATTTCCAATACTAAAAAATGGAGATGGGCAAAATCGTCCGTTTTAAAGAGTCGTTCACCGAAAGCGAGTCATTCGAAGTCGTTCCGATAAAAGGACGAATTCAAGAAAAATGAAACATATCCAAGAAAAAAGGAACGGATCAAGAAAAAAAGGAACAAATCCCAGAAAATGGAGCGAATTTGAGAAAACAGGAGAGTCCAAGAAAAAACGGAATCAATCCCATTTTTCTTCGCCATTCTCCGATTGCGATTTATGACATTAAGCATGATTCTTCAGATGATATATTTTGGAATAATTCTGAGGAATCGTTCCTTTTCGGAGTTGTTTAATTTCGGGACGTGTCTGAGGAATCGTCCTTTCGGAGTCGTTTCATTTCGGAACGATTCAGAGGAGTCGAACTCTTTCGACGATTTCGAGGATCGATTCTTTTCACAGTCGTTTCATTTCAGAACAAGTCCCAGAATCGTTCCTTTTTGGAGCAGGGTTCGGTGATATATATCAATGGATATATATCATGATATATATCCGATATTTATTTTCAAAATATCAACCTTTTTGATATTCTCGATATTTTCATATTTGATATTTATTTTCAAAATATCATGATTCTTGATATTTTCATATATTTAATTTTTATTTTCAAAAAAATTTTTAGTCAACAAAAGTCTAAATGAGCTCTTCAATTGTTATTAAAAATTAACCCATCTGTAAATAACTAAAATATTAAAAACATGCTTACAAAATATCCCCCACCTCCAAAAACTATTTTTAGATTGCATCTGCTAGAATTGGAAAAAGGGGTGATGATTGGCTAATCTGAATTGCTCAATAGTCAATCAGGCAGTGTAATGTGTAGGCATAGAATAGACATGTTTTAAGAACAAAATTTTACATATGTTGCAAGTCTTTGCTGTGCTGTCATTATTTTGTTCTTGTTGATATTATATTTAAATGATATAAAGCTTAAAAATTTTATTAAAGTTTTTATTGCAATCACTATGCCAAGAATAAAAGATCCTATATGGAATCATTTCACATGTAAAATTAAAGAAGGAAATAGTGGCAAATGGGCCATATGTAAGATGTGTGATAAAGAAATGCAAGGAATTCCAAAAAGGATGGAGAAGCATTATGAATTGTGTTCTTCTGCTCAGATTGATAATACAGGTAATTACACATTTTTCTGTTTTATATTTTAATATTTTCTTTAAAATATGGTTATTCAATCTTTAAGGCTGCCAACAGTTACACATTTTAGAGTTAACTTTACATCTCTACATTAAAAATACGGATAAGATTTTATTACACATTACTCTCATTACCAATTTTAGATTATATTTTTGAATTCTTATATCACAATTTAAATGCTCTAAAAGTTAAGACTTTTTTTTTTTTTAAATACATAAGATTTCTATTAAGTTTTATTGTGACTTAAAATGGTTTAGTATCATGAAATATTAAAAAAATATATACAGTAGACTCCCTCAAATCCGCACAGCTTGGGACCAGAGGTTTTGCGGATTTTAGAATTTTGCGTATTTCTGATCATTGCTTTGTTTACATTTTTACTTTCTTCTATCTTCAATAGAAGAAAGTATTGTAATCGAAATTTTTTTCGACTTCCGGTTTTCGACTGATTTACACGTTTTAGGGGTCAGAGATTCCAAAAAACATGTTTTTACAAAATGTCTGTCTGTCCGTGTGTCTGTGTGTGTGTGTGTGTCTGTGTGTATGTCGCCATTCTACCATCAAAAAGTGTATGAAGTTATGGATAGAATTGAACCAAATTTTTTGTAAATGTTTTTGGCTGTGGCAAGCAGGTTCTCCTTCACTTTTGAAATATTTCGCCAGAAAGGGCGCTGCAATCATGATTTTTGTGCCATTTTCAATATTGTACCGAGCAAAAGTATATGAAGTTATGCATCGAATTGAACGAGATTTTTTGTGTATGTGTATGACTATGGCTAGTTGGTCTCCCCTGAATTTGAAAATAATCTGGAAAGAAGGAGGCGCTGCAATCGCGAATTTTGTGCCATTTTCAATATTGTACCGATCAAAAGTATATGAAGTTATGCACCGAATTTAACCAACTTTTTTGTGTAAGTGTATGACTATGGCTAGTTGGTCCTCCCTGAATTTGAAAAAAATGCGTCGGAAGGGGGTGCTACAATCGCGTTTTTTGTGCCATTTTCAATATTGTACCGACCAAAAGTACATTAAGTTATGCATCAAATTGAACGAAATTTTTTGTGTAAGTGTATGTTTAGGGCTAGTTGGATCGCCCTGAATCTGAAAAAAATCCGCCGGAAGGAGGGGCTGCAATAGCGAATTTTATGCCATTTTCAATATTGCACCACATAAAAGTGTATGAAGTTAGTTCTAGAACTGAAGTAAATTTTTTGTATATAATTATTTCTTGGTAAGGCAAGCAGGTCCTCCCTGAATTTGAAAAAAAAAAATCTGCCTATCATTCTATTGTCCATCGGCTCGTGCAGACGTAAATTCGTTTTTACTCCGATTAATTGATTGAAGCAGAAATTTAAGATGAAAATCAAAGTTGGTATGGTATTGAATTAAAATTATTAAAGCATTAAAATGAGTAATTATTTTTCTTAATATTAAAATGTACGTATGAGATAGAAGAAAGTTTTGGGATTGGCACATCCAACTAGTTTAAAAAGTAATTTGAATGTAATTAATAATGAAATCAAAAGTATAATGAATGCTTACTATGTGCTAAAATACTAAAATAAGTACCGTATTTTCGGGCGTATTCGCCGCGGTGCATACGAGTTTAAAAGTTAAAATTATGCTTGTTGCGGCGCTTCTGCCGGGGCGGCGGATACGGTGTACATTTTTTTCCTTGCAGCGATATTCATTACATAGGTGATTCTGATCAGAATTTTTCTAAAAATGGTGAAAAGTCAATCATCAGGAAGAAAATGCGAAGTATAAAAAATATCGCGAATTTCGACAAATGATAGCTTAACTTCTGTCAATCATTCACAGAAAAAGCAAGAATTTTATCAAAGGATCGGAAGAAAAAAACACGACTTTTATCAAAGGTTCGCGGGAAAAGCGCGAATATGTAAATAGAAAAAAATGTGTATTTTATGAAAGGATCACTTGAAAAACTACAATTTTATTATCGTAAAATCCCGTTAATCGGCTTTTCCTAATCAAACGCTAGTCCCCACTATAAAAAAAATCGCTGAAAAAAAACGCTAATTTCGCCAAAGAATCACGAAAAATAACCGCAAATTTATTTAAAGGATCGCAAAAAATATGAATTTCGCCGAAGTATCGCTACAAAACCCACATTTCGACGAAAGATTGCAGTAAAAACGCGAAATATGTGAAAAAATCTCTAAAAAACACATATTATGTCAAAAGAACGAGAGAAAATCGTGAATTTCTCAAAGGAACGCCAAAAAAAGCGCCCAAAAGAATTGTCTAAAAATTGTTAGAAAAAACGGAAATATGTCGTATCTATAAATAAACGGTAAAAAAACGAAAAGAAACGTAAATTTATTCGGAAAAAAGGAGAAATTTGAAAGAAAAGTATGAAATCTATTTAAAAATCTCGAAAAAACGAACATTTCATCAAAGATTCATGATTCATTCATTTCATCATGATACATACCGGTCTCAAAGGCGAATGATAATGGTATGAATCATGATGAAATGAATGGTTCCTGAATCTCTGATGAAATGTGTGTGCTTTAGAGATTTTTAATAGATTTCATTCTTTTTATGCTTTGTTTTTTACAAATTTCTCCTTTTTTCTGCGCTTTTTCGACAGAATTTACGTTTTTCTTAAACACGCATTTTTTTAAGTATTGCTTCAAGTAACAAAATTCATGATTCATATTTCGTTCAAATATTCATGATTCATTCACTACATGATTCATCCCCATAAAAAACGCAAATTTTTTCAAGTATCGCAAAAAAAACTGCAAATTCGTCAAATATCGCGATAAAACCCTGCAAACCTCGTTACAAACTATAAAAAATGTATTAAAAAAACGCGAAATAAAGGCTGCAAGAATTCAAATTTAATTTTATCATAAAAAATATACTAAATTTAAAATTGGATTTAGATTACAAATGTAAAAAAAAGAGAAAAAACACTGAATATAACGCAATTTTTAACATTTTGATGTATTTTCGTAAGTGCGGCGCTTCTGATGAATATTTGTTTTATTTTAATGCATTTTCGGAGGTGCGGCGCTTACGGCGAGTGCGGCGCTTACGCCCGAAATTACGGTAATAAACTAAAATAATAAAAATTTAGATAGTTTTTGAAATGATAAAAGTACTAAAAGCAAAGGTCAAATTAATGAGGAGTAATGTACAATTAAATATTCATTATAAAGATGAAACGTGTTTTTCCTAAATTATTCAATAAAAACTTGCCTCATAAATGTACATTACTAATTTACATCAAGATCATAAAATAATGAAGTTTTATTTCAGGTTTAGCCAGACTTAACAACTAAAAAAGCTTGATTAATACATAAATATGTTTGGTAATATTGTGATTAGAAATGATATCAGCAATATATTTATTTTTTCAGAAATAAATTATTCTTTCTTTATGAAAAAACATGAATTCAATAACCTTAAAAAAAATTACAAATTAAAAAATATATAGAATTGATAAAAATCTAAAAAAGTCAAATTTTGCACCTACATCTGAATTGAATGTTTCATTGTTTACATCCGTAAAATATGTGCGGATTTTAGGAGTGTGGATTTAAGGGAGTCTACTGTATATCTAATTGATATTTTGACCAAACTTTTATCTTGTAATGTGATAATGTTGAATAAAAAATGCACACAATTCTTCAATTCAATTTTAAACTTCAAATGCTTTTTCATAAACAAGATAATATTAAAATAACTAAATATATTTTTACTTGTAAAATTTCTTTTTGTGCTTAGTAAAATTTTAATATTTATTCTATTTTTAAAAAGACTTTGCTGCGTTAAAAAGTTTTAATATTAACAAGAGATTTATTAATTTGTTTAGAATGTTTTCATATGTTTTTAGTAATTACACTTACATATGCTACTTTGAAATTATAGATTAGAACTTATTGGCAGTCCTGAATTTTATATTTCTTAAATATTAAATATTTCATTCCACAGTTCATTCTGATGCATTTTTTTTTTCTTATTACAGATGATGATGATCCTAAAAGATGTGTTGATTTAGACAATTGTATCTTATCAGAACAACCATGCAAGAAACAGAAAAAAGCTTCTGCAGCAACAAGATACAAAACAACAACAGTTTCATTGTCTAAAGATTCTGATGTGGTTTGCACTTCAACAGTATATGCTCAAGCTATTGATGAACAAATTGCGCGTTACTTTTTTGCTACAAATACACCATTTAATCATGTTATTCATCCTGAATTTATAAAACTTTGTAGTTTGCTTCGACCTGGCTATACGCCTCCTTCGGAAAGAAGATTAGCAGGGGAACTTTTGGATGATTTACACAAAAAAGTAGTTGAAGAATCAAAGGAAATTCTCTCTGGAGAAACTGTAACTATGAGTCTTGATGGGTGGAGTAATATCCACAACGAGTCACTTATTTGCACCTCAGTGATCACAACATCTGGTGATACTTTCCTAACTTCGACTATAGATTCATCAGAACATTCACATACTGCAGAATATTTATGTGATGTGGCAAAACAATCTATCTTGGATTGTAAAGAAAAATTTGCTGTAGATGTTCGCAGTTTTGTTACAGATAATACTGAAAATGTTAAAAAAATGAGAGAAGAGCTTGCTAAGTCTGAAGATTTTGATATTATTTACTATGGTTGTTCTGCTCACATATTAAATCTTCTTGCCAAAGACATAGAATTTCCAAATATAAGTAAAAATGTCATCAAGATAATTAAATATTTTAAATATACTCATTTGCCAACTGCTTGGTATAAGAAAAATGGTGGAAAACTGCTAGTAATACCTCAAGCTGTAAGGTGGAACACAATGTTCGATACACTGAAGTCTTTTTTAGATAACAGAGGAAAACTGGTGCAAGTCTGTCAGGATCACAAACTTGAAATTGATAAAGAAATTTTCAATTTAGTGAATGATGTCAACTTAATGGTTAATTGCACAGATTACATAAATATTTTAACACCTATTGCAGATGCATTAGATGAAATGCAAAAAGATGACACTAAGATTGCACAATGTGTAGAAATTTGGTGCAAATTAAAGGAACAATTGGAAACATCTGGAAAGGATATCAAGAAAAAATTATTAGCAAGAGAAGAAATGGCATTGTCACCAGCACATTTAGCTGCTAATATGTTGGAACACAGATACTGTGGGAAAAAATTAACTGAAGATCAAAAGCATAGTGCTTTTAATTTCTTGCGTTCAGTAGACAAAGAACTTTTGCCCCTGGCAATGACATTTTTAGCAAAGAAATCTCCTTTTCCAAGTTTTATGTTTGAAACTGAATATATAAAGGTTGAACCAATAATTTGGTGGGACAATATTAAATTGGAGCAGCCCATAAAAGAAAAAATGTCCAACTTAACTAATCAGTTGTTTACAGCTTCTCCTTCAACAGCTGGATTAGAAAGAATCTTTTCCAGTTTCGGTTTAGTTCAGTCTAAACTCCGGAATAGGTTAGGGAATGAAAAAGCTGATAAGCTTACATTCATGTTTAAATTCTTCAATAGAAAAAAATAATTTATTTTTTATTTATTATTATTATTATTATTATTATTATTATTATTTTGTATCTTGAAACTTGTTCTTTAAAAATAAATTTTTTTTAAACTTGAAACTGAATTCTGTATTTTGTGTTTTGATGAGTGAAAAGGTAATTTGTTGAACATCACAAAAAATTGTTTGTCTTCATTTATTTAATCATCAAATTTACAAAGGAAAAAAAAAAGATTTAGAATATTGGTTTATGTTTTCATGTTAACTGTAATATGATTAAAATTTTAATTTATATTAAATCAAAAAATATTTGTAATCAATAAGCTGAAAATTTTGAAAATATCGGATTATCGAAAATATCAGATATATATCAAAATATCGGATATTTTCGATATTTTCGAAAATATCATGATATTTATGAACCCTGTTTTGGAGTATGAACGAATCCGAGGAATCGTTCCTTTTCGGGGGAAAGTCAATCAGTCTCCCCTTTTGGAGGAGGGTCCACTTATACGCGGGTTTTGAATTTTTTCTTATTTTTAACAACATAAGATAGGGGGTCGACTTATACGCGAGTATATACGGTAATATTACTGAATTCATGTTTTTTACATGAAGGAAGAATAAATTTATTTCTGAAAAAATTCAAGATATTGCTGATATTATTGGTAATCACATTTTTTTTTGCCAAATGTATTTATATATTAATCTTTATTAATATTATTATGCCTGGCTAAACCTGAATTAAACTTTGTTATTTTATGATTTTGATGTGAATTTGTAGTACACCTTTATGAGACAAGTTTCATTGAATGATTTTTAAAAATTGCATATCATCTTTATAATGAATATTTAATACATTAGTGATTATTTATTTGAGCTTTGCTTTTAATATATTAATCATTAAAAAATACATATTTAAATTTTTATTACTTAAATTTATTACTTTTTTTAATATTTTGCTAGATTGTAAGCATTCATTATAGTTTCTATTGCATTATTAATTAAATTAAAATTACTGTTTAAAAAATGTAAACAAATACATGACCAGAAAGCCACAAAATTCTAAAATCTGCACAATGTCTGGTCTAAGCTGTGAAGATTTGAAGGAGTCTACTGTATAATTTTATGTTTTATTTCACATGCATAATAAATATATAAAACATGAAAGTTATAAAATAATAAAAATATGTATAAGCATACAGTATATTTATTTATATGTGTGAATTCAATATGCATTTATACACTAAATTTTACAAAAAAAAATGGCAGAGTAAGTATATGAGAGTTGTGAATAGAAAAACAGTCAAATGAAATCTTTTGATATTATCTGTACTTAAAAAATAACAACAGAACCATTAACAGATCATTCTTGTGTCTTTCTGTCATAGACATTTTACGCATAAACTATGGACTGAGGAAAGTTCAAACAATGTTGAAGTAATAAATGCTGTTGACACACCTATTTAGACAACAGGATCAGGTGGACTGTAAAACCATTTTTTTAGGACTACAATCTAGACTAATAAATTTATTTAAATGAAACTGGTACTTACATATTAATGCCACTACAGCAGAGCTTGCGCTAGCTCGCCAATAAAAAGCAATCTTGTTGCTCACACATGCACAAAAATAATGGTGTCAATAAAAAGCAAAAAATGCATTAAAAAAAGCACTAACAGACTAATAAATGGTGTCAAAAATCAGCAAAAAAACAAGGCAACAAGGAATCCAAAAGATAACTGCGGTGGTGGTTATACGTAAGTACCATGAAACTTTTCATGCATTTTATATACACTGGATTCCTATAAATCAAGCATGAAGCAAAACCATTCAATTTTGTTAGATTGTTTTCATACAGTGATATATTTAAAAGAGCATGTTTTGATAATCCCACTTTACTCCATGATGGTTAAAGTAGGGATAGTTCTAAAATTAGTGCATATTAAAATACTGTCTTAGATATAAGTATATGCTGAAATAAATGTACCTTAATTATATTTAAAAATACAATCGTGGAAGAAAAAGTAAACACTTGCTCTTATTCTTCAACAAATTATCATAGAAGAAAATTATTGGTACAAAATTATTGTGAACAAAGTCTACTTTTAAATGATGTATATAAAATTTTTGATACTACATGGTTATCCCATCAACCAAAAAACTGTCATCAATTTATAAGATTAACTCGTCAGTAGTCGCATGTCGGTCTTTTCAGCGCTCATATAGCTTATCTTCTCCTAACTTGTATCACATTACAAATACAATGAAGATCTACCATTTAGCTGACTTTGAAAGTTTTTTGACCACTTTAGTGAACTTACAAGCACACCTCTGTTTTTCTTTCAGGTAGATTTTTAGAAACAAAGTTGAAATTGGCGAAAAAGTCTACGTAACAATCACTAATGTCAGTTCTTTTATACTTTTTCCAATTACTCCAGTTCTCATGAATAGAACGTATAATTTAAGAAAACTGCAAATTTATATCTTCATTGAAATGTTATTTTCATATATTTGATGAAAAACATTTCTTATTTTACATTTTCGGTAAGCGGGGGGGGGGGGGGGGGGGTCAGCGGCAAAAAGACCGAGCGCGACTAATGACGTTATGAAAAAAGTCGTGAGTACTTGTGGGTTAAATGCCAATAATGGATTATCTTAAATATTATATTTAATGATATTAAATACAATGCACATGTTTAAAAGTGATTAAGTTATTTTTATTTGGACTTTTTATTAGAATTTTACTAATTTTTTTGTTCTATCGTTATTTAAAATAAAAATTATGTTAATATGTATAATTTGGCTGTTACATTGGCGATTTGTACAATTTGGCAAAATTAGTCGATGGGATAACCAAGTAGTACCAAATTTTCTTAGGGGGCATCTACCCATTAAAACAAACCAAAACTTGATTTTTTTCAATGAAAATACAAAATTTTATCAAGATATTTCAAATCAATGATTCAAACTAGACCTAGACACCAACTTTCAATAAGCCATTTGAATAATAAGTCTTTGAATTATATCTATTCAAAATTTAGTGTTTCTAATGTTAAATGATATTTTTATATTTTTATTAATATCTCGTGAAATTACACTCCTAAAGTGCTAATTTTTTACATACAACTAATACTAAACCACCAAAACATGAACATGTTGCATTTGTATTTTTTTTATAATTTTATGAATTATAAAATTAATATTCGAAAAAATTATGAATTGTAACCTACAATACTTTTTAAGGATGTAGATTTATTAAAACCTGTTATATGGTAATCCAAAATTTTAAATTTTCTTCCAAGTAGTTGTCAAATTTTGCTTAAAACACAGCAAAATAATGGTTTAACAAATTACTTTCAAAAGTTACTTTTACTTTCTAAACAAGTTCTAGAAGTGAATGTAACTTTATAAAATAATACCTGCGATGGAAATCAAAAAAGTAATCAAGGAGCAATATTGAGAGGGATTTCAACTATCCAATGAAAAATAAATAAATAAATAAATAAAAATGTCAAAATGTGAAAGAGTTATAAGAAAAATACCCTCAACATAGGAATAACATTAGCTTACGAGTGTTTCCTCAAGCAGGGACAGATGCCTTAAGGGATTGACTATGATAGAAGTAACTAAATACGTTGAAACTTCTTATCTCTTTCCTGTAATTTAGCAGTCTTCAATGACTGCTTCAGTCATGGTTAATGTGCCTTAATCAAGAACAGGGCTCTCACGGTCAACAATCGAGTAGTGAACTTCAATTTGGATACAGCTCCTGAGATATGCTCATTATAAAATAATTAATTTCTCAGAAAGTTGCACAAAATTTTGTGTTTTAGGGTAATAGAAAGGTGTGACATTCATTAATGCTTTGAGAATTGTGTACTGCTAAAGAAAAAAACAATGTTAGGGTTAGTTTTAATTTGTATATGGCCCCCTGAGCAAATTTACATACATCATTTAAAAGTAGACTTCAGTATTTTCAATCGTTTAGTGCCAGTAACTTTCCTCAATGATAGTTTGCTGAGGAGTATGTAGTAGATATTTACTTTGTTTTCTATGACTGTACAAATACACAAAAAAAAAATTATTTTTTATGTGGTATTTAAATTAAAGAAATAATGCCAAACTTTTTAAACAGTACTTAACTTCCATTCATGAACTTTGCTTTATTTCCTTAAAATAGACTTTTATGTTATATGTTTTCATAATTACTCTGCATTTTGGATGTTCCAACTTTTTTTTTAGTTCCATTTCTTTTGCGTTTTTTATATTTGTTATTGACAATAACACTTTTTTTCATCACTCTTCTGTTTCTAAACTATACATTTAGAAAATGTAAAGTAAAATGTATTTTTTTACCATGTTAAAGTAACATTTCCTAGTGTTATATATATACATATATAATTGTTATTTATAGTAAAATGTACAGCATTAGACATGCATTAAAGTTATTACTGAAATAAAAAGTCTGTCTATCATACAATACTTAGGCTAAGCCCAACCATACCGTAAATTACCCCCTCCTCAGGAAACAAATTGTAATAAATAGATTTCTAAATTTTATTCTTTCATTTTTAAGCAGTTCCGTTGACTAGATGTTCCTGAACTAAAATTAATAGTTTTAACCAGTTAATAATCATTAAGAGTTTAGAATATTTTTATTACAAAATATAGAATCTTTGGTAGAAGAGTAAGCAAAAGAAACACATCTTACCATTAATTTATTTTAGTAAAGACATAAAGCATTAAATTCTAAAAACTCTCTTTCATTTTATCGCTATAGGTCAGTATATTTCAAAGATTAGCCGACTTAGCATAGAACTTTGATATCGTCCAAGTTCACATAACAGAAAAGAGACGCCAATGCTATGAATGAGTCACCATGATTGGGGTAGTATGATGAATGAATCGAATCAATAAATCTACGACAGAAAATTCAACTGACGCGGATGCTATGAATGAATCTTTATGTCTAATAACTTAAAGTACATGGTTCATTAAATAGAAATATCTTGATTCATTCATTGTTTTTTCAATATTTTGGCGTCTTGTTAGTTCCTCAGATTACAGTATTAGTCTTTAAAACAGAAATTTATTTATCCAACCTTCTGTAGTTAAATAAATTATTGGTAAGGTTCGGTTATTCTTCATTATTATCTCACAATTTGATCATATTAAGCAAGATATTTTATATTTTGCCGCTTTCGTATTTGACGATGTTTATAATATCATTTAAAACATTATTAATATGCTTTTCGTTGCAGGTAATTTTATTTGTTTAGTTATTTGAAAATAATTTAATGTTTATTGTTCATATTTTAGGCTGGAAGTAGGAAATTGCTTTGAATTTTTTCTTAAATATTTTAATTTTAAAACTTTGTATTGCCATGATAAGAAAAATTTTGCTGAAATCACCTCAATTTAAAGTAAATATTTTTTTGTAATTGTTCTCATACCTGTATACCTATTGATATTCTATTTTATGTGCCTAAATAAAATTTATCAAAATCTGCTTACATATTAGAAAGTAAGGTTTACTTACCTAGGTAAAGGTAAAGTTTATCAAAATTTAAATAAAATATTAAAAAAGCTTAAGTGCAGGCGCTTTAAATCGCTGAAAATTTTTAAATTCCAGTTTACTTATAATGTTCAATGGGTTTGAAATAAATACTGTGGTTGTATTGATAAAAAAAAACTGACTGCTTTTGTTATAGCCAGGTATATAACTTGCCAAATGCATCCTATATATATATATATATATATATGGAAGGGGGGATACTAATTAGAAACAGGGGAAAAATATATCCAATACTGTAGTCCTTAAATAAGCAACAACTCCTTTTGCAGCTCAAAGCTGTGCATCTTAGATCAATAACAGAATATAATCTTGTGAGATGTGGGAAACATTTGTGATATCACAGCCTCAAATGCAAAGGGAGAATAAGATCAATATATGTAGTCTCCTCTTCTGTTTGTGAAAAAATATTCAGTGGAGCAGGCTATGAAAATTATGTGCAAGCAAATTTGTTACCATTTTCTCTGAAGGATTTTGTATTTTTAATCTGTGATTCGTGATGTGTTGCAAGAAAAAGAGCATTAATTATACAAATAAATTTGATATGAGAAAAAATGAAAATTTAATGCAAAATGTTTTTCTTTTTCTTTTTAAATTATTCCGTAATATGTGTTTTCTTGTAAAGTATTTCTGATAATTTATATATCCAATAAAAAAATTCCGTTTCTGTTTATAAATTTGTCATTGTTTTTTGCATTTGATGAAGGAAAAATAAATTACTTTTCTCAAGCAGTTTACTGGTAACCAGTGCCATCTATTGACCAGATTTGAAATTTTAAATGCAGGTTATATCATATGCCACTGCAGATAATAGACGGAAAAATACAGCAGTAATATTTTAATAAATTCTATTAGAAATATTTTTGCTTGCAATAGAACATATCTATAATAATTTATATTCATGTATAATTTTTTTAAAAGATGTATGTTTAAAAATTGGGTTAAAACGAGCCTGATTTGCAAAGAGTGTTTGATAATTCAAATATCTTCTATTTGTGATGGCTGAATTAAGCCTTAAAATTATACAAAATAACTTCATAACAAAATCATACAAATACAGTAGACTCCCTCAAATTCGCACAGCTTGGGACCAGAGGTTGTGCGGATTTTAGAATTTTGCAGATTTCTGGTCATTTCTTTGTTTACATTTTTTAAACAGTAATTTGAGTGCAATTAATAGTTCATTCGAAACTATAATGAATGCTTACAATGTAATAAAATATTAAAATGAGTAATAAACTAAAATAATAAAAATTTAGATAATTTTTAAAATGATTAAAGTACTAATAGCAAAGGTCAAGCTAATAATTAATAGTGTATGATTAAATATTCATTATAAAGATTAAATGTATTTTTGCAAAATTATTCAACAAAACTTGCCTCATAAAAGTACATTCCTAATTCACATAAAAATCATAAAATAAGAAAGTTTTATTTCAGGTTTACCCAGGCTTAATAACCAAAAAATCTTGATTAATTCTAAATAATTAGGTAAGAAGATGTAATTACCAGTAATATCAGCAATATCTTGAATTTTCCCCCCAAAAAATTATTCTTAATTCATGAAAAAAAACATCAATGGAGTATTATTAAGAACATTACAAATTAAAAAATATATGGAGTTTATACAAAACTAAAAAAATCAAATTTTGTAGCAATATTCGAATTGAAAGTTTCATTGTTTACATCCATAAAATGTGTGCGGATTTCTGGTTTGCGGATTTGAGGGAGTCTACTGTATTTCAATTACATTCTCCAAATTTAAGGTATGCAAATACTTTTTAATTCTGATGCATCACACAGGAATAAATTACTAATAGCAAATGTAATCATGTTTGTGGTTTATCATCAAATAAGCAAGCATATTGAAACCTAAATTTAAAAATTGATTTAAAAATATTCTCTAAATGAGCCTAATGCTTACTGAATCCAAACTAACAATCAAATCAGACTAATCATTTTATTCAGAAGGTAAAGTCACAGTGTTTTTTCTTATGTCTATGATTTCTAGAATCATCTGTGTTTAGCTGTACAGCTTATACATTCCATGTTATGTCATACATTTTTAATCAATATATCATTACATTTTCCTTCTTTTACATTTTTGTCATTATTATATTATTGTTGATTCATTTAATAAAATTATGGTAATTTTTCGCTATAGGTGTCTTGGCATTATCTAGGATGTATATGTTTATGAAATTTGATAAAGCCAAGATTCTTTAAAAACAGATCCATTCATTTAAAACAGTTTTCTAAAAATTTTGACCCACCTGTCCACTGCCTAATAATAAGCTTGAATCCCCAAGGATCATTTGGTAGCTTGAGAGCCCTGAGCCCATTCTTCTTACTTTGGGATTGTTACGTTAATGTATCAGGCCCATTAATGTATTGGATGGAAGGATTAAGGGGTTAAATAGAGAGAGTTTGTAAGGTGTCCATTGCTTAAATTTTCATCACTGAAATGATCATTGAATGATAGGATATTTAAATTTATTTTTGTTCTTACATTTGAATTAATTTTTCATTCACAATTGTATGACTGCAAAATTAGTTAAACAGTAATAATAGAACCATGTAATACAAATATATTTAGAGGACAGTAATTAAATCAATTAATTAATAGCCATCTTTTAGGCAAATTTGTTACCGAAAACATTATTGACTCAGGCTCATTATACATATGCAACATTATGATGATATGAGAAAAAAATGATAGCACAATAAAACTAAAACTAACTAGTGTCAATCAAAATCTTTTCTGAGATAAATCTGCCAACCCTAGTTGAAAAGCAAGCAACTATTGTGTGTTGGGGTGATTTTGACACCTAAAATGAAGGGAGTCACCAGTAACTGCTAACCAAACGCTTTGAAATTTGACAATAGAAAAGTCCTTCCTAGAACAGTCAGTGAAATGCTTATTAAACAAGAAAAAAAAAAAAAAAAAAAAAAAAAAAAAAAGGAAAAATGTGTGAAACTGAGGAGTCATCAATGACTTTTGTCAATTGGAATTTTTACACGCAATAGCATTTTTAGAATAATCTAAAAAGAGATTTGGGATTCTATTGTTTCATTTGAGAATATAATGATCCGCAGGAATAAATAGAGCAAATAAATGTATAATCAATTTTATACGAAGTCCCTATAGTATCATTACTGGCTGTTTTACTTAAGATGTCTGATATTTTTCTTTTTGGTATTGCTCCACTTTTCTTTTAATTTGATAACTTGTTTTGAGGAAATAAAGGGATTTTCAGGAAACTATATTTTCTTGAAATAAAATTTTTCTCTGGACAGAAGTTTTTTTCTAACACCCATCTCCATTTTAAATGGAAGGGAATTGAACTGTTAGGGAAATATAAAATACAGTAGACTCCCTCAAATCCGCAAAGCTTGGAACCAGGGGTTGTGTGGATTTTAAAATTTTGCAGATTGGTGGTCATTGATTTGTTTACATTTTTGAAACATTAATTTCATTGGTAGTTAAGCATTGTAATCAATGCATATGATAAATTGAAATGTTAAAAAAATTAAGTAAAATATTTAAATAAATAAATAATTAAAAAACAAGTTATTATTACAAAAAAAAAATAAATAAATAAATAAAATAAAATTAACAAAAAAATATTTAAATAAAGTAAATAATTAAGATGCAATATTAATATAAATAATGATGTGGAAAAATCAATCTTTTTATAAAGAAAAATATTTGCTTTTGTTAATAAACAAAAAAAGCTTGTTTAATTAAAAAATATTCATTTTATACAGCAAAAATTACGTTGCAACTACGATACGATAATGATTATTTTGATTAAATATCGATCATCGTAATTAGTAAACCGGATGTAAATCTCAAATTCGTTTCGTAATTAGCAGGGATATGAAAATAGTAATAGAACTATTGAATAATTTTATATAGCAAAAATTATCCTGTCACGCGAATTGCAAACTCTACCAAACAGTCATTGAAAGTTATATTACTCAGCAACTACGATACGATAATGATTAATTCGATTAAATATTGATCATCGTACGTGTAAGAAACATTATTTAACACTGCAGAATTTAAATTGAAGGACATTGATTTGAATAGTACATTGAACTTTAATTGACATCTAAAAAAAGGAAGAAGTTGAAAAGGATTTAAATATATATACATATTTAAAGAATTATTTGTATTGCAGTAGCTGCAGACTTCAGCGCCATCTTTAAATTCATTGTTTACATCTGAAAAAATGCGCAGATTTCTGGCGTTCGTGGATTTTAGGGACGAGCATTTAAGGGAGTCTACTGTACATTTCAACCTGCTATTTTTAGTTCAACAGTTTTCATAATGGTGAAGTGACAGCTATTGAGATTATATTAGCAAGATATATATGGGAAATTTTTCCTTAGTTTTTTTCTTTTGGTTAGTTCTGAATATCACTGATAGATGGCGTTCCACCATGCCGTGTCATGATACTATTTGAAATAACCTTTTAATTTTAAATTCAAATCATTTTCTAACCATTTCATAGTTAATGAAAACAAAAAAGGTGGATGAGTGTACATTTTTATGGACTAGTTTGAACATTCTAATACAGCACAAAGAAGAAAAACAACTGCAATATCTCACACTTAAAACGAGCTGCAGAAAAGATTGAGATACTGAAATTTATTACAAATTTTAATCACTTTAATAAATGTGTCAGTATTTAAAAAAATGATAGAATGTTCTGGAGTATTCACTTATCCCAGTAGCAGAAGAATGATAAGATATATTTTTTTTACTTTCAAAATATATATTTGTATTTATAAAAATATATCAAGTTTACTCATGTTTTAGTACTTTTCAAATTCAGTTACAGCTTTCAAATGTAGCCTATATTTAAATGTTTAGTGTGCTATAATGCTGGATTTAGATTCAATGTCTGAATTCTGTGTTATCCCAATTAGAAGTAATTTTTAAATAATTATACACTGCAAAAAATAGGATATTTTAATAGCCAATTTCTTGATAAAGCATAAGGAAATACAGTCAAAGATCTATAATCCACGCTCCCATAATCCTCAATTTTCTATAATTCGCTTTTCTTTATGAATGTAAACAATGAAATAAAGAGTTAAAGAAATTTACAAATTTGTGATCCAAAAGTGATTTTTAAAACAATAATAAAAAAATTTAAAAACAAATCCTAAAAAAACATTTATTTCTTGCTAATATGACTCTTTTATTTTATTAACAGAAAAAAAAGTTTACTTCATTACAAAAGAAATGTAGAAATTATTTTTATTTAAATGCACTTATATATAAATTTTTTAATAAAATAACTTTAAAAATGCATTTTTTCAGATAGCATATTAAATTAATTATTAGATTTCATATTTATCTTTTCATATTGTACTGATTAAAGGATTAAAATGCTGTTTAGGAATTAAAAAAATGACGTATAATATACATAATACTCTATAATCCACAATATTCCATAATCCGCACAACCTTTGGCCACAGTGTGTGCGGATTATAGAACTTCGACTGTATATAAAACATTGAAAATCTGGCTGACTACAGTAATAAAATGATTTTGTTTGTTTGTTTTAATGTAGAGCAGGAAGCTTTTTAGAATATTGACCTTGCTTGAGAATAAAATGATGGATTTTTATGTTTAGAAGAAAGTTTTTGTAAGTTGTCTTTTTTTTTAATTTTTGCTGTGTTATCAGCATCTTTTTGCATTTCTAATGATGGTGCATTTTTACATGATTTTATACACTTTAAAGTAATTAAACTAGTCCTTTTTTCCTGAATTTTGCATCATAAAACATAAGTCAAAAGCAAACAGTTTAGAAAAAGTAATTGCAGAAAGGAATACATAAACTTGAAGTTTTTAAAAATTCCTATGTGATGCCGAATTATCAAGATTTCTTTAGTGCATTATAAATAAACATAATTTTTTCAATATTGACAGTCTTAATAAATCTTAAAAAAATAATTAAATTCTTGGCCTGGCGCAAGTGAATTTCTACGAAACTTTAATTTTTACATTCATTTGATTAAAAATTTATCTCATAGAAAGGAGCTCTGTTTGAAAATACTTGCTTAGCTTTTTTTATGTTTATAATCTTCATTTTTATAGAAATCTATAGTTTGCAATACTTATTTCTTTAATGAATATTTATATGTTGTATGTAAATATTTTAGTTATTATTAATTTTATACACCCATATTCTATGTATTAGATACTCAAAAATCTGAGACATGCTCTGCAGTAAAATCTCCCAATTTGGAATTGTATAGGAAAGAAAAAAATTCATTACAGATAAATTTCCTTCTCAGCAGATGTAAATACACTATATTGCCATTGATTATGGGACACTTGCGATTTTAGACATTTTACTAAATATCTAGAAAAATACATGAGGAATCATCTCGAAACTATTAGTGTATAAATATAATAGTATAAGTCATACATCTCCGTGAAGATTTTTTCTCGAAATTCCAAAGGGGGCCGTTAACAAATTAAAAAAGAATGAATATCTTTTGAATAACCCTGTCAAAACTAATGTAGCAAAAGAGCTCAAACTCTAGATTGTAATTGAATGCCTTATTGTAATAAGCCTTGTTCATTTTTATGCAAATAGCATGCATACTCGCAGAGTAATTAAGGTTTTTATAAAAATGACCCCAAATTTTTCCAAGTTTTTTCCTTATAATTTTCAGAGTTCTTAATATAAAATATTATTTTTTTCAGAAAATATGACAAAAAACATTGTACACAGTACCCTGTAATCAGAATTAAAAAATAATGAAAATTGTATAAAAAATGAGTTGGTTTACTAAATAATTTTTTACTGTGCATGCGTCAACGATATCAAAATTTCATTTGCATATTATGTTAGCTAAATGTATAGAGCAACTTTTGTAAAAGTCACAAAATCATAACTTGAAAATTCTGACAATAATCGTCAATTGAATAAGTCGAAAATCCGTTATTCTCAAAATGAAGCAAAAAAAAGAAGGGTTGTATCCATATATTCATTGATTAGTGTCAATATAGAATACACAATACGGGATGTACTACTACATTTGTATATAATCCCTCAATTTTTTTGCTCATTTTTAAAAGAACGGGTTTTGTCCTTTTTCTATAGACTATTACTTTCAGAATTTTCAAGCTATGATTTTGAGACTTTTACAAAAGTTGCTCTATACATTTAGCTAACATAATATGCAAATGAAATTTTGATATCTTTGACGCATGCGCAGTAAAAAATTATATAGTAAACCTACTCATTTTTCATACAATTTTTATTATTTTTTTATTCTCATTACAGGGTACTGTGTGCAATATTGTTTGTCATATTTTCTGAAAAAAATATTATTTTATATTAAGAACTCTGAAAATTATAATGGAAAAACTTGGAAAAATTTGGTACCATTTTTATAAAAACCTTAATTACTCTGCGAGTGTGCATGCTATTTGCATAAAAATGAACACAGTGTATTACAATAAGGCATTCAATCATAATCTAGAATTTGAGCGCTTTTGCTACATTAGTTTTGACAGGGTTATTCAAAAGATATTCATACTTTTTTAATTTGTTGACGGTCCCCTATGGCGTTTCGGTAAAAAATCTTCACGGAGATGTATGACGTATACTATTATATTTATACAATAAGAGTTTCGAGATGATTTCTCATGTATTTTTCTAGATATTTAGTAAAATGTCTAAAATCGCAAGTGTCCCATAATCAATGGCAATATAGTGTATGTTATATATTATTTTCTCATGTATGTTTGGATACACACATTTTTTTTAGATTAAGACATGGGCAGGGTTTATTTTCGAGACATCTTACAATATTTTAATTTTGCTATATTTTAAAGTCTAGAAATTTACTGTTCTTTAAAGAAAAATGAATTTTAATGTTTTATTGTAGAATATGGCAATTAAAAATGTATTCTTTTTTTGTAAAAATTTTAGAGACAGTCCAAATTTTGTTGATCTTTAAACAGGCTGAGACAAAGTTTTTCATATGGGCTTGACTAAAATCGGACTAACAAAAATTTGGCTCGTTAAGACTAAGAAGAATGAAACCACAGTACTGACTTAAATAGATTTACAGAAAAAAATATTAAACCTAGTCTCATGTCCTGAAGCGGGCCCATTCAGATTTCTGTACTCTATTTCAAGAACTGATGCACAGAATTAAAAAATATATATTTTTTCAGTCTGCCCCAATATAAATTGGTGCTCATTATATTTTTAATGTTAATCAACAAACAGGTAGCACTACTATGCTACAACTGCTAAAACTCTTATGTTAGAAATGATGTGGGATGTCTAGCAACTTTTTTTTTCAGGATTTTTGCTACATTAGCTCTTATCTCAAGAACTAACACATATATGTTCGTCAAATTTCAGATTCTGGTATAGTTTGAAAAGTATATATGTTGAATAAGATTTGGTGCAGATCTCCTTACAGGTGCGCTACTAAGTTTAATTTTTAATTATTTCTACAATAGCTCTATCTCAACACTGTAAAAAATAAAGAGTTTTATCACATTTCCTTCGGTTGTATGAGATGTGAAATAAAGTGTAAATGTATTATTTTTTGAGCGCCAATACCAAAATAAATGTTACTTTACACTTTCAATGACATATCACAACTCTTTAAAAAAAAATAGGCGTTCTGAATCACTAGAAATCGTTACAATGCGCTCTCTAAAAGACTTTATTGAATTTATCAACACAACGGCAGGTGTTTTTTTAATCTAGCAATAGGAAGTCGGTGATTATGAAACCCAGCGCGGGGGGTGGAATTATTGGTTATGCAAAATGGCGCTTAGTTGAAAACGTTTTGTTTTGTTCTGTGAATATCAAATATATTTCGTAGTAATAAAATGATTAAAAAATATCTGAGATAGTTCATATTAAGAAGTTTTATCGACTTACAGTTTTGATTATTTCAATTAGTTTGGACACTTTAAGAAACAAGAAATAATCTATTCTACGATGAATTAGAGTTTATTCTAATGATGGCCGTCAGCTGCAACACAGTGTTGTTGCAAAATTTTGGATTTTTTTCAAATAAGTAAGTGACGTTTATTTTCTTTCTGTTTTGTATACAATCACTCTTAATTCTCTGTAAAAATCTGTATTTGTGTTATATATTTTAAATAAATGCATGATACTTGCAAAATGTGATTTTGCAGTCTAGCTTTTTCGATATTTTAAAAATAAAAATTAATAATAAAAGAAGTCGTAAAATTGTCACTTTCGTATACAGAGCCAAAGCTCTGTAAATATTTAGTTTTGATTTTATAGTGTTTTACTGCTTTAAATTCCGCATAACTTGAACTAACACGAAATTAAATAAACATAGTATTATATCTTGTTTTAAACATTCATTTTTTCAATTTATATTTGTATTTTGATGTGTTTTTAGATTATTAGAAGCAAAAATTTCATTATTTTTATTTCGTTTATATATATATGTTGATACTGAAAGAGTTAAAGAGATTGTCATGGTTTTATTTTTCTATTTGTTAAATTAGTACAACATAATTAAAATCATCATTAATGCCTATTTGAATTTGAATACATTTAATGGAAAATCTTAGAACTTCAATGAAAGGGGGGGTCTGCCGGTATGTTCATTCAGAGCTGTGTGAAACGGGGGGCGAAGGGGGCGGTCGCCCCGGGCGCGGAAACTGAGGGGCCGCCAAATTTATGTTAATATCGTCTTTTGTTTCTTCGCTTTTTTTTGTAAAAAAAAAATTATATATATAAACATATTGGGATTTTTTGTGTGAAAAAAACATACATTTTCAAAATAGCATGTTACTTCATTCTTGAAATCCAAAAGTGGTCATTACAATACTGTTAGATACATTTTTTTCACATATGTTTTCCAGATCACCTTTGCCAAAATATAAGCGTAATGTTCTTTTATAGTATTTAGTTGTAATATTAAATCTTTTAAAGTTTCAAAATAAACGAAAAACATGTACTTAATAGAATTTATTTGTGCTTTTACACTTTTCAATTTTGTGACACCTGTGACAAACAGTAATGAAACTATACTGAAATTTAGAGATGCTGCAGATACATTGTGCCCCCTCCTCCCACCAACCCCCAAACACACTATGTGACCCATATAACTATGTTTTTAAGTATGTAAATATACTAAATTACATTGTTTAATAACTGAGTATTATGTTTAAAATGCATGTTATAATAAATTACCTCAATTAAAAGGGAGTTTAGCAGCCTTTTTGCATGAAACTAATTATTTTAATTTATGGCTGTGTTAAATTTAAAATGTAATCTTTAAATTATTTTTTATTTTGCTGTTAAAATCATGTAAATATTAGAAAATTTCCTTTTTTACCGTCTACTTATATAGTGTACTTTAATAAATGGTAGCAAAATAAAAAATAATTAAAAAATTACATTTCAAATTTAATGCAGCCATAATTTAAAAAAAATAACTTCACGCAAAGAGTGTGCTAAACTTCCCTTTAATTGAGACAATTTATTATAACGTACATTTTAAACATATTACTTACTTTACACCCAAAAGGGTGGCAACTAAGTTGCCACTACAAATGGTGTTTGTTTACCATTTGATAGTTGGTGGCTCATTACACCAATTTACAAGTGGAATTTCATTACACCACTTGGGGTGGCAACTTAGTTGCCACCCTTTTTGGTGTAAAGTAAGGGAGTTTTTTTTTACAGTGAAGAACTAATTTTATAAATTTTCATCTAACTTTGGATTCAAATAGATGCTAACACAAGATGTTGCTCTTTAGATTTAGGTGTTAATGGCCCAAAAGATGGCACTGCTATATTACATTTGTAGGATTTACACAATTATATCAATCTCAAGAACTTATGCACGGAATTTGATATTTTTAGAATCCTCATGATGAGCATAAATTGCCATTTAATTTTTGCATTATGTTAGTGAATTTTAAAGTATAGTGGTGATTAGGAATGGTTGACCCAATTTTTACTAAATGATTTTTTACTTTTTAAATATTGAATCTAGGACAAGTTTTTGTGTATCATTTTATTCTTTATTCAATCAGCTATAAGGGTAAAATTGTGATGTAAGTATAATATATAAGACATTTGAAATAAGGTCCACTTTAATCATGAAAAAGTAATAGATCAAGGCTGCCCACATATTGAAGATTCACCAACTGTATTTTATATTGAAATATAACAATAATAAACAAATATGCAAGTAAAATAACTTTAAAAAATGCAGAAAAACTTTATTTTATAAGGTTTAAAAAATAAATTTTAAAATTACTGAATACTTTTACTTTATAAGATTGAAACAAATTAAATAAGTTTAAAAAACACAGGATATCTTTATGTTACAAGGTTACAAATAAAATAAGCTTCAGAAACCCAGAATGACTTTATGTTACGAGGTTTAAAAGTTGAAGAAACCCAGAATACTTTTATCCTTTAATTTATGCTACGGCCTCACAGACTGTTTTCTTTTTTTAGTTTTTATGATTTAACTTAAAACTTTCAGTTTAAATAGAAACACCATGGAAATTTTGTTTCATTTGGAATTTTAACACCATCAAAGACATGTGAATAAATGCATTTTAATTCTAACAGCCGTGTACAATCTGTTAAGTACAAAACACTGTCCTATAAGTTAATATCATCTTAAATTCACTTTTGATTTAGTGATCTGACACTGCTTCACAGTAGTTATGTGCTAATTTCTGTTTTCATTTATTAAAGGTTAGTTTTAAAAATTTCCTTTGTATTGTTTCTATAGCTTTACAGAATATATTTACTATTTTTTTTTTTTTTTTTTTTACAAATATTAATTTTAACACTTTATTATATACCAAGTATAATAAAAAGATTTCCAAAAATACTTAATTAAATAAGCTTTGATCTTGGTTAACCCTCCCTCACATTGACTGTGTCAAGCCTCCCCACAGTCATTTTGTAATGAATAGCACACAGTTATTTTATGCCTTATTTACTGTCAAACTTCATGCCTAGAATTAAACCTCAATATTTGTACATTAATTAAAACCTGCTTATTTTAATTTCAATGACCTATTTTATCTCTGAAATCTTACAAAATATTTCTAAAAAATTCACCTTTTATGTTCAAAAAACTCGTCACAATTGATTATGTCTATACCTGTTTAAATTATCAACATGAAACGAAAGTTGCTGTTTGATCATTCCATTAGCTTTGATTTCCATCTAGTAATAAAAGTGTGATACACATTAAAATATGAAAAATGACGGGTGGGTGAAGCCTCCCATATGATCAACCAGGCTGTAGCTAAGTTGGTGCTATGGGCAGCTCAACCCTCCCCCCTAATATACTTTGAGCCCTGACCCCCTGAAAAAGATTCCAAGGTCATTAAATGAATTTCTCTTCCAAAAACTCAAATAAAATTATATTCAAAAATCTAATTTCGTTTTATGACTCTTTCACAGTTTTGGAGAAATACAAAATCATAACTAAAATAAGTTTTTCAACACTCGCTCATTCTATTTTCACATATGAAACTAACATGATGTTTAATTTTTCTCCAGTTATACAGTAAAAATTTCATTTCCTGCAAACAACATCAGCAAATATTTTTATAATTAATCTGATTTTCTTAATTAATCTGAATTGATTTTTACTATTTGCTGATGATGGCTGGAGAAAATGTAGGCCGAAAGTGGTAAAAAATTTTAAATAAAATGTGCATATTTAACTTGTAAAATCCATTTTATTATTTTCATCACCTTTTAAATAAAATGGTGCGGCTTTTAAAAGTCATAATGTGTATTTTGTGATTAAATCAAAATGAAATATTGCATTTCGTCATATGATTTTATTTAGTAACTATCTCTTTTATATTTCCATTGATATAAAGTAATTTCATATACAGTGGTGATCTTTTATCGATTTCTTTTTTGAATCAGTAAAGTATGTAAATTATAAATGTCTAGTCCTATTTGTATATCTCTGGAAATGTACAAAAAGAAAATTTTAAAAAAATGTAAAATTAGAAAAGAAACTGATTACAATATGATTATGGTGTATGGATGGGATCCACAAACGTTAAGGCCTGATATTGTTATGGGGAAGTGGGATTCACATAACGATAACATCATACATCGCTCACCTGCAAGAAAGTGACCCATATCGTAAAAATTCATTTTTCATTTTATTTCACTAATAGGTCAGTCATAAGTTCATCTTGCTAAACAAACAATTTCATAAATGTAGCAAAGTGAAACACCACTTTATTATGCTATTTGCTCATTTGTGGCTACGAAAGATGGGTGGGTTGTGTGGTGAGGTAAAATTATCCAAGCCTCATCCAATCGTCTTCATTTTTAAAGGTTTTAACCTTGTATGCACAATTTTATTCCTGTACACAGGAATAAAGTTCTATAATTTCATGGCACAGTAAAATCCTGCAAATTTTCTTTTACCTCTCCGGTTAAATTTACTTTGGTCGAGATGTGTTATTTTTCTGGCAAGAGAGTGGTGTTCAAAGATCTTTAACACACACTTGTTTCGCCCAAAAGTTGTGCAGATTATAGAATATTACAGAGTATTATATATATATATATTCTTTTTTTGTGAACTTTTTATAACATAATCAGTATAATATGAATATGAAAATTAAAAATTTAATTTACTTTCCCATAAAAGAATATTTATAAATTATTACATATTAAACAAATAATATATAAACTGAAATTAGATATGAAAATGAAGGGGTTTTTTTGCGATCAATTGCCAAAATCCGGGATATTTTTCAGCGACTGTTTGTCAAAGTGCTCAGTAAATTTCTGTAACAGATTGGCAAAATTCGTTGTGAGATTCCACGATCTTACAAAATTTGCTGTGTATTTCAGCGATCTCTTGGCAAACTTTGGAATATTTTCCCTTTATTCTTTACCGAAATTCGCGTTTTTTTTCAGCAATCGTTGCATGAAATTTGCGCTTTTTTTATATCTAGTATATGTTTTAAAAGTATATCTTACACGCAGCAGAAATGCACATTGAAAGTATGTTTCTGGAAAAAGGAGTGTAAAATCATGAAAAGTTTCTTTGAAAATAAGACTGAATCCTTGTTTTGACTTCAAAACCACTTTTATTTATCAATTAGATGACATCGTTAAAGGATAAATTTACGTAATTTACAATGCTCCAAGATGGCAGGAACAGACAACATCACTAAGATATAAACATTAGCAGTTGAGCAAAAGCAATTATAAAACGCTTCCGTACGTTCAAACGTCTTGGAATCGCTTCCCTCATGAGAAAAAGGAAAACGAAAAAAAGGCAAACCATCTCGGATATCAAGACGTATATATACTGCAGCTAAGTCGGCACGTGTACAAGCTACCTTCGCCGGAGCCAAAACTTAATATGCATGAACCACCGAAAACGCAAAGCGATTATTTGGTTGAATGAAATTTGACGCTTTAGTTTGTGAGTTGTAGCTATCGCCGAAATCTGGAAAATGCGGCTTATGGAGATGCGGCGCTATTTGTTGGGCCATTTTTACAAAAATTATTCAGCATCAATTTATATCAGGATATAACTGAGTAAAAAAATTTCATTAAACTCCTTGTGTGAGATATTGATATATAATGAGTAGAAAATTTGTGTGACATTCAGATAGACTGAAATATTCTAAAAACTTTCAAATCTTGTTCAGAACCTTTCAAATCGTATAAATCTATCGCAAACAAATTTGTATTTTTTACGATCTCAGTGCTTTATCTTCTAAAAATAGAGAGAGGGGAAAAAGGATGTTATCAGTTTCAAGCTATGAGATCTCCCCCCTCCCCCCGGGTGAGTTTGAGTTATTGTATTTTCAATGTTCTAAAAATGCAGTCGCTTCCCTGGAACTTTATAATGCCCTCCATCCCCATTTATATAAAAATTACACCTCACGACTTTTGCAAAAATTTGTTTCTGAACAATGACCTCTAATTTACACTACTCCCCCCCCCCAAAAAAAAAAATAATTAAGATAAAAATATGTTTTAATTCTATATGTATTAATTGCATAGGTATCAAAAGTTATGAATGATTAAAGTATTTAAAGGTTATAAAAGCTATACGCGAGATTATTATTTACTCCAGAAAATTTGATTAATAATTTTAATTTCTAAAAATCATAATTTTGGCGGTAGAATAATTCATGATATTTAATGCTTTTGAATGGTCTTTTAGCTTTTGTCAGAATGATTTCGTATTTTAAACGTTTTAAAAAGGCAATCGTAACTCCAAGTACCTTTAAAAATATGTATCTTATGAAAAAAACTTCAATTAATCAGATTATTATTTGTACGACTTTCTGAAAATTCAGACTTTTCCTTAAAAAAAATATTTAAAAGTGAGTTTTTTCATGTAAAAACATTGTAGAAGGACTGATCGACAGCCTACCACCTGCGGTGGTGCTACCTATCGGGGAAAAAACAGCATGCCAAAATTTATACATTACTTTCCCCTTTTTTCTCTTGTGCTCCGTGCAAATATCAAAAACGATGAATCGATTAAATTTGATTACAACAGTTTCTATGCTGCCATTTAGCGGAAGAAAGATCGCCAATCGATTAAATTAATCGTATTCTTGACGTTACCTCAAGGTTCAACACGCGAGAAACACGACAAAACTGACAAAGTATATTTGAAGTAAATAAGTTATTTAAAGTAATTTGACGATCGGGATAGGTTCAGAAACGGTAAGTTACTACTGTATGGTGGCAATAAAAACAAGTTTGATGATCCTATCATTTATATTTTTGCGACCAGTTGATAAAATTCTCGCTCTTTTCTGCATTCATTTCACTCATTTTTTTCATTAATCGTTTGATGAAATTCACGTTTATACCAACGATCGATTGATAAAATTAGCAATTTTTTTACTATGTGTCGAAGTTGATGATATTTTACAAACATAAATTGAAAGAAATCGTGGTACTGCGATCTTTTGTTAAATTTTGCAGCATTTTTTAATTGTTAGCCGAAATTCGCGTTTTTTTCTGCAATCACTTATTTTTCAACAACATATTGGAAAAATTCATGATTTTTTTTCCGCAATCGCTTGACGAAATTACCGATTTTTTTTCCACGATTGCTTGTCGAAAACTGTGTTTTTTCCGCAGTCGATTGACGAAATTCGTGACCATTTGTCAAAAATCGTAGCACTTTTTATTGACAAAATTCCTAATATTTACTGCTGCTAAGCAACGCGGATGATAGAAAATTGCGGATAATGTGTGCGCGGATTATCGATCCTTTACTGTATACAGCCCTAATGCATTTAGATATAAAATAACTTCCTTCCCAAATGAGACTGAAATTTTTTTTCATAACCATTGCGACAGCTTAAGGGAGCTGTTGGGCGATACTATTCAATAGCAAAGAGGGGGGAAGGGATTCTTAGGGCATCCCTGAATTCTTCATTATTATACGGTTTTCAGATAATGACAGTGATGAGGATGAACAATCACCAAACGAAAAAGTATTATAAAAAAAATCCATAAATTTGAATGGACAATTAATATATGCTTTAGAAAAACAAGACTGTATTTCAAAAATACAGACTCTTCATTTGTATAAAATGAAAAAAAAAACTTATTAAAAAACATCCAACAAAACTGAGGCAAACAAATTTGTCATCTATGCTTTCGAAATTACCCTAATTTCCTGCGTATAATCCGCGGATTAAACAATCATTTTTCGACCCAGAAATTTTATTAAATAAAATATAACTTTTCAAATCGCCGTAAATATTTGCCTTCAATTACAAAATAAAATTTCTGGGTCGAAAAAGAATTGTTTGATCCGCGGATTATACTGTAAATACTTCCTTTATGAAAAGTTCTTGATGATGCAGTCGAATGTTCATTGTACATAGTTGCCAACTTTCAACTAATCTTCCATAATACCTAGATCAGTTTGATCCAGGTTAACGTCATTTCAAACAAGAAAATATATTTTATGAATCTTTATTTATTTAATTTTTAGTTTGTTACTGGAACATACTTAATTTCATTTCTTTGAAAAAATTCTGGTTCTAAACCAGGTTCATTAAACCAGGGTCAAATTAACATCTGATTACGGATAATCGATGTCAGTGTAGCATGTATCTGTATTTTCAATAAGTTTTAAAAATATGTGATTGTGCATTTATAATGTTCCCACATGCCGATTTTCGACTCCCTCCATTTATATAATGTCATGTACTGTTATTCCTCGAATTACTTCTTCCCCAAATGATATCGATATCAGTATTTATTATTATTTTACTTTATTATCATTTTTAACCTTTTTTTCTTTCAATTTCTTTCTACACGAGAGGGGATTATACATTTACAATTCACATACTTTACTGATTTAATTGAAGATAAAAGTTAATAAAATATCACTGTATCAAACAACTTTATATCAAACAACACTCAAAAATACTTATTTTTTAAAACGATGTAATTATAGCTTTTTGGTACATAACGGATTCAAGAAAAATATCGTCTTACCTGTCACCCTTGCATGGGGATAAGCAGTACTTTTTATAGATAAAAAAGGTGGACGATATTATTTCCTATTTTTTATTATTACCGTTTTCTATATAATGTGACAATTTAATGTATGACTTTTTGTACTGCTTAAGAAAAAAAATGGCCAAATCTGATATTCATTTAACTTTTTTTTAATGTGTTGATTATTATTTTAGTTTCTCTTCTTAGATTAAAGCTAGATAAATCTTTATTGCAGAAGCTGAATAACTTATTTCCTAAAATGAAGATTGCAACAATCTCTTCACACTGATATTTTGAATGATGTTTCTGTTTAAAAAAAATAAGCTTACTCATTAAAGAAAATGTCATCGGTTACAGATGAAATATTTTCCTCAGGTGAACGACACTTTGTTCCACAAAATAGTGATAAAGAAAAGCATATTTCCACTAATGCAGAAAAAAAAGTTTTTCTATGTGAAGTATGTTCAAACGATTTTCTAATAAAAGTTCTGTAAGAAGGCATCTCTTGACACATACAGGTGAAAAACCTTTTATTTGTGAAACATGTTCCAAAGGATTTTCTACGAATAGTATTCTTAGAAACCATCTCTTGACTCATACTGGAGAGAAACCCTTTGTTTGTGATATTTGTTCTAAAGGATTTTGTAGGAAAAGTAGTCTAATAAGACATCTAAAGGAGATTCATACAGGTGAAAAACCTTTTACCTGTGAAACATGTTTGAAAGCATTCTCTGAAAAGAATACGCTAATAAACCATATCTTGATTCATACAGGTGAAAATCCCTTTGTTTGTAAAATATGTTCGAAAGCCTTTCATGATAAGAGTTCGCTAAGAAATCATCTCTTGAAGCATTCAGGAAAAAAACCTTTTGTGTGTGAAATATGTTCCAAAGGATTTTCTCAGAATTGTAATCTAAGAACGCATCTCTTGTCACATACAGGAGAAAAACCTTTTGTTTGCGAAGTATGTTCCAAGCGATTTTCGCTGAATGGTAATCTAAGAACCCATCTGTTAACGCATACAGAAAAAAAAAATTGTTTGTGAAATATGTCCAAGGCATTTCCTAAAAATGGAAATTTTAGGGAGCACCTCTTGACGCATACAGGAGAAAAACCTTTTCTTTGTGAAATATGTTCCAGAGCATTTCCTCATAATTATCAGTTAAAAAATCATATTTTGATTCAAACAGGTTAAAAACCTTTTGTTAGCGATGTAAGTTCCAAAACGTTCTTCAGGAATAGTTATCTAAAAAAAGATTTATACAGGTTTAATAAAACTTTCTTTGTGAAATATATTCTAAAGGATTTAATGATAACAGTACTTGGAAAAAACATATCTTGAAACATGCAGGTAAATAAAAACTTTCGTTTGTGAAATATGTTTTAAAGGATTTTCTTATAAGAAAGATCTAAAAAAGCATCTTTTAACCAATACATGAGAAAAAACATTGTTTTTTAAATATGTTCGAGAGGATTTTCTCTGAACAGTTCTCTAAGAAAACATCTTTTGATACATACGGGGAAAAACTCTTTGTTTGTGAAATATAATTCAAAGGTTTATCTTTAAATGTTAATCTAAGAATACATCTCTTGTATGATAAAATTCTTGTTCTTGTGAAATCTGTTTCATAAAATTCCCTAGACATTTTCAGCTAGAAAGATATCTTATATATACTCCTAATTGTGAATTATATCTCAAAGAATTTTCTTTTAATCGTCATTTAAGAAGCCATTTCTTGACTCATGTCGGTTAAAAAAAAAAAAAAAAAACTTTTGTTTGTGAATTATGTACTGAAAGCCAATATGTGAATAACTATCTAAGAAAAACATTTTTTGTCTCATACCAAATACACATTTCCTGGTTATCTTTTATGTTTTTATTGTCAAAATTGATTATGAGCTCTGTATATGTGGTTGTATTTATTATTATAAAATTCTTAGCATTTAGCATTAAAAAGTTACACTTTGTTATAGATTCTGAAATTTTTTTCATGGCATGCTGTGTTTTAGGTAGATTTCGTATGAAATACTACATATTGCCTTCGCTTCCATATTGGACTTTCTAAAAAATTTTTGCAGATCTACACTGATCATGTCTCCTAGACCCCAAAACTACCATCAGTAAAAATCTTTATATATCTATTTATCTATCGGTCTATATAACTTTTTATGGACACAATAACTTCTTTAATACTGCTCAGGTCTCTTCAAAACTGATATATACAATCAAAGGGCATCAAATCTCTGTACAGTTCTTTAATGGGGAAAATCGGACCGAGAGGTCGGAAATAGGAGGATTTTTCTGAAAACCGAAAAAATCCTCATAACTTCTTTATTAAAATAGAGATTGAATCAGTTTAAAGTTTATATTACTTCTAAAAAATGAGCCAAAAGTTTCTGCATTACACATTTTTGATAAAATTAAAAATGGGCTCAAGGGGCGAAAATAATAGGGTTTTCGGGAGTTGAAAATTCATAATTTTGTAAATTCTTAAGATATCAAATCCAACTAATTTTTATATAAATTTTCTTAATATTATCTAAAACTTTTGTACTGACAAGTTTTAGATAAGATCAACTCTTATTGCAAAAATAAATAAATAAAAATAAAATAAAATAAAAATTAAAAAAAGGGAGTGGAGGGAGGAAAAAATACATAATTTCTTCAATTCTTCAGATATCAAATCCGATTAAATTTATCATACATGTTCTCAATAATATCTACTACTTTTATATTGACAAGTTTTTCATAGGACCAAATCTTATATTAAAAATAAATTAAACAGTAGTAGGAGTTGTAGAAAAAACCTCCATTCCAAACTGCTTATATTCTCACTCATTTTACTGTCAAACACATCCAATTGGCACGTTCTCTTACTAGTCCAGGCACTTGGTCGAAAATAAATAAGATTTTGGTGTAGTTTTGATATTTGATGTCTTTATGTTTTTTGGGGTCGCTGAACATGAATCAGAAATTATCCAACAAAATTTATACCAGGAAACACTTTTTTTTTTGGTAAAAAATGTGACTGTTTTTTGTAAATAATTTCAAAATTATGCATTTTACATAAAAGTCTTCAGTACATAAATTAAAGAGGACAAAATTTTCTACATTTTATGTATTAAAAGTTTTTTTTTTCTCTGATCAATAGTTTAGTCGCGACAGTCCCCGAAAAAATATGCGTTTAAAGTAAAAATTTTGAAAAACGGTAAGTGCGGTACTGTGCGTCATTGAAACGTAAAAAACAACAATTCTAAACAAATTTTGACCACTTAATAATGCTAAATATAATATTATTGACTATATTTTATGAATCTGATCTTCATTGTTTCCTTCGTAACTAAAAAATAAATAAAAAAGAAAGGAAAATCATGCATTAAGCCTAGATTATGAAGCATTTTCCAATACTTCGTGAAATCTATAGCAAAACTTCGTTATTTAGGGAAATAAGGTTAATATAATAGCCAAATATTTATTCCAATGCTTTTGAACAGCTCTGTATTTGATCTGTCGGTTGATATGTATATACTATGTAATAGCAAAATTTAGTTTAGCAAGAAAAGCCTAGCAGGTTGAAATTTCTTTTTCAGCAATTTATACGAAAAGTTGGAAACATAATTGAATACTTTTTTTCAGCTCTGTGGTTTACCTTGTACCTTTTATGTTCTAGTTTCCTTAAAATATGATAAAAATGACCATAATAAAAATGAGCATACCTGTGATCAAAATCTTCATTTGCTATTACAAAGTACCCAAGAACCAGTACATCCAATGGAAGGGGAAATAGTCGTGCCACAAAGTATCAAATATTTACTATGAAAAAACTTATTTTATAATATTAGTAGTAATAAAAAACTCACTAATCCCATACCCCTATTTTCTACTATGTAGATGTCGGTGAAAAGTATGGACCCTCAAGTAAAACAAAGCGGAAATAGTATTTTTTTGTTTTTTGAGTGAATGCACTTACTTATGTATATAATTATTTATAATTAAATAATGATTCATAATGAGTTGTCGTATTTATTATTACCAACCTCATTGTAAAATATAGTCAATCATATAATCTTTAATATTTTTTATAGTCAATCTTTGCGAAAATAGTCAATTTTCATGTTAAATCTATGTACAATACCCTAATTCCTGTTTTCCAGAATTTATTGATTTTCACACCTACTTTTGAATATTAAGGACTTTAAGAACTAAAGTCCGTGTCAGCTTTTATCAGTTAAAGCCCGTTTTAGTTATTTTATTTATATTATTTAAAAGTCAAGTTAAGAAATGCTTTATTATTATTATTTTTTTATCGCAAATGAAGATTTTGATCATAGATGCATTCATTTTTAGCACTTTCCAACAAAGTTGAAAAGTCATTATGCATTCGGTTTGTCTATATGTCTGTCCACGCTCTAACTCCTGTAAATACACTTGGATTGCCCGGAAACTTTTGGACTTTATTGACATTTACTCTTGCACAAACCCTATTTCAAATGAAGTTTTTAACATGATTACTTTATTTGCACAGGGGCAGTCAAAAGTTTACCGTTGCATTACGGCCTATGGAAAAAAATTGTTTCAAATGAAATTTAAAGATGTCACACCCTGTCAAATATATTAAAATTTATATTCATTTACGAGGTGCACTAAAATATGCATTCTGTAAGATGTGTGGTGAAAAAATAGCTTTTATGCATTTGCATGACTGCAAAAAAGAATTCCATTGCATAAAAATTTGAATTGTGTTCGACATATTTTAATTATATTAAAACTATTCTATGTATTAAAAAAATTGATATTTGTCACTGAGTCTAAATATAAATTATTCGATACAGACATGCAAAATATGACTTGCATAGCAATTACAAGGACACACTAAAGATTTCAATTAGTATATTCTTTTGAAGAACATTATATGTATCCGATGATGGATGATGGATGTGTAGCGGTTAATCATAACCGTGAAAAATTAATTTCCTTTTTTCTGAACTTTCAACTGACTGTTTTACAACTCAACTTATCTCACTGTTTACAACTCAACTTAACTCACTGTATTTTGGCGTTCGACTTCGACACTGTTTTCACTTGGAGCATGCATCTGCCATGCGGTATTGTAGCTGTTTTGTTAAAATATAATTTAGTTTGTTAAATTTAAAAGAGTGAAGTATTTATTCAATCACCAACCTGTAGTTGCCTTCTTTTAACTCGCTGATGGAAATCAGCGTCTACAATTCACGTAGTTAGGTGCTGATGGGATCAATCTCTACACTGGTGACCTTATCGTAGTGTTAGACACGCGCCGAGAGCTATCTTTTTTTATTATGAAGATCAAAAAACCTACTTCGTGAATTTCTCTCTTATTAATGTCGTGGTAACTATTGCATATCTTTATCATCGCTTGTGATCGAAATTTTTTTATGTCGCCGTTGTCACGTGGTGATCGGTAAGTTGATTTTTTTTAAATTTAATGTATGGGCATGATCTATTTTGTATATATATATATTTTTTTTGTGTGTGTCGTTTATATTGCCAGTATTCCCAATCGTAAACAAAATCCAAAATGTTTATTTTCATAACATTTCTTTCTTAAACGTGATTGCACTTTTGTTTTTATTTTTTTGTATTGTAAATAACAGATGAAATCGTCACATCATTAGTAGTGAATCGCCCAATTATTTTATTTTATTTTGTCTCTGTTCCGTATAAATACATTATTTTTCAACTATGAATCCAAACGAAACCGGTAACACAGTTTCCGCGGAAGTTGCACGCGTTTCTGTAAAACCTCCGCCGTTCTGGAAAACAAATCCTTCGTTATGGTTTGTTCGGCTGGAGGCGCAATTTTCCCTCGCTGGCATTACTGCGGACGAGACAAAATTTAACCACGTGGTTTCGGATATTTTAAATTCGGTGAGCGACATCATCTTACAGCCACCTCAAAATGACAAATACAATGCATTGAAATCTCGCCTAATTGACTTACATTCAGAAAGTCAAGCCTCAAAAATCCGAACTTTGCTGCAAGGGTTAGAGTTAGGGGATCAGCGGCCTTCCCAATTACTTACCCGGATGCGTACCCTTGCTGGTGATACTGTTAGTGAGCCCTTATTAAAATCTTTGTGACTAGGTAGACTCCCCAGCAACACACAAACTATTTTGGCTGCTCTCAGTGAGGATCTCTCGGGTTTAGCTGCTGTTGCTGATAAAATTAATGATCTGACCAGTAACCCTTCAGTAAATGCTGTTGCTACTCCAAGTACTTCATGTGACCTTAAAATAAGTCAACTTGAAAACCAAATTTCTCAATTGACAACAATGGTGTCTGAATTGACCACCTCATTAAACAGACGACACTCTAGAAGTAGAAGTAGACATAACAATCAGAGCAGAAGCTCATCTCAAACTCGCAGACAAAATAAATATAAAGAACCTTCTAATGGTATGTGTTTTTACCACACAAATTTCGGAAACAATGCCAAAAAATGTAACTTACCTTGTACATTTTCGGGAAACTAAGCCGGCGATCGCCAACCGGCCACACTAGCGACCGCCAGGTAAATAGACTTATGTTGGCCGATAAAAAAACTGGTAAAAAATTTTTAATCGACACAGGGGCAGGTTTGTCTGTGTTACCGAAAAGTTATTCCTCTGTAACTTCTCCCTCTTGTGACTTATTCCTTTATACGGCAAATGGTACTAAAATTGCTACTTATGGCACAAAATTTTTAACTCTTGACCTAAATTTACGCCGTGCTTTTTCTTGGTGTTTCGTCACCGCTAATGTTAACCAACCTATCATTGGGATTGATTTTCTCAAGCATTTCAATCTCCTTATCGATGTAAAAAATGGTTGTTTAATTGACGCCATAACCAAACTCACGTCAAAAGGGAAAATAATGCATGATAATTCTATACACCCCCAGTTATCAGTCCTACTTGGTGATTCTGAATTCGATAAAATTCTTAGCAAATTTCCCGAACTCACTAATCCCTCCCAACCAATTAAGCAGCCTGAATCTGTAGACATTTATCACCATATTGAGACAACTGGTCCTCCGGTATTTTCAAAACCTAGGCGTTTATCTTCTGAGCTGCATCATGCTGCACGCACAGAGTTCGAGTACCTAATGAGCCAAGGTATTATACGCCCCTCTAACAGCCCCTGGGCGAGTCCTTTGCATATGGTCCAAAAGTCTAATGGTCAATGGCGCCCTTGTGGTGATTACCGCCGCCTAAATGCAATTACCATACCTGACAGATATCCTGTCCCTCATATACAAGACTGCATACAGGTATGTTCTGAAAAGAAAATATTTTCAACTATCGATTTAGAAAGGGCTTATCACCAAATTCCTGTAAATATTGCCGATATACCAAAAACTGCTATAACAACCCCTTTCGGTTTGTTCGAATATGTTTTTATGCTTTTGGTTTACGTAATGCAGGACAGACGTTTCAGCGTTTTATCCACAAAGTTCTTTCTGGCTTAGACTACTGTGTGCCTTATTATGATGACATACTCGTATTTTCAGATAATGCTGAGCAACATAAACAGCATTTGGAACAAATTTTTACTCGCTTAGTGCAGCACGGATTAAAAATTAATCCCTCAAAATGTGTCCTTGGTAAATCATCTGTTAGCTTTTTAGGATGTCTTATAACCTCCGAAGGCGTGCAGCCTTTACCTCAAAAAGTTGAGATCATCAAAAAATTTCCTAAACCTGAAACTTTAGTCGAACTCAAACGTTTTCTTGCCATGATAAATTTTTATCGGAGATTTCTCCCAAAGGCTGGAGAAGTACAAGCACCCTTACACGAATTTTTGAAAAAATTCTAAAAAGAATGATAAAAGTGAAGTCCCATGGACAGACGAAGCACTTGCTTCTTTTGAAAAATGTAAACTTGATTTAGTTAATGCAGCAACCCTTAATTTTCAAGCTCCTAATCAACAGCTTTCTTTAATGGTTGATGCCTCTGACGTGGCAATCGGCGCAGCCTTAAATACTTTAACAACAAATGGTTACAAACCTATTGCTTTTTTCTCCCGAAAACTTTCACCTGCTGAAAAGAAGTATAGTACTTATGATAGGGAATTACTGGCAATATATTCAGCTGTAAAACATTTTCGCCACAATCTTAAAGGTCAAATTTTCATAATTTTTACTGATCATCGCCCATTAACTTTTGCTTTTATCAGAAATTCTGATTCTTCTTCACCACGGCAACTTCGACATCTTGACTATATCTCTCAATTTAGCACTGACATCAGGCATATATCAGGGTCCGAAAATGTGGTCGCTGACACACTTTCTCGTCTGCAGTCAGTAAGCCTTAGTTCTGTGGACTTTGCAGCTATAGCTGAATCCCAGAAAAATGATGCAGAACTTACTCAATTATTGCAAGACCCAACTCATTCTTTGAAACTTCAGTCATGGGCCATAAATCCCTTATTGAAATTATATTGTGACGTCAGCCATGACATGGTGAGACCATATGTGCCTAAAAATTATCGTAAAGTGGTTTTTGAATCTTTACATAACTTGTCACATCCAGGTATCAGAGCATCAAAAAAACTCATTCAAACTAGATTTATTTGGCCATCTATGTCAAAAATGTCACTGAATGGACTCGTTCCTGTTTGGACTGTCAGCGTTCTAAAGTCATTCGCCATACACGCAGTCCTATTCAAAATTTCACTCTACCCTCATTACGCTTCGACCATGTCCATTTAGACCTGGTTGGTCCACTCCCACCATCTGATGGTTACACTTATCTTCTTACTTGTATAGATAGGTATACAAGATGGCCCGAGGCCATACCTATCTCTGACATCACAGCTGAGACAGTCGCACGTACCTTTATTAGCCACTGGATCTCGCGTTTTGGACTACCGTCTGTCATCACAACAGGTCAAGGCAGGCAGTTCCAAAGCACTCTTTTTAATGTTCTTGCTCGCCTGCTAGGAGTTAAGAAGTTTCGCACCTCACCATACCATCCTTCCAGTAATGGGATTTTTGAACGATTCCATCGATCCCTTAAACAAGGTCTTAAATGTCATCAAACCATAAAATGGACTGACACCTTGCCATTGGTACTCCTTGGACTTCGGTCAGCACTGAAAGATGATTTGCAGTGCACCACTGCTGAACTCGTCTATGGAGTCCCACTTCGTTTACCTGCTGAATTCCTCGATGCACCTTCTACAGATGTTGAGCTAGAACCACACGAATTCCTCCAACGTCTTAGGTCCACCATGGAGAATCTGAAGCCAACACCTACCACAACTCATAAGAAACCTTCAGTTTTTGTCCATCCAGCTTTGGAGTCCTGCACACGTCTTTCTCCGCAACGACAGTGTGAAGAAACCCCTGCAAGCACCTTATGATGGAACCTACAAAGTCATCTCTCGTACTGCAAAAACTTACACTTTGCTCATCAATGGTAAGCATTCCACGGTCAGCATTGACCGCCTCAAGCCAGCCTTTTCCGACAACGAATCTAGTTCATCATCCAGTGTTCCTGTTGCACCTTCAGCACCTGAGCCCAGTGTTCCTGTCCTGCCTCCTGCACTCAAGCCCAGTGTTCCAGCGTCACCCAATCCCACAACTTTCAGTGTTCCAGTGCCACCCGTTACCACACGCTCAGGACGACGTGTTCATTTTAACCCTCAGGAACTCCCAAATCTGTTGCTCACAAATGAATCTAGTAAAATTGTACTAATCTTACTAAAATTTTATCTGTTACTTGGGTCGCAGTTAGATAAAAAGCTCTAGGTTTCCCAGTTTCCTATAAAAAAATTTTAAGAATTTTTTAACTTTACAGCTTTTTTTATTTATAGTGCAAATCTGTATATATTACATGAATTTTTGCTGTTATTGTTACATAAAAAGCAGTAGCTGTAATGAGGATTGCTAAGTAGTGTTTAAATAATGTTACTACTGCTTTTGTATAAAAAAGTGCAAGGAGCGAAATAAAAATGCAGAAATACTTCTATTCAGTAAGATTTCAGTTTTAATTTTTTCTATGAATACATTTCTTGATTCATAGATATATTGTGTGATCACATAAAGCAATAAAAAATATTCTGTGTATAATGCGCACACAGTGTTTTTGCCCTATAATTTGGGGAGAAAAATTGCACGTTATACACGAGTAAATACAGTAAGGGTGGGGAATTAGCCATTTGTTCCCCCTCTTTGTTCTTATCCAATGAGCACTCAATACTAATCACGAAGGTGCCTTAACAGAATGATCCTATATTTAAAATTAAAACGAAATCTGCATGAAAAACCCATTTATCTAAATTAAGGGTGGGAGGTTAGTCCCCCCATCCCCCTCTTAGACTTATCCAATGAACTCCTCAAACATAGAGACCCAAAACTACTCAAGAGAAAGGGTCACATTGTCACTGTCTTCTGCAACATTATTTAATTTTGATCAGTATTGTTACTTTCAATTTAGATTATGTTTGTAATTTGAATCGTTTGTACTTTAATATATACACTATATCTCTGGTGTTGTGTGTCTTTTCGATCACCTTGTACTAGACAATTAACAGTATTTAAGATGACAAATTTAGATTAACAGTGTAAGGATAATTCTGTTTTTAATTTTCTGAAAGGGTAAAGTATTAGTTTACAAAAATTTTAAATAACCTGTCTCAATATTTAGATTTTTTTTTTCTTGCAAATATTCTCTGAAAAAAATCTCATAAATAGTTTACAAAAAATAAAATAATAATAAAAACAATTTTATCAAAAGATTGCAGAAAAATGCAAATTTCATTAAAGGATGTAAAACAGAAATTTTGTCAAAGGCTTACAAAAAAAAAAAAAAAAAAAAAAAAAAAAAAAAAAAAGTCAAAGGATTGCAGGAAAAAAGCAAATTTTGTCGAAAATACTGATCGGTATACCTAAATTGTGAGTTGAATTGCTATTTTTTGCTTCTTATTAATATTCTGCCTGGATTTTTTAAATTTAAAGTATTACTATCTATACATTATTTTCTTCGGTTTATAATCACTAATAGGTATGCAAAAGCGAAATTTTAAGAAAAACTTACCATCCTGTATGATGGAACATGCAGTTGAAAATTGTTATTAAAAAATGCAAGTGACTGCGTAAATTATTAATTACTCAATGCATTTTCATATTTTTCTATAAATTTTAAAAATAGTATTTATAACAAAGGAAAGTTGAGTATAGGATAAACTTAGTTCACATGTTTACACTGTGATAACTTAAAAATTTACGAAATATATCTAACTAGTGTAATATATATATATATATATATCCTTCAGTTTTGCAAAATCCTAAACATTTACTCACTTTGTCAGAAAATCCACTTGCCTGTACAAGTAAAATGATGTATTTCCTGACCCCTGATCACATATAGCTGAATATACCCCTTATCACTATCATAGTCATAACACTATGAATATACACTACATAACATGCTTATAAGTTTATTAAAAACAGAGGGTATTCACAACATCTAATTTTAAAAATCCAGAAGTTATGCAGTGTATATCATCACAAACTCTTTACTACATCCATATTTATAATCATTAAGAACCTACACTAATCACAGGAAGTAAACCTCAAGCTAATATAAATCCTACAAGAGCATTTACAGATTTTTCACTTGCATTTCATTATTTTTATTTTATTATTTTTTTTTCTGCATAAGACACTTGAAGTTGACACCTTTTATATTGCATCGGTAATTTTTCAATTTTTACTTTTATTACTTTATTTTTACTTTTTATTATTTTTACTTTTGGAACAAGTTGTAACCAGTTCAAAAAATGGAACTATCTCAACATAAAATAACTTTAACCAAAATTGCAAAAAAACATATAACCTTAATATAACCTAACCTAAACATAGACCTTAGGTATTCAGGCCAAAAATTTTTTTTAAATATTATCTGCAAGCGAGAAATCTGTAAACAACACTCCCATAGGATCGTTTATTCAAATTTCTCTGTGCGAGTTGTGTATGTAGGTTCTTAAGTAAAAGGCTGTTTAAGTGAATTAGCAATGCTGATGTTTCGGCACCAATTAAATACTTTCATCTTCAATGACAGCTTAGCAACCGAATTGCTAGAGAACTCAGATGAGAAAAAAATGCAATAAATAAATTTCCTATTTCAAATGAAAATCAAATTTTCATTATTTGAGAGGCACAAATGCCAACCCTTTCCTATGTTCTACTGACTTTGAAACCTTTTCACTACATCAGCATTTGCGCCTCTTAAGCAATAAAAATTTGATTTTCACTTGAAATATTGTATGCAAGGTATTATTCAATTTAATCTGGGATAATCTTGTACGAATGAACCTGGAAAAAAAAAAGAAGCAAATCTGATAGTTTTATCAAGAGTTATAACATTACGTGCTTACATATGTGCATACAAAACCAGTGGACACATTATGCCATTAGTAATAAATGTATTGTGATAGAATCCCTGTCTGTAAGTATAAAGGGACTAGTCCTACTTTATATATACTTAACTAATGAACCTCCAAATTTAATCATCCTTAACATAATAAACTGCTAGTGGGGAGGACTGGTCCTGCATTATAGGTACAAAACTAATGAACTTCAAATCTAATCAAGCTCATTATCAGAATAAACTGGTATGTAAAATATAAAGCAAAGCGAATATTTCTGCATTATAAAAACCATTTATTTAAATTAAGGGCAGGATTGGACTTTTGTTACCCCCCCCCCTTTTATACTTAACCAATGAACTCCAAAAAGTAATCAGGGAAGGACCTTATCAGAATGAACCTGGAAAAAAATGAAACAAATTTGATATTTCTATCAAGAGTTATCACATTGCACACTTACATACAGAACCAATGGACACATTATGTCATTAGTAACAAATGCACTCTGATAGAACCTTTGTCTTAATACCGAATAACAACCTTATAAACTTTCGATATGATGATGGGAGGCCAATCTGAATGATTATCATTAAATAAGTGTACCAACTTCTCATAAACTTATTTTATCATTACACACTTACAGTACTGAGAACATCTATTCCTTTTATCTTAATCAAAGACATGCATCAATTATGCAAAGTAGTTTACAAAATCATTCATCTGCTTGAAACAAAAATAATCAACAAGTACATTTTAAAACATTCATGTGCTTGCAATCATTTTTCATTGATTATGTAGCACCATATACAGTCGAACTTTTCTTAACAAATTCCTTATTTAATGAAATTTTCTGCTGAACCTTGACTTTGGACACCATTCAGGTGTAAATTAATCTCTATATTGTGAAAAATATATTCACTATAACAAAGTTTATTATCATTTTGTGCCTGTACAACTTTCAAACGGAGAGCTTCTGTTGCAATACATGTATGAATTTATAACGGCAGATTGTATGAAAGTGAAGTTATTTCTTTATTTAATCATTTCTATTCTTTCTGCTAAACAAAACAATTTTTTTCACACTTAGATAAACACTTACTACTGCTATACCATCACAAAGACATTTTGGCATTAAGAGTGGGAGATTGGCGGGAGGGGGAAGTCTTCTACACAATGAGAAGGTGAATCAAGTTTCATGAAAATGTTCAGATGAATCCTTAGAATATGCAAAAGTTTTAATAAAGTGATTTTTTTCTTTTTTTACGAGAAATTATACATAGTAATATTGCAGATTTTTTGAAAAGTTACAAATTTGCAATAGTACTGAGGAAAAAAAAAAAAAAGGTACACTACACTTTAGTTTTTGTTAATCTCTCTCAATTATGTGTTTTTTTTTTTAATTAAACTTTTCTCATTTGGCTACATTGCATTAAAAAATAATAATAAATAAAACCTGCCTGAAAAAAATACATTTTTTCAATATTTTCATTTTATTCATATTTTATTAAACAAACTTCATGAACTTAAAATTATTTCTATTTAACAATATCCCCCATTCCTAAACTTCACAAATTTCTGTATACTAAAAGTAAATTATGAAAACAATTACTAACTTTTTCACAAAATACCAGAGTAAAACCTATAAAACAAAATCAAAAAGAAAAAAAAACCCCATTTTTTTTAGTTAATTTTCAGTTTAACTTCTATAATTGCATGATATTTATAAGGCAAAAATATGATTTTTCTTTTTAAAACAGGTTTTAATCATAAACAGTTTCCATTTTCATTGGTTTTATTTCCTCCTGGTAAAAAGTTTCTGAATTCAACACTGATTTTTGTTACTTAAGTAGAGAAAGAAGGTTGAATCAAGCAGGCAGGAAAATTATTTTGATTGTAATGTTTTTTATAATCTACAATAAAGTCATATTTCAATCCATATGTTTTTTTGCTTATTTTAGTCAGTTTTATAAAAACCCAATGAATTAAACAGGAATAGTTAAAATTTCATCTAAATATGTGTAAAACAGTCCCCTTAGACCAATTGAGCAAAGATAAATTAGGGGACCCCTTTTGAATCATTATTCAAATAGAACTGATGGCCATTCATATGTGTATGTGTAATATATAAACATATTTTGGCACTCTGGACATAAATGAAAATTCATAGTTCCGTCAGTTCTAAATTAAATACTTTAATCAATAAAAGTACACTTTTTTTTCTTAGTATGAAACAAAACTTTTTTAAATAACTTTAGCAATTTGTTATACTACTTTAAAATGAATTTAATAATTTCAACATATGGAAGTGTTGGAATTGGAAAAAGAAAGTAAATGTTATATAATTTAATGTATGGAATTGGGGGGCTCCTTAAAGTCCGCATCCCAGGGTTTAAGTCTTGATTTGCCCATGTGATAATCAGGGCCTGGTATGAAAAACATTTTTCAACAATAAACATATAAACAAAAGCTCTAAAAGTCTTTTAAATGATTAGATGTATAAATAAGTTCTGTTCCTGCAAATCACATTTAATATGTGAACCCGTTCAATATGCAACTTTTGCCCAATCCCTTGAAGCATGTCTTAAGTGGATTTGACTCTACATACTTACCAACCTTCTATTATCAAATAAATGCAGATTCTGCTAGTATTGCTTGATGCAAATAGATATACAAAACAGCGCCATATGAAAGGAGGGGGGGGGGCAAATGACACCCCAGGCGTGTAAATTTAGGGGACGCCAAATTTAAACATCATTTCTCGCTTGTCACAAGAAAAAGTTGGGGGTAGCGAGTGCCAAAATTCTAACTTTGCCCTGGGCGCAATTTTCTCTTTGCATCGTTTTTTGGCACGAGAAAACTATTGGGCTGGGTCACATGTTAAAAAAATTTCGATTAGTGGGTCATTATGGGTGAAGACATTTTTATCTAAAAAATGGCTCTTACGATTTTGACCAAATTTTATATTTTATCATTTTGGATTACAAGAAGACCATTGGGTTAGGTAACATGTTCAAGAAAATTTGGTTAGTGGGTCATTGTGGGTCATGCTATTTTTATCTAGAGATTTTCTCACAGAATTTTCAATAAAAATTGCATTCTATGGTTTTTGGGCATGAGAAAAACATTGGGTTAGGTTACATGTTTGAGAAAAAAATTTAATGGGTCATAAAAGGTCTGGGTCAAGCTATTTAAACAACGACGTGATTGATTTTAGGGCTGTACTGAGTAGTACTTTGGCCGAGTACTGAGCCTTTTACTACTCGGCATTCTTATATATTAAATAAAATATTTTTTGAATAATTGCAAATATTATATATTTATATTCAAATAACTTTTACAGATCAATTATTAAAATTCCTTTGTCTTCAATAATGTTATAAATAAATCCAAAACATTTAAAGCACCAAAATATTTTATTTCTTCTTGCAAACTAGTTTCAGTAGCCATAGCATACCATCATCAGTGCAAAATATGGCGACCAAAACTAACTTGCAAGACGAAATTAACTATTTTAGTGCTTTAAACTTTGATTTATTCATTGATAATGTATTGTTCCAAATAATTTCTCATTGTAATGATAATAAATGCTTATAAATGAAATCCTTACTACTACTCGGTAATGTACTCGGTACTCGGCCCAAAATTTTGCTGAATACCGAGTACTTGACAAATTGGTCGAGTATGCTGAATACCAAGTACTCGGTACGGCTCTAATTGATTTTAATGAAATTCTGTATATAACAGTTTTTTGACTTGAGAAAATTAATGGGTTAAGTCACAAGTGTGAGAGATTTCGATTATAGGGGTAATTTGTGGGTCATGATGAATCATGTCAAGCTATTACTAAAGAACAGGTGGATTGATTTTAATAAAATTTTGTATACAACATTTTTTTTTGGTACAAGAAAATCATTGGGCTAGGTCACATGTTCGAGAAATTTCAATTAATGGGTCATAAAAGGTCCGGGTCAAGTTGTTTATATTTAAAGAACAGCACGATCGATTTAACGAAATTTTATATGAACAATTTTTAGACACGAGAAAACTAACGGACTAAGTCACATGTTTGAGAGATTTCAATTTTAAGTGTCATTTGTGGGTCATGGTCAAGCTATATCTAAAGAACGAGTGGATCGATTTTAACGAAATTTTGTGTATAACATGTTTTGTGCATAAGAAAATCATTGGGCTAAGTCACGTGTTTGAGAAATTTCGATTAGTGGGTCACTTTTAGGTCATTCTAATTTTATCTAGACAATGTCTTGTGCATTTTTGACTAAATTTTGTATTCTATCATTTTCAGTCACTAGAAAATCATTGGGTTAGGTCAGATGTTTGCGAAAATTCGATTAATGGGTCATTTTGGGTCATGGTCAAACTAATTATATCTAAAAAATAGCTCAATCGATTTTACCTAAATTTTGTATCTAACATTTTTCAGCACACAAAAAAATGAGCTAGGTCACATGTTCGAGATATTTTGATTATAAGGGTCGTTTGTGGATCATGCTAATTTTATGTAAAAAATGGCTCGCACCATTTTGACTATATTTTGTATTGTGATGTTTTCAGGCAAGAGAAAAGCATTTGACCAGGACACATGCTCGCGAAAATTCGATTAATGGGTTATAATGGGTTAGGGTTATTCTAATTATATATAACAACGATTCAATCAATCTTACCTAAATTTTGTAATGAAACGTCTTTTAAGAAGATTATTGGGCTGAGTCGCATGTTAAACAAAATTATATTAATGGGCCATTTCGTTTCATTGCTGAATGCTGTCAAGCTAATTTTATCTAAGAAATGGCTTAAACGATTTTGATTCAATTTTATATTCCACTGTTTTTGATTACCTGAAGACCATTGAGCTAAGTCACATGTTTGATCAAATTTGATTAGTGGGTCATTTTGGATAATACGGGTCAGGGTCATGAGAAAAATGGCAGCAACCAATAAGTTCACGATATTTGACAAAATATTGGCAACATTTGGCCAAAAAATTGACTATTAAGATTACGAAAGCCACAACACATATTTTGTGCGAAATGAAAGAATGTCTTCAAATTTGGCTATACCTGGCAAAAAATGTTGTCTTTCAGAATGTGATGAATTTTTTAATACATTCTTAATAGGATTCGAGATGCATGGTTAAATTAACCAGAGTCAAGCGAAAAAAGTGATTTGGATCGATGTCCTTTTGTTGTAAATTTTAAAATAAAGTAAAATTTATGAACATGTGCATACAAACATAGTTCTCTTATTGATTGTTTTTGTAATAACATGTTTTACAGTAATAATACAGAGTGAATGATGCAGTGAAAATACTATATCGAGTTGAATATAAATTTAATTTTGACCGAGCTTAGCTCGGTCACCCCTGCTAGTTTTGATTTATGATTGCTATTTCATTTGTATGTTTTAGATCAAAACAATTCTGAATCCTTTTAAATATATCAAAGAATTGTTTTAATACTTATTAGCTTAAAAAATTAGGAGCAAAATAAGTAAAAATCAAAACTTTGAAATGTGTTAGTAGACACTGGTAGAAATAGTATTAAAAAGCATGAACTTTATGAAATAAATAAACTGAGTCAACTTCTTAATCTTTTATAGCCTTTAGAATGGGCATTATTTCAATTATGTTTGCAATGTACAATTTTGTTTTACCGGAACATGCATGTCTTCATCCATTACTTATAAAATTTGCGATTTGTATTTGATTTCCGTGGCTCTGTGTTGCACATGCATCTCTCTTTCTTTGAAGCAAGAAATTCTCTTTTCGAATGTTTAAAAAGCAAACTCTTTCCACGTCACTATTGACTTCGATTTTAACTAATAAATTATCGTCTTGCTATTGGAACGACTTGTAATTTTGGTTTATCATTCAGAGTTCTTATATTATGATACCAAGAATTTTTTATTATAATGATATTCTAAAATGCACTCTCAGCTTTTCATCAAACAAGTTTTTACCTATGCCTCCCATTTATTAAAAAATTCCTACAGAACCCCGGTTACTCGAAAATTCCTATGGAACCCTGGTTAACCGAAAATACTGTGGTTCCATGCTTTTCAGGTAACTGGGGTTTTACTGTAATTAAATTTATAAAGCTCTTTGTATGCTCTATGTCTGCACTATAATAACTTTCAGAGTAATTAAGAAAATTTGAACTTTGAAAGACAAATATTTTCATCATCCATAGTTTTATAATCAAAGACTCTAAAAATATTTTTTAATTCACAAAGGTTTTGAAAGGAAAACAGTAAAATAACAAGCACTTTTGTCAATATAGGTTTAAAATGCAACAGTACAATGGTGTTTTGCTCTATTAATACAAAAATTATATTATTGTTTTATTATTAATAATATTGACTGCTCCAAAATTACAATTTATTTTCGATAGAAAAGTAGAAAGATTTTTAGAAAAAGAAAATTGTGTATTTCAAATCTTTCACTCTGAGGCAACTATTAAAAAAATTAGAATATTTTAAACCTTATTAATTTTAAAGAAAATAATATATGGATCACTTACAAATGAACAGTTAATATTACATACAACTTACAAGATTGATTGTTTTTTTATTTATTATAAAAAGAATTCTCTTATTGTGTTTATAGTTTAAGAAACAAGTAAAAATATGATAAATTATTATTATTTTTTTAATATACATTGAGGGAAAAAATATTCAAATTGATGATTTTTATATATGTAACTTTAGTTAGGCCTAATGATCCTAAAATGAAAAAAAAAAAAAGCAATTTTTACATAATAAATACTTATAACTGAACAAATAAATAATAATATAGTATATAAATAATACTCATAAAGGGTAATTAAAAATACTTAGTATGTTGATGTACTATTTTTTCATAGATGGACACAAAACAAATGTTCAATGATTGAAAGAAATATTTCATCTTAGTTTACATTACATAAAAAAGACAATATAATTTCCCTTAGATTTGTTGTCAAGTGCACAGATCAAAACCTGTGTAAAATAGCTATATTGCTATTATTCTGGTGAAATGCAATGCATGGAATATAGAAATAGCAAATTAGTATAATTAAATTTTTAACATTTATGAACAAAATGGTTTGGAAGAAATACTTAAATTTAACAATACATTGCCATACTTTTTAATTCATATGCAAAAACAGCCTAGTTAAAATGCTTTGAAAAGGTCTTTGTTAAATTAGCTATTATTTAGGAGATACAACTATTTTAACTGCAGAGTATGATAACAAAACGTTTGAAAATTTAGATATATATTTTATTAACTAGAATATATCTGACATATTATATGGGATTTCTAACAGCATCAATAGATTATTCATTTGATATGAAATATAGATTCTAACATTATGGTATCAAACAGGCAAGCATTTTAAAAACCAGTCATACAGTTAATTAAATAATATATAAACACTACTTATAAATATGTATAATTAAGTACTGTTGGATTATATTTCTAACCCAAAAGTGACTGGACAAACTGACATATTTAAAACAACAACATTAAAATAAAATATAATTAAACTTGTACAGTATATTAAGATTATTATTGTAATGAATAATAATTGTATAAAATGCCAAATTTTAGGCTTATCAATGACTGCTATGTTTATAAATTTATGAAATTTTAAACTCTGTTTAGATTTGAAAAAAAAAAAGAAAGAAAGAAAGAAAAGAAAAGAAAAGAAATAGATTTACAGTGAATATTAATACAAAAGTTAATATTGAAAGTTGTGGGATCAAAATAAATAAGCAAATAATATTTTTCATTCCTTACCTGCATAAAGTTTACTTTAGGAAAACTTTCAAACATATCGCATAAAAACATCATGATTCACTGGCTTGCGCTTGGAATATCCACACACCTAAATACTAGCAAATACACACTCAAAAGCACACAATAAATATAATTATATGCTTCTAAAAGTGGTATCAGCTGGCATCTGTATTAAAATTATATATTTAAAATATCTGTGTCCTTTATCACATCAAAGTCCTTTGAAATCATTTCCTATTTCTAGAGCAAACTTCGTCAAACAACATACAGCCATGAAAAAAAAAAATGTAGCACTAAAAACTTTCTTAAATAATTCACTATAATTATTGTTTTGATTTTTTTTGTTTACAAGTTACGGCAGTCAATTCTCAATTGCCGGACAGAAGATTCATTCAAAAGGAGATTCGTTCTTCAGAATCTCCGGCAGTCTTGACTGCGCAAGTGCAGTAGACTGCCGTAAGAGTAATATTCTTACGGCTGCCGTAAGAATAGACACAGCCTCCCCCAAAATTTGAAACCATTCAGCCATTGAAATCTCTTTCGATGTGTGATTACTAGGGCCCAAAGACACATTGGATGTGTCCCAGTGTGTCTCTAAGGGCCGATATTTAATAAAACACATTAGACCTCATTATTGTAACTTGGTAGGTTAACAGTAAGGAACAGTAAAAATAGCTTTTTTTTACGTCTATTCATATTCTTAAATGTTCTTTACAATAAATTTAAGTAATTTTTAAATAATCTCATGATCAATTGACTTTGAAAACAACTTGTGATCATCAAAAATGGAGTTGCTTACATGGAGTGTTACTAGGTTGTCCGTAAGACTTGGTAATAGGCAATAGGTGGTGCCATCTGAAAATATTTTAAGAATTTTTGCCCCATGGATTTGTGAGATAAATTTTTGTCCCAACCTGCCCCATTCCCTCTTATGTAAGTCTTATTGAGGAATCTGGGTAAAATCTTGAACACTTAGATACTTAAGCAGACTGAAAATTTTATTAAAAACAAGTAAGAAAAATTATGCGTTAAGCATAGATTATGAAACACTTTCCAATATTTTGTGAAATTTCTAACAAAACTTTGTTATTTAGGGAAATAAAATGCTACTGTCCATAGCCAAATATGTATTCCAATACTTTTGAAAAGCCCTGTATTTGATCTGTTGATTGATATATATATATATATATATACTATAATGGGAAAATTTAGTTTATCGAGAAAATGCCTAACTGGATTAAATTTCTCTTTCAGCACTTTATTCTAATAGATGGAAAATACTGCAATACTTTTGTTTAACCCTGTAATTTACCTAGTACCTTTATTACATGCTAATATTTTCTTAAAATTTAGTTCAAACAAATTTGTGATCATCAAAAATGGAATTGTTTACCTGGAGTGTTACTAGATTGTCTGTAAGATTCGCAAACACATACGGTAATAGGAAATACTAGTGCCATCTGACAATTTTTTTGAGAATTTTTGCCACATGGATTTGTGAAATTAATTATTTGTCCCCACGTGCCCCCTTTTACCTTATGTAAATCTTATTGAGGAATCTGGGTAAAATTTTGAACACTTAGATACTTAAGCAGACTGAATATTTTATTTAAAAAAAAGAATTTATCTTCCCTATTCAATGTTAAAAATAAATGAAAAAGCCATGATCCAGATTAAAATATTGTATTATAGGGGATAAAAAGAAAACATACTCATTTAGCTCTCATGACACAAGCGCAAGCGAGCGCGGCAGAGATCAACAACCGACAACTGATTGCCAAACGGCAGAGACAAATTTCAATGAGAAGATGGTTGCCAATCTTACAACCAAATAAAAATAATAATAATAATAATAGTGGGGATGGCATATTTTAACACGCCCCTTTGCCAGTTACACTATTACAAAACATTTAAACAACTTTCAAACACATCTTCGAATAAAATAACACAGAAATTATATGCATGTACACAAATAAAAATAATATGCTTCAAAAAAAAAATCTAGATATACAACATTTGTAAGCATCTATATGCAGATAAAAGTTAACTACACGTGAATTTCAAAAAGTTGAATTAGAATGGTATAAGAAATCAAACCTTTTACACTTCTACTAAAGTCTTATGAGTCTTTATCATAAAAAGTCAAAAATTGAGTCCTTGCAATCACAATATTAGGAAAGTTCAAATTTATATGTCCTTGCACATCACAAATAAATATCAGGTGGAGTTACATTTTTCAAGATAAGTCCTGCCATAATTTGTGCTATGTAAGGTACTCTTCGACACTTTTTTTGTTAATATGTCAGCAAGGTTTTCACTAGATGGTACATGCTCGAAAGGAATAATTTGATCCTTCACCAGATCTCTTAAAAAGAAATATTTTATATCTATGTGCTTACACCTTTCAGAGATCACATGATTTTTAGCTAAAAATACAGCTCCCTGATTGTCGACAAACACTCCCTGCGGTGAAGATGTCAGTTCTACACATATTTCTTTCAGCAGGCAGTTAATGCAAAGAACTTCTTTGGCGGTATGACACATTGCTACAAATTCGGCTTCAGTTGAGGACAAGGCTGTTGTGGTCTGTTTCTTGCTTGACCAGGAGATTGGGGCATCTGCGAGCAGCATTATGTATCCGCTATAAGATTTACGATCGGTTCTGTCGCCCGCCCAATCTGCGTCAGAGTAAACTTGTAGTGGTTTACCTGTTCTTTGGAACTTCAATTTTCTGTTTCGAGTTCCCTTCAGGTATCTAAAGATGTGCTTCACACCTCGCCAGTGTTCTTCACTATGTCTTTCATTGAACTGGCTCATGTGAGTTGAAGAGTAGGCCATATCTGGACGAGTACCACAACTCAGGTATAGGATGCTTCCAATGGCTTGTCGATAGGGAATTTCCTTGCTTTTCTCCTTGACTTTCTGCCACTGTTCATCATCTACCTTATTGAATTTCATATTTGGATCCAATGGTGTAGCTGCACATTTTGCTTCGGTCATCTTGAAGGTTTCCAGGATCTCATTCACATAAGCAGTTTGGTCTAAAGTGTAAGATCCATCAGCTTCTTTCTGAATTTGCATTGACAAGATTTGGCTTGCTGGGCCTAAGTCTTTTGCAATGAACTTTTTCTTGATGCTTTCTTTAAATTTGTTTACTTCTTCTGTATGTCCAAGGATCAAGAGGTCATCCACATACACTCCAATTATAAGGTTTCTCAGATGGCAAAAATAGATGCAAGGGTCTGCATTTGATCTTTTGAGGCCACATTCAGTCAAGAATTTATCCAAACAAGAATTCCATACTCTGCCAGATTGCTTAAGACCATATATACTTTTCTTTAAGTGACACACTAGATGTTCTTTACCTTTTTCCACACAACCTACTGATTGGGTCATGTAGAAGTCTTCTTCTAATGTTCCGTTAAGGTATGCGGCTGTCACATCCATTTGATGCACTTCAAAGCTCTTTTCTGCAGCTATAGCAAGTGACAAACGTATGGACTTGAGCTTGATGACTGGTGAAAATGTATCTTGGAAATCTATACCAGGTACTTGAAGATAGCCCCTTGCCACTAATCTGGCCTTAAACTTCACACGTTTTCCATTCTCATCCTTCTTCTTGCGAAACAGCCATTTGGAGGATATTACCTTAACACCGGGTGGTCTGGTAGTAAGCTCCCATGTTTGGGCTTGCGTGAGGTTTTCTAATTCTTCATTCATGGCCTTTTGACACATGTCTGCTTCGGGGGATTCCAGGGCCTCTTTTACTGTCATTGGGCATTTCTCATCAGGCTGGTGTATCTCTTGAGCATTGTAGAGATAGAAATCTTCAAGGTGTTTGGGAGGTTTCACAGGCCTTGCTCCTTCACTTCTCTTGATTGTACGAGTAGGGTTATCTGTCATCACCTCAGCTTCAATGTTGTGTCCGTCAGGCACTTCTATATCTATAGCTGATTTTGGAATGTTTTCAGGCTGTTGGTAAGGACATGGGTCGTCTAACTCCTGGATTGAGTCAGGTAATTGGTTTAAATCATCGGTGTCAATATTAGATTGCTCTTGGAATGAATCTTCAACTTCTGCTTCAGATATGTACAGGTTTTCCTCTTCAAAATTTTCAATACTTAATGTGACTTCTTCTGTGGTATTATGACAATTCAGTCTTCAGTGGGAAAACATTTTCTTCAAAGATAACATCTCTGCTTACAAAGAACTGTTTTCTCTTCAAGTCATACAACTTGTATCCCTTGGTTCCACTAGGATAACCAACAAAAACACATTCTGTTGCCTTAGGATCAAGTTTGCTTTTTCTTGAATGTGAACGCACATGGCTCCAGGCTCTACATCCAAATATCTTGAGATGATCTGTTTTGCTTCTGGAATTTGACCATATTTCTTCAGCGATGTTGCCATTTTTTGCACAAGATGGTCTCTTATTATGTAAATATGCTGCAGTGGCTATTGCTTCGGCCCAAAATCTGTGTTCTGCTCCTGGTTCAATGAGTACACTGTTAAAAATCTGCTGCATTTTGCTGCAACGCACTCCCCTGCTTGTATAGAAAACGGTTACTTGGCCGTGAAATGGCGCTTTCTCATTGGTTGGAATAGAGATATTATATACAAGTGGTGGAGGGCGTTGCAGCAAAATGCAGCAGATTTTTAACAGTGTAGGCATCTTGTGGTGTTTACCAGGGTCTGATTCAGCCTCTCTGATTTATCATTCTGCTGCGGAGTTTCAGGTACACTTAGCTGCCTTTGGATTCCATGCGAAGCGAGATACTTGTCAAAATCTTCATTCCTGAATTCTCCACCATTGTCGCTTCTCAGAAATTTTATCTTCTTGTTATGAAGAGTTTCAACCATTCTTCTGTACTCGTCAAATTTTTCCAATACTTCACTTTTGGCCTTCATAGTGTACAACGTAGTGTAGTTCGAAAAATCATCAGTGAATGTCACAAAATATCTTGATCCACCAAAGGACGATGGGGAAATTTTGCCAACGACATCCGAGTGTATGATTTCAAGGAGATCCTTAGCTCGAGTATTGGATGATTTTGGAAATTTCTTCCGCTTCATTTTCCCCTGAATGCAGGTAGTGCATGGTGCATTTGGTAAAACTGGTAATTCTTCGTCTTTGGTAACTGGTAATTCTTCTAAATTTCTTATTGCATCATAATGCGGGTGACCAAGCCTGCGATGCATCAGTTCAATGCTGTTGGTTTTTGTTACATTAGCCATTGATGCCTGCTCTTCAATAATGTAGAGTCTTCCTTTCTTCTTGGATGACAGGAGTGTTTTGCCCTTGTTGTCAATCACTCTTGCCTTACCGTTTGCGAATTCAACTTTTAAGCCTTTCTCTTCAATCCTTCCAATTGACAACAGGTTTCCTCCTAGTTTTGGGACATAAAGAACATTTTGGATTGTAATATCTCTTTCCTCATTTTCTTCATGTATCTTGAATGATATATTGCCTATTCCACTGACATCTATTCTTTCTGAGTTTGCAACTTCAACTTCAGATGAATATGGTCTAAGACTTGAGAATTTCATTTGATCTGAGGTCATATGTTCAGTTGCTCCACTATCAAGGATCCAAAGGTGTTTCCTCCTTGACTCATCTACGTCTGCTAATAGTGCAACACTGGTCTTGGGATCAAATGCTGTTTTGGCACTGTTTTGATGTTGTTGTCTAGCTTCTTCACAATTTCTTGATATGTGTCCCCACTGGCCACAGCAAAAGCATTTCGTGTTTTTTCTTCTGTTAAATTCAGCTTCTTCATTGGCTTTTCTTAGTATGAATTTCTTCGTCGGTTTTGCTGCTGGTCTTTTCTGATTTGATGTGCAACTTCTGGTGTGGAGGGCTTGTTCTTCATAGCATGCATTGGGTAGACTGTCATTTCTTGCAATCCTTTTTTCTTCAACTAGCAGTCTAGACTTAACAAATGTGGTTGTCAGGCTTGCTTCATCCTTTTCAAGATTCAGGATCAGCGATTCATAGGCCTTGGGTAATCCTAACAGCATCACTAGAGCTACTTCTCTGTCTGTAAATGCATAACCTCCATTGGATAACTTTCTGTGTAAATCCATCAATCTTGCTAGGTATGCTTGCACAGACTTATTAGGCTTCATTACGATGTTAAAAAATTCTCTCATGAGCTCTAGTACATGTAACAGTCCAAACTTGGTATGCATTTCTTTAAGAGAGTTCCAGGCGTCTCTGGCTTTAATGCAGTCTCCAATGTCATCTAGAAAGGTATCTTCGACAAGAAGAAATAAGAGAGTGAGTGTTTCGTCATTTTTCTTTCTCTCGGCTTCATTCATGTCAGCTCCATATCCAGGTTCTATCGCTTCCCAACATCGCTTCTGGACTAGGATAGCTCGCGAGCGAATTTGCCAAGTATGATAATTGTCGCCGTTTAATTTCGACATTTTATACTCCTCAGAGGCCATATTTTCTGCCTTTAAACGTTAAAATTTGAATAAAAGTCCACCAGCTAATAATCTTCTTCAAGCGGTAGGGAAGTTTACTCACTTCGGCTTATAACGTGGTTAGGCTTAACATTGGCCTCGTGCTACAAGTTAAAAACAATCTTTCATACTGGATCGCTATCGGCTTTCTAAACATAAACATCGTGCTGATAACATGTTAAAAATAAATGAAAGAGCCATGATCCAGATTAAAATATTGTATTATAGAGGACAAAAAGAAAACATACTCATTTAGCTCTCATGACAAAAGCGCAAGCGAGCGCGGCAGAGATCAACAACCGACTACTGATGCCAAACGGCAGAGACAAATTTCAATGAGAAGATGATTGCCAATCTACAACCAAATAAAAATAATAATAATAATAATAGTGGGGATGGCATATTTTAACATTTTACACATGCATTTATCTATATTTATGCTAGCAGCCGCTTTTATACCTTCATGATTCCCACTGTGACGTCACTCGAATACTGTCCATAGAACGATTTACTTTACTGGATCACTTAAAACTACAAGTATAAAAATAGGACGAAGAGATGAAACAAAATAATAAAACAAAGATGCTTGTATTGAAATTTATTTTATAGCATGCATTTTATGCCATTTTTGATACACCTAGGTAAAAATTTAGGGGAGGGGGTCAGTGGCGTACCCAGGATTAAGCTTTGGAGGGGGCTAGAATATTTTAAAGGTTTTTTTTTAAATCTGGCCTGGAATGTCAGACGTGCTCGATGCAGTTTTTTTACCTTTTATTAAAAATGGACAAACTTTGTCATTCCCAGACATATATTTTTTCTATTGACCTGATATAGAACGAAAACTGGGTGGTGGAAGGGGTTAGCAATCAGCGTAACCTAGAGGAAAAGCTCTGAAAATTTTTGACGGAGCTCATTCTGAAGGCTTAAATCTCTTTGAAAAATAAAAATAAAATATTGTTTTAAGTGGTGAATATTAAATATGCTGATATTTCAAATTTCACTAGAAAATTTATAAATAAGAAAAAAAAATGTAAAAAGATTACTATTTTTCAAAAGTTCTATTTTGCAGAATCTGTTAAAGATAGCATAAGTAAACTTTCCTAACTTTAGAAAACTTTAATTTGTATTTTAATCTTGTGATCTGGGAGGGCTTTAGACCCCTTAGCTCCCCTCGTGGATGCGCCAATGGAGGGGCTCAATCCCTGGTGATCCTGTGGGATTTTTTTTATCGCGGTTCGGTAAACGACCGCAAGTTGTTTTTCCCTCGAGTCATCCTCCGTTTCATTTTTCTCCAGCCGACCGATTGCAGAGTTCGGAGCGTGACGTCATGTGACTTACGACGTGCGGCTTGAGGAGACGAATAAGAGCTCCCGTGACATGTTTGTTCCCAACCAATGAGAGTTTGTCTCTTATAAGTATATATTTTCTGTAAATAAAGCTTCTTCTTATTCCGTGTCTCTGGAGGTGAATGGACCTTATGCACGTGACGTCAGACGCCAGAGCTGGCAGTATGCTAATCTGTTATCCCAGCCACTGCACCTCCAGAATGCTAGTATACGCAGGCGTAAACATCGCTAGCAGACGACTTTAGACTTGACCCATTCCGAATGGATACAATTTCACTGAAAACTTACAAATTTAGAGAATTTTTTCGCAAGCAGAACAACAATTTTGAATTTATATTACAATTTATCTATTATAAGCTGCTACAACAAAGAATTCTTTTCCGGTATTTTTAACAAACAAGCATTAATAACTCTCACTTCTTAGACTGCTATGCTAAACACCGCCAGCAGCCGAATTTTTCCCTCGATCTCAAGTTGCGTGCATAAAGTCAATTATTTCGCTCCTCGGCGAAGCGCCCCGGTAAAATCGAAAGCAAACATGACAGCGAGCACGAAGATCCGCTACTGATCCCCCTGCTGACTAAAGCTTTTTCGGTTGACTTAAAATATGATTTTCGAGTTTGGGTGACGGACAACCCAACGCATTCAGGATTCGAATCTTTATTAGATTCGGAAAAATGAATTTTTCAACTGAGAATTGTAACTGTATGATTTACATCTTATGGTTAAATCTGTTTCTAATAGTTGAGCATTTTGTGCATGAAAAATTATTTTTACTATAACAATCTGTGAAATAGGATCCTGTTTATAATGAAATCTTTCCTTGTACAATGAAATGTTATAATCACGTATATACCTGCTACGTTAACAATCTATTTCAAACTCAACTTGTTTCGATCCCGTATTTTTTCTTCTTTTGTGAAAACAAAACTAGCCAAAAGGATTCATTAAAACCTTGCACAAACAGAAAATGTATGAAACAGAATCCAGCTTGAATCATAATAATAAGAAACAAGTTGGAAATTGCACGTGAAGCGTAGCAAATGAGGTGCGCTCGTACTATAAGTTTTAAAATATTCAGATCTTGCTGATATAGTAGAGCGTACTTTGGATACAGTATAGTGGTCGAAATCTTTGTGTTCCTGTAAATATGCAGGAAGTAATTTTTATTATACTTCATTAACGTATATCTTATTCATAAAATGTGAAGTAGGTTAATATAATTAAAACACGCCCCAAACAATGTTTCCCCGTATAACATTATTTAGTGGAATACATTTGTGTGGCCCTGTAATTTAATAGTAAATATTCTCTGCATCCCAGATTGTACAAAATGTATATTTTAGTACATACATCATAGATTCATGTCAATTATATTTTGTTCAAATGAGTATAATACCATTAAAATGCATTTGAAACATTTTTTCCCATTGATCGTAATGTAACGGAATACTTTTGATTGTCCCTGTAATTGATCTATGCATCCGATTTTCATAACATTTGAAATGACTCGACAAAATTATGTAATAATTAAACGTTTTAAATTTCAAACGATTAAAATGCATTTGAAACTTTTTTTCCCATTGATTGTAATGTAACGGAATACTTTTGATTGTCCCTGTAACTGATCTATGCATCCGATTTTCATAAAATTTGAAATGACTCGACAAATTATGTAATAAATATACGTTTTAAATTTCAAACGATTAAAATGCATTTGAAACTTTTTTCCCCATTGACGTAATGTAACGGAATCGTTTTGATTGTCTCTGTAATTGATCTATCCATCCGATTTTCATAAAATTTGAAATGACTCGACAAAATTATGTAATAATTATATATTTTAAATTTCAAACGATTCGGTTGGATAGTTTTTGCGTTGTTATATGCGGACGGACAGACGGACGGACTGAGCGACAACAATAGGTGCTACGTATTTACATAATTACGAACGCACCTAAAAAAAATGATAGCTATGACAAAATGTATTCCCAACCCCAACAATTATAACTGATGAGCTGTAAACCCGTCTAAAATGGAAAGGTCTTCCGGCGCCTTCTGATCTAGTCTAGGCAGGTTCTACAATGCTTTGTTTTTTTCAAACCTTACAACTGATTCATATTCATAAAAAGTTTGACTTTACCAAACGCCTTCACCCATATGGGCGACCTTGAGCCAGGCCTGGAGCATTTTCCTGAAGTCTCGGTGCGGGCCTAGTTACACTTTCTGGGTCAAGCCTTTTATTCTGAATGACCGGACGGGGTCTAACTTATTTTTTCCGTATGGAACCGAGAGTGGTATCATTCTATGATAAAAAGTTAATTAAATCCAATTGATTTTTTTAAATCATCAGATTTTAAAATATTCACCTTTTATATTAACATTTTAATAACAATTTTAATTTTTCTTAAGAAAGGTCATTTGTATTGCCCGAGAAATATTTTGAAATTTTGTTTTATTTATATTATGACTATGGAACTTATTGACAGTTCTGAAACATATCAATGTATTTTATTTATACTATAACACCTTTCTTAAGAAAAATTAAAATTGTTATTAAAATGTGGTATCATTCTTTCAAGTCTTCACGGGTCTTCATCCGGTTTCGACTCTCCCCGAATGAAAATCATTCTGTCAACTTGGCCTGGTCCATTCAAAGATCAGTAAAATTTGTCCTAGCAAAAAAAAAAAAAAAAAAAAAAAAAAAAAAAAAAAAAATCTTAACAAAAATGCATAATATTTAAATTATAAATTTTTCTAACACTAAATGTTAAATTTTATATTTTTGTAAAGAATAGTACATTTATAGGCTTATTAAAATGTCGCTAAATTGAAATATTGTAATAGTATGAAAAAGAACCTGCCTATAACGGAATCCTGTCTTAACCTTTTACAGGCCAATTTCAGATCCAGGTATATTTAATTTTTTTTAACATTATGCTTTCTAATTCTTTAGTTAAGCGATATTACTCAAGTCTAAATTCATGCTGGTATTTGTTTGCTAGACAAGCATTAATTGCTATATCTCAGCTAGTGAAATAGCATAACCCGTAAGACATGGTGACGTCACTGCAACGTCGTTGTGAAGTCACATTCTGACCATCGATTGTCGATGTGACGTCACGTGACGTCGATGTGAAGTCACAGTGACTAAAATGTGAAGTCGTTATGGCCGTTTTAGAACTTTTTTTGTGACGTCATATTGTGACACTTTGTGACATCACAATGTGACCAATTTGTGAAAAGTGTGTCATTTGTGACTACTTTGACATTAACATTGTGACGATTTTCTAAAATTTTTTAAGAAAGTCACATCTCAGTCACAATGTGACGTCACTGAGTGGTGGCATTTTGGTCACGATGTGACCAAAGTGACTCACAGTGACGTTACTGTGAACATGCATGCTATGAGGGAAACTACCATAACATATTTGCTGGTTCTACCAGAATTACCAGCAAGTCATGGTGTGTTTTAGCCCACTTTACTGCTTGGCCAGCAAACATAATCCAGCATGTGCTGCTTGAATATGTTGCTGGCCTAGCAGCAACCAACACCATTATTTGGTTGTATTTTTTGCTAGTCTAATTTTTCTACCATCATTTGCTTTTAATTTTTGTTATTCTAGCAATAAATCTCTAGCATCAGTTACTAGTTAAAAAGAAGAAAAATACGACACAGGTGCTGCCATCTATTGACGATACCAGAAACGACTGTGGATACTGAGGGGAGAAACTGCGTCGTATTTCTTTTTTCCTCGGGCGAGGGTAGAACTCATAACCTGCTGCTTGGAAGGCGCGCGCCCTTCTGACCTTGCGAGTGGGGACCTGATTTCGAATGTCTAAATTTTGTTTTTTACCGATTTTGAAAACACTTTTTATTACTTTTTTAATAACTTAAGATAATTAAGCACCAGGAAAATTGACAGCTAAGAATTTCCTAATGATGAAAACGCATATTCTCCAAAAATCTTCATGGAAATTAATTTTCATTTTGTTTTAGATTTATGCGTTAAATTTTTTTCTCAAGCAGGTGGACGAAGGAAGTTTTGAATTTACGTTGTAGTAGCCCAAATAGAACATCTACCACCCCTTGATTTTGAAATTTAAAAAACATATTTTTCCCTTATTTTAATAAACACAAAAATTTTTACTTTTGGAGTAATTTAAAATAATTAAATACTAAGAGAAAGTGACGGTGATTTTTCTTGCATTTCATGGAGGGAGGGGGGACCTATAAAAATTAATTTTTATTATTTTTGTTAAGTTTGTGTGTTAAAGCATTATCTTATAGAGTTCAAAATGCAGCATTTTATTCACACGGTGGTGCACAGCTATTCTTCTCCTTGCCCACCTTTTTAAATTCAATAAACAAAATTTTATTTTCATCCTATTCTAAAAGACATAGTAAATTTATAATTTTCATGTAAGAAAATATAATTCTACACTAAGAAAAAGATGAGTTAAAAGATCGGTTAAAAGGTGAGTTAATTTTGCTATAGGAAAAGAGAAGAATTACTCTTATAAATCCACTATGGATATAAATTTTTAGTTCTGTTTCTTTTATTGTTTATAAGTTAAAAATTAATCTCAAATCTCAAATTGTAATTTAAGATGATCATGAATTTAAGTGGTGATAACAATATTTCTCGAGTATTTTTAATTTTAATGAGCGAAATTTTGTTTTCTCCGATTTTCAAAGACATAATTGCATTTTTTGTATTTTCGAGTAAGCTGAAATATATAAATACTAAGGAAAAGAAGGGAGAATTTTTTTCCTTTTAAAGATTGTGTGGGTATATTCTCCTTAGACAGTTCTCACAGAAGGTAAATCACTCACAAAATTCCCTATCCTCCATAATTAATATCCCACAGAAAGAAAGTTACATTTTACTGTATTAGAACACCCCAAAACAGAGGGGAAAACTTGGCGGTCCCAAGAGTTTGTTATTTAGGGGTTTTACTGCACAACATTTTTTTCATAAAAATTCATATTTTTTGTAAACATAGAAAATGCACTTATTTTAGTCAAAAATATGTGCATATATTTTGCAAACATCGAATAGGCACTTATATTATGCAAAGAATGTGACCAGTTTTTGAAACATAAAATATGCACGGATATGAAAGCAAAAAAAATTCAGTTAGTTTTCACAAAAAAGTATGCTTTTGCAATATTCAAAAATATTTATTCTTTTATGCATTTATTGTGTGCAATCTCCCATTTTTTGCAAAACTGTGCAAAGTACTGCTTAAAAAGTTAGATTCTGCTATTCTAGCAGGAATTCATTACCAAGAGATAATTTTTTGTTGCTATTCTTGTTTAGTGAATTAGAATATTTTATTGGCACATAGTGCATCATGCTTTTTTCCAAGTTGCATATCATGATGACAATCATTAAAAAGCATATAATATACATATCTCTCCATGCTTTGGAAGAAGGTTAAATAGAAAACAAGCATAAAAAAGCTTGTACATAGCGTGTCATGCTATTTCTCCCTATACTGGCTATATAGCATTTTATGATGGCAAGCATAAAAAGCATATTATAGCATGTTATGGTACCTACATCTGTATGCTTTGAAAAAAGCTTAAGCAGCAAATAAGCATAAGATGCTTGTACATAGCTTGCCATGCTATTGCTGTGTAATCTAGCTATATAGCATGTGATGCTGTCTAGCAATTTAAAGCATATAATAGTAGGGATATCTAGCAGATAAAGCAATAACTAGCAGATTCTCGTTGCTGGTACTAGCATGAATTTTGACCTGGGTAGTTATTAATATGGCGGAAAAAAATTTTTATTCATTATTTTCAGAATGTTCCCAATTGGGAACATTGGTTATTCCCAGTTGACCCTTTTAGGTGGTCCTTGGTCATATCTGTACATTTCTCCATTACTGATAAAAATGCAACTTCTAATTCAAAAAATTGTTTTTTATGATTGGTCATTTTCCTGCGGTCACTGGTCACATTTACGATTTTTTGCACATTTCCGCATTAAAGTGCAACACTAGGCACAGAAAAAGACCCAGATGATAATGCAAAGTCTATGGGGGCGTTCTTTTCAAATATCTCGATCAAATGTCAATAGTTTTTACCCATTTTTTTTTAATTTTTTATAGGATAGCTGAGGACGATCTACAACCGGCCTAGTTTTTACTTTTTTGATTTTGCTTATATATTTTTTATCTTATGATAATTTTAATTTCAGAACCGGTTTTGAAAGTTAAAGTAATTAAAAAAAATCTGAACCCACAACTGAAAAAGTAAAAACAAGGTCGGTTATGGATCGTTCTCAGCTATCCTATGCAAAAAAAGGGTAAAAAATATTGACATTTGATCGAGATATTTGAAAAGAACGCCCCCATAGACTTTACATTATCATCTGGGTCTTTTTCTGTACCTAGTGTTGCATTTTAATGCGGAAATGTGCAAAAAATCGTAAATGTGAAAATCGATAAAAAATCGTAAATCGTAAATGTCTATGTGAAAAGAAACTATGTAAAAATATTAAAATTTAAGCGAGAAATTTGAAAAGTACGTTCCCTTACACTTAGCATTATCATCCGGGTCGTTTTCTGAGACAATTGTGGAGCCTTAATGATAGGAGTGTAACTTCAACTTCAAAAAATCAAATCATCTTTCTATTATTTCTGCTAATTTTGTCAAGTCTATTTTGATGAAATTTAATTTTTACTGAATTTTTAATTTTATGTTCCCAATTGGGAATATTGGCATGTAAAAGGTTTAGAGGTCACTTCATTCAAATAAAATCACCCGTTGCCTGTAGAAAAAATAGTATTATATCTCGAAAACATATTAATATTTTTAACTGATTTTTGTTTGCATTCGATAGCTGAGATCAATCTGTATGCAGGCCGCTGTTTACTTTTTGATTTTGTTTACTGATATTTTTTATGGGAATGCTCTCATTTTCAGAACCGGTTTGGAAAGCAAAAGCTCCCTCATAAAAAATATCTGCAACCAAAATCGAAAAAGTAAAAAACGGCCGGCATTTAGATCAATCTCAGCTATCTGACGCAAAAACATTTAAAATTATTCAAATGCAACCGAGATATATTTATAAATTTCTTCCATTGGATTAGAATAGTTATGAGTGAAAGGGTCTTTTCATTTGACTGAATTAGCTCCTTAACCTGCAAAGCATGTTGATCCATGCAAAATGAATACACTAATACGTAAGAGTGAATATGTCAACAATTATTTGTCTCTTATCAAAAAAAGAGACTAAATCATGGATAAAGTGGAATATTTTTTTATTAATTACTAAATCCTAAAACATAAAAAGTAATACAAATGCAATGACATACATAAGGTTCATACTAGATTTTGGAAATAAAAATGTGGGAGATTTCTATGTAGAAAATTGTAAGGATTTTCAATATTTTATTAAAAATATAGAAAAATGTGTTTTAAATATTTTTATTGAAAAAAAAGTAACCAACGATGTTACCGTCTTTGACAATGATTTTTTTGTGCACGGAGGTCTTTATTCGTCAATATTAAAAAAAAATACTGCACGCAAAAATATGAAAATTGACGGTATTAATAGCTAAAATCTTGTGTGGAAATTACAATAATTACAATCAACGTTTAACACACAATACACAAACACACACCACATACGTATACGTTTCGCGAGCACCAGGGCTCGCTTCCTCAGTGTATAAAATTTAAAATGTTAAAAACAGAAAAAAACCCCAACTGACAGAAAGTCAGAGACCCAAATGATCGCAAACACAATACCGAAATACCCACAAGCCCCAGCAACCAATAAGATTAAACCGGAAATGAGGTGTCATGACAAAATAAATCTAACCAGAAAGTTGAGATGTACGGTACACTTGAAAGATCATTAACCAAGGAGTTTTTTGCTTTATGTATATGGAGTGCTTCGAAAAAATCTAAGTCTAGCTGAGTAGTGCATTTTTGAATAATAGTAGCAGAGGTAAAATTAAAATTATGGCCCTCCTCTCAACAATGAGAAGCAATAGAGGAATTCTTTAACTCTTTTCTTTTAACATAAACTATATGTTCAGCGATTCTTTTTCTGAGTTTACGTTTTGTTTGTCCAATATAGGAAAAACCACACTGACATTGTATATTGTAAATACCCCAATGATCCAGAGGAGAAATTTGATCTTTTAATTGAGAAAAGGTTAATTTATTGACTGGTTTAAATACTACTTTCAAATCATAATGTTTCAAAATATTTGCAACTTTAAAGCTAATGCTTTGATGAAACGGTAAAATAACTAAACCAGAATAAGAAACAGGTGTAACAGAAGAATCAGGATCATCGGGATGTTTATTAAAACTATGAGAAATTAATTTATTGATATATGATAAATTGAAGCCACGATCAATAGCAACAGATCTTATGTAGTTTAACTCATCAATAAGAGAACTGTTATCTGAACAAATTAAATGAGCTCTATTAATTAAATACAGAAAAGCAGAAGCTTTCTGAGAAGGGGGGTGACATGAATTAAAATGGGGGGGGCAGTGTGACAGTAAAGGGTTTACGGTAAACACGGGTGTCAAAGGAGGTTAATTGACGAGTGACTAAAACGTCATGAAATGGCAATTTGTTATCGTTTTCGACTTCATAAGTGAATTGAATGACTGGATCTATTTGATTTAAAATAGTGAAAATATTATCAACAGTAGAAACAGAGGGGTCGATGAGTGCAAAAGAATCATCGACGTATCTGCAATAAAATGGGAAACTGATGAGATTAAACATTTTAACTTCAAAGTAATGCATATAAAGATCAGCTAGGAAAGGGCTAAGGGGGTTACCCATAGCTAAGCCATCAGACATGGAATAGAATTGGTTGGAAAATTTAAAAGTATTTTGTTTTAAACAAATATTGAATAAATCAACAATATGATTAATTTCGTGATCAGTGTAATGGAATTCTTTTAATCTGAGAGTGAGGCATTGAATTGCACCAAGAACAGGAACATGTGTAAACAGCGATGTGACATCAAATGAAACCATTCTCAAAGAGGGGGAGGGAGTATAGTTCTTAATGAGATTAACAAAAGAGCTTGAATTTTTAACAGTATAAACATTGGATATTGCGAGAAAAGAAAAACGCTTAACCAGATATTTGGCAAGCGGGTAGGAGGCTGAACCGATATTGGAAACAATCGGACGGAGAGGGACGCCAATTTTGTGTACTTTTGGTAAAGCATAAAAACGACTACAGTTAGCAATGGAAGGAGTTAATGACATTTTTATACTGTCATCAATGCAAGGAGAGGATTTGATAAGTTTTCTAGTATTTATTAAATCATTTTCAGACGGATCACGATTTAATTTAACATAAGGACCAGACTGTAAGAGATCATGTACTTTTTCTAAATAAACAGCTTTGTCTTGTATTACTATTTGGCCCCCCTTGTCAGCTTTGGAGATAATAATGTCATCATTAGATTTCAAAGCACATAAAACTTCCTTTTGATCCCTAGTGATATTTGGTTTGAATTCCATTGTATTATGTTCTACTGTGTTTTTAATGAGAACTCTGATAGAATCTTTTTGGGAGCTTGAAAGTTTACTAAACTTAAAACATCTTTCAACAGGAGCAGTTAAATTAGGCAAGTTAGGTTGGTTACTGAAAGAAAAGTTATGGTTAAGTTTAAGTATATTCTCCTGTGTAGGCGACAGCTGTACATTAGAAAGGTTTACAATAGCATTACTATTGACTTTTGTGAGTTGTGGAGGGGGGGGGGTAGGAGTAGGTGGGATTAAATTTGAAAGTTTCTTTACTAACGAAAGTTTATGAAAATTTAAGAATTCCTTTATTGCTTCTCATTGTTGGGAGGAGGGCCATAATTTTAATTTTACCTCTGCTACTATTATTCAAAAATGCACTACTCCGCTAGACTTAGATTTTTTCGAAGCACTCCATATACATAAAGCAAAAAACTCCTTGGTTAATGATCTTTCAAGTGTACCGTACATCTCAACTTTCTGGTTAGATTTATTTTGTCATGACACCTCATTTCCGGTTTAATCTTATTGGTTGCTGAGGCTTGTGGGTATTTCGGTATTGTGTTTGCGATCATTTGGGTTTCTGACTTTCTGTCAGTTGGGGGTTTTTTCTGTTTTTAACATTTTAAATTTTATACACTGAGGAAGCGAGCCCTGGTGCTCGCGAAACGTATACGTATGTGGTGTGTGTTTGTGTATTGTGTGTTAAACGTTGATTGTAATTATTGACGGTATTATAGAAAAATGTTTATAATCACGCTAAAGCCGACATCTTGTAAATCGACAAATCATTTTAAGAGATATTTCATTCTAAATAATGCAATGGATATTAAAATAAATACTTACAATATAGTAAAATATTTAAATAATTAAATAAATTAATGAACTAAAATAAGAAAAATTTAGATAATTTTTAAAAATATTAAAACCAAAGGTCAAGTAAATAAATAATAATGTATAGTTATATACTCATTACAAAGATGAGATCTATTTTTCTCAAATTATTCACTGAAATTTGCCACATAAAGGTGTATTACTTATTCACATAAAAATCATAAAATAAGGAAGTTTTATTTTGGATTTAGCCAGAATTAACACACAAAGGTTTTTGATAAATGCATACATACTAAAATAATAAAAATTGGGATAATTATAAAAAATGATTAAACTATTAAACACAAAGGTCATGTAAATTATCCATAATGTATAATTAAATATTCATTAAAATGATACGATGCATTTTTACCAAATTATTCAATAAAACTTGCTTTATAAACATGTACTACTAATTTACATCAAAATCATAAAACAAGGAAGTTTTATTTCAGGTTTAAATATACTTTATAATAAAAAAGCTTGATTAATGCATAAATATATTTGTCTAAATTATGTGTATTTTAGAGAGTTGCTGATTTTAAGTTAGCAGATTTAAGGGAGCCTGTCATATTTATTGTCATTTAAAAACCACACCAGAATCCTATTCATTTATGAAATGACAATAAGAATAGGCGATCTTGAAATTAAGAAACTTAAAAGATTACTTAAACTATCAATAGTGACATAAACAATTAAATTAGTATACTTTCTTTTAATGTAATCCTGATGAGAAAAGCATAGTTATAAATCTCTTTTACCAACCTTTACATATACTATTTCAAATGCCATCAGACAGTAATTATCTTTTAAATTAACAACCGGTGTATCAAACACTATTTTTTCAATATTATGAGTAAGTCAGGGGGCTATTCCCTTTTCAAAACTACTTTTTTCATCTTAAATATTTGTAAGAAAATCAATTTTACCATCAAACAACTTTATTGTAGGAAATCAGGTTTACAAAGGGGTTTTTTGCCCACTTAAATACTGTCAACCATTGTGAAAACTTACAAGCTTATAAGTGAAATAAATAACAGATATATGTAATATTTTTCAAATATTATAAAGCAAGATAAAAATAAAATTGTTTTTGTCATAGCTCATGGACTTCTGATCTGCTGGCTTCATAGGAAAATTTTTGTGTGCCACTGATCCTTTTCTGCACTTCAATAAATGGAAAGTTTTCTTTCATTTGTGGAATATGCTACTGTTAGTTAACTGTAATTAATAGATTTTAGGAACAAAGCACGTTTAGATAGCTTTTTTGGAGTTTATTTTTATTAATCTCACATAAAAGTTTTCTTGCCACTATAAATTAACAAATGCTTCTTTGAACCGATATTTTGAAAGAATCTCTCCATACAATATCTCTCAATATTGGCAATATTGACAATATCTCTCAAACAAAAGGTATATCTTCAGTATGAATTAAAAGAAATTGTATTAAAGCATATGTATGAGAAAATTTCTTGTTGCATATCTCACACCGAAGATGTTTCTCACCAGGTGCGTTAAGATATTTTTGGCTAAATCACTCTAATGAAAAAATTTCTTGTTAAATATCTCACACACAAAAGTTTTCTCATCATTATGAATTAACAGATTCTTGCTTGAATTTTCCTTTTGAAAAACGTAATTGTTTCAAATCTCACATACAAAAGGTTTTTCGCCAATATGAATTAACATATGCCTCCTTAAATTATTCTTTCGAATGAATTTCTTGTTGCATATCTAACATGCTAAAGTTTTCTCACCGGTATGAGTCAAAAGATGGCTTCTTATCTTTGATTTCTGCGTCTTCCTTTGTTGTGAATTTCTTGTTGCATATCTTACACAAACGGTTTCTCACCAGTATGAATTAAGAAATGGCTTCTTAAATTGCTCTTTTGAGAGAATTGCTTGTTGCATACCTAACAGACAAAAGATTTCTCACCAGTATGACGTAACAGATGGCTACTCAAAAACTGGCTACTGGTTTTTCACTATTATGAGTCAAGAGATGCTGGCTCAAAGAACTGTTTCGAGAGAATTTTTTGTTGCATGCCTCACATATAAATGGTTTTTCACCAGTATGAGTTAACAGATGCTGGCTTAAAGAGCTCTTTCGAGAGAATTTTTTGTTGCATATCTCACATGCTAAAGTTTTCGCACCAGTATGAATTAACAAGTGCCTGTTTAAATCAATTTTTTGAGAAAATTTTTTGCTGCATATCTCACACACAAAAGGTTTCTTACCAGTATGAATTAACAAATGTGTGTTTAAATTACTTTTTTGAGAAAATTGTTTATAACATATCTCACATACAAAAGGTTTTTCCCCAGTATGAATTAACAGATGCTTGCTTAGCTCAATCTTTCGAGAGAATTTCTTGCTGCATATCTCACATACAAAAAGTTTCTCACCAGTATGAATTAACAGATGGCTGCTTAAACTACCCATTTGAGAGAATTTCTTGTTGCATACTTCACATACAAAAGGTTTCTCACCAGTATGAATTAAAAGATGCTTCCTTAAATCATTCTTTCGAGTGAATGTATTGTTGCATATCTCACATACAAAAGGTTTATCAGCATTATGAATTAACAGATGTCTGTTTAAATGGCTCATTAGAGAGAATTTCTTTTTGCATATCTCGCATACAAAAGGTTTCTCATCAGTATGAATTAATAGATGCTTCCTTAAATCATTCTGTCGAGCAAATTTCTTGTTGCATATTTCACATACAAAGGATTTCTCACCAGTATGAATTAACAGATGTCTGTTTAAATTACCTTTTTGAGAAAATTTATTGTTGCATATATCACACACAAATGGTTTTTCACCAGTATGCGTTAACAGATGGTTGCTTAAATGGCTCTTTTCAGAGAATTTTTTGTTGCATACCCCACATACGAAATATTTTTCACCAGTATGAATTAACTGATGCCTGGTAAAATTGCCTTTATGAAAGAATTCTTTGTTGCACACCTCACACAAAAAAGACTGTTTTGGGAGAAATTCTTCTTGCATAACTTACAAATAAATGAATTTTCTGGCTGTGAGTTAGAACCTGCTTTTTGAAAAGTCTCTCATAAAAAATATTGTGCTGTATTTGTTTCACCCGTTGAAGATATTTTGAGTGATTTGATGTGTTACATTAATGGCTTTAAGCGTCTGCAATAAAATAAAATTAATCAATATCAGTTTTTACATTTCAATAAAAAACAAAACAAAACAAAATAATAAACTTATTACGGAAATTTAAAATCCATGTAGAAAATAAATTGTATTAAAATTTCTACCATAGTATTAAAAACGACAGTAAACCCGCAATTATCAGAAGTTAGTGGAAAAAAAAGATGTATCAGTAACTAATGTAACTATCCTAACAGTGTAAAGATTAAATTATAAATAAAATAAATAGCAACAATTAAAAAATAAAATAACTTATTATAAATGAAATATAAATTAAATTTAAGGAGAAAATTCTGTAACTTAATATCATCTAAAGAAACGATTATACATTTTACAAAGAATAGAGAAAAAATTAATTATTTTTGTGTTGATGGAATTTTAGTATGCAAATCTGTTTAGTAAGAATTTTTCTAGATTTCAATATTTTTACATAATTTTAATGTTTACTACTGACACATTCCGTATCATTTAATATAATTTACACTGCATTTAAATAATGTAACCAGTGACATAGCCAAGTGGACGTCATGGACTTCCAAACGAATATCTGGGATTCTAAACACAATCATCATTACGTATATTTAGCATTGTATCTTAATTATTTACTTTATTTTAATATTTTTCTAAATTTTTTATTTTACTTAACTTTTTTTGTAATAATCACTTGCTTTTTAACTTATAAATCATTTAAATATTTAACTTAATAATTTTAATATTTCAATTTATTTTATGCATTCATTATAATGCTTAATTACCAATCAAATTAATGTTTCAAAAATGTAAACAAATCACTGACCAGAAATTAGCAAAATTCAAAAATCCACACAACCCTGGTCCTAAGGTTTGAAGATTTGAGGGAATCTACTGTACTATGAAAATGGAAATCAAAACGAAACATAGATAATTTAATGATGAAAACGTAGTATATTTAAACATGAAATTATTAAAAAGTAAATAAGATATAAATTATCTTAAAATTTAAAAAAATGCCTTATCTTCTCTCAAAAACCAAAAAATTTTCCATTTGTAAAACTATTTTATTTTCTTTAATATAGTATACAGTACATACAATAGACTCCCTCAAATCCACACAACTCGGGATTACAGGTTATGCAAAATTTAGAATTTCACAGATTTCTGGTTATTGCTTTGTTTACATTTTAAAAACAATAATTTCAATGTAATTTGTTGTGTATTAACTCTATGAACTTACGGACTTCTACTGTGCTGTATTGCCTCCATGGTTCAAATGTAAAAACTCTCCTGGTTCGAGAATTCTGTAATGTGATTGTTGTTGTTTTGTCCGTGCAACTTAGATATCAATTAAAATAATGTTGCAATGATTATCTCGGCCTTCTTCTTCAATTAATTATGCAAGGATCTAGTACTTGGCGACGAGCGTTAATCAAAGGACTCAGTTTCATGAAGTAATTATTTCTTATTTAGTTTTTCTGAACTGACTTTAGTTTCGTTTCTTTGTTCTGCTTTCAAGTGCATTGTAATAATGTCTCTCGGGAAGCTAGAAGAGTTCCATATAGGGAAAACTAATTGGACCGAGTACAAGGAACGCTTGCGATTCTATTTCACAGCTAATAGCATCGATGAAGATGTGAAAAAAAGAGCTATTTTCCTCAGTGTCGCTGGACCGACATTGTATTCATTGATTCGTTCATTGTGTACCCCGAACGCTCCGGATACTGTGACATTTCCAAACCTGTTACTGACTTTGGATGGACATTTTTCGCCAAAACCATCCGAAATTCTGTGCCGATTTAAGTTTAACAACGGGATCAGAGACAAAATGAAAGTATCGCTGATTTTTTAGCAGAACTCCGTAAACTGTCTGAAAATTGTAATTTCGGGACTCAGTTAGATTCCATGCTTCGCGATATACTGGTCTGCGGAATCCGCAACGAAGAAATCCAGCGAAAATTGTTGGCCGATTCATCATTGACTCTCACAACAGCCATGGATATCGCACTTGCAGGTGAAGCAGCTTTACGACAAACGTCGGAAATTCGCGGTAACAATAATGATTTGTACAAGCCTGTAAATTTGATAAAATCAAAACGCACAACAGGAGTGCAAAGGAAAAGCCACCTGCACAAAATAAAAAGCCTTGCCATAGGTGTGGGGCGCACCATCCTTTCGGTGAATGCAAATTTCTTAGGGCTACTTGCAACTACTGCAAGAAAATTGGTCACATAGCCAAAGTGTGTAATGCAAAAAATAGTAAAAAAGGCAATAGTAATTCTAAAATCCATGACATAGAATCAGGTAAGTCGGTGCTTGATGAATATTATGATTGTTTGCTCAATATAAATGTTTTAAGTTCTATAAATGACTACCCACCTAATGATGTAAATATAAAATTAAACGGTATTAACCATAAAATTGAGGTAGATTCTGGCTCTTTGCATTCCATAATCAGTTCTAGCACTTACGCTAGATTATGGCCATTGAACCCCCCTTCTTTACTTCCAGTTTTAGATCAATATCTGAGAACTTGGAATGCTCAAAAATTAAATGTTAAAGGTTATTTTGATGCAAATGTGCAGTATAACTCACAAAATGTTACCTTGCCCTTATTAGTTCTTGGGGGTAAGGGTAAATCCCTAATTGGTCGTAGCTGGTTTGATGCGTTAAAAATTAATATTAATGTTGGTGACTCTAATGTCCACCAAATTTGTGCTCCAATGTTAAATTCAATTCTATCGGAATTCGACGATATTTTTTCTGAAACGCTAGGCATTTTTAAGGGACCTCCCATTTCAATTAAGATTGATGAAAATTGTGCTCCTAAATATCTTAAAGCACGTAACGTACCTTTCGCTTTAAGAAATAAAATAATTGACGAGATCCAAAATATGGTAAACAAAGGGATTCTGGAGCCAATTTCTTATTCTGACTGGGCTACCCCTGTGGTTCCAGTTGTCAAAAAAGATGGTAGCATTCGTTTGTGTGGGGATTATCGCAGTACTGTAAATCAGGCTGTGAAACAATTCAGTTACCCTGTGCCTACAGTTATGGAGGTTTTAGCCACTATGACCGGCGGTACTATTTTTTCCAAATTAGATTTGTCAGAAGCTTATTTACAACTTCCGGTGGATGAGCCTACTTCTAAAATTCTAACTTTAAATACAGTTAAAGGTCTTTTCAGGGTAACTAGATTACTATTTGGTATCTCAGTTGCTGTTTCAATTTTCCAGAAAAAAAATTGAGGAAGTTCTGGCAGGAATTAACGGAGTATTACCTTACTTAGATGATATTTTTATTCAGGGTAAAACTATAGATGATCATAATTTAAAACTAAAACGAGTTCTAGAACGTTTAAAATCATCAGGCATTCACCTCAAACGCGAATATGTATATTTGCAGTAACTACAATAGAATTATTGGGATTTCAAGTAACTAAAGAGGGTATTAAACCAAGTTTAAATAAAGTTAAGGCCATCCACGAAGCTCCTAATCCGAAAGATAAGACTAAACTTCAAGCTTTATTAGGATTATTAAATTTCTATTGCAGTTTTCTAAAAGACAGATCTTCCGTTTTAGAACCTTTGCATAGATTGCTCAGAAAGGACACAGTTTGGCGTTGGAAGCCTACGCATCAAAAGGCTTATACCGCGGCTAAGAATTTATTAACAAAAGATTCCGTTTTAGCGCATTTTGACGAAAGCCTTCCCTTAATTGTAACTTGTGACGCTTCATCATATGAGTAGGTAGTGTGTTAAGCCACATTTTACCGAACGGTAAGGAAACTCCCATCGCTTATCATTCCCGAACTCTAACAACAGCTAATAGAAACTATAGCCAAACAGATCGTGAGGCTCTTTCAATAATTTCATCAGTAAAAAAAGTCAATCAATATTTGCAGGGTCGTAAATTTAAAATTATTACCGACCATAAACCTCTTTTAGGCTTATTTAATCCAAATAAACCTTTGGCCAAAATGATTTCTCCGCGAGTTCTTAGATGGGGTTTGATATTGGCAACTTATAATTATGATTTAGAGTATAGGAAGGGTAAGGACATAGGAAATGCAGGTGCGCTTAGCCGTTTACCATTGACCACTCCTGATTGTGAAATTCCTCCTCAGGCTGACGTACTATTATTAGAATTTTCCCCAGTCACTCAGCTCAATTCTAAATTGATTTCAGGGGCAACTGAAAAAGATCCTGTACTTTCAAGAGTTGCTCTGATGATAATGAATGGTTGGCCTCCGAAAATGAATGACGAGAAGTTCAAACCATATTTCCATCGACGTAATGAGTTAAGTGTTCACCAGAACTGTGTGCTTTGGGATAGTAGGGTTGTTATCCCTGGCATTCTTCGTAAAGATGTTCTAAATCTTCTTCATAATGGTCATCCAGGAATAGTTAGGATGAAAGGACTATCCCGCAGTTATGTCTGGTAACCACTCATGGACAGTGAGATCGAAACAACTGTAAAATAATGTACTTTGTGCCAGGAAAATCAAAGAGCTCCGGCAAAAGCACCCATCCACCAATGGGAATGGACAGATAGACCTTGGTCTCGCCTGCATATTGATTTCGCGGGACCCTATCAAGGTAAAACATTCTTAACAGTCGTAGACTCGCATTCTAAATGGTTGGAAGTATTTCCTGTTTCATCCATGTCTTCTTCGGCAGCTATAGACTTTCTTAGATTGCTTTTTGCTACACATGGTATTCCTGATAGTGTTGTGTCCGATAATGCACAAGCCTTTAAATCAACTGAATTTATCGAATTTCTTGTGAAAAATCAAATCCGTCCAATAAAATCAGCACCTTATCACCCTTCCTCAAATGGCCAAGCTGAACGAATGGTTGCCACCACCAAGCAAACGTTGAAGCGTATAATTCAAGGAAACTGGAAAGCCCGCTTGGCACGATTTCTGTTTTCGCAACACATTTTACCGTGTACAACTACAGGTAAATCACCTGCAGAAATCTTAATGAATAGACGTTTAACGTCACTATTAGATAGGTTACATCCCGATTTAAATGCAGAAATGAGGTGCAAAAGCGAGGAAAAAATGGAGGAGGAAGGAAGTAAGAGATTAAGGACATTCAATGAAGATGATCCTGTTTATATCCGAAATTATTCTGATGGATCTCCGTGGATTCCAGCTAAAATCTTAGAACCAACTGGTCCTGTTGGCTGTACAAGGTCCTGTTGGTCCTGTACAAGGCTGAAAGTTTAATTGACGGCAATATATCTAGACGTCATGTTGATCAAATTCGTGATCGTACTGTTCGTCCAAACACGTCTGTGGACAGTACTGATTCCATTCCACCAGTCACCTGTGATTCTCCTGAAAATTCGTCCATTAGTGTTCCCGAACAAATGATTCAACCTCCAGTTCCTAATCATGAAAAATCCATACCTGCAGATCCACCAGCACCTGATTTAAGACGATCTCAGCGTCATCGAAACACTCCGAAACATCTGAAGGACTACGTGCTCAATTCTTAGAGGGGAAGAGTGTTGTGTATTAACTCTATGGACTTACGGACGTCTACTGTGCTGTATTGCCTCCATGATTCAAATGTAAAAACTCTCCTGGTTCGAGGGTATCTTTTGTTAAAAGTTTTAGTTTTGATTCGTATTCTGTAAGGTGATTGTTGTTGTTTTGTCCGTGCAACTTAAATATCAATTAAAATAATGTTGCAATGATTATCTCGGCCTTCTTCTTTAATTAATTATGCAAGGATGGAATAATGGAATAAATAATGGAATTCAGATTACAATGATCGCTAACAATATAGAAAAATATTAAAATAGTTAAGTAAAGTATAATAAACTAAAATAATAAAAATTTAGGTAGATTTTTAAATGACTTAACTATTAAAAGCAAAGGTCAAGTAAATAATCAATAATGTATAGTTAAACATATTGATATATTACATTATAAAGATGAGATGCATTTTTCCTAAATTATTCAATGAAAATTGCCACATAATGGTGCAATACTAATTCAGATCAAAATCATAAAATAGGGATTTCTTCTTACAGGTTTAGCCAGATTTAATAATACATAAAAAGCTTTATTAATGCATAAATGCATTTGGTAAAAAGTTTGTGATTACGAGTGATATCAGCAATATCTTGAATTTTTTCAAAAATAAATTTATTCTTCCTTCATGAAAATGCATAAATTTCATTATATTAACGAATATTATAGATTAAAATACACAAAAAATTCATATAATAATAAAAAATTCAAATTTTGTCCCTACATCTGAACTGAAAGTACATTTTTTTTACATTGGTATATTATTCATGGATTTAAGGTCCTCTACTGTATATGCAAGGGGTTTTTCTGCACAACAAAACCTTATCTATCAATGTGTAAGGACATGATCTAATTCTGAAAACGTTAATTACAGATTGCTTTCTCTATTTTCTTTATTTTTCTCTGTAGTTGATTTTTTCTGTGTGATGGTCTAATTTTCTAACAACTAATTACATATTAATAAAATTTTGTTACACAGCCTAATTTACAATTAATGCAAATGCAAAACTAGTTGAAAAATATCAGAACTAAATTTGTCAATTATCAATAGAGATAGCAAATTTTTTTTTAATATTAAGAAAAAAAAGGAAAAAAAAAACTAGCCTTCCTTTTCTTTCAATTACTTTTTTCTGTTTGTTTACAGCTAAATATTTTTTTTCCCTGCACTCAAGCAATTTAAACTTGCAGACACATTCAGAGAACAGAATTTGAATAATTTCTCATTTTTGTTTGTTTTAGAACGTTTTTAGATTTAAATACAGTCAAAGTTCTATAATCCGCACAAGTTGGGGCCAAAGGTTGTGTGAATTATGGAATATTGAAAATTATAGAACATTATGGATTATGCATCATTTTATTATTCCTAGATGGTGTTATAATTCTATAATCAGCATAATATGAAAAAATATATATGAAATGTAAAAATTAATTTAATAAGCTATCTCAAAAAAAAAAAAAAAAAAAAAAAAAAAATTAGGTATTTTATTGGGCCCTTAAGTAAAAATATTTACATAGTTTGTGCAATACAGTTTTTTTTTTACTGTTAATAAAATAAAAGAGTTATATTTTTTTTAAAAAGTTTTATTATGATTTTTTTTTCATTATTTGTTTTAAAAAAATCGATTCTGATCACTAATTTGTAAATGTTTTTAACTGTTCATTTCATTGTTTACATTCGTAAAGTAACGCAAATTATAGATAATTGTGGATTATGGGTTTGTGAATTATAGAACTTTGACTGTATTTATGGAATGTTCCTTATCATGTGCCAATTAATTTTTTCAAATATACATTTACATTGAGAATTACTATTAAGGAAATTTTCTTGAAATTTTCATTTACATGCATTTTCTCCCACTATTGCTAATATTTCCGGCAGTCAAAGGCTTGGAAGGGGGCAGGGGGGAAGGTATGACCTATTTTTGGAATTTAATGATGCATAAAATATTACTAAAAAGTGCAAGGGATAAAATATAAAATACAATTAAAGAAATGAAACAAAAATGCATTACTCATTTATCCAAAGCTATTGAATTTGACTATTTCTGTCAGGTGTTTTCTGAGAAATTTACACTGTCTCACATGGGTTTTTCTTCTACTATTGTCAATATTTCATGTTGTCAAAGGTTGGAAAATGCAGCACTATTTTATTGGAAGCTATTGAATTTCTATTAAATTTGACGATTTCTATCAGGTGTTTTCTGATAACTTTACACTCACAAGTCTGTGTTCACACTGACTCACATCAGTTTTTCTTAGCTTTCTGCCACAAAACAACATTTGACAATACACATCAAAAACATGAGTGCGCAAACATTGAATAATTAAGTACTTAGGAAAATGCAAACATGAAAACTCCAGGGATGATTCTGTGTTTTAATAAAATGTTCCAAAAGATACCAGAATAGGGAGGGGGGGGGGGATCCCATTTTCCTGCAACATCGTGGGGTGAAATGAAACAAGTGCTCTTACAAGTATATGTATTAAAAAGGAAATTCTTCAGGGATGAAAGAAAAGGCCACAAAGCAGGGCCTGATTAACCTCTTAGTCCAAGAGCCGACCGCACAAAACCCTAAGTCATCGAGCACAAGAAACATCCTTCATTTTATGGAAGAGTAGTAGTAAAGGAATCTAATGATCCATGTCTGCCAGAAGCGAAGTGGTGCATAAGCCAAAAATTGATACCACTAGTGGTTAAATCGTAGAATTAGCACTGTGTTTGCCGTACAATCAAAAGTATAAAAACACAGAAAATTGGGTGCAGGAAAACACAATGCTAAACCTATGAGTCAACCACTAGTGATATTAATTTTTGGCTTATGCACCATTTCGCTTCCGGCAGACATGGATCATTAGATTCCTCCATTATTATTCTTCCATAAAATAAAGGATTTTTTCTTGTGCTCGATGACTTAGGGTTTTGTGCAGTCGGCTCTTGGACTATCTGAAACTATGTAAAACACTTTGTTATTTCACGGCCCCCCTTTTTGTCGAGAAGGGTTTACTAATTTAAACATACCCAGAAACTTATCAATGTTTTCAAGTATTATTCCTAAGAGTGGCTCAGTTGTATTCACATTTATTTCATTAACCAATTTTTCTTTATGTTCCCCTTACATAAAAATTGGATAAAATTGAGAAAAATATGCAAAAAGATTTTTGCTGGTATGGTGTAAAAATGTAAGTTGAATAAACAGGTTGAATTCAGAATGTAAACACAACATAAAATACAGTCAAAGTTCTATAATCCGCACAAGTTGGGGCCAAAGGTTGTGTAGATTATGGTATATTGCAGATTATAGAGCATTATGGATTATATGTCATTTTATTATTCCAAGATGGTGTTTTAATTCTATAATCAGTACGATATGAAAAAATAAATATGAAATCTGAAAATAAATTTAATAGGCTATCCCAAAAGATGCCTTTTTTAAGTTATTAAAAAATTTATGTGCACTTAAATGAAAATAATTACATAGATTCTGCAATACAGTTTGTTTTTTACTGTTAATAAAATAAAAGTGTTATATTTAAGAAAAATAAATGTTTTATTATGATTTTTCTTTCATTTTTTTATTATTTGCTTTAAAAAAATCGTTTTTGAATCACGAATTCATAAATTTTCTTAACAGTTTATTTCATTGTTTACATTCATAAAGTAACGTGAATTATAGAAAATTGCAGATTATAGAACTTTGACTGTATCAATGTTTTGAAATACTTGAAACTGATCTATGACATGAAAAATTAATTTTTTATGAAAGGTGTTTTTTATGAAACACTTTTAAATATATTATTATAAGATAAATAATTTTAAAAGAAATTAGAATTTTAGAATGAAATTAACTCAATTATTACATTATCCTTTATGCAACGATAACTCTATTACGCTAGCAGCATATCTGGAACAGCAGTAATTGAATAAAGCTTAAAATAGATTTAAGAAATCATAACATTAAAATAATTCTGGAGTCTGCAAACGAAAACCATCCAGCCATTTAAAAAATCAAAAACACATTTATTCCACACAAACAAGAACCCTCAAAAAATTTTAACTAAAAAAACTGAAATTGCCAAAATACAAAAACAAAACTTTTGCTTAATATTTACATTGAGTTAGAGTTACAGTGCGCAGCTGTAGATGCCATGAAATAAATAAACAAAATCTCTGAAGACATGACATCAATATAAAATTTGGGGCCCCCTGTTTTTTTTTTTTTTTTTTCAATTTCAGGTCCATTCAAAATTTTCTAAGGGAAGCACCTGCTTCTCATGCCTATTCAGTAATCAGGGCCTGCCACAAAGAAACCAAATTTGGGTGCAGAAGGGGAAAACAAAATGGTTGCTTTGGCAAAAACATAGTCAGAATAACCCATTTGTAGCAGACATTTTCATTTGACACTATTATCAGAAGAGTATGAGAATGCAGTGACAATGATCTAGATTTATTCAAATGACATGATTGGTTTTGCTACTGGAGATTTTACTTGACCCATTTGCGATGGGGTGTGCATCTCAGGACGTAGTGGGGAAATTTGATTTCACGTTTAGGGCCGAAGGATTTTTTGAAGCTAAACCTAACTCTTTTAAAATGTTCTTTAAAAAATTATAAAAAAATCGTTTTCCATATAACCATTTGAAATACACAAGCATGAAATAAGTTGTTATTATACATATTCACACAAAAAATTGGAGTATTTCCTCCGCTATTTTAGTATAAATATGACTTTTTAAATATATGAAATGTATGTTTTAACCACATTTTTAGGTTAAAAACATTTATAATATGATTAAAAAAATACTCAGAGTTTCCCCCAGGTTTAAAAACGGGCAGGGCGCTACTGTTCTGAAAAGGGCACTTTTTACATATTTCAGGGCACTTATTCATTTTTAAGGACACTTTTATAGAGTTGAATCTAGAATTTAACGGTTCAAAAAGTCGTGAAAAAACAGAAATTTCATCAAAATATTGAAAAAAAGAAAAAAAGGTAAATTTTGTTAAAAAATCGTGAAAAATCAGCAAATTTTATTAAAAGATCGTGAAAAATCGACAAATTTTATTAAAAGATCGCAAAAACAGCAGTTTTTGCTAAAAGATCGCAAAAAAGGGCATATTTTGCTAGAAAATCCCGAAAAAAGACAAATCTCGTGAAAATACCGCGGAACTTTTCACAGAATTTTCCGTTTTATTTAAATTTTTGGACGATATTTGCCGTTTTTTCGCAAATTTTTGACGAAATCTGCCGTTTTATCGCTATTTTTTGACGAAAGTTGCCGTTTTTTGCGACTCATTTGAGAAAATTTTCCGTTTTATTGCGATTTTCGGAAGAAATGTGTCGTTTTTCCACAATCTTTTGAGAAAATCTGCCGTTTTGTGCCGAAATTAGCCATTTTTTGCGAATCTTGCCGGAAATTAGTCGTTATTTCGCGGTTTTTAACGAAACTTGCCGTTTGTTTTAGCGATTTTATGACGAAATTACCCGTCCCACGGGACGCGTATGAGGCTATTTTTTGCGTTCCGTTGTCGATTTTTTTGGATCATCGCTGGAGGGCTGCGTTTTTTCAAATGTGGGCAAGAAGGGCGCTATTTTTTTAATGAATGACAAGAGGGGCGCTAGTTTTTGGATGAGGGGCAAGAGGGGCGCTAGTTTTTAAGCTACAGGTGACAGGCTGGAGCTAAGCTAAAGCTGACAGGAGGGGTGGAGCGCCCCCCTGAAATCCTCTGGGGGAAACTCTGAATACTCATGTGCCTCTACTATAGTAACACATGAAACATTTTACAGAAGTAAAGAATAATTTTGTTATAAAAAAGGTATGCTAATCTAAATAATGTTTAACACATTCTTAAACCAAATAAGGGTTTAAAAAAAGTTGATTTATTTACAAATAAAAATAATCAAATAAACAAAGGTTAAAAAAACTTATGGATGATATTTTTCAATATTAATTATGCAGACATACATAAAAAAATAGTTTTAAAATGTTTAATTTAATTTAAATTTTTGAAAATTCCAAATAAATATATTATCAATCATAAAATATCTTTTAAATAAAAAATATTTAATAATAATAAGTAAAGTAGAATCATCCTTTATAATAAACATTTCTAAAAAAATATTAAATGTTAAAAATATTTCTGAAAATAAAAGAACAATATATAGTAATGCATCATAAATGAAATATCAAATAAAGGGTATTTGATAATAAAGAGTAAGTTTGAATAACTTAAAATACATTCATCAAAGAATATGTTGAAATTAATATAAATATATATATATAGGTAATTAAATATACCAAACAAATCTATTCAATTATTACTATTTTGGGACAAAACTGACTATTAATTTGAAATATACATAGTACTGTATGAGTTTATTTGCCAAAATAATCAGAGTTAAATTATTATATTATAATCACTAACTCCAAAAATTTTACTTTTAAAGACTAAATATTTTGTTAAATCTCTGTCATTTTATTCTTCATCAAATCCTTTGTTTTTTTATTTATTTTTTCGACATTTTAATGAGTATGAAAATATAATACATGGATGTATATAACTTAATTTAAAATGAATTTATTTGAAATGATAGATAAAATGATTGAAGATTTAAAAAAAAAAAAATCTAAAGTAAAAAACAAAAAGTTCTTTGAAATTTTCTTTACTGAAATAATTCTAAGTATTAAAGAAAGCAAAATATCAGAATCAGAAACTTATTTCTCTTTTTCTTTTCTTTATTATTTACTGAGCAAATTAATTTGCCACAACAAAATAAAATTATAAATTACACATCCTTTTATTTTTAAACAGCAGGTCTAAGGGTCCAGAAACCACAACAATTTATATAGATCGTTACAATGCAGATCACACCAACACAGATTTTAGAGAAAAAAAAACTTAAGAAAGTATTTATTTAGTCGACCTTCAACTAAGCAAATTTTCAATCCAGATAAAAGTAGAAAAAAAAAGAAATATAGAACAACACAATCAAAAGAGTTAGTCATAGATGCCCAGATTGCATGATGTTCATCAATTCTTTCTATTTTTCCTTCCCCTCACCCTTTACAAGTACTGCAGAAAACTTTATGATAAATAAAAAACAAGGTTTTACCAGATGTGTTAAATATTTGTGATTGAAAAAGGAGTTCGTTTGTTAAACTTCATTCAGAAACGCAAATAGATGATAAAATAATCACATTTTCGTTTCACTGCAATATTTTTTTCAAAAATTAAATTAACATGGATTTAAAAAAAAATCATTGATTCCAATTGCTTTCCACGTTAGAAGTAAATGTTTTCTTCCTTAATATAAAGTCAAATACGATTAAGATTACTTTTTTATATGTTATATTCATATATTTAAAATGGTCCAAATGCTTGGCACGAATACTATTCACTCACAACCTGAATGCCAACAACGCTGTTGCGTATACCAGTCGCGTGGGATGTGAGTGCCAACGGTGCCAGCACATATACCGGTCGCTCATTCTGAAGGGGTTAATAAATGCAATGAAATAAATGTATGACATAGAAGCAAGACACATTATAGTAATACAGTCAAACCCAGTATATAACAAACTCACGGATATAACGAACGAAAATCTGGTTCTGCCATTTTTTTTTTAATTTAATGAAAATTTACTCTTTTATAACAAACTCTGAAATCTTAAGAATAGGTTACAACAAACATTTTTTTCCAGTCAACAATGTTTTTATTTAAACTTCTCTGCAGTTGTGAAAATAGGATTTCGACTCTAATTTTATAAGAAAATGCATGCTGACTAGTGAAACATGGTACAAACTAGTGATAAAACTTTTTTTTTTAATGGTAGAAAAAACTGCATTCTTTCTCTTTTATAATAGCCATTCTGTAGGTGTGATCATGCCTAAGAACCAGTTATTTTCCATTACTTATTTGAAAGTTGCTTCCGATAAATAAGCTTAATTTACATTGCTTATCTGATCCAGGTTTAGTCTCGACTTGATCAGGTAATTGACGCTCTACTCTATTTTTATTCGTCTTCATTTTAATTTAATTTATTTAGTATTATTTCAGTTTAAGCAGTCGATTTTAATCAATTTAATTCATTAATTGATCTAATTTAATAGATTTTAAAATTTTCCTTAATACATCATTATTGAATATACAGGTAACATCTAATAATATACACATTTTGGGAATTCTAACATTCATTTAATGGTTTGGATATAGCAAACCACCGGATATAGTGAACAAAATATTCAGTCCCTCGAAGTTCGTTATAACGGGGTTTGACTGCATATAAATTTTCTATGTTTGTTCCAACTGAAAAAAACAACCAAACAACAACAACAACAAAAAAAAACTCCACAAAGTATATCATATTAAATAATTTGTGATGCATAATAAATACTTCTGTATCTGCTTTTAATATGGTACCTATATTAGATTAAAGATGGCATTGTAAAGAAAATAAAATGTTGTAAGCAATAAACATTGTTGGAACAATGTATCTTCCTAATATGAGCCTTTTTTAAAAATGTAAGTAAAAAATATAACTTTTTTCTTTTTTTTAAATTTAAATTACTGCAATCACAGCACTTGTTGTCAATGGCTATAATATTAAAAAGGTATTGGAATTTCAGATACTGTTCTTGGTTTCATATATTGTTATAAGATTTTATGTAAACTTCAATATGCGATTAATCATATAAAAAATATTTACATCCAACAGAGTAGAATAAAACCAAATTCAGTCTATGAACAATACAATATTTTTAAATTAAACATTAGAAAAAAATCAAGCGAATTTGCTGTTCTGAAATTTTTATTTCAATAGTATTCGCCGAACTAATTACAAATAAATAAATAAATAAAATTATGTGTGCTAGAAGTAAAACATTTTAATAATGCTTTAGACTATCAACAGAATGAAATTACGACAGATGGAACTTCGTGTAGTCACGTTATCAAACCGCAAATAGTGTAATTTTAGTTGAAGATTCACTATAGAAACTATGTTAACATTAACTTATTTTAATAAAGAGAGAGACATTAATAAACTGATGATTTAAAAGTTACCTGATATTATAAACAGGGCGAGACACAAGACGCCAATACAAAAATGAATCTTGGATATTCTACATCATGATTCACTGAAAATGATTCATTTGTTCCAAAAGAGAATGGCGAAATTGTTTTAGTGTAATTGACAAATTACTTATATTACTTATAAATAAAACTATTGCAGAGGCAGTATGACTAGCATTTTTTTTCTTTTTTTATCCCTTGTTATCAGACCGCCATTAATCGAAATAAGCTTTACCAAAGAATCTATTCTTAATTTTCGTGAGTTTTTCAAAATCAAACAATGTCAAATTTTATATCGTAGAAAATATTTAAATGTTAGATTCACGAATTTTGAGTAATGCTTTCTGCTCCTTTTTAAATAATGTTTTATTTTGTGAATTAAAGTTATTTATGGATTGAATCATTATTCATCAATGAATTATTCCGAGGTGATTCATTCAGTGTGTTGGCGTCTGTACTTTAGTTATGCGTGCACTCTGTAATAATCACTAATTTTTAAAATCAATTTACTGAATTCATATTCTTTACTAAAATAAATTGAAGGTAAGATATATTTTTTTAGTTATTCTTTGACCGAATGTTTCATAACTTATGGTTTGATCGTATGATGACCTAAATTTTTATGTGTCGCAGCTTTCATTTTTGCTGACATTTATAATCATTTAAAATGTAGGGGCGTATTTAAGTAGAATTCATTAGGGGGGCGTAAATGACGATTTTGCCGACTAACTTAAAATATATAACTTAAAATAGATATGTTTATATCTTTAAAAGTATGTTTCTGTATTTGTATATATGCATCTACCGGATGTCCTAAAATTGACTGACTGATTTTAAAACTCAGTAACTTGCAAATTGTGGTAGCTGTAAAATTAAATTCCTACAAGAGTGTTATGTAAGAATGTAAGATAGCCGGAGTTTTTTACCGCGATTCTCGATTTTAATTTAAAATAGCAGGGATAGATGGTACTGTTAGCAACAGGCGCTAAATCTGAGCCCTTTTGGCCTCTTTTCTTAATTCTGGTGTGAAAGAAAAAGATTAAATATGTGCAGTGGACTCCTAATAACAAAATTACATTGGCAACTGACAGTCCCTTCATATATTTAATCTCCTTTTGTCGCAACAAGACTGAGAGTGAAGAGAAACAAAATATCGGCCCTCAATTTAGCACCCATAGCTAGCAATGTCGTTTATTTCTCCTATTTTAAACTTAAGTCAAGAAACGCTGTAAAAAACACTCCTCACATCTTACCTAACCCTTCTGCAAGTATTTTTTAAATAGCTGCGACCATTTGTAAGTTATTGAATTTTTAAACCAGTTAATTCATTTTAAGATACCCTGTATGTTCTATATAAAATTCAACATTATTAACCCACCGAGATTAACTCACTACTGCCTAGCGTCCCTTTTTAGGGACAGTTACAAAAAAGACAAAAAAGCACTTTTCACACCAGTAAATAGAAAGATAAATAAATACTATTTTTTAAGAGACCTCAATAAATTAGGATCAAAGTTATTCTCCTTTTAAAAGTGGTGGGAAACCCAAAAATTTCATTTTTATTGAAGAAAATAATTTGGGCATTAATGGGTTAAATTTTTCACTTTAAAACATCGAATATTTTACACTTATTGAGGAGACTATAAGATAGATTTAAAGATGGACATTCTTTACTATCCCTTACGTTATATTGCTATAAATATTCCGGTTACGTATTTTGATATTAATGAAAATTTGTTTATTTTATTGCTGATAGTACAGCAGGAAATTCGAATCCAAATTAATTAAACAAGTTGAAATTTTCAGTAAGAAGTTACTTGGAATTTATTTACAGTTAACTTATTTATATTAAAAAGAATTAAATCAAAATTTATTTTATTACTTTTCCTAGGTCGGGCTGAAATAGGAGCTTACTTTTTTCCTGAAAGATCGGATCAGGCCGGGCCTAATTTATTTTTTCCGTACCGAGCGGGACTGATTTTATTCTTCTTAGCCTTCACGGGCCAAAATATGAAAATCATTGTCTCGGCGTAGGCAGGTCTGTTAAAAGATAGTAAAATTTGGCCTGAGCCAAAAATTTTTGCAAAAAAAGCATACAGTTTAAAGTCGCCTTTATTCTTCAATTAAATATAAAAATTTATTCTTTTTAAAGAATCGTAGATTTCTAAGCTCATTAAAATGTAGTAAAATGTATAAAAAAGTATTTGCCTATGGCGGAATAATGTTTTAAATTGAAAATTGCGTTTCATTCATATACAAAATTAAATATGTGAGGGTAAAATATAATACATTTTTATACCTGCTAAGAAGGAAACATGTCTATAACGATTTTTTTCTTTCCTATGCGATTCCGTTTTAGAAGATTTCACTGTATACCATTTTTAAGATATTTATATCTCCAATACATGGAATACGGATTAATAGTATTAAGAATAACTGAAACATTTATATACAACAAACAGCGGTTCATTTTAAACATAAACTACGTCATTTCTATATAAATGAAGATCATAAACGTTAGAAAAATTCTAAGTATTTTTTTTAATCAGAACTTCTCCATACAAGTAAAAATCACTATTTAGTAGAAATTCAATCGGACTGACAAGGAAGGTCTCCATTGGGGGCATACTCAGAATTTTTTGAAAAAAATACGAATTAAACTACTCATGTAGGTAATAAAGGATAAGTGAAAATTAGCGGCGGAATTACATTATTCGATATGTAAAAAAATAAAATAGTTTGGAATAATTGGCGTGAAAAGCTGAAAGCGACGCGGGATTTGGCGAGCAGTGCATTTCCTCGCCAAAAGCAGACGATTTTAATGAATCTGAAACTTGATTTTAATTGACTTCACTGTTAAAAATCTGCAGCATTTACTGCAACGTCACTCTACTACTTTTATAGAATGTCTCTCTTCTGACTAATGAGAATGCTCCATAGCACGGTGAATTGACCGTGTCATACACTGTTAAAAATCTGCTGCATTTTGTTGCAACGCACTCCACCGCTTGTATATAATATCTCTGTTCCAACCAATGAGAAAGCTCCATTTCACGGCCAAGTAACCATTTTCTACACAAGGAAGGGAGTGCGTTGCAACAAAATGCAGCAGATTTTTAAGTGTATTTTTCAATTTGGAACAATTTTAATCAATTTAAATTGTGTTTTAAATGATAAAATATATTAATTTCATTTTGTTATAAGTACATATAAACGTATATGACAAAATTACACTTAAAGTAAAATAAAAATGCAAAACTAAAATTACTTAAACTAAACTTATTTAGATAAATTGAACATAGAAAGTTTTTTCTTTAAAAAGTATTCGAAGCGTAAAAGCGTATTTTTCAAAATTTCGTTTTTTCGCCAACCGGAGATAAATCGCCAAATAAACGAAATTTTTATTATTTTTTTACGGACGTTATAAGGAGGTTCCACCGAAATTTTTTTATAAACATATATAACTGTATGAGAAGAACATTCTGTAATTTTTTCAGATTTTTCTGAGTATGCCCGTATGGAGACCTTCCTTGTGAGTTGGAATTTCGTGGGCCGGGCGAAATTTCAACTTCTATTTAGGGCCAGGCCAATATTTTTTTCAAACGGGTCGAGCCTGAAAATTTTGGCCCGTGTGGATACATTTTTATACCTGCTAAGAAGGAAACATGTCTATAACGATTTTTTTCTTTCCTATGCGATTCCGTTTTAGAAGATTTTACTGTATACCATTTTTAAGATATTTATATCTCCAATACATGGAATACGGATTAATAGTATTAAGAATAATTGAATCTCTAGTCTCTAAAATGGGGAAAAAGTCTTTAAAAGGGATTAAAAAAACATTTTATTCAACAGACTGGTCGATTTTTTAACAATCGGCTTTAGTCGTAAATAATCGACTAAATGATTCAATTATTCAACCCATTTCATTGAACTTTACCTATGTCACATCAGCTGCGGATATCTAGAAGATAAACAAACACCATCAGACTGAGAATCAAGCTGCACGGATCATCACCACATCGAATTGACGGCTGAAATTTCAATATTCGCATGTTAAAATGCAACTGGTCTGCCAAAGTCATTCTTAGTGCCACCTGCAGATCTGATTTTCGTCAATGATCGATAGGTTTATCATCAAAATTTCCTGTATTAGAGCCAGAATTTCATTATGGGCCAGAATTTTTAGGCCCAGGCCCGACTCGAATGATAGTTATCTTGGACCGGCCTATCCAATGTAAAAATTTTAAGTTTGGTCCGTTTATATTTATAGTACACAGCCCCGCCATTGGCCCAATTCAATTTCTGTAAGAAAAAAAAATCACAATTTTGTCTTAACTACAATTAAGATTCCTTTAGCAATATTGCATGCATATTTATATAATTAATTTACAGTATATCTTACAGTATATACAGTATATTACGATGCGTTCGCACGACAGAAAGTACATAAAAGCAACATTAATGACTACTTTTCCTAGACGTTTCAACATTCAAATAAGGATTCATAATAAATAAATAAATAAAAATAATAATAATGTAGTTTAGAATACTTTTGAAGCTGTCTAATAAAAAGTAGATTTGTGAAAATATTTCTCCGACATTTATTAAGGTTTTCCCAAAACAAAAGGGCTATTTTTTGACACACTTCTGAATTCATTTATTTTCGGAAATGCATAAGATTGGCAGTTGTTCTCATTAGAAACTATTTAATCGAATGACGTTATTTATTTTTTTGGTAAAGGTAATGCATCTTAGATAAAATAGTGTTAAAGAAAGAGTTTTGAAACGAATTTCCAGTTCCGACATCACGAAAAAGGAGAAAAACCTGAAGCCGAAACAAGAATCTTTTATTGTCAACCTTATAAATATATATATATATATATATATAATATAAACTGCTATTGGATTCAAAATCACTTCAATAGTCAGGCTTGTCAGTTTTAAGCCTTTACAGTTAAAAGTAGTTTAAAAATGTGCTGTTTAGCAATACATTTGACCACTTTACGATATATTTCCAAAGATTACTTTAACAGAACCTTATCGTTTTTAATATTTTTACAAAACATGTTGCGTGCACTATACATCCTGATAACAATTAACCCCTTGAGGGGCAGAGTACTTATGTTGCTAGAATATCAAAATGATTGAATAACACCAGTATTTATAAACAAATTCAAATGAAAGTAAGTAAAAGCTTTTTTTTTCGCGTATAATTTTTAAAGCAAAACTTAATATCTAAATTCTGGTGCCAATGTGGCATTTGGGAATTAAAATTAAGTGGTATATATTATATACCGGTGCCCTTCAAGGGGTTAAGTACAGTTCCAGCCCGTCTCGACTTCACTGAGAAAAAAAAAGCAAGCTTGATTTCAGCACTGCACAAGTCTGCTAAAGTAAAAAAAAAACAAAAAAACTCGGACACCATGCCTGATGCCGACTTCTATGGTGGACATGCAACATTTCTGTATTGATTTATCAAGCTAGCATCGGTTCAAGACTAACATTTACACTTATTCTCCCGAAAATCATATTCATTGAATATTTTACCGGGTTTGCTTACTCTTTTAGATCGGGCCGGCATGTCCACTAATTTTTTTTTACCGGCCTAGGTGTTCCGTTTAATTTATTTGCTGGCACGGCTTGTATTTTTCGTTTATCAGCTCGTTGATAAAAATGTCTTAATTCTGCCGACCCGACCCGTTTGAAAATTGTTTTTAGTTCGCCTGGCCGGGTGCGGGCCTCGGATCAAGCCCGAGCCCGTGCAAGTCCCTATCTTGTAGCCTAAGGTATGAAAAACATAGACGACTGGGAGCAGGAAAACACAGTGATAAACCTTCCAATTGACCACTAAAATAGAGTTTTTGAAAGTTGTTTCCACCAAGTTATGGCTTTGGCAGATCAGTTGCATTTTAATATGATAATCGAGTTCTGTCCAATCCTAGAATTTTAGCCACAAACTCAATGAGGTGATTGCCTGTGTAGTGTCTTTCCTGTCAAATAGGAATGAAGAACATTTTTACTCAACTTTCCTTTCGTCCAATAAACAGTCTTTTTTGGACGGTACATAGTCGCCGAAGTGTGATTGTTGCCACTCCTGGGTTAAGTCCATGCACACAAAAAATATGAATTTCTTCACCGAAGTCGGCATTATCTTTAATGCTATAGTTGATCTACTAGAACTCTACTCATCTACTGCAAATTCTCAGAAAAACTAGTCTTTCAAGAATTTTTTTTTTCAATTTATTTTCAGTAATCACGAGAAGTTGAAAAATGGTGAGGCAAACTTCGGATTTTCGGAAGAAATTCTTTAGAAAAATGCTAAGGATTGGTGTTTTTTAGTGTATGTTTTGAGTAAAAACATGTAAAATTGGAAAAAAATCGGGTGTTTTACAGTTGTATAGATTGTTACTGACTACCTAGAATTTGCCGACTGTCATCGAAGTTGCCGACATTAGGGGGGCGAGACGCCCCCCTACGCCCCCCCAGTAGCTACGCCCCTGTCTGCACACAGGTAAACTGAATGTTTGGCTAATCGAATAGCAACTATTAGTTAGTAAATAACATACACTATGAAAATTATGATTTGATATATTACTTAAGAAAACTTTTTAAATTAATATATTTATATTTTAATTCAAACTTGTGAGCATATTTTTCGTACATTCTAAAACAAATACAGTAGCCTCCCTCAAATCCACAACTCTAAAATCTGAAAATCTCTAAAATCCGCACATAATTTAAGGATGTAAACAATGAAACATTCAGTTTTGATGTAGGGACAAAATTTGAATTTTTTATTTATATATCAATTCCATATATATTTTAATTTGTAATTTTCCATTAATATTACTGAATTCATCTGTTTTCATGAAGGAAGAATAATTTTTTTTGGAATAAATTAAGATATTGCTGAAATCGCTGGTAATCACAATCTTTTTACCAAATATATTTATGTATTAACCAAACATTTTTGGTTATTAAGTCTCGCTATATGTGAAATAAAACTTCCTTATTTTATGATTTGATGTGAATAAGTAATGTATCTTTATAAAGCAAATTTTATATGAAAAATGCATCTTATTTTTATAATAAATATTTAATCAAACATTATATATTATTAACTTGACCTTTTCTTTTAATATTTTACTATGTTAAAAAATTTCTAAATTTTTATTATTTTAGTTCATTACTTATTTTAATATTTTATTATATTGTAAGCCTTCATAATAGTTCAATTTCATTGTTAATTACATTCAAATTGCTGTTTAAAAAATGTAAACAAAGCAATGACCAGAAGTCCGTGAAATTCTAAAATCCACAAAACCTCTGGTCCAAACCTGTTACAGTTTGAGAGAGTCTACTTTATTTTGAAATCAAAATGGAATTTTAAAGTACTGGAATTTGAAGAAAAATTTTACTGTCATATACAGTTTATTTGTCAGAGAGTTAGTAAAATAATAAGTAATACAATTAATTCAAATGATGGTAACTTGCCAAGTATATCAGGAACCTTACACATTATCCAAGCCAAGTCAAATAGAATTGTACCAAAAATGACCTCAATTATACTAATTACACTAAACCTTAAAAAGACAATTACATAGAATAATAGCACAACTAATAAGAACTATAATGCAATGGTAATAATATGTAATACTGTTTATTTATCCCAGTTTATGGGGTGGGGGGTTAATAGTTCATTTTTATTTTTTTTAGCTCTTTGTCATTTATTTGTTATGTTCATTTATTATGTTTTTTTATTTATTTACTTTTTATTATTGACCATTTTTAATAATTTTCTAGCTATTTAATGATGCTAAATTACTGTTTTGAATGTGATTGGCAACAATAAACAAGTTTGATAACCCTTTTCGGTAATTTATCTCCTGGCCCGGATAATACGTAAGAACCAAATAATGTTCATGTTTTATTGATAAATAAGAAATTTCTACAAATAAATTTTACACTAAAGAATTCTTTGCTTTATGTTATTTTAAGAAGAGGATAATTTGAAAACTTTTTTTACTTTATGAAATTTTAAATTTCATCGTTTCTGTTGGTTGTTAAAACAAATTACAGTAGACTCCTTCAAATCCACAACCTTAAACTCCGCAACTCTCTAAAATCCGAACATAATTTATGAATATAAACAATGAAACATTCAATTGAGATATAGAGCCAGAATATGACTTTTTTAGGTTCTATATCAATTTTATATATGTTTTAATTTGTAATTTTTGTTAATGCAATAGACTCCCTCATATTTGCATATAATTTACCGATGTAAACAATAAAACATTCAGTTCAGATGCAGGTGCAAAAATTGACTTTTTAAGTTTTATATCCCTTACATATTTTAATTTTTGTTAAGGTTATTGAATTCATGATGAAAGAATAATTTATTTCTGAAAAAAACACCAAGATATTGTTCATATCATTCGTAATTACATCTTGCCAAATATATTTATGTATTAATCAAGCTTTTTTAGTTATTAAGTCTGGCTAAACCTGAAATAAAGCTTCGTTATTTTATAATCCTGATGTGAATTAGTAATGTACCTTTATGAAATAAGTTCCATCATATAATTTAGGAAAAATACATTTTATGTTTATAATTAATGTTTAATCATACATTATTGATTATTAACTTGACCTTTGCTTTAAATATTTTAATTCTTTTAAAAATTATCTAATTTTTTTATTATTCTAGTTTATTACTTATTTTAACAATTATTACATTTTTAGCATTCATTATAGTTTCAATTGCATTTTTAATTACATTCAAATGACTGTTTAAAAATATGTTAACAGAGCAATGACCAGAAATCCACAAAATTCCAAAATCTGCACAACCTCTGTTCCCAAGCTGTGCAGATTTGAGAGAGTCTACATATTGTATATATATAAGAATATCATTTATACAAATACAGATAAATAAATATCATAGCACCCTTTAAGACCTGATGAGATTTATTCCTTATGCTTTTTATGCAGCTGAAAGCAAACATGTACAATAACCACCATCTGTGAATAAAAAATGATACTTTACTCTTTCTGCAAACCAGAGCAATCTTTTGATTCATGTTTTTATTGCATATGACTCAGAAGCAAAAATTGGTACTACAGTAGAGGACCTATTATCCGGAATCGTCGGGACCGAGGGCTTTCCGGATTTTGGGTCTGTCCGAAACTCGACACTCCCCTCCTCCCCCCCATAAAAAAACACGGAAAATTTTAAAATAATAACAAAATCATTGCACTGCCATCTAGAATATGAATGAAAAGTGTGTTGTATGAGAAGTCTGTGGAATAAACACTAAGCTACAACTTTGACTTTTGTACTACAGTACAAAAGTCTCAAATCCAGACATCCAAAATTCAGAAATCTTGAAAATTTGGACGTTTTGCTAACTGACTTCATATATATATATATATATTACCGTAAAATACCGTTAATCCGCCCCCCCCCCAATGTGACGAAAAATCGTAAAATAATTAGAGGGGGGGTGCTTACACGGGATTTTTCCGCAATCGTTTCACAAAATTTGCATTTTTTGCGAGATATCTGCAGGATTTTTTCGCGATTTTTGACGTGATTTGCAGGGTTTTATCGCAATATTTGACGAAATTTGCAGAGTTTTATCGCGATATTTGACGATTTTGCAGAGTTTTTTCGTGATACTTGAAAAAATTTGCGTTTTTTATGGGGATGAATCATGATGAAAATAATGAATCATAAATTCTTGAATGAATCATGAATTTTGATATTTGAAGGAATTCTTGAAAAAAATTGCGCTTTTTTTTTAAAAGAAACGTAAATTCTGTCGGAAAAACGCAGAAAAAAAGTGAATTTTGTAAAAAAAAAAAGCCAAAAAAGCATGAAATCTATTAAAAAATCCCGAAAAAACGCACATTTTAGCAAAGATTCGTGATTCATTCATTTCATAATGATTCATATCGTTCTCAATCGACTTCATTTCCGGATTTCGGGTCCTTCCGGATTTCATAATTCCAGATAATAGGTCCTCTACTGTACTAGGTTATCCCGTTGATCAAAATATTTACGCCAAATTATAAAATTTAGTGCCAATAATGGATGATCATGAAGTCACATTCAATAACATTAAATATGATTCATGCATTTAAAATGTCATTAAGTGATTTTTATTTTGACTTTATTAATAATTCTATTAATATCCTACTAATTATTTGTTTTTTCGTTATTTAAAATAAAAATTATGTCAATATGTATAATTTGGCTATTAGTTTGGCAATTTGTATAATTTGGTGAAATTGGTCGACGGGATAACAGAGTAGTACCGAAAAATTTAAATGGATGTCTGACACATACAATCGTGCAGATTGGGACTTACAGGGGTAGGGAGGAGAGGAGACACATATGACCAGTACATATTTCACTTGGTTAATCTGACGTAAAAAATTCAAAACATTACCAATAGATGGCAGTACTAGTGTCATTTCGCTGAGTTATCAAAACAATCAGTGATTTTGATTGTTGGTTGTTGTAAGTTATTTTTTTAGAAGGTGTTAAATAGAAAAGTCTTCTAAAGTTATTAAGGTAAAAATTTATTTAAAACATTTTTTAAAGTACGTAGAATATCAGCATTAAATTCTATAGAGACATTAATAGGGTAAGTCTACAAATAATTATGTTTCCTTATTTCAATTAAAAATATCTTTTTTTATATAAGTTAGACGTAAGTTGGTAGATGGACACTTGTGAACAGAACATATTGGGACACATGTGAACAGTTCACAAGTATATTTTTTAAATCTGTGAATGTTTCTTTTTAGTTAAAAATTTAATTAACCTTGTCAAACATTTGGCTATCAATTCAATGTTTTTAGGATTTCTCCGCAATTTTAATTTACTGAAACTTAGATAATATTTAAAAGTAGTGGTTTTCTGTAAAATGTAAAAGCCAATTTGATTGTTATTCTTTAATGATTTCCAATTTTAAACTTTTTTTAGCTCATATTAAAGATATTTTATTTTATAAAAATAAAATTTAATTAGTCAAAAAAAGATAAAGAGTGTTTTGATAATCATCAAATTTTTTATATCACAATTTTTAAAACCACGATGCACAATTTTGTGATCCTTATTGTAAAAGATTTACAAAAACCTAAAAACACAGTACCAGAATTATTCAATAACTTTTTAAAAAGTAACACAGTTTTGCCATGCTTGATTCAAAAGGAGTAGGTATAAAATTAGTGTATAATTTTACGAATAATTACTTGTATCTTGTTGAAATATTTATTGACTTATTCATGCAAGTAGAAAGATGGCATCTAATAAGTTTTTATCCCAGTTTTTATTCACGAAAAATTATTTTTACTCATAAATGTGTTTGCATGCGCCCCAACCATGTTCACAATTACCCCTCCAGTGGGACACATGTGAACAAATTTAGACAATATTTAGAATGATGATATAAGTTAGAAATTCTTGATAAGTGTATTCAAAATTTTCATTAAATAATAAACATAGTGTCATACAAATCAATTTTTATTCCAATATATCATAATAATAATTTTGAGAAATATTCAAAAAATGTAAGAATAGTTCACATGTGCCTACCCTGCTTCCCTACTAATATAAATTTTTATAATTTTATATATTTCATGCTGTTTATATACTTATTGTGTTTGTGAAATTAAAACATAACGTTATATTATAAAGGTTAATGTTATATGCACATAGAAAAATATGAATATGCACAAAATATATATTTACATAATACGCTACATAAAAATTTCATTTTTAAAAAAATCCAAAAATTCGAAAATTATTCAAAAAATTAATTATAAAAATATATGCATGCAAAATCATTTATACACCAATAATGTTAAGTATTATTGTGAAAAATCCTTTCAAATGTTGCTCGAAATTTATCCTTTAAAATATAAATTTATATTTCTTGGACCACTGATAGTCAAAAAATATTTTGAATTAAAGGTGTTTCCCCTGAATTTCGTTAAAACGAATATAGAGCCTGACTTTGGAAGGAATTGTTTCGCTGTGCTGGTCTGCAAGACAACTTTTATAAAAAAGGGAATTCAAAATGTATGAAATTCAGTTTCAGCGCATTTGATTTAAAAAGTTTTTAAAAAATTATGAAAAAACAGAAAGAAAGAAAAATGCATAACTCAAGTGCGTGACAATGTGAATAGGTTTAAGAAATGGAGGGGAAATTGAGTTGGGGCTGAACGTATGGACAGCAAATAATTCAAAATCTTGTTTGGATATCATTTAGGAATATGCTAAACAAAAAGGTGTATATATATAAAAAAAAAACTTTTTTCTATCTAATACACATTAAAATTTTTAAAATATAAAACAGGAATTCAAAATGTATAAAATTCAATTTAGTACATTAGCTTTAAAAAAGTTAAAAAAAATTATAAAAAAGGAAAACAACTCAAATATTTGACAATATGAATGTAAGAAACATTATATATGACAATCAGAAAACAAGGTGAAATTGAGTTGGGGCTGACTATATGGGCAGTAAAGAAGTATAAATCTTGTTTGGCCATCATTTGGGAATATGCTGAACAAAAAGGTATAATTAAAAAAAGTAGTTGGATGTAGGAATCCCAAAACTTTCTTCTATCTCATAGACATTAATATTTCCATAAAAATGAAACATAGTACCATCACCAGTTTTTAGTAAATGAACATTTCGAGTCCTGGAGGTTTCCTCAGGAGATTTACAGTTTTTTGATTAACTGAAATATGTAGTAACATTTTATGGATTGTGTACCACCATATTTTCTTTTTATCGTCAGAAAAATAATCTAGAAAGAAAACTTTGTGAGTTACTCTATTTATTGTTGTAACAACTTTTGTTGTATGTCTATTAACTGTTTTAAATAAAATTTTGTGACACCTGTATATTATGATAAACTCTGATTAGATTTAAAAACGAGTCGGATGTGGCAGTCCCAAAACTTTCTTCTATGTCATACACGTTAATACTCCTAGAAAAATTAAACATAGCAGCGTCACCGGTTAGGTAATTTACATCAAAATCTAATCTGCAAAAACTTATTTCGTAATATTTCATAACTTATTTCATATACTGAATCTGAAATGTGATAAAAAATCTGTATGTTAGTATTTGATATAGAATCGTCACAGAAATCGTAAAAAAACTGGACAGAAGCGCCATCTGTTCAGCGATTTACTCCGAAAACTAAAGAATACTAATTCATAATAGGAACTAACTGAATTTAACGTTTGGTGAAAATTTGTGCAATAGTTATTGAGATTGAGCTATTCCCATAGTCGTGAACAATGCCTCGTCATGGCGCCACCTGATGAGCAATTTACTCTAAAAAATAAAGAATACTAATTTTAAATGAGGGACTAAGTGAATCTGAAGTTTCATGAAAATTCGGGCATTAGTTCCGGAGATAGAGCTATTCTGATAATCGTGAATAATGCTGCATAGTAGGCCACCTTCTGACCAATTTACTCAGAAAATTAAACAATATTAATTTATTTCAGGGACTAACTCAATCTGGAGTTTCATAAAAACTCCCTGAGAAAGAGCTATTGCGATAATTAGGAATAATTCCACATAGCAGTGCCACTTATTAGGAGATATATATCAAAATATAATCAGAACCATACTATATCAAAGACTAACAGAATCTAAAGTTTTATGAAAATCCGGCAAATAATTCTTGAGATATAGCTATTGTGGAAATCGAGATAAAGCAGCATAGAAGCGCTACTTATTACGCCAAAAACTACTCAGCACCAATCTATATCAGAAACTACTTGAATATAAACTTTTATTAAAGTTCGTGCATTAGGTCTTGAGATAGAACACTCACAAAATTTGTGCAACATGCAGACAGACAACCATCAATACTCTCAGACAGCCATTTTGTACAAACATGTTTTGTTGGAAACTCTGACCCCTAAAACTTGTAAATCCGTCGAAAAGCGGAATTCGTAATTTTTCATTAAACCATTACTATCTTTTTCTAACGATAGTAACAAATAAAATTGCAAGCATTCAGTGAAATAAATTTTTAGTTTTTATCAGTCCAAATAGAGGAGTGTCCCGATATAAGCCCATGACAGTGTCTACTGTATCGCATGCACAACGACACATATGTATCTGCATGTGTGAAAAAAATATCTCGAGTTAAGTCATACCTAAGAATATATATTGTGATAATTTAATGCATTAATTTTGTACTGTTTAAGATAAAGAAAACTGTAAAATCAGCTTGTTAATTTGTAGTTAAAACTCAGTTTAATTTGTCTAAAAATGTCTTGTTTATTATTTTTCTTTCTGTTTTTTGTTTTTTTGTTCTCAGTTAGATAAAACAGTTTTTGCTGAAGATCAGTAAGTGTCCTTGGATGAAAATGGCGACAATCTTGATGCTTCGAAAAAGAATCTGTTGTCATTCGAAATTAAGCTTATTCATTTGAGAAAATGTCATCGATTACAGAGGAGTATTCTTCCTCCGGTGAACAGCACATTGTTCCTCAAGATGGGGATAAGGAAAAACATTGCTCCACTAATAAAGGAGAAAAATTTTTTATTTGTGACGTGTTTTCAAAAGAATTTTCTCGGAATTTTAATCTAAAAATGCATCTCTTGACGCATACAGGTGAAAAACCTTTTGTTTGTGAAATATGTTCCAAACAATTTTCTCTGAAGGGTAATCTAAGAAAGCATCGTTTCACGCACACAGGAGAAAAACCTTTTGCTTGTGAAATATGTTCCGTAGTGTTTTCTGAGAATGGTAGTCTAAGAAGACATCTCTTGACACATACACACGAAAAACCTTTCGTTTGTGAAATATGTGCTAAAGGATTTTCTGATAAAGGCACTTTGAGAAAACATATCTTGACTCATACAGGAGAAAAACCTTTTGCTTGTGAAGTATGTTCCAAGAGATTTTCTCTGAGTGGTAATCTAAGAAGCCATCTCTTGACCCATACAGGAGAAAAACCCTTTGTGTGTGAAATATGTTCCAAAGGATTTTCTCAGCATAGTGATTTAAGAAAACATCTCTTGACACATACAGGTGAAAAACCTTTTGTTTGTGATATATGCTTTAAAGGATTTTCTGATAAAGGCACTTTGAGAAAACATATCTTGACTCATACAGGAGAAAAACCTTTTGCTTGTGAAGTATGTTCCAAGAAATTTTCTCAGAGTAGTCATCTAAGAAGGCATCTCTTGACGCATACAGAGTAAATTCCTTGTGCTTCTGAAATGTGATCCAAAGAATTTTCTTGACATTTTCAACTAGAAAGATATCTCATGATTCATACTGGAGAAAATATTTTGTTTGTGCAAGATGTTTTCCAAAGGATTATAACCATTATTAAAAAAAAAACCTGATAACCATTATTAAAAAAAAAATGTCTCATACTAAATAGATACCTGTTAAAAATCGCTTGCATTTTTTTTTTAATTGAGTAAGAACTTTATATGTCATTACATTTAGTGTAATTAAATCTCTTCTGTTTTAGCATTTAGTAATAAAATAAAAAATTGTAATTTTTTTCCATAACTGTCACAGTTGTCAATTTGATAAAAAAGCAAATAACTCCAGACCTGTTCATTAGTTTTCAGTAAAACTTTTGGATAGTTTTAATTTTTGTTATTTTACTGTAAAGTAGTGTTCACTCTAGAAATAAAAAGGGCATGGTGCTATTCACTACAAAAGGCACTACTGCAGCAGAAAAGGGCACTTTTGCCAGAAAAAATTGTTATTGCCATTAGAAGGGGGAAAAAGAAAGCAATGAAACACATAATTTTTAAATATGATAAATCAAGTAACATTAACTTCGAATGATTTTATGATATAAAAATTAAAAATACAATTAAATTAAAACATGATTCAATAGTTTTATGTTCTATTTCTTAAAGAAATGAAAAAAAATTATCATTTTTGGGCACACAATTAATGCACGGATTCAGTAATTTCTTGATATGAAGTGAACTTATTTACATTTTGGATATCAATCGCCCAATAAATGGCATTGTTATGAGCAATTTTTCCCGGTTCCCGTAATAGCTGTATCTCAAGAACTGCTGCTCGAATTTTTATCAAAATACAGATTCAGGTTTACCTCGATAAATATTATTGTTGATTATGTTTTGTTACAAATTGCGTTACAAATGGCGCTTTTATTTTGCATTTTCCCGATAGCCGCAATAGTCGTATATCAAGAACTAATGCTTTGATTTCATACCATTAGAATCCTCACGATTTGCATACATCACCAAATTTTGATAGCGAATTTTGAAGTTGCTAACATGCATGAGATAGAAGAAAATTTGGGATTGCAACATCTGACTATTTTATCGATGCTTTAGTTCTTCCTAGGTAACAACCTGAAGGAACTTATTCCATGAAAAAAGAAGTATTAAAATCGAAGCATTTGCTCCAAATCTTCTCATTGTTTTTCATTAAGGCTCCCTGTTCCTGCGAGCGAATACACTCGCAAGCTAATGCTATTCCTCTGGGGAGGTTATTTTCGAATAACTCGTTCGCACTTCGACTTTTTTTTAAATATGAGAAAGGGCAGCTGACGTCACTGTGGGCAAAATTACTGTGGATTCCTGCCCGTCTTTAAGACTCCTACGTATACAAGAAGTCAAGGCGATGTGATTGGTCTGATTTGTCTGCGATTAAAAGCTCTGTTGTATGATTGGTCAACGTTGCCATGATGATTCCTGTAATGATCGTTAAAGCAAAAATGTAATTGGTAGATTGGTTGAAGGAAGTATTTGTTTGTAAACATGCTCTTTCCTTATATGCATTGGATAGCTGAGGTCCCTATCCACATCGCTCCTTTTTTCATTTTTTGATTTTGATTGAAGATATCTTTTTCAAATGACTCCTTCATTTTCGGAACTGGTTTTAAAAGTAAAACTAAATTTATAAAAAACATCTACAACCAAAATCAAAATAATAAAAAAGAGCGACGTGGATAGGGACCTCAACTATCCAATGCAAAAAAAAAAAAAAAGAATAATAATAATAAAATTAAATTAAAAAAATTAAAACTGTTGAAATGCAAATAAATTATTAGAATAGGACCTCTCATAGGAATAGCATTAGCTCGCGAGCATCTTCGCTAGAAGAGACAGGAGCCTTAAATACTGGTGTTTTCCTAAAAATCAGTTGATAAAAAATGACAATTTGTGGAAAATCCCCTATTGTTCAGTGGCTTTAAGAGAGCACAAAAAAAGACAGCGCACTGTATGACGATGTCTTTCTTAAGGTGCAATACTAGGCACAGAAAAAGACCCGGATGATAATGTAAAGTCTATGGGGGCGTTCTTTTCAAATATTTCGCCCAAATTTTAATATTTTTACGTGATTTTTTTGCTCAAGATAGCTGAGGACGGTTTACAACCGGACTTGTTTTTATTTTTTCTGTTTTGGTTTCAGATTTAAAAAATTACTTTAACTTTCGAAATCGGTTCTGAAATTGAAACTAGCGTAATATAAAAAATATGTAAGCAAAATCGAAAAAGTAAAAACTACGCCGGTTATGGATCGTCCTCAGCTATCTTGTGCAAAATAATTATGTAAAAATATTAAAATTTGAATGAGATATTTAAAAAGAAGGCCCCCAATAGACTTTACATTATCATTCGGGTCTTTTTCTGTGCCTACGGTTGCGCTTTAATTTTCATAATATTTGACTGAATTTTTTTTATGAGTTGTTCCATTAGAGTGGACTATTAAATTATGTAAAAAGATCATTGTTATCGTTTGTGCATGGTCAGAGAATAATTATTCCATACAATTACTCATATTTCATGAAATATTTTATGCATTTATATTTCAACTACATTATATTGTTTTTATTCTATTTTGCGAATTTTTCTGAAACTGGCGATAGATTGGGTTTAAAGCCCTCCATGATACAAACTAAAAAACTGCAAGAATTTTTTTAACTTTCCACAAAAATTGCTTTTTCACCATGATAGTCCAAGAGCCGATAGCACGAAAACCTATGTTATCGTTTACAAGAAAAAATCCTTTATTTTCCGGAAGAGTAGCAATAGGGGAATCTAATCATCCATGTCTGCCGAAAGGGAAGTCAGGCCCTTATTACCACATAGGCAATTCGGGGCTTGGCCCTTGGGCCCCACACCTTAAGGGGCCCCAAAACAGGGTTCTCGCTGTCGCTCGCCATTGTGCCAAATTGCGACTAAATTCATTATTTGGCGAGTAAACAAGCGATGAGATTCGCCAAATTGCTAGTGCTCAATTTTTGCTTTTGCTTTTTTCATTTTTTATACATATGCATATATACATATTTTTAATATATTTATAGCGGATAGTTCAAATTAGATTAATAACAATCGTTGTCTCAGTTATAAAAATTTCGATTATTTTAGAACATACACGAAATACACGAAAAAAATTAAAGATAAATATTTTTTAGTGCTACACGGGGAATATTTTTTGCTAATACTTTTTTCATTTGGCGAATTTTTTTTTATTTTTAATTAGACAAATTACTAACGTTGGACAAATGTCAGCGAAAATTTTACTTATTTCATGTACGTATTAGGTCAGTCAGAGACAGTGATTTTAATACGGATTGTTCGAGACCGAGATTTAAAATTTCGTCCTGTGCAGACCTTATTAAAAGTTAAGAATTGTTAAGGAAAAAAAGTAAAAACTTGAAACATGTCGTTTTTAATTATTTTACATACATTAGGTTTGTTTCGGGCAAAGTTGAAAAATTATTTACTTTTGAAAATAAGATTTTTTTTTAAGTTATATTATTTTTTCAAAATTTTTTTTAATAGTTTTAAAATTAATATTGAAAAAGAAAAACCCCGAAGCAAAACTAAAATCAGATTTTCATCATTAATTAAATGGAAAGAAATTGAAGTCTGATAAATAATATTTGGAGTTACAGTCGTCCCCGCATAAACGAATATCGACGGTTCCAGAAAAAATATTCGATTAAGCGGGGTATTTGATTAAACGGGGAAGCATATAAATGTAATATTTAAGGTGCAATAAAATGACATAATTATTAAATATAGTATATTTACTTACCAGAGTAAGAAAATCGTTAAAAACTTTAATAGAATAATATAAACTGAGATAAAAACAAAATGACATGTAAATACCCAATAGTTCAATGACAGTAAACACATGCATTTTGTTTACATTGCATTTAATGCAGATCATGTGAATTGGATCCAAATTTTGTTATTAAAATTTAATTTACATAATTTATTTATAAAAACGGTTTATGGGAAATTTTAGAGTAAAAAATGAAACAGATTTTTTTCAAATGGTATCATAATTACCATTTTGAACCTCTAAATGACAACACATTATTATTGAAGGGTTACTTCGCTCGTTAATGCTAATGCTATAAATTTATAAAGATATCTCTTTTGCATTTCAATATTTTTAAATGATCTTTTTTGCAATGGATAGCTGAAATCGATCTGTACAAAAGGCGTCGTCGTTTTTAACTTTTTCCATTTTTATTGCGGATATTTTTAATGAGGATGATTTCTGTTTCGGGACCGGTTTTGAAAATGAAAGTGTCTCCATTAAAAATAATTGTAAAAAAATCGAAAAAGTGAAAAAGAAGGCTTTTGACAAACAAAAATAAACAAAATACAAAATTGATCGAAATTCCTGTCCAATTTATGTCACCATTTTTTTAAATTAATTCGAAAAAATGAACAAGGAAGGGAACTCCCTTGACCAGTACTTACACACCTGCCAGGCGAAATCCATGCTGGGAGTTCTGGAAATTTGTTTTCTGTGTAACAACCGAAAATGACAAAAAGGGTGGAGGAAATTCCAATTGAAACATGTTTTTCACGCCCATTTTTCAAAGTGTCTCACTCATTTGTTATTCGATTAAGCGAGGACATTTCGTGAAAGGTATTCGGTTAAGCGAGGAAAAATAACATTAGCCCAATGGGATTAAATTCGGTTCCGGAGGATTTTATTCGAATAAGCGGGGTATTCGATTATCCGTTACCCGATTAAGTGGGGAGGACTGTATAACGATTTTTTAACTATCCCATTTAAACCAGTATTAATGATATGAAATTTTTATAAATTTTATGATAAATTTTAGGATGTGATTTTCTTAGCAGATTATATGGCTAACCATCACAAAGAAAGAAAAAAAATAAAAATTCTAACTCATAGATTTTTTACACGTTTCCTAGAGCTGTTAAAGTAACATTGTCTTTTGAATTGTGCACATTTCAATTTGTATCTAATCCCTTGAAACTTGATGAATTATTCAAACGGCTATAACTCTGCGAATTTTGAAATGCTAAGATGCAACTTTTTGTGTATTATTCAGTACTGGATAAGGGAAGTTTTCCTAATTGGAATTTTTATCCTACGGGGGCCGTATAAAAAGTTAATTTTCACATTTTTTCAAATAGACACCCCATGGAGTTGCAACTTATCTTATCAAAAAGTTTACCTTTTTTAATGAATTTTTGCAATTGGAAGTATGGCTCTAGGGGCAATATTTAAGGAGATAGCCTATTGTTTCAATATTTATGACTCACCCTGTATATATACTGGGTGCTCCAAAAATGACTCATGGACTTTAAAATTCAACAACTTGACAGACATTACAAAAAATCTTGCAGGAAGGTTATGTATGATGTCAGGAGTTTTTTATACTGTGATTCTTGATTTTAGTTCAAATTTCAAACAATAGATGGCTCTGAGAAAAATAGATGCTCAAATCAGACTTGATTTTTGGTACTTCAATATTCCTTCAATGCTTTTTTATCTCCTGTTTTTGCATGGAAGAAGAGAAATCCCCCGAAATGGAGACTATATTTAGCAGTTATTGCTTTCAGTGCCATCTATCGCTGCTATTACATAACACTTCTGCAAGAGTTTTTTTTTAAATATGTGTCACCTTTTTCAAATCATTGAATTTTAAAATCCATCAGTCATTTTTAGAACACCCGACATATATATACTATATAAATGAAAGTTATTTACAAAGATACAGATAAATAAATATCACATGACCCTTTAAGACCTGTTGAGATTTATCCTTTGTGCTTGTTATACTGGCTGAAAGTAAACATGTACAACTCCGATTCAAAAAATTAGAATAATGAAAAGAAATACGGTCAAGGGAAATGAAAATCGAATTTATCAAATAAATAATCAACAATATCAAATATAAAGTACTATAATATGAATCTGCATATTTTGCAGATTATAAAAATGTAAACACATTACAATGAAATAGAAAATATATTTAAATCAGCTAACAACAAAAAATTCAAAATATTAGAATACTTTCTAACATGGTTCAAAAAATTAGAATAATGAAAATATATTGAACATAATTTAAACTCTAAGTATTTTTACTTGCTAATCAGTACTTTGTTGTATCACCCTTAGCTTTAATGACAGCTCTTAAACGTTCTGGCATGTTTTTAACTAAAGGTTCACAATGTTTTTTATCCAAATTCGCCCATATGCTCTTTATACTAGAAATAAGTTCTTTTTTCTCTCTAGGCTCAACTTCTTGAAGTCGTTTCTTCATAATTCCCCACAAATTCTCGATAGGATTTAGATCGGGTGAGTTTGCAGGCCAAGGAAGTACAGGTATGTCCTTATCTTTGAGCCATTTAGTTGTTGATTTGGAAGTGTGGGGAGAAGCTAAATCTTGCTGAAACAAGAAATCGTCATCACATAAATCCTCAGCTGAAGGAATCATGAAATGTTCAAGAATTTCTTTATAGACTTCTGAATTGACTGTTGTGGAAACAATACACAACCTGCCTGGGCCTTCAGCAGTCATGCAGCCCCATACCATAACAGAGGTCGCAAATTTAACCGAACGTTTTAAACATTCTTTCTTATAAGCTTCATGTTTGAGTCTCCAGACACGTATACCTTGATTTCCGTGAGACACACAAAACACACTTTCATCGCTGAAAAGTATCTTTTTCCAATCGTCGTGATCCCAAAATAGCCTTTGTTTACACCATTTAACTCTAGCAGCCCTTTGCTTAGATGATAAGAATGGCTTTATCTTAGGCACACGTGATCTAAAACCTAATTTGCGAAGTCGTCGTAGTGTTGTAGATTTGGAGACATTTATACCCATTTCTTTCCATTTTCTATGCACATATCTCACACTCCGAAAACGATGTTTCTTCACAATCTTTTTCAATTGCCTTTCATCTCTTCTTGAAGTTACTGGCTTTCGACCACTTTTAAAGTGTTTATTTTGAAAACACTTATTATTAGAATATTCTCTCAAAACTCTACTCACACTTGCTTGAGAGCATTTCACTTCTTTTGCTATAAAAAGTTGTGTTTTTCCTATTTCGTGAAAGTACACAATACGATATTTCACAGCCTCAGATAAATCGCTCTTTCGTCCCATATTAAGCAAATACTACGCTACAATCAAATGCCAAACGACTTTTCATTTTCAACGGAGCACATTTTATAGTCCCACAGATGTTAATCCCGCAGCCGTTCTCTCAACTTATAAGAAAAATTTGAATATTCTAATTTTTTGAACCATGCTATCGAGGTATTCTATTTCTTTGAATTATTCTAATATTTTTTAAATAGTTAATTATTAATATATCAGATAAAAATAAATATTTATGTTATATTTATAAATGCTCTGAAGATAATTAGATACTTTTAATATATTTTTTCCTGGACGCAGTATGCAAATTGACGCGTTAGCAACATCAAACTCATTCTTTTTTACATTATTCTAATTTTTTGAATCGGAGTTGTACAATAATCACCATTTGTTGATGAAAAATAATACTTTACTCTTTCTGCAAACCAGAGCAGTCGTATGATTCAGGTTTTTAGTACATACGACTCAGAAGCAAAAATTTAAATGGATGTCTGACTTGCACAATTGCGCATATTGGGACTTACAGGGGTAGGGAAGAGCGGGACATATGTGAACAGTACATGTTTTGCTCAGTTTATCTGAAGTAAAAGAGTTCAAAACATTACCAATAGATGGCAGTACTAGTGTCTTTGGCGAATTTTCAAAACAATCAACCATTTTGATTGCTGGTTGTTATAATTTGCTTGTTTTAGAAGGTGTGAAGTAAAAAAAGCCATCCAAAGTTATTGAAGTAAAAATTCATTCTAGACATTTTATAAAGTAGAATATCAGCATTTTACATTTTATAGAGGCACTGATTGGGTAAGTCTACAAAAAGATATGTTTCCTTATTTCAATTAAAAATGTCTTGTTTTATATAAGTTAGGCATAAGTTGGTAGATGGAGCACTTGCGAATAGAACATATTGGGGCAGATGTGAATAATTTGGAAGTGTATTTCTTAAGTGTGTGAATGTATTTTTTTTAAAATTTAATTACCTTTGTCAAACATTGAGCTATCAATTCAATGTTTTTTGGATTTCTTCACAGTTTTAAATTATAGGAAGTTACATAATAATTAAAAGTTGGGTTGCTTCTGTAAAGAATAAAAACCAATATGATTTTTGTTATTCTTTAAGAATTTTCATCTTGATAATCATTCATTTTTTATGTCACAATTTAGTAATTTTTGAAACCAAGATACACAATTTTCTTATATACATTGCATAACCTTTTCAAAAAAGCAAAAACACAATAACAGAATTATTCAATACTGTCGAACCCCGTTATAGCGAACCCGGTTTATAACGAACTCCTGGATATAACGAACGAAACTTTTGGTCCCGCCGTTTTCCTATTGTATTTAATGCTATTTTACCTTTTTATAGCGAACCTCCGGTGTCTTAAGAATCGGTTATAACGAACTTTTTTCTAGTCGACCACGGTTTTTTTTTCTCTATTTTCTTTTCGGCTGATGTGAAAAAATGTTTTCGACTTTAATTTTATAAGAAAATGCATGCCGGCTAATAAAACATGGTGCGAATTAACAATGTCTCTTTATTAAAGAGTAGTAAGACCTGCATTCTTTCTCTTTTAAGGTAGTCATTCTGCAGGTGTGATCACGCCCACCCGTCAGTTATTTTCCATTACTCCTGTCATAGTAAATCAGTAATTCATTAAAGCTAACTTATTTAACAAATGTATTTAAGAGTAATTCAAAACATGACAGCATTGAAAAGAACATCTTTAAAGCAAGCTATAATCAAGAGCTTTTTTCCTTAAATTATACTCGCTGGAGTTCAGAAGATGATGAAAAAAAGGAAAATTTAAATGAAAAATGGTAAACAGACAAAATAAAAATAAAACGATTTTTAACGCGCCAATAATTAGTGTTACTCATCCTAAGTCTGGCTAAAGTGTAAAGATTTTAGTATAGGCAGGAACATTCTTTAAATTGTCTGCTCATTTATCCGAACTAGGGTTGGTCTCGAATGTTTAGATAATCGGCGCTTTACTGTATTTCTATTTGTCTTCCTTTTTAATATTATCAATTTTACTCAATTTAATTCATTAATGATCATATCTAAATGAATTTATATTTTTTTCTTAATACATGATTATAGAACATATAGGTATGAGGTAATTATATACATATTTTGTAAACTCTGACATTTTTTAACGGTTCGGATGTAGCGAACAAAAACTTCGGTCCCTTGAAGTTCGTTATAACGGGATTCGACTTTAGCTTATAAAAGCAATCTAGTTTTGCCATGTTTTACTCAAAAGAAGTAGGTATAGTATTAGTGTACAGTTTTACATATCATTTCATGTATCTGTGTTGAAACATTTACAAATTTATTCACACAAATAGAAAGATGACATCTGATTAGTTTTTATTCATAAAAATGTATTTTTTTCTTATTTATGCGTGCGTTCACATGTGCCCCAGGCATGCTCACAATTACTCCTCCAGTGGGACACATGTAAACAAATTTAGACGATTTTTCGAATGATAATACAAGTTCGAAGTTCTTGATAAGTGCATTCAAAATTTTCACCAAAGAACAAACATAGTGTCATACAAATTTTTTTTTTATTCCAATATCTCATAATAATAATTTTGAGAAACAATCAAAAATGTAAAAATCGTTCACTTGTGCCTACCCCCTCTTCCGTATTAATATTATTTTTTTTAATTTTATATATTTCATACAGTTTATATATTTGTTGCGTTTGTGAAATTAAAACATAACGTTACATTATAAAGGTTAATGTTATACATACCTAAAAAAATATGAATATGCACAATATATATATTTACATAACATGCTATAGAAAAATTTCATTAAAAAAAATTCCAGGAAATCAAAAATTATGCAGTAAATTAATTATAAAAAATGTGTATGTAGAATTATTTATTCTCCAATATTGTTAAATGTTGTTGTTAAAAAACTTTTCAAATGTTGCATTAAATTTATCCTTTAAACATAAATTTATATTTCTTTGACCACTAATGGTCAAAACATATTTTGACCAGGATTTTGACCAGTTATAACAGGCATTTCCCCTGAACCTATTTAAAACTATTATAGTGCTCTACTTTGGAGGGAATTAATTTGCTGTACTGGTCTACAAGACAACTTTTATAAAAATGGGAATTCAAAATGTATAAAATTCAGTTTCAGCACATAAGCGTTAAAAAATTTCAAATACATATATATATTTAAATTAAATTAATATATATAAGAAAAGGAAAAAAATGCATAACTCGAATGCTTGATAACGTAGTTGGGTATAAGTAATAGAGGTGAAATTGAGTTGGGGCTGAATATGTGGATAGCAAAGAGGTAAAAATCTTGTTTGGATAATTTTTGGGAATATGCTGACTAACAGGTGCAATAATAATAAAACTAGTCGGATGTGGTAATCCCAAAACTTTCCTCTCTCTCATACATGTTAATATTTGCAGAAAAGTGAAACATAAAAGCGTCACAGGTTAGGTAATTTATGCCAAAATCTTATCCCCAACAACTTATTTCAAATTGAAACTAAATCTGAAATTTGATGAAAATCCGAATACAGTAGACTCCCTCAAATCCACAAACCTTAAATGTACAAGTCTCTAAAATCTGCATATAATTTACGGATGTAAACAATGAAACATCCAGTTCAGTTATCTGTATAAAATTTTATTTTTTTTAGTTGTATATCAATACCATGCATATATTAATTTGCAATTTTTGTTAACATTGGTGAATTCATGCTTTTTCATTAAGGAAGAATTAATTTATTTCTGAACAAATTCAAGATATTGCTGATATCATTGGTAATCACAGTCTTCTTACCAAATATATTTATCAAGCTTTTTTGGTTATTAAGTCTGACTAATCCTGAATCAAAACTTCCTTATTTTATAACTTTGATCTGAACTAGTAATGTACCTTTATGAGGAAATTCTAATTGAATAATTTAGCAAAAATACATTTCATCTTTATGATGAATATTTATTCATACACTATTGATTATAAACTTGACCTTTACTTTTTAAATTTTAGTCATTTTAAAAATTATTCAATTTTGTAATATTTTAGTTTATTACTTATTTTGATATTTTTATTACATTGTGAGCATTCATTATAGTTTCGATTGCATTATTAATTACATTAAAATTTTCTGGTTAAAAAATGCAAAGAAAGCAATGACCAGAAATCCACAAAATTCTAAAATTCACAGAAGCTCTGGTCCCAATCGCTGAAATCGTAAAAATAATCTGGAAGAAGCGCCCCCTTTACAATGAATTACTTCAAAAACTAAAGAATATTAATTTTATATCATGGACTAACTAAATCTGAAGTTTCATGAAAATTCATGCATTAGTTCCTAAGGTCTATTGCGATAATCGTGAATAATGCAGCATAGCAATGCCGCCTGTTGAGAAATTTACTCCAAAAACTAAATAATGCTAATTTATATCAGGGACTAACTGAATCTGAAGTTTCATAAAAACACATGCATTAGTTCTTGAGATAGAGCTATTGCGATAATCATAAATAATGCTGCATACCATGCCGCCTATTGAAAGCTTTTACATTAAAACGTAATCAGAACCATAATTACATCAAAAACTAACGATATTTGAAGTTTTATGAAAATATGACCATTAGTTCTTTAGATATAACTATACTGGAAATCGTGAAAAAAGCACCATAGCGGCACCACATTTTGGATGATATACATCAAAAGCTTATCAGATCAAGATCTAACTTAATCTTAAGTTTTGCGAAATTCTGTGCATTAGTTCTTAAGATAAAGCTCCCACAAAATTTATGTCACATACAGACAAACTGACATACAGACATTTTGTTCAAACATGTTTTTTAGAATCTCTGATCCCTAAAAAGCGTAGATCCGTCGAAAACCGGAATTCAAAAATTTTCATGAATCCAATACTTATTTCTTGTAAAGACGGAAAAAATAAAATTGCAATCTAATTAAATCCAATTGATTTTTTAAATCATCAGATTTTAAAATATTCACCTTTTATATAAACATTTTAATAATAATTTTAATTTTTCTTAAGAAAGGTGTTATAGTAAAAATAAAATACATTGACATGTTTCGGAACCGTCATAAGTTCCATAGTCATAATATAAATAAAACAAAATTTCAAAATATTTCTCAGACGATACAAATGACACGCGACAATGAGATATAAATAACAAAAAACACGCGCTCTATTGCAAAAAATTAAATTAAAATATAGACCATGATCAAACTTAACTAAAAATAAAAATTTCAAACAATTTCACGGTCAATACAAATGACACGCGACAAAGAGATAAAAAAACACCAAAAAACACGCGCGCTATTGTAAAAATTGAATTAAAATAAAACATAGACCATGATCAAAGGAAATTCCAGCTTGGTTCATCCCATTCAAGCCCTCCCGAGGAATTTATTCATTAATTCTAACCATAACTTAGGAATAATAAAAGAAACGGTATCATTGCAAACCAGATTATTACGCGTAAAAATTTCAATGGACTCTCTTATAATAGATTTACGATTACAATTAGATATGAAACATAATTTACTTTGATTAAACAATATTTTTATCTCCTCATTTAAATAGTAAAGAGGAACTCCTAAGTTAAAAGATGTTATAGAGAAAGGCTACTGGCCAGATGATATGAAAGTAAAATTAAGAATTAATAAGCAAGGTGTCATTCCACGTCTTGTTGGTAGAGTAAAAGATCATAAAGAAGGATATCCATTGCGCCCCATAGTAATGAGATGTCAAGCGCCAACATATTTTTTGGAAAAAGCATTTGTCTTATTGTTGAAAGACTTATTACCTCCTTCGGACTTGGTTGTTAATTCCACAGCAGAATTTGTAGAACATATCAAAATACTTAAGATTCCTCATGATTGTATTTTGGCAAGTATGGATGTCAAGTCGTTGTTTCCATGAATAGACATTAGTGAAGTTAATTCTTATATTAGTGATTTGATAGATAATTCAGAAAAGTATAGTGATAACATAAAAAAGACACTGAAAATTGGCTTACAGTTAATCACAAATAATAATTTCTTTATGTTTGATGGAAAAATTTATGTGCAAAAGTTGGGGGCTCCAATTGGTTCTCCCATTTCGGGTTTCCTCGCGGAATTCAAAATGAGATCTTATGAAAAAAGAATTTTTGAAAATTTTGACAAAGTTCCTATGTTTTGGAAAAGGTATATTGATGATGTTTTTTTGGTTTGGGAATGGGGGGTAGATTCTTTCCTTAATTTTGTTGATAAAGTTAATAAATTAGATAAAAATATTCAATTTACCTATGAATTAGAAGCGAATTGTAGTTTACCGTTTTTAGACACTTTTTTAATTAGGGAGGGTGATTCTTTGAAAAGATCAATTTATAGAAAGAAAATTAATAGCCAACACATTATTCCAAATTCCGCTTGTTCACCTTTTTGTTATAAATTCTCTATTTTCCGTTTCATGGTTGATAGAGCGTTTAAAGTCTGTTCTGATGAATTTTTAAACGAAGAGTTGCGTAAGATCCGTGAGATTGCAGGTTCTAATGGGTATAAAATAAGTAGCATCAATAAATTAATTAATTATTATAGAAAAGGTAAGCCTAAACAACAATATCCAGGGTTAACTGAAAGATTCAATAAAGGGGGTGATTCTAAAAATTTTAAAAGAGTTTCTTTTCCATATCTGAAAGGCAGTTTTGAGAAATTAAAATTTAAATTAAAAAAGTTTAATATTGATTTGATTGCAACTCCTCCACCAAAATTAAGATGTTTACTTAATAAGCAAGTGGATCCTATTGGACATGATGATCTTGCTGGAGTTTATGAAATACCTTACATTACGGAAAATGGTGACTTAAATTATTACATAGGCATGACTGGGAGAAAGTTTGGAATTAGAAAAGGGGAGCACGAATCTGATATTAAATTTGGACGTACTAACACTGCCTTATCAAGAACATATTTAAATGAGGAGATAAAAATATTGTTTAATCAAAGTAAATTATGCTTCATATCTAATTGTAATCGTAAATCTATTATAAGAGAGTCCATTGAAATTTTTACGCGTAATAATCTGGTTTGCAATGATACCGTTTCTTTTATTATTCCTAAGTTATGGTTAGAATTAATGAATAAATTCCTCGGGAGGGCTTGAATGGGATGAACCAAGCTGGAATTTCCTTTGATCATGGTCTATGTTTTATTTTAATTTAATTTTTACAATAGCGCGCGTGTTTTTTGGTGTTTTTATATCTCTTTGTCGCGTGTCATTTGTATTGACCGTGAAATTGTTTGAAATTTTTATTTTTAGTTAAGTTTGATCATGGTCTATATTTTAATTCAATTTTTTGCAATAGAGCGCGTGTTTTTTGTTATTTATATCTCATTGTCGCGTGTCATTTGTATTGTCTGAGAAATATTCTGAAATTTTGTTTTATTTATATTATGACTATGGAACTTATGACGGTTCCGAAACATGTCAATGTATTTTATTTTTACTATAACACCTTTCTTAAGAAAAATTAAAATTATTATTAAAAAAATTGCAATCATTCAATGAACGAAATTTGTAATTTTTTATCACTCAAGGTGTAGGAGTGTCCCAATATGGGCTATGGCAATGTGTACTGTATCGCATTTCACATCTACGCATATATATTTGCATCTGTGAAAAAAATTGTTAAGTCAAGTCATATCTAAGAATGTATAACTTGATAATTCCATGCATGAATTTTGTACTATTTAAGGAAAAGAAAATTGTTAAATCGGTTTCTCAATTCAAAGTTAAAACTTAGTGCAGTTTATTTTTAAAATGTCTTGTTTATTATTTTTCTTTCTGTTTTCAGATTTAGTGGTAGATAAAACTGTTATTTCCTGAAACTCAGTGAGTCATTTTCTTGAATGAAAATGGCGACAATCTCTTCTTGCTGATGCCTTGAAGAAGTTCCTGTTATCGTCCAAAATCAAACTTAGATTTATTTGAGAAAATGTCGTCGATTACAGAAGAAAATTCCTCCTCCAGTCAACAGCGATTTGTTCCTCGAAATGAGGATAAGGGAAAACATTCCTCCACTGATTCAGTAAAAAAAGTTTATATCTGTAATGTATGTTCCAAAGGATTTTCTCAGAATGGTCGTCTAAAAACCCATGTCTTGACCCATATAGGAGAAAAACTTTTTGTTTGTGAAATATCCAAATGATTTTCTCAGAAGGTTCATCTAAGAACCCATCTCTTGACCCATACAGGAGAAAAACCTTTTGTTTCTGAAATATGTTCCAAAGGATTTTCTCTGAAGGTTAATCTAAGAACCCATCTCTTGACACATACAGGTGAAAAACTTTTTGTTTGTGAAGTATGTTCCAAAAAATTTTCTAAGGATGGTCATCTAAGAAAGCATCGATTGACTCATACAGGTGAAAAACCTTTTGTTTGTGATATATGTTTCAAAGGATTTTCTCAAAATGGTCGTCTAAAAACCCATCTCTTGATTCATACAGGAGAAAAACCTTTTGGTTGTGAACTATGTTCCAAGGGATATTCTGACAATAGTAGTCTAAGAAGGCATCACTTGACTCATACAAAGTAAAATCCTTGTGTTTCTGTTTCTGTGAGGATTTTTTAGACTATGTCAAGTAGAAAGACATCTCATGATTGATACAGGAGAAAATGTTTTGTATGTGCAATATGTTTTCCAAAAGATTATTTGATAACTTTTTCTAAAAAAATATTTATCTCATATTAAATAGATACATCTAAAAAATCTCTTGCATTTTTTGTTTGTTGTTGTTTTGTTAAAATTCAGTATGAACCCTGTATGTGTCATTGTATTTAATGTTATCACTTCTCTTCTGATTTAGAACTTAGTAATAAAATAAAAAAATTTCATAATTGTCACAGTTATCATTTTGATAAGAAGCAAATAACTCCTAACCTGTTCATTAATTTTCAGTAAAACTTTTGGATAGTCTTCATTCTTGTTATTTTACTGTAAAGTAACTTTCCCCTAAATTTAAAACCTAATCTAACCTGAAAAGATAAATTGTACCTCAACTTCTTATGTGATAGGAAAAGCTTTATTGAAGCAACACTTTTTAAAATAGAAGAAAAATGCAAAAATATTTTTTGTGCAAAAAATGTCTTATTTTTAAAATTTTCTTCTCAAAAGACTTTCAAAGTATTGAGATGAAGCATGTCTCATTATCATGTATCCTTTTCACCCAGAATGAGTTGAATATTTTTCTTAAATTATAAAAATAATTAATTGAATATTTATTCGGCATGTTTACTCAATTCATAAATAATAGTTTTTTAAACTTATCAGAATATGCACGTCTTTCTAAAGTCTTGTTTCGTTTGCTTCTTGTTTGTGTCTTACATCGTCAAACACACACAGAAAAAAAAATTATGGCATGGCAATATTGCCACCTATCATCTGTATAATAAAAGCCTAAGTCATGTGACTATTATCAACAGTTAAAGGCTGATCACTTTGTATAATATATATCAGCCTTTTTGTTACTTTAACCAAATGGAAGGGATACATCGCCAATTACTATTCCATCGCTGTCATTTCATTTATATATTATAATAGTTAAAATCTTGTGACTATCATGTTTTCAATCTTCATACGCAAAAGATCCTTTTGATTATAAAATCAAAATTAATTTTTTTTAATAAAGTTACGTAAATGTTCCCATAATCGTAAAGAATTCTTGGTACTTTTGTGTTAGCCAGACCCAAATCTCACCAATACCATTTTGTAACTCACCAGTTAGCACTTTTTATTTTCTGTATGGTAAATAAAAAAAAACTATGTTTTAGTGTTGAAATTGAATGCCATGGCTTGCTGTATAATTATTATAATTATGATTATTATTTTTTTAACAAATAAGCAAAAGCCATGAACTTGAAATATTTCAATTTTAACTATACATGTTTTATTTTAAATAAAAAATAAGTGAATCGATTACATAAAAAAAAATTAATGAAATAGAAGGAAAATGTGACGAAAATGGAATATTATTTGCTGATTTATCCCTGCGCCAATCTAATAAAGAAATCCATCGACCAATTTTTCAAAATTATATAAATTGTCAGATTGCTCACCATGTTACACAAATTGATATAATTTTTATCTTAAGTAACCGTAGAACAATGAAGCAAAATATTCATAAAATTAGAAATAAAATGAAATCACGTATATTACTACTCACAAGAAAAATCCAATCAAGTACTGTAAAAATCCACAAAAGTATCGAAAATAGGAGTGAGAGGAATTTTAGTTATTTCTAAAAGCAGCTGAATTATAAGAAATTGTCCACAAATTGTCAATTTTAATTTAATTTTTTTCTCATTTGCACTTTCTTCTATCTTTACAAGAAAAAAGCATTGGATTTGTTAAAATTTTCGAATTCCGATTTTCGATGAATTTACACGCTTTATGAGTCAGAGATTGCAAAAATATGTTTTAAAGAATGCCTGTCTGTCTGTATGTGACATAATATGTATGGACGTTCAATTTCAAGAACTAATTCACGGAATTTAATAAATAAAAATTTATTCAGATACTCCCTGATATAAATTGTTGCTGATTACTTTTTGGTATATATCGCTCAAAAGGTGGCGTTGTTGTACTGCTTTTGTACAATTTCTGCAACAATTCTATCTGAAGAACTACTGCATGAATTTTCACAAAACTTCATATTCTGTTATTCCTTGACATGAATGGATGCTGTTTGTATTTTGGTGTAAATCTCTCAACAGTTTGCAATGCTATGCTGTTTTTTATTATTTCTGCAATAGCTCTACATCCAGAATAAATGCACGGATTATCATGAAACTTCGAATTCAGTTAATCCTTGATATAAAGTGAATTTATTTACATTTTGGATATCAATCGCCCAATAGATGGCGCTGTTATGCGCAAATTTTCTCGATTCTCGTAATAGCTATATGTCCAGAACTGCTGCTAGAATTTTTATCAAAATTCAGATTCAGGTTTACATTGATAAATATTATTGCTGATTATGTTTTGGTACAAATCGCACTACAGATGGCGCTTTTATTTTATAGCCGAAACAGTCGTATATCAAGACTAATGCTTTGATTTCATACCATTAGAATCCTCACGATTTGCATACATCACGAAATTTTGACATTTTGATAGCGAATTTTGAAGTTATCCACATGCATGAGATAGAAATAAGTTTGGGATTGCCACATCTGACTAGTTTATGAATGCTTTAGTTCTTCTTAGGTAACAACCAGTAGGAACCTATTCCATGAAAAAAAAAGTATTAAAATCAAAGCATTTCCTCCAAATTTTCTCATTGATTTTCATTATTGAACCTGCGGGCGAAAACACTCATAAGCTAATCCTATTCCTCTAGGGAGGTTATTTTTTGAATAACTCGTTCGCATTTCGACATTTAATATTTATTTATTTATTTATATTTTTTTAATTTAATTAAATTAATTAATTAATTTATTTATTTATTTTTTGCATTGCATAGCTGAGGTCCCTATCCACATCGCTCCTTTTTTACGTTTTCGATTTTGGTTTAAAATATTTTTTCAAATGACTCTTTCATTTTCGGGACTGGTTTTGAAAGTGAAACTAAATTTATAAAAAACATCTACAATCAAAATCGAAAAAAGTAAAAAAAGAGCGATGTGGATAGGGACTTTAGCTATCCAATGCATAAAAAACTATTTAAAAATGTTGAAATGCAAATGAGTTATTGGAATACAACCTCTCATAGGAATAGCATTAACTCGCGAGCGTCTTCGCTAGCAGAGACAGGAGCTTTAAATGCTGACGTTTTCCCAAAACTCGATTAATAAAAAATAACAATTTGTTGAAAATCCCTTATCGTTCAGTGGCTTTTAGAGAGCCACTAAAAAACAGCTCAATCTATGACGATGTCTTTCTTAATTTTCATGTTATTTGACGGGATTTTTTTTTTTTTACAAGTTCTTCCATTAGAGTGGACTATTAAATTATGTAAAAAGATCATTGTCATCGTTCGTGCATGCGCAGAGAATAATTATTCCATACAACTACTCATATTTCAAAAAATATTTTATACATTTATATTCCAATTACATAATATTGTTTTTATTCTATTTTGCGAATTTTTCTGAACCTGGCATTAGATTGGGTTAAAAACCCTCCATGATACAAGCTAAAGAAAATGAAAGAATTTTTTAAACTTTTCACAAAAATTGCTTTATGACCATGATAGTCCAAGAGCCGACAGCACGAAAACCTATGTTATCATTTACAAGAAAAACTCGGTACTACTAGGTTGTCCCGTCGACCTTTATTTTCTGGAAGAGTAGCAATAGGGGAATCTAATGATCCATGCCTGCCGGAAGTGAAGTCAGGCCCTTATTATGGCAATTCATGCCCTCATGGGCAATTCGGGACTTTGCTCTTGGGCCCCAAAACCATGCATTAAATTAGAAAATATTTACTTTCTTTTTGCAATTCCAAGTCTTCCATATATTGGAGATATTAAATTCATCTTAAAGTAATAGACCAAATTGTTCAAATTACATAAAAGAGTTTTGTTCTGCACTAAGGGGGAAAAGTGTACCTTTATTAATTAAGGTATTTAATTTAGAATTGACGGAGCTAAGAATTTTCTTCTATTTATACCCAAAGTGCGGAAATATGTTTATGTCTTACACATACATATAATATTGACCAACAGTTCTATTTGAATAACGTTGCAGTGATTCGAAAGCCCCTAATTTATGTTTGCCAAATTAGTCATAATCGGGCCCTGATTGAAGTGGTGCATAAGCCAAGAATTAATATCACTAGTGGTTTACTCACAGGCTTTATCATTGTGTTTGCGGTACAATGAAGGGTATGAAAGCTTGGAAAACTGGGAGAAGGAAAGTACAATAATAGACCTACGAGTGATCCACTAATTGTATTCATTTTTGGCTTATGCACCACTTCACTTCCAGCAGACATGGATCATGAGATTCCCCCATTATTATTCTTTTAAAGGTAAATAAAGGTTTTTTCTTGTGCTCGATTAACATAGGTTTTTATACTGTCGGATTTTGGACTATGGATATACGTGCTATTCTTACGAAAATGAGTGGACACGTTGTACAATATTCATATGTTTGTGTTCTGCTGCGATCGATCATTTCATTAATATACAGGGGTGATCCCATATATTATTATTTTTCTTGTATTTTTTGTCAGGGACTTAAATGTCCTCCTTGTGAAATGGGCATTGATAAATAGGAGGTCAAACATAATCTTCATAATCCTGAAATTCCAGAAGAATCCGGCAAGTGTTATTTTAAATATTCTTCAAAATGTTGAAAATTGACGGTTTCCCGTCATTAATGGTCACATAAAAAATAATAAGTTCAATTTTTTTTCTAGTCTAATAGTTATACTTTAAAATATCGAAATAAGATTTCTTAAAAATTCGCCTGTTTCATTAATTATAGAAATTTTGTAAAAAAAAATACGTTAGACAGTAACCGTAGGAAAGATGCTACAATGAACTTTTAAAGAAACGATTTGATTACAAAAAAAATAAAACTTATGACTTTAAAAATTTTGCATTAGAATTATTCCTAGTTTTTATGGGTATTTCATAAAAGGTTTCATTTTATGAATGTAAGAGCTTTCGTTAATTTCTACTCTCATGGAACTCTCCAGGCTTTTCTCAAAGAGCCATGTTTTGGGGAAATTGTAAAATTTTTCTTACATTTATAAAAATTCTAGTCATAGTTTAGCTATGACTAGAAGTTTCAGTCTAGTCATAATTTGATTTTCCTTTATCTTTTTATATTTAGAGTCTAAGGCATACGGGTCATAGATAAAGATTTTTTACGATATTCGTAGGCGCTCATCAGCGACAGTGCTTACGCGCAAGCGAGTCTTACTATTCGGGACGTATAGGTGTCGCCGAAGAAGATGGGCCGCTCGCCGGGGTGATTAATTAGATTCTTCCTTCATACATAATAAAGCTAAATTATAGTTCTTTGGTCAGTTCACTTTTTATTTGCTGGCTAGATTTTAGTTTTAACTGACTAAGTTTGTGAAAAGTTGAATTTGAAGGTGAAAAAAATCTGTGAATAGCCTATGAGACAAATAAATTTGTGAAGGGTCCTGTTTTGGTATACAATATTTTGCGAAGGGTTCTCATAATGACTTAAAAGTTTCTTAATCGTATCATTGGTTAAAAGTAACACTTTCATAGAAAGTCCAAATGATTTCTTATTTCTTTGAGTTTATACATTGCTTGATATTACAACTGAGTGTTTTAAATTTAAAACTTATTTATAAGTTGAAGTGGTACTTTAGTTAATAATAATTATTCAATCTTGTGTTAAAAATTATCTGTTTTCCATTTATATTTTTGCATTCAATAATTTATAGTTTAAATTTCATATAAATTATTTCTTGGCAATTGACAACTAGCACGGGGCGGATTTCGCAATGTTTCCCACAAGCATTGCGCTATTTGATTGGCTTATGGTGAACGCTTGTGGGATAAATAGAGAAGCTGATTATCTATAATCTATCGTGCAGTTCTTTGACGTAAGAAATGCTTGCGGTCCATTATCCACCCAGCTGGAAAATTCAACTCATACATTCCAGTTCAGTAACAAAAGCGCATCTATTTTTGTTTTAAAGGACATCGCAATTCCTATTCTTGCATTACAATATTCATTAAAATTTTAGAGACATTCCTTAAGACACAAAACGGTGATTTTGAGGTGCGTTCGCAATTATGCAAATACGTAGTACCTATTGGTAATTAAAGCACTCGAATGCGCCATCTGGTGGATAAAAGATATAACTTCTCGCTTCAAGTGAGTGCCGTACACAGGACCCCCTTAAGGTTCCTGTCCCTGGCCGACGAAGCGGTCGCGAGCTAATGCTATTCTTATAGGGAGGTTATTTTCTAATATCTATTTTGCTTTTCGAAATTTTTAATAACTTTTTTTGCATGTATTAGTTGAGATGTATGCCGACATTGACCCTTTTTTACTTTTTCGATATTGAATGCAGATATTTTTTATAAAGTTAGTTTCACTTTCAAAACCGGTTTCAATAGTGAATGTGTGCTTTTAAAAATTATCTTCAGTCAAACTCGTTGAAGTAAAAAAAGAGCGGTGTCGGCATGCATCTTAGCTATCCAATGCAATATATATATACTGTAACCGACGCTTAATAAAATCATATTCGTTTTGGGCCAAATTGATTTATAATAGACGGCTGATTTTTATATCCGGCGAACATTCCCAATCCCAAAAACATGGTGGAACCTCACAAATTCGAAAGGAAATGGCAAAATATGATATCCCAGCAAAGAGAAAAATGCTGGCCAGCAGCAAGATAGGTGCTGGCAATGATGGGGAAGTGATGGCTATTGGCCTACCACTGCATGACCACTGCTGGACAACTGCAGTCAACTTTGCTGTTTAAAACCATCAGATAAAATTCTGATTGACCTCCACTGATCGACCATGCGCTGGCCCACCACGCCATGGAGCCGTACGAACATTTGCAGTATTTCTGCTGGTAATCCTTACCCTAGGTGGCGTTGGGGAATATCGAAGACATTTTGTATCTTGCAATTCATCGTTTGGCAACGCTGTGATTATTTGGAATGGCGGCGGCATGGTGTTCATGAAGATGTGACACGAGAAAAATAAAAAATAAAACATTTACAAAGAAAAGTAAGTATGCAGTTTCATATATCTTTTATAAACATATTCATTTCGTAAACATATATCTCGTGTAAACAAATTAATATATCGCTTGTAAACGACATCTTTTACGGTGAACGAATGTTTTGTTTCTGAATAGAAATGAAAAATTTGGCTCTTTTAAAATTTTTATTTTAAGTGTGTTTAAGCTTAATCGCAACGATATTTTTTTTTTTTTACCATTTAATTTTGGTATTAAAGAGCTTTTTTACTGATATTATCAATTATTTTTGTATATTTAAGTAAGTTTTATGCTTAAAATTAAAGTACAAAGTTAAAAAAAATATATATATGTAAGAAAATACAAAAAATCAGACCTATTTATTACTTTTTTAATAATTCGCCCCTCAATGTGGATACGGGCCCCATGACTAATAATCACGGGTTTTACAGGGCAACAAGAAACTTAAGTTTATCGTATTAATTTAAGTGAAACACATGGCCCTTTTTAACTGGCAACCTACGGGAGATGAGAAATTTCCATTATACATCTACGCACTTGGTCTCCAGAACTCATGATGTAAAGACTTGCGAAAAGATTTTCTATGTTTTAAATAAATCGTAATTAAAACTCATCCCCTTGAAGTCTGTCGTTTCCTGAAAATGCGACAGTTCTTCATAGTCGACAGGATGATACCTAGTGCGGGAAAATATTTTACGAAAATGGACATTATTAAAAATATCGGACCCACAAAGGATAGCAAAGAGAGCGGTCATTATGACACGAAACATCGAAAGAGGCCCTGAAAAGGGGTTAACGCCTCGTCATGAGTTATCCAGCAAGCGTATTCCATGTTGGGATACTGAGATATTTTTCTACCATTCGTCGGGCCTTGCCGGATTTGAAACACGGGATTCGTGAATTTTCATCCAAAAAGTGGGTTGTATCGTGAAATACTAGGATGCTATTTTTCTGCCATTCTTCACACCTTACCAGAGCTATTTTTCTGCCTGAACGGGGCATGCAGTTGTGTGTTGATCGTTCATCCTCCGTAGTGCCATAAATCATTTCAGTCAAAGCGCTCCGACGACCGGGTGAAACTGATACTCAAGATGTTTGTGATCTATGTTTTTTTTTTGTGGTGCCGTATGTGTTTATTCTCCGATGGTGATAATGAGTATCCGAATTAGACAGTGGTGTTTGCTTCGTAGTGAGTTATCAATAAGCTTCAAAAAGTGCTACTGTAATTGCTTCATTATTTATCTAAAAGAAAAGAAAGAAAACGCATAGTTTTTCATGTGCGCACACTAAAATTGTTTTTTTTATTTTGGTTGAGTGTATGTGTATACCCTGGGGTTGTCATTATTTATATATGATATTATTATTCTTATTATTTTTATGATGTTTATTAATATAAGTAATTAAAGGTAAGTGCTATTTGTAGTGATATTGTGTTTAGTTTTATTATTTCTACAAACCATGGTTTTAAGTGTAATTATATTTTAAATTGAAAGAAAAAATGGATATCCATATTTACGTCTAATTATTTTATATAATTAATTCTTTTTATTTATTTCATTTCACAATTCTATGCAGATGCTTGTATTATGTTGATATTATTATTATTATTATTATTTTTAAGGTCATTTAGAATTTGTTTATATTTAGATTTTTAAGAAGTTGGCATAAAATTAATTAAAAATGGAAGCTATTAAAAAACAAAAAACTGTTCTTAAGGGAAAAATCACTCGCATAAAAAATATTATAAATCCCAAAATTGATAATGAAACTGTAACTCTTGAAGAGTTAGATTTATATGGTAAACAGGTTCAGGATATTGAAACCGAATTAAATAAACTCCATGAAAATGCCATTCTTCAGAGCGATGAATCGGAAACTGATCCTATAATTGATGAATATAATGAGATTGCACTTAAATTGGATAATTTAACCATAGCAATAAATACATCACGTAATAAGTTAACTAATAGTTTAAACATTCACGAGGGTGGTTCAGAAAGTCTAAATAAAACTACAGGTAATGTTTGTGTAAAAACTGTTAATCTTCCAAAATTTGAATTAAAACCTTTTCACGGAGAAGCTGATCAATGGCTTTCTTTTAAACAGATTTTTCTTACAACTATAGATCAAAATTTGGAGTTGGGGGGCGTCTCAAAATTGCAATATCTACTGGCTAGTGTAAAGGGTCCTGCTCATAAATTAATTTCTGGATTTCCTCTCTCGGAAGCCAATTATAAAAATGCATGGGACACTCTCTGCGCTCGCTACGATAAAACTAGGGATTTAGCAATAGCACAAATAAGTAAGTTATACAATTTAAAAAACATGAAAAATTGCCCCTCTTCCTCTAAAGCTATTTTTGAGATAATAGATACTTGTAATGAGTCACTTCGAATTCTAGAGTCGTTGAATTTGACTCAAAATGCTTTGGTGGATAACATGATAATTTATACTATAATTCAAAAACTAAGTGATAATCTAAAAGAACGATGGGAGCTCTCTCTTACTCATAATGATATGCCTAGTCTCACGGAATTTTTAAAATTTTTAGAGACTCATGCCAAAAGTATGCTAGCGTTGGAGAATCCAACTAAAATAGATTTAAGAAATGTAAATTATTCCCGAAATTCTTCCGATAGATATAAATTCCCCAAAAGTCAAGAAAATACGAAATGCGGTGTTTGCCTTGAGTCGCATGCCACCCATGCCTGCAGAAAATTAATGAATATGTCCATAGATAACCGTTGGAGAACTGTCCAACTAAACAAACTATGTATCAATTGTCTGCGAGGTGGCCACTTTTCAAATAAATGTCCCTCCAAGATGAACTGTAAAAATTGCCATCGAAGACATCATACTTTACTCCATAAATATGATGTCCAGGGCAATGCAGGGACAACCATGAATCCCGATTTGGCAACCCATAGTAATCAGTGTCAATCACAAAATGTCCATGAGTATTCCCCTGATCAAGGAATACCCCATAATGTTTTATGACGGTTTATAGTCCCGGGGTACCTCAGATATGGGAATTACGATAATCATACGTATTCAGAAACTTGTCATGAGGTTCAAATACCATTTTTATTGGATAGCGGAAGTACCCTTTCCCTTATTCCGGAAAACTTAGTTGCAGCTTTGGATATGACGTCTATTCAAAGCTGTCATCCTCTTAATGTTAATCAAACCCAAGGACAAGTTCATATTTCTGAAAAACTTCACGTACCCCTCAAAATAGGAAATATCAGGCAAAATAGCACCTTGTACCTAGTTAGGTCATTCTTGCCATATGCGATACTGGGAACTCCAGAATTACAAAAATTCCATATATCGATGGACTTTTTCTCGAATATTCTGACTCAGGATGGAGTCATTCTTAAGCATGATCAAAATATTTTCAATCAAATTTCTCAGGAAAACCCATTTAACCATACTTTAACTTTAACGGATGATATGAATTGCAAGAAGCCGCTTCGTTCTCCTTCCAAATCAAATCAAGAAATTTTGTCGCAACAAGGACAATGTTATCTTGATACTCAAATTCTCTCGGATTATGGTGACAAAAGTTTTAGTCATTGTACTACTGAAGAGAACTCACAGTTGGAAGGGCTTCTAAGCGACTTCAAGGATATTTTTGCGCGCAATAGATATGACGTAGGTAGAGTCGGGTGGGAACCTCAGCGGGTAACTCTCACCTCGGAACTTCCTATCTCGCTTCGACCTTACCGTGCATCTCCTAGGGACAATGAAGAAATTCAAAAACAAATACAAGAATTACTGGAAGCTAAACTTATTAAAGAGTCCTGCAGTCCTTATTCCTCTCCCGTCACTCTGGCATATAAAAAAGGAGAAGGTAAAACGCGTCTCTGTATTGATTACAGAAAAATCAATGCCATTTGTAAGACTGACTCGGAACCATTGCCTCGTATAGATTGGCTTTTGGACAGACTTGTCAATGCCAAATATTTTTCCACGCTAGATTTAGCCTCTGGCTACTGGCACATACCACTTCATCCTTCAGACACAGAGAAGTTGGCCTTTGCAACCAATCAAGGTCTTTATGAGTGGTTGGTTCTTCCTTTTGGCTATAAAAATGCCCCAGCTCAATTTGCAAGAGCTCTTCGAAGAATCCTAGATAAACATAAAGTTAATTTTGCTACCAATTATTTTGATGATTTTATAGTTTATTCCGATTCCTATGCCGAGCATATGGATCACCTTAAAACAATATTTAATATTTGCCGTCAAGAAAATTTAAAATTAAAATTTTCCAAATGTAACTTTGCTAAATCTCAAATTGACTTCCTCGGTTATGAAATTAGTAACGGCCAAATAAAACCAGACAATGCTAACACCGAAACTATTAAAAAATTAATCCCTCCAAAAAACGTTAAAGAATTGCAAAGGTTCCTTGGTTCTGTAAACGTATACCACAAATTCATAGATAAGTATGCTAAAATTAGAGCCCCTCTAAATAAATTGCTAAAGAAAGATGCTCCTTGGGAATGGTCAGATGCCTGTCAACAATCATTTGAATTGCTTAAAAACGCATTAATTTCTAGGCCTATTTTAAAATTATTCAATCCTAACCTTCCATGCCATGTCTATACTGATGCCTCAAAGGAAGCCGTAGGTGCTGTCTTAAAACAAATGGATGAAAAAGGGAACTTGCATCCCATTGCGTTCCACTCGAGACAATTAAGGCCCTACGAGCAAAATTACGCTATCACAGAACTGGAATGTCTAGCAATAATCGATGCCCTTGACAAATTCCATTATTACCTTCACGGAAAACCTTTTACAATACATACTGACCATGCCTCCTTAGTATGGCTTAAGAAGGTGAAGCATTTAACAGGTAGGTTATTCAGATGGTCATTAAAATTAAGTATGTATGATTATACTGTAAAATATAACAAAGGATCCACCAATTTTGAAGCAGACATGCTTTCAAGAAATCCCACTTTTTCTGTAAATCCCCATATTCATTTATTAACGTCAGATGAAATTAAAGAACACCAACAATTAGATAATATAACAGGGCCTAAATTTCAAAAAGTTAATGACATTGTAATAATTCGCAAAAAGGGTTTTCAAAAAATTGTAGTACCATTCTCCTTGAGAGAGAAATTATTAATAAATACCCATTCACAATTTGGCCATCCCGGGATCCAAAAAATGCTAAATTTAATTTCCCCACAATACTACTGGAGCAGCATGACGCACGATATCACACAATTTGTCAAGCATTGTGAGGTCTGCCAACTCAACAAAAAATCACACCAACCAAAATTTGGTCTTCTGGAGGCATTACCACCTGCAGAACTACCTTTCGATATAATATCATTAGATTCAGTAGGAGGTTTTAACTATTATAATTCATCTAAAAGGTATATGCACATAGCTATTGATCACGCTACTCGTTATGTTTGGGGTTTTGCATCTAAAAATGTTACAACTGAAGTCTACATTAATATTCTTAAACAGATTTTTAATATTCAACTTCCCAAGAAAATTTTAACGGATAGAAATCCTGCGTTTACAGCGTCTAAACTTCGTAAATGGGTACATAAACAGAATGTAAAAAAATTACTTACTTCTTCTCATAGACCACAGTGTAATGGGAAAAATGAGCGTGTGAATCAATCAATTTGCACCCGACTAAGACTTAAAGTAAATTCTACCCCTTCAAACGTCCCATGGCCCAAAATTCTGCAGGAAGTAATTAATGAGTACAATAACACACCTCATTCAGTAACCAAGTACCCTCCTGCATATTTAATGTACGGCCAATTACCTTATCCATCAGTAATAGGCAATGAAAATTATTATCCCCCTGTAGAGGAAGCCAGAAAAGAGGCTTTCCAAAGAACAAGTGAACATCACTTGAAAAATAAAGTCAGGTATGATTTAAAGTTTGTGGAAGCGCCTTTTAAACCTGGTGACCTTGTCATAGTGGAAGAATTTCACTATCCGAATACTCGGAAGTTAAGTCCGCCTTTTTCTGGTCCATATCAAATTATGGAAAAATTATCCAATGTAAGTTTCAAAATAAATAAGCCTAACTGGCTTACAAAAAAAGATTATGAAGTAATACACGCTTCCAAACTAAGATACTTTTTTCCTAGTAATCAATTTAAACTACTTACACCAACAAACTGAAATAGTTGGTATCATATGAACTGATATTATATTATATCTGATCTCGGTTTGCATTATTATGAATATTTGGAATTTTAATTACCTTTTCGATTTATTATGAATATTTGAATTTTAAATTTTTTTTTTTATTGTGAACATAGTGTTATATGAAAAAATACTATTTCTTGAACTATGTCAGGACAGTTCCATACAAATTTGAAAATGTAAATAACATTGGATTTTCAGAATCCATCTGCAACATATTTCTTATTTGTATTATCTTATTCTATGTATAATATTTACTGAGTGTTTTGCATTTATTAATACAATTGTTTTTACCTTGTTCAATGACGTATAGTGGTACATTTTATAACAGTGTTGTTTTTAGATATGATATTTGTACATTTTTTATTATTGTTATTTTATTATTTGTTAAGTATACGAAAGAAATAACTCATCTCCCATTAGCTCACTTAATGTAAAAATTGTTTACCCTTTTCAGGTGAGTATCATGGATGGAAGCCGGCCCATCCCCGGAGACTTGTCTGGAAGGGGGGGAAATTGTAAGAAAATACAAAAAATCAGACCTATTTATTACTTTTTTAATAAATCGCCCCTCAATGTGGATACGGGCCCCATGACTAATAATCACGGGTTTTACAGGGCAACAAGAAACTTAAGTTTATCGTATTAATTTAAGTGAAACACATGGCCCTTTTTAACTGGCAACCTACGGGAGATGAGAAATTTCCATTATACATCTACGCACTTGGTCTCCAGAACTCATGATGTAAAGACTTGCGAAAAGATTTTCTATGTTTTAAATAAATCGTAATTAAAACTCATCCCCTTGAAGTCTGTCGTTTCCTGAAAATGCGACATATATATTTAAATGTTCACAAAAAACTTATCCTAGATTGATCTCTAATATGCAGTTGTTAAATCTGGTTGCACTTTTAAGCTAACTTTAAGCTAAATATATGTGAAAATTATTATAAAACAGGAATATTGTGCTTGCATAATGTTTTAAGATGTAATACATACTTGGCAGTTTTTACGATTATACGTTTATTGATAAAAATATAAATGCTTTAAAAAAAAAATAAGTTTTAAGTAGGAAAAAAGTTATTTTCTTGTATTATATCAGTGAAATAATTTGAATATTCTCCAATACTTGCCAGTAAACATGGTATTTGTGTTATTTTATTTAAATGTTCATTAGTCATGGAAACTTTTAGCTTTTGCCCTGTAATTTTAAATTAATTGATCTATGCTTAAAGAGGATCAGTTTTAAAATTTAAGATTTAGGCTGTATTGATGAACATAGTTTTATTTTATTGACAATGAAATCATTCAAATGTTTCATTGCAATGCTGACTCAACAACAAAACAAAACTTTATCTCTATGCTGCAAAACAATATCATATAATCTCTCTTTTGTTTTGTTCTTATTTTTTTCCTCAATCATCTCTTTGTATGTTGGTTATGGGTATAGTCTAGAAATAAAAAGGGCATGGTGCTATTCACTACAAAAGGCACTACTGCAGCAGAAAAGGGCACTTTTGCCAGAAATTTATTTTTATTGCCTTTAGAAGGGGAAAAAAGAAAGCAATGAAACACATAATTTTTAAATATGATAAATCAAGTAACATTAATTTTGAATGATTTTATGATATAAAAATTAAAAATACAATTAAAACATGATTCAATAGTTTTATGTTCTTTTTCTTAAAGAAATAAAAAAAATCTATCATTTTTGGGCACACAAATTTAGAAACACTACGGAATAAAAAAAATATTTATTAAAAATCTTTGGGTAAAACCAGTGGTGCATTTTACTACTTTTAAAAAGGGCAGGGTGCATTTTGTAAATTTGAAAAGGGACAGGGTACTGCACCCTTCAAAAATGGCCTAGAATGAACACTATTTACCATACAAAATAATATATTTGTGACCTTAATACAACATATACTGAATGCGAAGCTTGAATTTCTACCAAAAATTTTAAAATCTTGTCCAAAAAATTGTAGGCATTCCCGTTTAAAGAATTTCACTGTTTTCCGTTTTCACATTAGTGAATATAACCATATGTTTTGTACAATTTTCAAGTTTATGAATATTGCTTGTATGCTGCCCATCACAAATTTAGCTTGTGAACATGTATTAGCACTAGTGGTGTACCGAGTAGTACTTTGGCCGAGTAGCCGAGTACCGAGTACTCGGCCACTACTACTCGGCCGAGTACCGAGTAGTTGTATAATAAGAAAATAAAACACTGATGTGCGCATAATGTGAGCTTAGGTGTACATATAATATAAATATACCTGTGTACACATATCTATACCTGTGTGTACATATAATATACTATATAGTATAAACAAATTAACTCATTACATTTGAAATTTATCTGTGCACCTTTTAAAGACAATTTTTGACAGTTCAAAACTAATAAAAAAGGAGAATTGATACATGACAACTACAGTTATTAACTAATATAAAATTTAAACATTCTTTAACCCTCCAATTTATTCCAACCATTGAAATCTGTATCAAAAATAAAAATGTTTATTGGTTACTGTAACAATTCATTGAATAATGCAAACATTTCATATTTATTTTGTAAATGTCTGTACCTTATTTTCTTCTGATTAAAAAAAAATGTATTGGCTTTGCAGTTTCTTTTCATTTTTTGTGTGTACAGATTATATTATGTTATTTTAAATTTATTATTTTTTTAAATATCTCAGTAAAAAACTAACCTTTTTCAATGGAAATTATAAATGTGTAAATTAAAATTGCCTTAAAAAGCAAGCTCTAAAATTGAGTTTAGATGATCTAGAACTTGAAAATGCACCAAAGAAACAAACAAGTTGGGAATTGGACGTGAAGCGTAGCAAATGAAGTGCATTCGTACGATAAAGAAGTTTTAAAAATATTGCTCTCATATATCAATCTCATAAAATTATAAATAATTACAATTAAAATGCGCACCAAACAATGTTCTCCCTATACCATTATGTAATGGAATACTTTTGTGTGGCCTTGTAAATCAATAACAAATATTCTTTGCACCACAGATTATGCAAAATGTATATTATAATATGTACTTTATAGATGCATATCAATTTTATTACGTTCGAATGAGTGTAACACCATTAAAATGCATTTGAAACATTTTCTCCCATTAACCGTAATGTAACGGAACACTTTTGATTGTCCCTGTAGTTGAACTATGCATTCAATTTTGATAAAATTTGAAATAACTCGACAAAATTATGTAATAATTATGTATTTAAAATTTCAAACGATTAAAATGCATTTGAAACTTTTTCCCCTATTGACCGTAATGTAACAGAATCCTTTTGATTGTCCCTGTAATTGATCTACCTATCGATTTTCATAAAATTTGAAATGACTCGACAAAATTATGTAATAATTATGTATTTTAAATTTCAAACGATTCATTTGGGTAGTTTTTGTGTTGTTATATGCGGACAGACAGGCAGACGGACTGAACGACAACAATAGGTGCTACGTATTTACATAATTACGAACGCACCTAAAAATAAATATGAGAATGCTAATGTCAATGAACCAAAAGAGAAAATGCTAGCAAAAAGTTCATCTATTTTCTGGCAATGTTTTGAGGAAATTGTGAATGAACAAAAAGATTGTGACACTAGCACTAGTTTAAAATCACTGCCTGAAGAATTGGTACAAAAAGAGTTACAGGCTTTTTTAATAGAAGACTTGTAAAACTGACACTCCATTTGCATGGCGAGGGGAAAAAAAAAAAAAAAAAACTTTTCGATTATGTACAATTTTGCAAAAAACTCTTATATGCACCTTCAACAACTGTTTATTCTGAACATAATAGAGGACGGCCAAATTTATTGTAGTAAAAGAAATGCCCTGTCTACTGATAATGTAGAATGTTTGGTGTTTTTGCATCATAATTTGAAATATAATAAATTTAATTATTAATTTTTTATTGCATTTATTGTATTTTCAGTTTCTTTATCCAAAATAAGTTGTTTCTGTTTTCCTATACATAAAAAAGTATTTTTATTTGTATAAATGTGAAATTTTTTTAGGGATTTTGTTCTTAACTTTTTTTATATTTTGCAGACATATTGTTAAATACAGAGTAAATAGTTTTATGAATTACTACATATATTATACATTGATATTCGAATATTTTTACAGATCAGTTATCAATTCATATGCTTAAAAAATGAAATTCTTACAACTACTCGGTATTGGCCGAGTACTCGGCCAAAATTTGGCCGAATACCGAGTACTCGGCAAATTGGCCGAGTAGGCCGAATACCGAGTATTTACCGAGTACTCGGTACGGCTCTAATTAGCACGCAAAATCAAATAAAACCAAATCCAGCTTAGAAATTAATTCAATTTTGTTGTTTAAGATCCAATATTTGGTGAAAATTGAAAAACAGAAACCGGATTAAAACGTACCTTTTTTTATTTTAATCTATACATAAATATAATAAGTATTCTGAATTACATTTAAATTACTTTAATAGCATATTGCTATATATATTAACATTAATTTTTTTAAAAACACACTTGATAATAGTGAATTAAGAAAAACTTTCCCCTTAAATATTTGAAGTCTCCTTCTATTTATAAATGTTAGGAGAGTCGCTCTCCTCCCAAGAAAAATTAAATTTCAAGCATTGTTGGGTTTTTGATGCCAAGAAGTGTTTTTTGACATGACATGTCAAAAATTGTTGCAAAGTGTCTAAAACCTTATGCACATTTTTTAAGCCATCATTAGTGTTATTAAATCAAGCTAAAAACTGTTGAAATGATAATTTATGTTATATAAATTATTTTTAAGTTGCGAGTATAATTATTTTTAAAAGTCAATTCTCATCCTTTGAAAAATAGTTAAAAATATTCAAAATACTGTTTAATGCTTTTTGAAAGTACTATTTATATTTTTTTGCTGTTGTAAGTTCAGTCTGTTTTTAGAATATATATAAAGCAATATGATTTTATGCATAAAAAAAGCTTATGCAAAGCTAAATTGGTTTGACTATTCAATGCAGGGTTGGGTTTTTGACGTCAAAAACTGGTTTTCGACATGACAGTGGTAAAAACCGTGTTTTTACCGGTTTATTCTGTCAAAAACGTATCATTTCGACTTTTGATTATCACATCGACTTTCCGCCAATTTATAGTACAAGTACAGCTTACAATTCCATTTTAAATTGATTTTTCCTTATTGTTCTTCTTCTTATTATTAATTTTAATCACATTTGTTGAATATATTTAAAAGAAGGATTCCCTTAATGGGGAAAAATTTAAAAATACAAGCGTAAAAAATGGAAAGAACAACATTTGTCATAATCTTCATTAATATAGATTCTACTAACTGCAATGAAAATTAATATTAAATGATAATAAAAGGTTATTATATTTATTAAATAACCTTCAATATACATTTCAAAAAATATATTAAAATAATTTTAGAGACGCAAAAATGCTATTATATGGTATGACAATTGATGTCAAGGACTGGTCATTGAATAAATTTTAATATTAGGTACTACTTGGTTATCCTGTCAACCAATTTCGCCAAATTCTACATGTTTACATAACTTTTATTTTAAACAGCGAAAGAAGACATAAATTAGTAAACCATTAATTAAAATTCAAATAAAGAGTGAGATTAAAAATCCTGTGTTGACGTTTTAAACACATGTATCGTATTTAATGTGAATGAATGTGACTTTCACAATCTTCCATTATTGGTATTTAATCTTATAGTTTGGCGGTAGCTTTTTGGTCGACAGGATAATCAAATAGTACTGAATATTATTATATATAATATTTCAAAATGCTTATCTTATGCTTTTCATAAATGCAATTAAGCAGTGATTTTTGTTCTCAGCTCAATAGATAGAATCTTAAAAATTTTGTATAATAAAATTTTAATACAAACCTTTAAGACCCAATTTCAATTGGAAGCTTTTAGACTTAAAATTTAATAAATATTCCCCCCCCCCCAAAAAAAAAAAAACATTTAAGAAAAATCAGAATAAAATAATAATTTATATATTTATATACCCTAGTTTTTATTTGGTAAGTTTTGTGCAAGTATGTATGAATTTAGACCATTCAAGCACCCATATTTTTACCTGAAAAGTCATGAAATATTTTTAAAATCAATTTATTAAAGCTACCTATAGTCTGACATAAAAAGTCAGACTATTTATGTCTTGTTTACGTTTTATTTTAAACTACTTAGTTATTATTTAAAGTAAAATTTAAAAAAATAACACATAGCATATTTTTATTACATTTACAGAGATTCTTAAATGCTTTATTTATTTTTTAATGTAGTTTTTGTTTTTCTTAGAGTCTGTTTGATATTGAATATTTCATGTGAAGTGACTTTATACTAAAGATAGAATGAAAAAGTAATAATATTATGTAAAAACAAATCGCTAAGAAAAGGTTTTTTGACAGTTTTCGACATTTTTTGACAAGGAGGTTTTTGACACGACGGTAAAAACCATGGTAAAAACTATCATGCATCAAAAACTTTCCAACCCTGATTCAATGACTACAAGGAAAGTTAGCTTAATTTTAATGATTCCAAAAATGTTTGCTTTTGAACACAAACATAAAATATAAACCTGAGTTCCTACACACATGTTCTCCAAGTAATTAAATTATAATATCAAATCAGTATAATTAAGCATTCTAAAAATTGATAACTTATACCCAAAAGAATATCGTGTTCGTGGGCAAGAGCCCCCCCCCCCCAAGAAAAAAATCAAAAATTTTCTAAAATTTTTTGCATTTTGAAACTATGATCAACTCCCAACCTTTTTGCGAATTTTATATATTCGTGCAACTGAATGACATATTTTGCAAGTTTTTTGCTGCAAAAAATCATTAAAATTAAAGATTTTTTTTTCAAAAAACTGTTTCACAATTTTTTTCCAGCTATCGATTAACACAAGTTTCTTTTTATTTTCTGCTGCAAGAACGGAGTCATTTCGTTCCGAATTTTCCTAAAAATTAACACATTTGATTCCAAAAATTATGAAACATCAGTTATCTGCCTGGAAATTATGTTTGAATCGTCGGCTGCAGTGTCGGATCCAAGGGGGGGAGGGGTCATGGGGGTCATGACCCCCCCCCCTGAAGCTCTTCAAAGAGGAATGTATGTGTAAGTAAAGAGTGCTAAAACAGGAATGCAAAATAACGTCTAATCGAAAGAATTTGCGCTTTTTTCAAAACTGATCAAGAAAATTCGCGAATTTGCCATGCCTGATATACATAATTCACAATTTTTCCGCACCCGATCAGTGAAATTTGCGATTTTTGCGAAGCGAATCCACGAAATTCACAATTTTCCATGCCTAATCGACGAAATTCACGATTTTTTGGATGTGATCGACGAAATTTGAGATTTTTTCACGATTGATCTGCGAATTTTGCGATTTTTCTTCACTTGATTGACAAATTCACGATTTTTCCGTGTTCAGTCCACGAAATAAGCACATTTTTTCCGTTCTTATTCGATCAAATACGAATTTTTCTGCACACGAACTATGAAAGTGACGAAAACTGACTGACGAAATCTGCATTTTTTCCAGCCATAAATTAATGAAATCCGTGATTTTTTTTCTCGCGATAAACTGACGAAACTCACGATTGTTCTGCAGCGGCTCAAAGATTTTTTTAATTTTTCCACGCATCATCGACAAAATTTGCGGTTTTTCGTTCCGAATCGATAAAATTTGCGATTTTTTTCGTTCTGAATCGACAAAATTCGCAAGTTTTTTGTACTCGATCGCCCGAATTCGTGCTTTTTACGAAGCCGAGCGACTATATTCGCGATAATTTCTTTCGGTGGAAATGTCAATTTTTGTTTGCCATATCAACGTAATTCGCGATTTTTTTTCAATCCCAATCGACTGTATTTTTGCTTTTTACGAAACTGATCAACCATATTTGCGACTTTTTCGTTCCCGATCGACAAAATTCTCAATTTTTACCAAAGCGATCGACCGTATTCGGGATTTTTACGGGGCCAATCGACGAGACTCTCACCTTTTTCCGTTCTTGTCCATGAAATACGCATTTTCCCGCACCGAACAATAAAATTCGCGATTCTTAACTGACTGATGAAATCTGCATTTTTCCCTGCCGTAAATTGGTGAAATCTGTTATTTTTTTTTCTCGCAATAAACTGGTAAAACTCGCTATTGCTCTGCAGCCGCTCAAAAAGATTTTCGATTTTTCCTTGCCCTATCAACAAAATTAGCATTTTTTTCGTTCCGAATCGACAAAATTCGCGAGTTTTTCGTACCAAATCGCCCTTTTTACGAAGACAATCGACTACATTCGCGATAATTTCTTTCCCGATTCACGAAATTGGCAATTTTTTCGTTCCATATCAACTCGAAATTCGGAATTTTTTTAATTCTCAATCAACAAAATTCGTGTTTTTTCCATTCTCGATCGAATAAATTCGCGCTTTTTACGAAGCGATCGACAAAATTGGGGTTTTTCCGTGCCCTATTAATGAAATTTGTGATTTTGTCGTTCCAGATTGACAAAATTTGCGATTTTTTGTGCTCAATCGACAAAATTTGCGATTTTTCTGAAACATACAGACAAAATTAGAGATTTTTCGATAGCCGATAGACAAAACTCGCGATTTTCCAATGTCCAGTTGACAATATTTTTGATTTTTCCGCGCCCAGTGAACGAAATTCGCGTTTTTTTCGCGCGGTAAACAGACAAAACAGGCGACTTTTCCGCAACCTATAAACAAAATTTGTAATTTTTTCATGTATTATAAAAAAATTTAGATTTTTTTTCCTTGGCCGATAACCAAAATCTGAATTTTTTCACGTCCGATCGACAAAATTCGTGATTTTTCTGTGCCTAATCGACAAAATTTGCGATTTTTTTCATGCCCGATTTGCGAAATTTGCTATTTTTTATCGTAATTCCCTTTTCACAAGATTTACTGTATTTTAAAATTGTTTCATAAAATCATCTGTCAAAAGTTGTGACCCCCCCCCCCCCCTGGAGGTTGGGCTGGATCCGCCCTTGGTCGGCTGTTAACCGATTTGGTATAAGTTTTGAACCGAGCTGAGTCGCATATTTTCACAATCAATTTTGTTAGAGGATCACGATAGAAATTTTGTCGAAGCATTGTGAAAAAAACTCACATTTCCTCAAAGAATAGCAGGAAAAAAAGGTGACCTTCCTCAAAAGATAGAGATAAAATGTGAATTTCTTAGAAAGATCGCAGAGTACACGTGAATTTCGTGAAAGCATCACAGAATAAATGTGAATTTTGTGAAAGGATCGCCATATAAACCCAAATTTACCAAAATTCCACTTAAATTTCATAAAAAGATATGAAAATAAACATGCAGTTCATTAAAAGATCGTAAAAGAAACAAAAATTTTGTTAAAAGAGTGCGAATAAATGCAAATTTTGTCAAAGGGTTTTAAATGGGTGAATTTTTTTTTTTTTTATTCACAGCAAATTTTCTGAAAAGTTACAGCAGAGTGTGTGAGGATAAAAGGGAAATGTACTGTTGACACTGTATTTTTTCTGCGACAATTTGATGAAAATTACTGATTTTTCGCAATCTTTTGGTGAAATTATTGTATTTTTTTATGAAATTTGCCTTTTTTTACGAAATTTGCAGATTTTTAAAATTTTTTGTAAAAATTCTCTATTTTTTGACAATATTTGTGAGGTTTTTGCGATTCTTAGATGATATATGGGAGTTTTTCGACACTTTATGGCAAAATATGCTCGTTTTTCGTGATCATTAGATGAAATTTGGAAGTTTTTAGTAATTTACCTTTTTCCTGCGATTTTTTTTTTTTCCCACAATTTGCGTTTTTACTAGTATCCCTGGCCAAAATTAGCATTCTTCTGTGAATCTGATGAAATTTGCGGATTTTTTGCACTATTTTTTTTGACGAAATTTGCGTTCCCTTTGATAAACTTTTGATGAAATTTAATTTTTTTTTTTTTTGTGATTATCTGGCAAAATCTGGCACGTTTTTCTTGCAAACCTCCTGACAATATTCTTGATTTTTTTTTTTTTTTTCAAATTTATGAAATTGATTTTGTTTGGGCAACCATTTGTTGAAATTCATTGTATGTTGTTTCACTGAACTTCCAGATTGATGACTTTTTTTTTCAGCATAAAATATCTTAAATTTTCAGAAAATACAGAACAGAATCATCCCTGAATCAAATGCAAAAATTATCAAAGTATCGCTTTATAAAAGCAAACTATGTCACAGAATCACGAAAAATATACAAATCTTGACAATGCATTGTGGGAAAAAATGTGAATATTGTCAAAGGGTTGTTAATAACGCTAATTTAGTCAAAGGGCTGCTTAAAAAAATGCAAATTTCATTGAACGGGTCATTCTTCCAAAACAGGAAAAATGCATGTAACTACCTTGTATCATTTTAAAAATAAATACAAAATTAATTAAAAATGTTTTAATGACTTTTTAATGTTCTGGGCTAATCTACAGATATCTTACAAATTTGAAAAAAAATGATAAATTTATTTAAAATAAATATAAATTGTTCAAAAATCATTGTCCTGGCTTGTAACTAGAGTCATCTATGTTGTTCTAAATGTTAAATACATCAATAATAAAATTAATTTTCAACTAAAAATTCGTTTAATAGATTCATAATAAAGTATTCTATGCAATTGAATATATTATCAAATATATTTATTATTTTTCATAATTAAAAAAATATTAAAATAGTGTGTAACTGAAAAAAATATCATTGTCTTGGTAGATTGCATTTCACTCAATATTTTCCCTACAGAAGGCAGCAGGGTTTTATTTTTTGTACCTGTTGCAAGATCTTTTACTCTTTTACTAAACTGTGTAAGTGATTGTTCTCAAATGAAGCCCTTTTTTTTTGTGGAATTTTGAAGTTCTTTGCCTTCAGAGTATGTTTGATTTCAATCATTTTCTTGGCATCCACAGAAACAACTAGGTGAATTAAAAATTTTTTATATTATAATATAGAGTGCATAATAATGTTACCTTTTAGAAGATATAATCATTAATTTTAAAAATTTAAGGCAGAATATGCCAGCTTCTAATTACATCAATTTCATCATTGTCCTGGAAAATAAAGAACAGGACAATGACAGCAAATCAGGACAATGATGCTTGTTATTTATTTGAAATTTATAAAGTCAAATTTATCTAATAATATTTTAATTAAACTTAAATATTTAATTTTAATTACAATTTTAAGTTTGAATTCAAAAATTATTGCATTTATTGTTACATTAACAAGCAAACTGTTGTTAATATCTAAGTATTTAATTAGCTTTTAGTCCTCAGTATTTTTTATATAATATATTTTGATTACCATTTTTTTTTATATTAAAGTAATCAAATTTTGTTTACAGAACCCATAGTATTTTTGAAAACTTAATTTTAATTATTATAAAACTTAATTTTAATTTATTACCGTCTAAAAAATTCAAAAACAGAACCCACCTTGTCAACCACTAACAATCTTACGCCAAGATCAAAAACTGAAATCTGCTTGAAAGGGGTAAGTGTTCCAAAGAATGTGCGAAAAAAATTATTTTATGCAAATGTGCTTGAATCACAGCTTTCTGAAAGTTATAAAAATTTACAGAGTGCAAAAAGTAAACAACTGTTTACTAAAATTATTTCTGGGAAAATTATTAAGAAATATAGATGTCTGAAAATAAGTAAATCATTTTTAAAGTACAAGTCTTTTACTGCAAATAAAAATAGAGGAAACTTAATCTATGAAATGCAAATAAAGGGTGAAGAATAAAAAAGAAACAAAGTATTAGACAGTTTTTAGAGAAAGATGAAAACAGTCGTCTTTGTCCGGGTAAGAAAGACTGCATCACAATAAAAAAAATAAAAAAACAGAAACGATTGTTAAACGAGTCACTAAAAACACTGCATGGAAAATATTTAACTGAAAATCAACATTATAAAGTTAGTTATTCAACCTTTTGTAAATACAGGCCCTTTTGGATTGTCGAACCTAACATCGAGAAAAGAGATACGTGTTTATGTATAACACATGAAAATATGAAACTCATTACAGAAAAATTGCATTTTTATGGCACATTAAAATCAAAATATCCTACAGATGTGCTGAAAGAGATGACATGTAATTCAGAAATGAATGAAAAATGTATGCTTTGTAAATGCAAAAATTGTATAAAAAATGAAATAACTTTTGATACTTTTGATGAAAAGGATCATGTGAATTTCAAAAAATGGATTACAAGAAAAGAAGAGAAAAGCATTAGAGGGGCTACGAAGCTTTTTAAATTGATTTCTAAAGAAGTAATTGAAACAAGTATGATAGAAATGGTTTCTGAATATAAAGAAACAGCTCCAAAATTCATGATGCATTTAGCAAATATTAAACATCAAGCTGCCGCACTAAGGGATTTGAAATCGAATATCGAAGAAAAAACTTTCACAATTCATATTGACTTTAGTGAAAACTACAACTGTAAATATTCTTCAGAGGCACAGGCAATGCATTTTGGTGGATCCAGACAGCAAGTCACCATGCATACAGGAGTCTATTATTATAATGAATGTAATAAGATGATAACTAAACCTTTTTGTTCTATGTCACAGTCATTGAGACATGATTCTGTAGCTATGTGGGCTCATTTGGTTCCAGTATTATATAATATTATGTCATATCATATAATTGAAAGAGTAAATTTTTTCAGCGATTCACCAACTAGCCAGTATAGAAATAAAACTAATTTTTATCTTATGGCTAAGATCTTGCCCTCTATTTGTAAAAATATCAAATTTGCATCTTGGAATTTTGGTGAATCGGGTCATGGAAAGGGGGCACCTGATGGTGTTGGAGTTGTTCTAAAAAGAACAGCAGACTCCATTGTTGCACATGGAAAGGACTTATCTTTGTTTAAAGATGTTTTTTCAGCTTTAAAAGACAAATGCAAAGGCATTGTTAAGTAACGGATTTAGATATTGATAATATTGAAACAAATTATATACTTGATTGTAAGTCCTTAGAAACATTTAAAGGAACTATGAAAGTACACCAAGCTCTCATTGATTTCAACATACAAAACACAATTTTCTTTAGATCTTTAAGCTGTAATTGTCCAATAACCTAAAGATGTGAACATGGCTTTGACCTGGGAAAGACAACTTTATTAAACAACTTTTCTAGTGATTATGATGTACCAAAAAGTTCTGGCATGAAAAATTTCAAACCTGGAAATTGGGTTGTTGTACAGTATGACGGAAAGTTCTATCCTGGAGAAGTTATTGGTTCTTCAGCTAACAACTATGAAGTTAGTGCTATGGAGCATGCTACAGAAAACAGGATATCTTGTCATACAACAAAAGTGACATCATAAAAATGATTGATCCTCCAGTACCATGTGGGAATAGAGCCTCCCAATTTAAATTTAATGGTTTTCCATAGTTTTTAGCATAAAATATATCCCCCCCTCCCTAAATTCCATTTTTCTGCTTTGTAATTATTATAATATGTAATCAATAAATATATATTCAACTAAATATGCCTATGAAATGTTTTTCCAATTTTATTATTTTATTTCAGTCATTGTTCTGGTATGGGCATCATTGTCCTGGCATAGGAAATTTAAAAATATTTTTTCCTCCTCACAATTAACATTTTTTTGCGATGCTGGTATTTTTTCCCTACTGTCTAAAGCCTAAATAATAACAAAAAAATATATACCATACATTTATAGCATCTTTTTTTTTAAATGTTTTAATATAGAAAAGTTGCCTGTTTTGGAAGAATGACCCGAAACAATCACAAAAAAATGTGAATTTCATCAGAAAACGCAAATTTAATCAAAAGGCTAAAAAAAATGCAAATTTCATTAAATGGTCGTGGAAAAAATGCAGCCGTCTCTTTGGAAAACAACAAACGCATGCAAACATATCTGTTTATTGTTATAAGTATAACTTTAATCGAAAATTAGGCTAATCCTATCCCAACTTGCAGGAATTTATACTCAGTCTAAAATCTACATAAACCAAAAACCGAGTTTACAAGACCTGTAACAAAAATAATTAGTACAGGAAGGGAATTTATCCCTGTAAAGACGAAATGGACAATACCAAAGCTTGATTTACTTTCTCTTTTTTAATAAAAAACTCATTTTGCATAATTATTCTTAGTTGTTGATAAACATTGCTTCAGTGGAATTCTGTCGTATGTATCTGTGATTCTTTAAATAGCACATAAAATGACAGTAGGTTTTAAAGTTTTTCTTTCTCTCTCCGAAACAGTTAAACTCCCCTCCACTTATAGATGTTGGGAGGGAGACCGAGACGTCCCTCCCCTGAAAAATTGAATTTCAAGCTCTGACATTGGAAGTATTGGAAAATGGTTGGGACCTCATCCAATGGTCACTAAATGGCGAGGAGTCACTAAATTGGAGATTGTAAAATCGTGAGTCTACTGTATATTCTTTTATATAAGCCATATACTGTTATTAGGTAAACAGCTTATTTTTTTACTGTGAAATAAAGATAAATCAGTTTGTTTTCATTTGAACTTTAATTTATAGTGAACTATTGCAGTTAACAATTAAAAGTACATAGCTTTATATTTTATTATAATGCACTTAATTTCAATTACAAGTGTGTACAGTACAATTTATTACCGTTGAGTACAATGTATAATAAATATGATCTCTATTATTCATGTTTTATACAGATTTTAGAAATAGCTTGAAAGATTTTGATATGAAATCCATTAAAACATAATTAGTTTTGATTTCAAGCAAAATACATATTTGAAGAACTTTTGATGACTATTCAAACAATATTATTTAATTAGGAGGGTGTGTAGGTAAGGTTTTAGTTAAAATATTTTAAAATTTTCCCGGTATTATTTTTATTGGCAATAATAACAAATGTAAATATTGTAGGCATAATATTTTATATTTCATATGTCATATGTGTACATTCATAAATATCTAAAATAATTTTTAACATATTATGTATGTAATATCTGTTGTGTATTTATTCCTTTATTAAGTGGGAGAAAAAGAAACACATCCATTAATTTTATGAAATATTGATCAGGAATTACTCCAGCAAACTCTAGTATAAACGCCACAGCATTTACGAGTTTAAAAGTTACAATTTTCATATGCTGCGTTGGCAAAAATTTTGTGCAAATTATTCAGTGCTTGAAAAAAAAAGGTCACTTTTTTAAAAAATTTCTTTTTCCCCATGTTCCCGATATTGCCAAGCATAAGTCAACAAAAGCAATTCACCATGAGTCACCCTTTTCCAAAAAATATGGTGACTGGAATAAGCAGAAAGGGTCAGTAGATGCTTGCTTTTATTGCGCTTCATTGCAGAAACAAAGAATTGAAAAGCCAGTTTTTCTGAATTTCACAATTGAAATGTCTCTCATGGTTGCAAGTTTTTCCATCCTGAGATGGAAAAATCTCCAAGGACGGAAGCAGATTGCGAAAAGCATGCGCTTTTCATCAAAGGATTGCCGTAAAAAAAAATCTTGAAATGATCGCGGAAAAAAAATTTGCTTATGATTGGGGGAAAAAAAATTTCTTAAAATGATCGCGGAAAAAAGTTCTATTGCTGTCAAAGGATTGAAAAAAAGACGCATTTGCTGTCAAAAGCTTGTTGAAAAAAATGCAATTCCTGTCGCAATTTTGTCGAAAACATGCTATTTCTGTCGAAAGATTGCGAAAAATACTCTAATATCATCAAAGAATTGCAAAAAAGGCACGATTTTCATCAAAAGCTTGTGAAGAAAACTCAATTCCTGTTAAAAGATGCCATCTCGGTCAAATAATGCGAAATAGTTGTGGTCTCTGTCAAAGGATCACAAAAAAGATGAGTTTTCTGTTAAAGGGTTGTTGAAAAAAAATTCTTGTCGAAGGCTCGCAAAAAAGATGCTAGTTCCATCTAAGAATTGCGAAAAAGATGCTATTTCTAGTCTAAGAATACTAAATGAATGCAATTTTTGTCAAAAGATCACAAAAGACGAATTTAATCAAAGGAAAAGACGTGATCATGAAAAAGATGTAAATTTTGTCAAAGTATTGTGGAAAAGACGCAAATTTTGCCAAAGGATCGAGAAAAAGACACAATTTCCGTCAAATGGTCATAAAAAATTTCACGATTTTCATCAAATGATTGCAGGAAAATTCTTATTTCAGGAAAAGTTATTCAAAAGTTATAACACTCTATAAAAAGATCCACTACAAAGTAACTCCAACAAAAAACAAGTAGTCTGAGGTTTCTCGAAAGTCAATATTATCGGAATAAAGCTGCGTTCACGTTGCAATACCATAATTTAGGGAAGAAACGCCGCACCCGGTGTAATCTCCGCATCCTCTATTATTGACAGCGTTTTGAAAAAAAATCTGCATAATCGCCGCACCTGCCATAAATGCCGCAGTCAAAAGGAATTATTTTGCCTTATTTAGGAGACGATAACATAACCAAAATATCGCATAAATACGGCAAAATAAACTGAATTATTAGATTAATTAAATTATTAAAATAACTAATTGTCAAAAAATATGTAGGAATAAAATATGCATAATACAGAACCAATTTTCCAGAACTACCAAATTCATAATTTTTTTCCTGAAATTTTTTTGATATGTTGTTTACTATGTATACTGTAAAATCTGGAAAACACAGCTCCCATTTTGAACAAATTTGATTTTTCGAAATGTATATCAATGTGCTTGTAAACATATTTTTTCTTTAACAATATCAAAAAAGAAAAAAATTCCAAGCACAATTCCTTACTGCGTAACTAACGTATCTATGGAGAGTAGAGATGGGAAATATCGTTCCTTTTAAAGAATCGTTCACTGAAAGAAACAATTTCTTCTGAGTCGTCCTTTTTGGAATCTTTTTAAAAAGGAACTAATCTGAAAAAAAGAGCAACTCCGAGAATAAAGGAATGAATCAAAAAAATAGGAATGAGTCCAAGAAATAAAGGAACAAATCCGAGCAAAAAGGTACGAGTCCAAGAAAAAAAAGTAACAAATCCTAGAGAAAACGGAATGAATCCAATTAAAAAGGATAGAATTAAGAAAAAGGATTCCAAAGGAAAAAAACAGGTCCGAGCACCAATTTTAAAAAAATGAATGAATCTGGAAGCAGGGATGAAAGGTCACATTTATTTTCTTACGTATTTATCTTTTTTCATATCATTTCTTACCATTGACCTTAATTTCTTAGACAAATGATTTTGCTTTTGAGATTTCGTTTCATTGATATGTGTGTGCTATTAATTATCATAGTGTTATCGTGACCTACAAGAACAAGAAACTATTTTTTTCTGAATCAGTCCATTTTGAACAGAATCTGAGGAATCGGTCCTTTTCGGATATGTTCCAAAAAGGAACGATTACTCGGAGTCGGCCCATTTCGGAACAATTCTGAGGACTCGATCTTTTTCGAAGTCGTTTCATTTCAGAACGAGTCCAAGGAATCGGTCCTTTTCGGAGTTGTTTCATTTCGGAACGAAACCAAGAATTCGTTTCTTATCGGAGTCGTTTCATTTTGGAACAAGTCCAAGGAATCTTTTTTTTTTGGAGTCATTTCATTTCAGAACGAGTCCGAGGAATAGGTCCTTTTCGACTTACGGAAAAAGTGGCTTTCCAGTACTTTGTTTCTATAATGAAGTGCAATAAAAGCAAGCATCTATTGTCCCTTCCTGCTTATTCCAGTGACAGTATTTCTTGGAAAAGGGTGACTTACTCATGATGTATTGCATTTGTAAATTTAACGATCGGTAACATTGCGAACAGAGGGAAAAAGAAAGAAAAAAGGGGTTTTCTTTCTGTTGAAACACTGAATAATTTTCTCAATTTTCGTAAATGCTGCCGTGGTGTAAATGGTGCTTATATGACAATTTCAACTTTTAAAATCGTAAACTTTGCGGTGTTTATTCCCTAAATTACGGTACTCTTTCCTTCAACTGAATTCTTGGAAAAAAGTAAGGAAATCTTTCGTATAAGATCCATTTGCGGTTTTTTCATAATAAAACTGAAGGGAGCGAACAAAAGAATTGCGGGATATGCAACCCATCCTTCTTGATGGAAAGATTTTTCTTTTGTCGGACATCTGTCTCTTTCCTGCAAAATTCATTAAGATTAAAAACACAATGTCTCTAACAAAGAAGTCAACATCAAACTTTAAAAAGTGGTCAAATGTGTTTGGGCCTTAAGATCATCTGCTCTCCTTAGATGCGTTTAGTTACACAGAAAGGAATTGTGCTTGAATTTTTTTTCTTTTTTTATTATTGTTAAAAAAAAAAAAAACTTTTTTGGATCAAGCTTACAAACTGATATACATCTAGAAAAAATGAAATTTGTTCAAAATGGGAGCAGTGTTTTTTAGATTTTTACTGTGTATTTAAAGTAAAAAAAAAATTCTGGATCCTGAAGTTCCTGAAAATCAGTTCTGTAATATAAATATTTTATTCTTACATATTTGTTGACAATTAGTTATTTTAATAATTTAATTAATCTAATAATCCAGATTTTTGCCATATTTATGCAATATTTTGGGTAGTTTAATGCTTCCTTAATAAAGCAAAATAATTTCTTTTGACTGTGGTGATTATACAGATTTTTTTCCCCCCCCCCAAGATGGTGTCAATATTTGAGGGTGCGGGGGTGTTTTTTCCTTAAATTACAGTAATAGTTTTTATAACCAGTATACATATTATTGATATAATTTAAAACCTTGTACTATGTATAGTTGTTAAATGACATGAAACTAAAAAAAAAATAACGTACCTTTAGGTATCTTAGTAAAATGTGCGATTTTCAGAAACAATCTTTTTTCAAGATGCTTTTGTAGCAGTTTGCAATCTATATATTTGTAATTAATTTCCAGCAGAGATGAGTTTATTTTGTAAACCTACACTGTATATGTAAAATCATAGTGAAATGACTGATTAAATGATTGTGTTTCACAGCTATTCTTCCTAAAATAGTGAATGTTTGACAGTGAAATTAATATCAATGATCAATCATCCATAAAAAATTTGCAAATTTCAGAAATGGTTATAAAATTCTGAAAAAATTATCTGTTTTTGAGATATATATATATATTTTTTCTAATTTAAATAACATTTTCTAATGATGGCAACAAAGTAACTTCAGTTTTGTGGCCAAAAAAAGGTACAAACTATAGGGATTACTTAATTTCTTTCCCCCTCCCCCAATTTTAAACAGAATTAAAATTCTTTTATTTCAAACATGACCTTATGATTGAAATAAAAAATGTTGAATAAAAAATCATTCCCTCTTTTAACTAATGACAATGTTTTGATTTAGATTCTGTTTTTCAAAAAAGAAATAAAATATTTACACATATTCGATCTGCAGAAATTATAGTTTAGAAACGTAAAAACCGCGTGTCATTTTTAATCTTTGTCATAAATTCAATTAACTTAAAATAATAATTCCACCACAGTTTTTAGTATTTTTTTCTTTTTTAAATTTAGAGTGACATATACAACCAAAATGATTTGATATTAATTTATACTAGAACTATCACAGTTATAGCATTGATGTATAGTATAAGTAATTATATTTTTCTAATTATTGAAGTGTCACTATTTGTTTTCAATGTACATTTTTTCAAAATGTGTTTTTACTTTTTAACAATATAAAACTATTTTTTTAGCTCAAAATATGAATATGCTGTCATAGAATTCAGATGAAAAAGGACAGATGTGCTTAATTCCATGTGCCTGGATCGCAAAAGAAAATGGTAAAGAAGGGATTATAATTGTCAGAACTTATAAATACTTCAAGTATTAACAGTAATCACATTGTTTACCACATTTTTGTTAATTGTAGTTCTTAATAAAGTAGAATCATCCAGGGTAATTCCTGGTCACTGAATTTCAGGTAACTCTTGATCATTTTCCCCTTTATTATAAAAATAACGATGGATCAAATTGTAAAAAATCTTATTGATACTTTGATCCTTTGCATTGAATATATGCTTAGAGTATTCATTTAGTTGAAATTTAATACTGATAAAATGTATTCAAAACGTCTACTCAAATTTCTGTAAAACAACATTAACCTTAATTCACTATCTAAAACTATATATAACCTTGATTACTATAAAATAAAATATATTGAAAATTGTTACTCAAATTTCTGTAAAACAACATTAACCTTGGTTCACTATATCCGAATTCGTTGAAAAAAGTTTTTTTTTTTTTTATAATATATCATTGTTAAAAATAGTGATTGTAAATTATACATAATTTGCTTATAAATTATCTTATTAAGTAGATAATAAATCAGACATTAAATATAAAAATAGTTACTTTACTAAAATGATTTTTATTTTTACATTCTATGCAAGTAATTCATGATTTTCGATTGAATACAATTCAATTTAAAGTAAAATTAATCGATTTTCTTAGCAACAAAATTAAAGAACTCATGAAACTTTTGTAAAATTTATTTTATTTTTGTGAAAAATAACTTAAAATGATATATGAAACCAGTTACTGAAATTCGAATCAAGCATTTATTAATAACTTTAGATCTTTCTGCTGAAGCTTAATTTTCTGCTAAACTTGATTTGTTTGCAATTTACACATTTTAAAATTAAAAAATATAAAAATAATAAACACCATCTTTTTATGAAATAGAATTTTGTGATGGAGACTGTTTTATAACGAAGAATTTTGTGAAGGGATCTGTTTTATTAAATGGATTTTCGTGAAGAGGTTAAATGGCCTTCAAATCTTACCTTTATTTGACCCCTGTGAGTGTAAGATATTTTATTCCATTTGATGAAGTTGTTCAACATTCATTGAAGTTAAGTCAGTTTACCCTCCCTCCCCCCTTTTTTTTTTAAATTTTTTAAATGATACATTTTAAGCAAAAATTTAAATTATGCGGTTCTATCACGTACTGTGTGCCATTAAAGCAGCGTTTTGTGTCTCCTACAGGCGACATCAGTATTGCAGTCAGTAGGAGTATTGTAATCAGTATTGCAGGAAACTGAGCCATGTTTGTTACTATCTTTGCTATAAATGTTTTTGAATGAAATCCATAATCGTTTGCAAAGGCTGCTATGTTAAAAACTTGCAATTTCAACAAAACTTTTTTTTTTTTTTTAGTGTAATTTTTAAAATTTTTGCTATTGAAATCTGTATTTTTTTTCATGAGTTGTATACTGTCATTTTCCATGCTACATCCATTGTTCCAATGACATTTATAGTTTTGAATGTGGGTCTATTTTTATCTTAATTTAAATATTTTTTGCAACACTAACATATAGGATAAATTTTATTTCACATTCAATGTAACTTGCATCACACACAATCATGGGATAAAAAACTATCAACTGTTGTTTTTCATTATGACTACCAACATAAACTTTTATTTTATTGAAAAATACTGATGGTAAAACAAAACATTGGCATTTCTGTGTAAAGCATGTCAATTCAATTGTAAAATGTTTAAGTGCTCAAGTGTTAGCAAATCAGTTGATCCACTCTGTGTTTGAATTTCTTTTTCTATCAGGTAACCAAGAAAGTTCATGTGGTTTTCATCAGACATAAAAAACGACCCACAAAAATCTCAAACACTTATTTTATTCTTTGAAATAATCACCATTGGCTTCAATTACATGTTCACAACGAGAAACAAGCTTATAAATACTTTTTTTGAAAAAATCTTTTGGTTTAGAGTCCGAAAACTGGGTTATAGTTTTTGTGACTTAATCTTGGGTTTTGAACTGCTGTTCCTGCAAGTGATTATCCATGACCAAAAACAAGTAATAGTCCAATGGGGCAATGTCCGAGGAGTAAGGTGGGTGAGGCAAAACTTCCCAGCCCAATGGTTTTATCACGTCCCTGGTTGCTTTGGCCATATGAGATCTGGTGTTATTGTGGAAAATAAGAACTCCTCTCCTGTTGACCAGCGCTGGCTGCTTTTCTAGCAAAGCAGCTGAAACCCTTTTCAACTGCGACAAGTAGACTTCGGTGGTGATTGTTTTCCAGCTTTCTAAGAATTCATAGTGAACTACACCAACGCTAGTCCACCAAATACACAGCATTATTATTTTTTTTTTTTTTGATGGATGTCCTGTTTAGCAACCAATGAGACGGAACCAGAAGTCAACCAATGATGTTTTCTCTTTCGGTTTTTACCCATTCAGTCATTCCATACATTACCCGTCGCATGTCAATATCTGATCCAGGAAAGAGGCTTTGTTGTGGCTTGACAGCAATGACAAGCAGATGTTCAGTCGTTGGAGCTTCTTTTCCTCGGACAGGACATGAGGAACCCACTTATCAAGTTTCCGTGACCTCCTAAGGCTATGAAGATGCAATTGGATGGTTTTGTCAGATATTCTAAACCTTTGCGCAAGGTCCTGGCATGTTAGATCAGGCTTCTCTTTGATTTCCTGTTTCAGCTAAACTTGGTCTAAGATGGATGGACAACCAACACAAGACTTGTCTTCAAGGCTCTCGTCTCCGAATGAAAATCTGCTGAACCCCTTTTGAGCGGTTCGTTCACTCACTGAAGTCTCTCCAAACAAGGAGCATGTTCTTCTAGCAGCCTCTGCAGCTTTGTTTCCTAATTTGAACTCATAGAGCAAAATAGGCCTCAAAATCTCCTTTGTCAATGACATCCTTTTCAACGATTGTACTTCCTACAAAACTGATAGCAAAACGTGAGATACGTTAAACAACTCTCTACTGATTGCAATTTAAAGGCAATGTACAGAAATGACGTCATTAGAATAAGTATGACCACACTTACGCAACAAAAGTAGCTGTTCTCAAAAACCGCTTGAACTTTCTTTAGGGCTGCACCGAGTAGATGTGTATAAGAAAGAACTATCAATGCACATGAAGTGAGCTTTAAGAGTAACATGTCTGTGTAAATATAATAAACATATTTCTTTAACATATAATCATATATTTTTTAATTAACTTTTAAATAATTTCTAATTAACTAATTTGAAATTTAATTATACAATCGTTAAAGGTAATTTTTAAAATTTCAAACAGTTTAAAGCAGTAGCATTATTTTTTTTTAAATGGAAAATAAAAGTGATACATAAAAATTAAATTCAACCAATGCAAATTAACTGATTCTTCAATTTACAAATTCATTTTAATACTGGAAATCTGTATCAAGAATGATTATTGGTTGCTGTAAGATTATAGTTGCTGTAATTTTGAATAATTCAAAGAACTGATGTTAAAAGTAATGATGTAAGCTTGCATTATTCACAATATGCAACTTACAATAAAATCAGGCTTATTGCCTAACAGGTTATTTTAGACATGTTAGCTCTAGCTAGAAACATTGTAGGAGAATTCTGACCATTCCATATAGTTGCACGCTCAAATTTCGAAAAGGTTCAGTTTCCTTGCCTGGATCCAAAAAGATTAATTATTAGAGTAATTAACTGTAATAAACCATAAGATGGAGCTCAAAATATAATATATTAAAAATGTTGTATGAATTAAAACAGCTTTTTTGCCTTTATACTGCTGAAAGTAAGATAAATTTAATTACAGTTTAGTAGCAATTACTGTGAAGTGTAATGAAATTGTTATTTTCATTCAGAGTAATCATATTGATGAGCTCAAATGAATAGATTCCCATATTAGGAGTTAAACTACCAATTAAAACATTCCTACATTATTTGGAAAAAGAAAGTTTCGGTCATTTTAATTGTGGTACAATGAAAGGCGGATTAAAAGTGAACTGGAGGGAAAAATTTGCATTTGTGTTTTTTTTTTTTAACTTTTCCATATTTTATAGACATTTTTAATGTATTAAATAAAAATTTTTTGAATAATTGCAAATAATATACATTTATATTCAAATAACTTTTACAGATCAGTTATAAATTCTTTTGTCTTCAATAATATTATAAATAAATCAAAAATATTTAATTCAAAGCACCAAAATATTTTATTTCTTCTTGCAAATTAGTTTCAGTAGCCATAGCATACCATCATCGGTGCAAAATATGATGATGATGGTATGCTGTGGCGAAAAAAACTAGCTTGCAAGAAGAAATTAACTATTTTAGTGCTAAACTTTAATTTATTCATTTGTAATGTATTGTGCCTAATAATTTCTCATTGTAATGATAATAAATGCTTAGAAATTAAATCCTTACAACTACTCGGTAATGTACTCGGCAAATTGGCCGAGTACGCCGAATGCCGGGTAAATACCGAGTACTCGGTACGGCCCTAACTTTCTTGGTTACCTGATATTTTTAGATTATAAACATTACTTCAATATATATAGGGATGGTTATTTTCCTGTTAAACATTTTGATTTTTGTCCATTAGTTTTAAATATCCATGTTTAAGAATTCAATTTGGCAAAGTTGAAATCAATCATTTAGAAAATTAAGAACACAGTCAACATAGCAATATATTTTGTAGTTTCTAATTTGTTTGTCTCATTGCTGGTTTGTATTCATACATCTGCACTTAAAAAAAAAATCTCAATTCTCTCTTTTTTTTTTTCTTCCAGCTGCAGCCCGTCAAATACCAACTACCAGAACAGTCTTACAAGCAAATGTGGAAGATGTAAAGCTTTGGTTGCGCTCAGCAATCCAGTTCAGCAGCGAGATTCATTATAACTTTTTTAATGTACCGTTGATTATGCAAATAAAAAAAGTTTTTTCATTAAAGTTTTTTCCTAAGTTATAGATATGTGTGTGTAAGAAAAAGGTAATGTCTTGCTTCACACTGATTGATATCTTTAGATTGGGCAAATAAAACTTAAATATAATGCACTATAGTTTATCTTAGCTTTTAGGCTACAAAAACATTTAGAACAAAATTTTTAAAATAAATAGGTTGTTTCAAATTTAACATTTTTCATATTTAATACTCATGATAGGACAGTTGGCCAAGCCAAATAAAGTTTTATGAGAACTTACATTGTTTATATTTTCATTAAAATGAACCTTGTAAACTATAGTTTTGTTACTGAAATTGATTGTAGTTAAGAAATTACTAGAAAGTTTTGTTTTCAAATAAATTCATTTGTTGGGGGGGGGGGGAGCCAAGATCATTCAGCAGACCTTATTTTAATATTACATTTTGCTTAACCCTTTCGTGGTTATAAGCGCGTATACGCGCCCAGAATACCACTTAATTTGAATTACGAAATGCCATACTGACATCGGAATTTTTAAATAAAAATTTTAATTTTACAAAGAACGTAAAAAATTTTTTTTATATATTATGAAATAAATTTGTTTTTAAATTCCGGTGTCATTCAATCATTTTAGTATTTTATGAATAGACGTGCTTTAACCGTCAAAGGGTTAAACAAAAATTAATAAAATAATATTTTAAGAATATACACAGTTTTTCACAGTATAATTTCATTCTGCAATTTTATTATAACTAGATGATTTGTTCCATGTATTTATTTAGTTAAACAATCTAATAATATTTGCCAACAATAAAGGATATTCGAAATATTTAAGAACATTGCACTAACTGTCACAAACAAATTCTGGGATTATTTGTCTTAGTAATTACATAAAATTCCTTTTGGAAGAAAACATACAACAGATGCATTAAAGATATCTCATTGAGATTTATTGTTTTGTATTCTCAATAAAATTATCAGTTTTTGTTTTGATGTTTTGGCAACAACCTTGCGAAAGGAATAACTGAAGTGAGTCTTGTAAAATTGGTGTTTTACTGTATTAAAAAAAAATATTTAAATGAAGGCAGGATAAATGCTGCCCTTAAAAATGTCTTGCAGAGAAAATATAAGTATTAACATATTTTGTTAAACAGTGTTTCTATTCAACTAGAAAACATGGGAAATGACAAAAACTCAAATAATCTGAGAAAACTGCTTTTTTTTTTTTTTTTTTTAACCTGAAAGTCTGATTTTTATGTGCTACCATTCATAAAGATTGCCCTAAATTTTGAGGCCTTTCTGTAAAAAAAATTCGAATTTTTCACATAAAAGTAAAATTTTCACAAAAATCCACATGTTTATAACATAGATATTTTAGCTATACATATTTGTCACCATATATGCTAGAGTTGAACCTTTTTGATGTGTGCCCATTACTGAAATTTTTCTATTTAATTAAAAAAAAATATGAGGAACATACATGTAGATATTTACTATAATTATGGGGAAAAATAGTTAATGCAATGCAATTATATTTCTATTTTGAAACTTAATATCAAGTTAACTATAATGCAAACTTGTTTGAAAAAAATTGAAATCAATAGATTAGAATATTATATGCCGCAATTAAATTTTTTCAATTTCCATTTGATTAAATTTCGAAAAGATTAATAGTGATTTTGTGTGATCTAACTTAATTTTGACTTAGAGTAATGTCGTGCCTTAGGTTCAAAGTCTCTTATATAGGCAGTATCTCTACGAAAGAATATGATGAAATACGAATAATAAAAAATTACAAACAAGCTGCCAAAATAATAATAATAATAATAATAAAATTAAATATAAAAAAAACCTATCTAAAATTTTTAAAAGATGAATTGAAACCTGCACAACAAATTGCTTTTGTAAAAGCATAAATGATATAGCAGCACTGACTATAAATAAATGTTTAATATGTATAAATTCGTATGTAAATATAAGTTTATATAACTTTTATTAATATATTATTGTAGCTTAGCTTAATTACATATCTTAAATGAGTAAAAGATCCTTTAAATTCATTTTAATTGTATTTTAGCTTTTTTTTTATGTTGTGAATTGTAATCGGGAAATTTTGTTCTTCAAATAGAATATGAACTCTATTAACAGATATAAAAATGGATTGCATGAAGACTTATATTTACAAGTAATACAAAATAAAAATAATTTTTTGGATAGATTTCATTTCTTTTTATATTTATACCAGCGGTAATTATATCCACATAATATGTATCAAATCAATCCCAATTAAAGCAAAACTATTGTTCAGGGAGGATTGATTTGCATCCTAGAGGGCTCTAGGCATTGGCATAAAAAGTATTAAAGGACAAAAATTCAAAAGAATTTTTTGGAAAAATAAAAAAATTATTAAATGAATATTAATTTAGGCTTCCACAGAACCTTAGTTATAAGTGAAATATTGGATCTCAGAAATTTAAAAATACAAATATTTTGGAGCTCCCAAAATTGTTGGCCCTTGTCAGCGTCCCAGATGCTCTGCTGCAAATCAAACCCTGAATAAATATGCTGTCCCAGCAAGCAGTAATTGCTGGTCATGGGAATAAAAATGGTAGTAATGTGTTGGTCCAGCAAAGTGTAAAATCGTTATAGAGGATGTTACTGATTGAAAACTGCTGGTACAGCAAAAGTCCAGCAGCATAAACATTGCATGATGGCCTGTTGCTTTATCAACACTGCTGGGTGGATGTCTGCTCGTAGTAAAAACAAATCTGACTGATGGTTTACCCCTGTATAAACATTGCAGGATAAGTGATGGTGGTGGATTAAAAGTGCTGACCCAGCAAAGAACTAGCAGTAGGTTAGAAGCTAATATTGATTAAAAACCGCTGGTACAGCAAAGGTCCAGCAGCATATACATTGTATGATAATCTGCCGCTTTATAAACATTGTAGGGTAGTTGTTGGCTCATAGTAATAAAAAGCAGTCTGACGGTGTACCAATGTATAAACACTGTAGGATAAGTGATGGTACTGGATTAAAAGTGCTGGCCCAGCAAAGGAATTGCTGTAGGATAAATGCTAGCACTGCAGGAAAACTGATGGATTGAAGCAATGTGATGGCATACCAATGCTGGCTTGCTGTTGGCCATCACTGATGGGCCACCTGCATTTCGGAGGGACACTTTAGTACAGGTTTAAGTAATGGCACCGTTGCACTTTACCGCTGATGGCACTGCTGGCTGCCATCTGTTTTCTAGCTGATGGCCCACTGTTTCTTTCTTTGCTGGGATCTAATGACAAACAGGATTAATTACTTTTTGTGGAATTTTTTTAATTATTCATTCAAAATTAATAACTACCATTCATATAAAATTACCCAGCAAAGAAAGAAACGGTGGGCCATCAGCTAGAAAAATGATGGCAGCCAACTGTGCCATCAGCGGTAAAGTGCAATGGTGCCATTACTTAAACCTGTACTAAAGTGTCCGTGCGAAATGCAGCTGGCCCATCAGTGATGGCCAACAGCAGACCAGCATTGGTATGCCATCACATTACTTCAATCCATCAGTTTTCCTGCAGTGCTAGCAGCTATCCTACAGCAATTACTTTGCTGGGCCAGCACTTTTAATCCAGCACCATCACTTATCCTACAGTTTTTATACAGTGGTACACCGACAGACTGCTTTTTTTTACTATGGGCCGACAACTACCCTACAGTGTTTATAAAGCGGTAGATTATCAGATAGTGTATGTGCTGCTGGACCTTTGTTGTACCAGCGGTTTTTAATCTGTATTAGCTTCTAACCTGCTGCTAGTTCTCTGCTGGGTCAGCACTTTTAATCGACCACCATCACTTATCCTGCAGTGTTTATACAGGGATAAACCATCAGTCAGATTTGTTTTTACTATCCACCCAGCAGTGTTGATAAAGCAGCAGGCCATCATCCAATGTTTATGCTGCTGGACTTTTGCTGTACCAGCAGTTTTCAATCAGTAATATCCTCTATAATGATTTTAAACTTTGCTGGACCAGCACATTACTACCATTATTATTTCCATGACCAGCAATTACTGCTCTCTGGAACAGCATATTTATTCAGAGTTTGATTTGCAGCAGAGCATCTAGGACACAGACTAGGGCCAACGATTTTGGGAGCCCCAAAATAATATTTGCATTTTAAAACTTCTGAGATCCAGTATTTGACTTATAACATTCATTACTAAAGTTCTGTGGAAACCTAAATTAACACTCATTTAATAAATTCTTTATTTTTTCCAAATAATTCCCTTGGAATTTTTGTTCGGCTTCATTAACAATATTTTTTATGCTAATGCCTAGAGCCCTCTAGGATGCAAATCAATCTCTGAACAATAGTTTTGCTTCGATATATATTATGTTGATATAATTATCACTGGCATAAATATAAAAAGAAATTAAATCCATCCAAAAAGTTATTTTTATTTTATATTACTTGTAAAAATAAGTCGTATATCAGTTAACAGAGTTCATACTCTATTTGAAGAACAAAATTTCCCGACTACAATTCACAACATTTTTAAATAATTAAAACTAAAATACAATTAAAATGAATTGAAAGGAACTTTTACTCATGTAAGATATGTAATTAAGCTAAGTTTTAATAATATATTAATAAAAGTTACATAGGCTTATATTCACATACGGATTTATATAAATTAAACATTAATTCATTTTTAGTTAGTGTTGCTATATCATTTATTTATGCTGTTACAAAAGCAATTTGTTGTGCAGTTTTCAATTTTGTATCTTTTAGAAATATAATTTTAGATTTTTTTTTTTTTCCCAGCTTGTTTAGTCATTTTTAATCATTCACATTTCATCACGTTCTTTCGTAGAGATACTGCATATATAAGGGTCTTTGAACCTAAGGCATGACATTACTCTAAATCGAAATAAAGTGAGATCACACAAAATCACTGTTAATCTTTTCGAAATTCAGAAAAAAATTAATTGTGGCACATAATATTCTAATCTATTGATGATTTCAATTTTTTTCAAACAAGTTCGCAATATAGTTAACCTGATATTAAGTTTCAAAATAGAAATATAATTGCATTGCATTAACTATTTTTTCCTCATAATTATAGTAAATACCTACATGTATGTTCCACATATTTTTTTTTTTTAATTAAATGGAAAAATTCCAGCAATGGGCACACATCAAAAAGGTTCCACTCTGACATATATGGTGACAAATATGCATAGCTAAAATATCTATGTTATAAACATGTGGATTTTTGTGAAAAACTTTTGAAAATTTTTTTACAGAAAGGCCTCAAAATTTAAGGACAATCTTGATGCATGGTAGCACATAAAAATTGGATTTTTTCAGGTTTAAAAAAAAATCTCCATTTTTTTTGGACTATTTGCATTTTTGTCATTTTCACTGTTTTCTAGTTGAGTAGAAAAACTGCTTAACCAAATATGTTAATACTTATATTTTCTCTGCAAGGCATTTTTAAGGGCAGCATTAATCTTGCCTTCATTTAAATATTTTTTTTTAATACAGTGAAACACCAGTCCTACAAGACTCACTTATTCAGTTATTCTTTTTGCAAGATTGTTGCCAAAACATCTAAAAAAAAAAAAGCTGAAACCCATAATTTTATTGAGAATACAAAACAATGAATGAGATGTCTTTTATGCATCTGTTTTCATAAAAAAGGAATTTTATGTAATTACTAATGCAAATAATCCCAGAATTCGTGACACTTAACACAGTGTTCTTAAATATTTCAAATATCATTAATTGTTGGCAAATTATGTTAGATTGTTGCATAGAATCACAAGTAATAAATATGAAAAATGTTAAATTTGAAACAAACAGCCTATTTATCTCAAAAAATTTGTTATAAATGTTTTTGTAGCCTAAAAGCTAAGATAAACTATAATTAATTAAATCAAAGTAGTGCACAATTATTTATACACATAAATTAACTGTATCCAATGGCCTTTGAATAACTGGATATAGATATATTTATCTATGTTTCATATAAAATTACATAACTTTTCATATTATCAATGCTTTATATATTCTCTTTGGAAAGTTTTAGGTTATGAAAAAATATATGTCTCTATAAGAATCAATGAGTACAATAACACGTCAACTATCTCTAAAAAATGTATATCAGAGACTGGACATTAATAGTCTTAGGACACAACATTTTTTGAATAAAATAGAGAATACTATGAACAACAATGCATTAATCTGTAACACTGGCAATAAATATTATCTTCCCCTTAAATATAAATGACTTTTTTTTTCTTTCCTCCCTATCCTCATTGATTCGTACTTGACAATCAGTTTTGCAAGTTTTTTTTTTTTTTTAATTTGTATCAATTTCAATATGGTGCTTTGAAACATTACTACATTATAATGAAAAAACATTTTGAATTAACTTTTTTATTTACATAATTAATGATACATTAAAGTTATTCATCACAATTAACATCGTCATGAATCTCATTCTGACTTTTTGATTTTCTTTTCATTCGCCCACCATCTCTATCAATTGCAGAACGCAGCCAACGCTTTACAACGTCTTCGACGTTTGCTTGTGAAACTCCTCGTGTAGTTGGTATTTGACGAACAGATGCTGGAAAAAAAAATAAATATAAAAATTGAGATTTTTTTTTTTTTTTTTTTTTTTTTTTTTTTTTTTTAGTGCAGATGTTTTACAATGTTATGAATACAAACCAGCAATGAGTAACAATACTCGTTTTAATTCTTTCATGGATTGTTTACCATAACCACCAACCCAGTTGATGGTTAGGGCAAGACTGTTCGTCATTAATGATTTTAAGACATTTCGAGTCACTTCACTGATGTCTTTACCCCCGATTCTACCAAAAAAGTGAACCTAAAACAACAATAAAAATATTTGAACAAAGAGCACTATGTTAAAATAAAATGCTTAATACTTTAATTATGGAAAAAGGTCAATTTTACAAATAGATTTTTTTAAATAACTAATTAGAATTGAAAATGAGGTAGGCTTCAATTTTGAACTCAGATCTGATTAACCAAAAAAAAAACAATATATGTAATGTAGAAGGTTAAACAGACAAACAAATTAGAAACTACAAAATCCATTGTTATGTTGACTGTGTTCTTAATTTTCTAAGTAATTGATTTCAATTTTGCCAAATTGAATTCTTAAACATGAATATTCAAAACTAATGAAAAAAAAATTCAAAATATTTAAACAGGAAAACAGTCATTCCTGTACACATTGAAGTAATGTTTATAATCTAAAAATAGAAAAAGAACTTCAAACACAAAGTGGAGCAACTGCATTTAATTAAACATTTTATAACTGAATTCACATGCATTTCACAGAATTGCTATTAAAAAAAAAAAAAAAAAAAATCACGGGAGTGCATTTTTACTCAACCCAAAGTCTGCATAAGACAACGTCGTGTCTATAATGCAGAAGAAAATTCTTTCTTTTAAAATTTACTTTTGCAACCCACTCGTTGGATAGGTAGGTTATTGTTCTCTGGTGCATGTCTAATTTAGATACACCATTCTCTATAAAATTTCACATTCTCAAATGAAAGAAAATTAACTATATTGTGTCATGCGCTAAAAATTTCATCTTATTTCAGAATTCATTTCCATAGTCTTATAAGATTATATTTTTTATTTGCAAATAAAGATTGGGTGTCACCCGGGGTGGACTGCCCCCCGCTAGCTATGCCACTGCATGATTCTCCCTCCCCCTTGAACCAGGGGCATGCAAAGAGAAAACTGTTTCAATTTGGCGCCACCCTCCACCAATTTTTTATTCTGATAGGCCAAAAATTACTTTCGTAGTATAAACTTGGTGCCCACTAAATTTCCATGCTCAAGGTGACCGCCCCCTTCATCCTCCCCCTTTCGCACGATGCTGCCCTGACCAGCAGAAATATTCTATTTCTAAATTCTTTGATTTGTGATTTAAAAAATATTTTTCCACTATTTTTGGTTTTAATGAAGAGAGTCTCAGGGCCGAAACTAACATTTTTTGGAACTGGGTCAAATATGAATTTTGGCATGCCCTCTCCCCTGGCCACACCTCCATGAAGTATATTTACAAAGATAATTTCACTAATTTTCTAATGACCGACTTATTTTTAAAATTTAAAATATGTAATCATAAAATATATGATACTGAACTATGTAATTTGGTTTGTCATACATATATCGTTTCATTAAAACCTTGAATACGGAGTAAAAAAAAATTCTGTTTTATACAGGCTTTTTTATGTTATATCATTCTTAGATTCTGTTATGCTTTGGTATACCCCAGAGAGGATGATTTTAAATATACCACGCTAAATATAGACATTAGAAAAAAAAAGGTCATTTGGCACCCTGCCATTCTGGTGCCCTGGGTTCATGCGCCCGCCCTGTCCAGGGACGTGCAAAGAGAAAACTACATCTGGGGTAAAGTTTCAATTTGACGCCCCCTCACCCAACTTTTTCTTGTAACAGGCCAAAACTTAATTGGTAGTATTAATCTGGTGCCCCTTATAGTTCTGCGCCCGGGGCGATAGCCCTCCCTTTTGCACGGTGCCGACCATGGCCCCCTGCTGTTTTTTTTCGGCCCTAGGAGGGGAGGAGGTCTTTCAGATAATAAATAACCCGATTTTGAAAAAAAAATCTTTCAGATGGTACTAATATACAATACTGATAAATACTTTTTGCTAAATACGCAAGCTGTGAAATGCTTTACCAATAAATGTTTTTCCCCCCCAATTTGTTGTTGAACTACCTTTAACTGAATACTTCACTTTGCATAAATATGAATCATATTTTGCTTCATCATTTGATGCTTAAGAAGAGTATATCCACTTTTTATTTCTTTTCATAATAAAATAAATGTATCAAAAATTTCATGCAGAATCCAAATCATTTGAGATTTGAGAAACTGATACAAACAAAATGATACGCATACACTGGATACGGAAATAACTGAAACTAGCGCTTAATGTCAGAGTCTGAACACAATTTCGCATCTTTACCGCATTCGAGTGTCTGGCCACATTCATACAATTACAAATGCTAACAAATGTTAGTAGCATTTGAAATTAGTTTCATTTTGTTCGGTTGTGTATTGAATTGACACAGGTAACGACCAACAGTGCGCCGTGCGAAAGGGAGGATCGCGTAAACAGCATTTCAAGGTAGTTTCAGTTTGTTCAGTTGTGCATTGTCACGGTAACAACCAACAGAAGCGATATGGAGGATGGTGGTAAGGGCAGCGTGCGAAAGAGGGGGGGGGGGGGATCGAAAAGGGCGATTGCCCCAGGTGCAGAAATTTAAGGGGGGCCTAAATTTATACAATTAATGCCATTTTGGGAGGTTTAGCATGAAGTTGGAGGAAGAGGGAGCACCAAATTCAAACTTTGCCCCAGGCACAGTTTTCTCTTCACACACCCTGGTAACGACTAACGAGTCGCATTTCTAAGTAATAATTTAGTACTTCGTTCCTTAGAAAATACCCATTTCTTAGTAACAAATATGTGCATTTTGCAACAGCTCTAGTTTCCATCGTCTTTATGACATAATATATTACATTACATTAAACACAGTATAGAACCATTTATCTGGAATGGTTAGAGTCAGAGGTATTCTGGATAACTGGTTTTTCCGGTTAACTGGTTAGGCATTAAAGCAGCATCCATTTGATAAGTTTTGTGAAACATATGTAGTTGTGGTATTACTTCTAATTTTAAATTTATTATTAAAATACTTGAACCAAGAATCTGACACAAATAAGATCAATTGTTAGAGTTTGAAAGAAGATAATTTATGGGAATTCCTTGAACAAAAATTCTTCTGTTTTCTAGGCATAAAAATGAAAACATCTGTAATATTATAATATTTATTAATCTACAATATGATTATATGCTTCTATTTCAAATACTAGATGCTGTTATCAAACTATGCAATTGTTTCAAGCAATGTATATGTCAAACTGATTGTGTATGACACTTTTTACTATAAAGATTCTAACATCAGTCTATTAGAAATATCATTCTGGATAACTGGCTTTCCGGTTAACTGGTTTCCGGATAAATGGTTCTATACTGTGTTACATTCTTGGCTTCTTACATATTTTGAAAACTCTTCATGGTCTTCTAATGTTGTATTCAACACCAAAAGTTCTTGAATGGATGTCAGAGGAAATCCTTCGATTTCCTCAAAGGTAGTGTCAAAGAATATTTTTTGCGCCAGGTGTTTGTTTTCCTGGCGCATTTCAACCATCTCATTTTTTAGTAGCTCAATTTCTTTTAAAGTTTTTTCCATAAGTCCTGTAAAATACAAAACATATAAACATTTTCAAAATCTGCAAAATAACATACCGGTGCTGAGAAAAATCTTAACATAAATAACATAAAAAAATGTGTGCACTATTCTGTGAAGGGATAACTTGTAAAAAATAAACCCGTGAGGTGTTATTATAGACTGGGACACGACAGATAAAGTCAAATACTCTATTATGATAAAGAAATATCATTATCGAGGATGGATCAACTGAATTGTGCATTAGTGGTTATAGAATAAACCTTAAATGACATTTAATGCTGTGACTACATCATGTCATTAACTCACACAAGCCAACAGTTTCTTTTAAGAGGGTCTTTTCTTTGAGGAAAAATAATGTCACATTTTTAAAACATAAAAATACAGCTTTATGTTTAGGGCAGTAAATTTTACAATACAGCAGGCTAGGTAAAATGTAAAATTATCTAAAATGAAATCATAAAAATTTCCAGCTAGGGAAAAAAAAAAAAAAAAAAAAAAAAAAAAAAAAAAACTATATTGTACAGAATAGTAAAAGAATCAAGTTATATGCAAATGTAAGTGTCACTATGACACATAAAAAGCATTGTTAAAATTCAACCAAGAAAAGTAGTATTGAATTATATGCTTATTACAAATAACTGAAGGATGAAATAAAAAGTAATAAAAGTTTTAAAAAACATTTATTAAAATAAGTAATTTTTGTTATTAACTTATATAAAACACCAATTGATGATAATAAACAAAACTGATTTTATTCATTTTAAAAATAACTCAACTATGAATAAATGGGAAAAAAAAATTGTAAAAACATATATCAAAATTGTCTGCCAACTTTGAAAATTTTCTGTGAATAACATTCGTGTGTTCGTCTATTATATTATCTAGGTCTGCTATATACTTGAAATAGTTATAAAATTAATCCCTTAAAAGGTGGTAGGATAAAATATATTCTCTTAATTTTAATTGCTATATGCCATATTGGTAACGGAATTTTGAAATGAAAATTTAATTTTATTAAGTCCACGAAGAAAAGTTTTCATATACTAGACTCCCTCAAATCCGCACTCCTAAAATCCACAAATCTCTAAAATCCGCACATATTTTACGGATGTAAACAATGAAACATTCAGTTCAGATGTAGGTGCAAAAATTGATTTTTTCAGTTTTATATCAATTCCATACATTTTTTAATTTGTAATTTTTGTTAAGGTTATTGAATTCATGTTTTTTCATGAAGAAAGAATAATTTATTTCTGAAAAAATAAAGATATTGCTAATATAATTGGTAATCACAATCTTACCAAATATATAAATCAAGCTTTTTTAGTTATTAAGTCTGGCTAAACCTGAAATAAAGTTTCATTATTTTATGATCCTGATGTGAATTAGTAATGTACCTTTATGAAGCAAGTTTCATTGAATAATTTAGGAGAAACACATTTCCTCTTTTATAATTATACATTATTGATTATTAACTTGACCTTTTCTTTTAGTATTTTAATTAGTTAAAAAATATATCTAAATTTTTATTACCTTAGTTTATTATTTTTTTAATATTTTAGTATAGTGTATGCATTCATTATACTTTTGATTTCATTATTAATTACATTCAAATTACTTTAAAAAAAAATGTAAACAAAGCAATGACCAGAAATCTGCAAAACCTCTGGTCCAAGCTGTGCGGATTTGAGGGAGTCTACTGTACTTTCAAATAAATTTGTTTTTAATTCTGGTGTCAATCATTTTAGAATTTTGAGAATACAAGTTTTTTGCCCCTCTAGGGGTTAAAGATTTTAATGGGTTAATGAATGCAGATTGCAGACTAAGATTAAAAGCAACAGCTGTTGAAGAATAGGAGAATAGGCAGACAGAGTGACTGTAAAACAGCATCGTAAATAAAAGACCCCCCCCCCCTTTTTTTTTTGTTAAGCATAATCTACAAATTCCATCGAGTTTGTTTTAAAAATAGTTTTACTAACAAATAAAGAAAAAAAAATTAGAAGCATTTTCAAAAACCTAAATCACATTTGATAATTTTCTAGAAATTTCAAGCTATTAACACAAGCAGCATTTGATCTGATAACATGTTGTATTTCATTTCATGCATAAGTATTGAATGTTTGCATACCAATACCATAGTTTGAGAATCCCTGATTTACATTATTATGGTCATTTTGGAAAGGTATTTATAAAAGTTTCACTAAAAATATATTTCAATCTCAAATGAAGGATGCTTTAATACACTTGCATATTAGGCTTATTTTTCAACTTTCTAAAAATGTAGTTTTATTTCCCTATATCTTGTTGCACTGAACAGAAACAAGAATAAAATTCTAAGGAAAATTTAAGATGATAAAAGGAAAGCTGTTGACCCCCCCCCCCTCCCACGTCACACACTTCCAGAGATTTTATTTGTGATGTAAATCGATAAAAAGAGACAAAACTTTTAAATTTATGTAATTCTCTCATTTTTATACGTATATATATACATATAAACCCTTAATACATGAACTATTCAATTTAATACAAAATTACTACCTTGACACAAGGGAGAAAAATAAAATAACGTAACATAAATGTATACAAATGGAATTACATACATAATTTCGGTATTTTTTGGTACAATAATATTTTTGGTAATTAATGAGTTTTTGCTCTATTGAAATTTTAAGAATTGTGCAAAAAGAAAAAAAAAACACTTACCACGTAGCTCAGTGTTTCAGAAGCATTTCTGGTTTACCTGACTACTGCGAGGAGTTTCAAGAAACAATCCTTGTGAACGTGAAGTAGATGGAAATGCTGGAGGAGAGGTTACGCGAATTAAGTTTTCATTATACTTTAAAGTTTTTTTTTTCTTTGAAGGAATCTGCCCTGATTGAGAATCTGATAAGTCATATTGTTTCTTCTTTTTCGTACGATGACCGTCATCAGTTGAATACGGCTCTATGTCACTATTATTCTCATAATAGTCAGCAGAGGCATTAGCTCTTTTATATGTACCTGAAATAAATTATACTTCTTATTTTAGAGAAAAAAAGCTTAATTTTTTAAATTTCTCTTTTTAACATGCATAATTTTTAATAGGAAAACAGATTAAAAGAAAAATATTTCAAAATATCTTGCAGGGTCACTCGGGGTAATTCTTGGTAAAAAAAAAAAAATCAATATTCAATTATTATAAAAACTATTAAAGGTAATGTTTCCAATTTTTTTACGGAATAAGCCTCTTCTGATGGCTATATAATAAAATGCTTCTTTAAAATTAAATGCACTTATAATTGAACAATTACATTATAATTATTAAGTGACGAATCAACCTGGAAACGTGATTTCGATCATGCAATCAAATTAATTGGAAATATTTAACTAATGAATGTTTAATTTAAAAAAATTTTATACTATTCAATTAGATAATTAAAAAAAAACTACATAGTATTTTGAGTTTTAGAAGTATTTCTTAGATCAGGGCAATATTTTTTCTGTTTTGTTAGCTTGTTTTTCAGAAAAATCATGAATTCTGAATTTTAAATCGTCAGTCATTTTTTGAATTTATAACTAACATAAAGATAATAAAAAATTACTCCTTTCTATAAATATCTGAGTATCTATTTACAATATCCAGCCTATTTATATACTATGCTGAAAAATTAGCTTATATAAATACTTATGAATCTCCTTTTTTTTTTTTTTTTTTTTCTTTGCTGAATTTTGTTAAATATTTTAAGTATTCAGTTGTTAAATTATTACTCCTTGTCTTCCAAAATATGCATTATTTGTATTTTTAATACTATTAGTTTTTTTTGAAGGGGGGGATTATAGATAAAAATGGTTTATAATGATGTATAATAATCATACATATAATAAATAATATGCATTATATTTAAATTCAAATTAACCTACTGGATATTATGTATCTAATGTGTATAGCATTAAAAAAAAAGTTTACGCTTTAGTTACAGATGATGAAATAATCATGTAATGTGCAACCGAAGAAGTTGAAAATGAAGGTGATTCAGACGAAAATACTATTATCAATGATCATCAACCAAAAGTTATTAGCCATAATGAAGCAACAAATCATTTACAACAATTGTTTAACATCAGGTGGAGACTACACCCAACAAACTAACTATGCTTAAGTGGATGTGTGATTGTGCGGCCCGCATAAGTCATACAAAACTGGCTCAGTAGAAGATTTTATAATTACAAAATAAACATTTTTTACTATCTGTAAATATTCAATATGATAAAAGCAATTTTCTGTAAGTATGTTTTGTTTCACTTTTTTTCTCATTCTCCGAAGAATCCGGATTGGGTCTGGTCTCAATTAATCCGAATTAATTAGCGATGTTTCTTCCATGATAGTTTATCGAAATTCATTATTTTTTATGCACAATCTTTTGACAAAATTCACAATTTCGTTCTGAACTTTTAATTAAATTAACTATTTTATTCAGCGACTAATTGAAGATAATCGCTTTTTATTTCTGAGACTTTTGATGAAATATCTGATATTTTTAAGTTTGAAGAAATTATCAATCCTTTCCTTGTCTAATTCACTATTTAAATAAGGGAAATTCCTCAGGACAAAAAAAAACTTAAGGACTTTAAAATATAAATTTTAAAATATACTCGCAGAAGAAACAGATCAATGGAAGAATTTCCTGGAATAAATACTGCACAGATTCTTTTTAAACTTTCAGTACCAAATACTAATTTCAGAAACTAACGATTCCTAAGAAATATGCAGGAAGGACTAAAAATTACAACTGGAAAGAAAGAAGAAAAAAAAAGTGTATTTTCTGCAAAAAAAATCTTAGTTTAAGACTGAGTTTAGTAGCACCATAGCTTATAGGTCCAAATCGTAGTAATTATAATCTTTTCATAGCAATTAGCAGTCCTGTAGAATGCATATTTGACTATGGATGGTAACTGCTGAAATTAGATTTTCAAATGCTTTATCTGTTTTCTAAAATGTTTATTTACTTACCTAAGTTAACTTATTTCTCCTAGTAAAGAAGTTTTGTTAAAGATTTCAATGTTTCATAATCTATAACACAACTTTTTTCTTACTTCTTTTGTAGACTTTTTAATTTCACATATTTCCCTTGTTATATACCAACCCTGCTGTTGTTCTCTAGTGCATAGAAATCATATCACTTTTAAATATGGTTATTGGATATCAATTTTAATAATTATTTTTCAATTATAGATGCTTACCATTTCATAACTTAAAAAATCTAGATATTAAAATGTAATAAAAAAATTAAAACAAACATACGTGACTTTCGAACTACTTTTATGCTATGTATATCCCAGTCATAATCTGGCTCCATTTTCGACATAACAGCTTTTTCAAGATTAGTGGTATTACGAATACGTGGCCAGTAGCATGATTCTTCCTTGTCGTTTTCTTTTATAATCCATGAACATGGAATTACAGCTATCTTGCCTATTTCGTTTGTGAATTCCACAACAGTAAATTCATATATTGAGCTAAAAAATAGTTTCATATTGTTAAAAAGTAAAAACACATTTTGAAAAAATGCACATTCAAAACAAATATTGACACTTCAATAATTATACAAATATAATTACTTATACCAGAGTTTCCCCCAGATTTAAAAAGGGGCAGGGTGCTACTGTTCTGAAAAGGGCACCCTGGATATATAGGATTTTATAGGATTGAATCTAGAATTTAGCGGTTCAAAAAATTGAAATACAGAAATTTTGTCAAAAAATCCAGAATAAAATCCAAAAAATAAAAAAAAGGTAAATTTTGTTAAAAGATTGCGTAAAAATAGCCGATTTTCTTGTAAGATCACGAAAAAACAGCAAATTTTGATTAAAAAAAGGCAAAAAAAAAGACAAAATTTCGTGAAAAGATCGCGAAAAAAGCGGCAAATTTGTGACGGATTGAGAACAGAACATTGGGGGGGGGGGAGTCGCCCTGGGCACAGAAATTTAGGATGTGCCAAATTTATACTACAAACGTAATTTTTGGGCTATCGTAAGAAAAAGTTGGGAGAGGGTGGCATCAAATTCTAATTATGTTCCTGGTACAATTTTCTCTTTGCACGAAAATGATTGTGAATCAGGAAAATTCGCTTTTGGAGCAATAAAAACATTTTGAAACAGGAAAATTAGTTTATAGAACAGAAAATTTCACTTCTGGCATTAACTTTTTTTTTGTGCTACTTTAACAAAGTTGCATTTTTTGTGATCTTTTGACGAAATCGGCAGTTTGTTGCGAATTTTTTGACAGAATTTTCAGTTTTATTGCGATTTTTGGACGAAATTTGCCGGGTTTTTTTTGCAAATCTTTTGACGAAATCTGTCATTTTATCACAAATTTTAACGAAAGTTGCCGTTTTTCGGGATCTTTTGGCAAATGATCTGTTTTTTGCGAATCATTTGAAAAAAATTTCTGTTGATCACGATTTTTTGACAAAATTTGTCGTTTTTTTTCACGATTTTTTGAGGAAATCTGGCGTTTTTTCGGGATTTTGTGACAAAATTAGCCATTTTTCACGAATCTTGCCAGAATTAGATGTTATTTCGCAATTTTTTAACAAAATTTGCCGTTTTTTCGAGATTTGTTGAGAAGATTATGCATTCCGTGAGACGCGTAAGAGCTATTTTTTGCATAATTTACACGCTATAGCGCATTTGCATCATCGCTGAAGGGCTGTGTTTTTACAAATATGGGGCAAGAAGGGTGGTATTTTTTAAAATGAGCGACCAGAAGGGCGCTAGTTTTTGGATGAGAGGCAAGAGGGGCGCTATTTTTTAAACTAAAGGGCAGGAGGGGCAGAGCGCCCCCCTGAAACCTTCTGAGGGAAACTCTGCTTATACTATATATCAATGCTATAACTGTGATAGTTCTAGTGTAAATTAAAAATATCAAAACTTTTTTTTTTTTTTTTTTTGGCTGCTAAATTTCAAATTTGAATATTTTTATATTGAAGCTCTTTATGAGATTAAGATTTATAGAAAACAATTATAGGTATATTTTAAATTAAGAAGTTTGTACATTTATCTATAAATTCAGTTCTAATTTTATCTATTTCATTGCTGAAAGCAACATTAAGGGAAATACTTAAAGACATTTATGCAGGAAATAAATGAAATATCCTTGATTAGATTTTTTTTAAAACATGAGATAAAAGTTTGAAATAATCTAAAAAAAATTAAACAACATACTTAAATTTTAAACTAAAGTAATTTATTAAAATAAACAACAGGAATTGAAAGCTCAAATGCAGTTTTAATATAATTATTAGATCACTCACCTGCTAAAAGAGCAACAATTGCAGACCATCTGATTTAAAGAGATGTTTTTCTTTGAGTAACAAATTTTGAATATTTAGTTATTCAACCAAATGGAGGGAAAAAAGAAAGGAATATTTCCATTTTCTACTTGACAAAATGAAAGAATAAAAAAAATTAAACTTTATCATGGATGTTTTTTTCCCACTAGATTCACTTTTTCACTTATGCTGCAAATAAAATATCCTTGAACAAAAAATATTTTATAAACAGTGAGATTTATGCAGGAAATAAAATCTTGTAAATCCCATAACAATCAAATCTATTATGGAAGCAATTCATCAGGATAAATAATCAATCGAATCTTAGATGTGAGAGGCTAGTAATGTCCACTTATCCTTGAAGTTTTCAGGATAGATGCTGCATTTTTGCATGTCTGATCTAGTAAAGCAAATTATTAAAGGCCTTTGAGACAAAACAACCTCAACATAATAAGCAGGATAATTCATAAGCAGATTGTGTAATAGATTTCTTGACTCAACTTAAAAAGATAAGAGGAAAATTAAACTAGATTATGAAAGGCTTTATACAGAAGCACTTTAATGCGAAAAATAAAATATTCTTGATCAAGAAGTGCTTTATATATATAGTGAGAATGATATATATAGTGATATATAGTGAGTATGCTTTATATATATAGTGATGAAATAAAATTATCTTGAAAATCTATTTAAATCTATAATGCAGGTAATTCACATTGATGAACAACTTATCTTAGAGACGAAAGACTAATTGTATGATTCAATAGAGGATTCTGCCCAACATTACCTTTAGACCAGGGCTGTCCAACACGGCGCCTTTCTAATTATTCATGTTACTAAAATTTATTTAAATAAAAATCCATGTTAAAATAGGCTTCTTTAAAATGTTTAGAGTTCCACATGATTTTACTATTATAAGTGACATTAAATTTTAGCCTTCTTTCTCTACTAAATATTTTGATAGGCCCTCTTTTTGTAAAATGTAATCTAACTTTACTATGATTTAGCCTTTCTTCTGAAATTATTTCTACATCGAGCTCTGCTTACATTTCAACAGGTATTGTTGCTTATGTTATGGAGCTGTTTGTGCATCGTATAAGGTGCATGCATATTGTTATTATCTACGGCAGTTGCCAATATTGCCTTATTTTTAATTTGGAAAATCAAATTCTTAGCAGAAATTCCAAAAAATAATTTTCATCTTTAATGAAGATTCTTAAATTAAAAATTCTTTCGGAAATTTCTGTATGAATTTGGATTTTCTATATAAATAGGGGAATCTAAACTGGCAACCCTGCAATCTAAAGTGACTTAATATATTTTCAGACATTAATAATGGTGCCCTTCAATGTTTGTAATTTGGTGAAATGCAACTGCACTTAATGAAAGGTTGGACAGTCCCGCTTTAGACTATCTGGAGCTTGTTCGATTCAGTACAGCCAATAGAATTAGAATCTTTGGAATCTAAGCAGTCTCGAAACTTCAAATGGATAAAGAATTGCTTTATTAGACCAAAGGCTGAATGTTCTCTGAATGAGAATTCCAGAGGGCCATTTATTGAAAGAAGTAATTATAAAAGTGTAACAACATATTTTTCTCAATTAAGATTTTAAACTAATGGATTACCTCTGTATTTGGCTTGATAAAATGAGAAAAGAAAATTAAACTGGATTTGTAATCACAGTGATATATATGCAGCAAATAAAATGTTTTTGTTCAGGCAAATTGATTCTATTTTAAAGATTTATTGCAGTTGAGTATGAATAATAGGGATGCATGCAAAATCATCACGATAAGGCAAAAGAACAGCTTTTGCTACAATTGCATTAGAAGAGTACACCTCATACTCCCTACTAAGATTGCTTACTTTATATAAAGATATATGTTTTGAATCACATGGATAATGGCCAAAACTTTCTTTGCGTGTAAATACTTTTCCAATAATTAGAAGTTCCTTTTCAGTTTCAATAAAATTAAATATTTTCATAATTGAATTATTTCTTAAAAATACTGTAGAGTCTCTTCCATTTAATGAAAGTGTAAATTTTGAACAAGTAATTTCTTTATAGCTGATGCCTGATTTTCCCATGTTCGGTCTATTTGAATCAGATGAATTTTTATGATGTGGTTGAAATTGTTTGATATGGATTTTTGAGCTAGTTTTTATCGACTGCCATTGTTCTTTTTCCTTAATCCTTCGACAAATTTGTTGCAATGGTTGATTGGATTTTTTTAGTTTTTTTAAATAACATGGAGGAAATTTTCGAATGGAAAGGAAGAAAAAGTATGCAGAGGTCCTAAACGTGCAGCATCATCAGCAATGTGTACTAATGAATGCACATTATACACTAAAAACTCTCTACCATACAATTTTCCAGATTCCTTCACAAATAACTTTAAAAGATCATCAGCGTATTTATTCATCTCTCCTCTGCATAATTCTTCTGAATTCAGAATATATATATAGCCACAAAAAGTAGCATAAAGTGGCAATAATAAACTTTAGGGAGAATGTTTTTTAAAATAAACGGACCAATATATAAAAGAAACTGATGATATTCAGTTGCTTTCCAATATTCTAGGTCAGTTAGAGAACGAGGTTTGCGGTTAAAGTCTGATGGCCAGCACTTATTTATTTCTAATAAAAATTCGCTCAAAAATTGCCGTTGTTTTAAAGAAATTTTTCCAAGATGAGTCGACCCTTTTCCACACCATGTAAATAATAATTTCCTCATAATCCCAAGATATATTAAATGCATAGTTTCTTGAGGAAAAACAGTTATCATGCCAATATTTAGCTGCATCAAAGGAGTGACTGTTTTATGGCCAGGGTGGTTCATTTGTGCAAAAGAGTCGTCCGTTATTTCTTCAGCCTCTGTATCTAGAAATACAGTTCTGTGTTTAACTTGGCTTCCCCTTTGGATGCACCTGTCACAACCATAATATGCATTGTGCCCTTTAATACATTTTACAAAAGCCCGTGCTGGTGCATAACAGCAAATTGCTCGTACATACACTATGAATGTTTTGTTTTCAAATTCCATCCCTTAATAAAATTTGCAAGTCAGAAATAAAATAGGATAAAAAATCTTCAATTGGAGGCTTAGATGAGCCGCAATATAAAGAAATGATGAAAGGCATTTTTGAAGAATCTTCTTCAAGGTACCATAAAATTGGCCAAAACTGGGTCCTTGAACTATGATAAAGAGGCAAGCCATCGACATTTAAATTTAAACAAACTGTCCCAGAAGAGATGCCAAAAGTATCTCTTTTCATAACATTAAAAATGTTATTCTCTAATCCAAAATGGTGAAATTTTCCGCTACCCATACTTTGAATTTCAAAATTTCTTTTTGTTTTCATGAGTGTTTCAGCTGTCTTTGGCAAAGTTGGGTGGAATTTATTCAAACTTTTAAGTAAATTTGTGAGTGCAGTAAGAGAAACATTATTTTCCAAATACCACCTCCGTAAAACATCATTGATCGATTCATCTTCATCAGATAAAAAACTTGATTCTGAACTTTCATCACTGGTAAGCCCATAATCAAAATCATCATATTTTGCTTCAAATGCAGATTCATTTGAAACACTATCAGAAGATTCTAAATTATTCTCGGTTTCCACTGCTATAGATGCATCTGACGAATGGCTTTGAGAGAAATTGCTTGAATCAGATGCCAAATTCATAGAGGAATTCGATGAATGTTGAGGCAAAAAAATATCTGCATTTCTACACACACCACTACTTGTTGATGGTAGTAATTGACTGCATGCAATATCAAGTGCAATTTCCTACAACTGTTTTTTCACAGACGTAGCTGCATGTCGTCTTTTTCTCTTTTTGCTTGCATCTTTTTTTCTGTTATTGTCTCTATCATCTGCCTTTACCAGCCTAAAAGTAAAAATATACTCATAACGATAGGTTTTTTTTTTATTTTTTAAACAACCTTGTCTATCATTTAAATATTAAAATATGCTTTATTCAAAGATTGGAAAATCTATCCCTAATAATCTCTTTAATTATAATTAAGGTTGTCTTATACTGAAAGTGGGAAATTCTATTTTGAAGCCGTACATTAGGGGTGCACAACCTTTTCAAGAGAAGGGTCGCTTACAAATACGTCTGGGTGGCCGAGGGCCACATCAATAACATGGAGAGAATTCATTTTCTACGGTTTGTGGTCTATAATCGGATAAAAAATATATTTTCAAAGAATGTGGGGGATATTCTTTTAGGTTCGCTTAACCAGTCAAAATATCCAATTCACTTGATAAGGATATCTCAGCAGTTTTTATGTTTGTATACATAAGAGATATAGCAAGGATTATTCTCAAGATGTAATAATATTCCTTGACTTTATTTAGGAGAGAAAATTTTGTTTCATTACAAGTGCTGAAAAACAAAGGTAAGTGGCTGTGCCAAAAAAAATGTGAACTTTATGAACGAAGGAGAGGGAAGGAGCCGATCAACAAGATTTTACTGTACCTCATCGCTGAAATTCCTGGTTTTTCAACGCCTAATCAACAAAATATGCAGCTATCCATGCATGATCGACCAAATGTGGGCTTTTTACGAAAGTGTTGGACAAAATTAGCAATTTTTATGAAACTGATCAAGAAAATTTTGATCTTTCCGTACCTGATCAACACAATTTATGATTCTTGACACCAATCGAGAAAATTCATGATTTTTACGAAACCAATTGACAAAATGCACAAATTTTACAAAGCTGCAGAGATTCCCCTAGAGGGTTTCAGGAAGGCGCTCCGCCCCTCCTGCCCTTTAGTTTAAAAAATAGCGCCCCTCTTGCCCCTCATCCAAAAACTAGCGCCCCTCTTGTCACTAATTCAAAAAAAATAGCGCCCTTCTTGCCCCACATTTGAAAAAACGCAGCCCTTCAACGATGATGCAGATGCACTATAACGCGTAAATTGCGTAAAAAATCGGCGACGGAACGCAAAAAAATAGCTGTTATGCGTCTCACAGGACGTGTAATTTCATTAAAATGTTGCGAAAAAAGTCAAATTTCACTAAAAAAATCGCGAAATAACGACTAATTTCCGGCCAAATTTGCAAAAAAATAGCTAATTTCACCACAAAATCTCGTAAAGACGGCAGTTTTTCTTAAAAGATCGAAAAAAATGACAAATTTCGTCCAAAAATTGTGATAAAACGGAAAATTTTGTCAAACAATTCACGAAAAATGGCAATTTTCGTCAAGAAATTGCAATAAAACGACAGATTTCGTCAAAAGACTTGCGGAAAAACGGCAAATTTCGTCCGAAAATTCAAATAAAACGGATAATTCTGTCAAAAGATTTGCGAAAAACGGCTAATTTTGCCAAAAAATCGCAAAAAAACGCAAATTTTATCAAAATATCCCGAAAAAACGGCAGATTTCTTCAAAAGATCGTGAAAATATGCAAATTTCGTCAGACACACACAAAAAAAGGTTAATGCCAGAAGTGAATTTTTCTCTTCTAAAAACTAATTTTTCCTGCTTCAAAATTGTGTTTTTAATGCTCAAAATAATCCGGTGTATAATTAGAAATTGAGCCCTCCCCCCTTCCAACTTTTTCTTGTGACAGTCCATAAATGACACTTGTAGTATAAATTTGGCGGCACCCACTAAATTTCCGCGCCTGGAGCGACCTCCTCCTTCACCCACCTTTACCCCCTGTTCACAATCCTCTTTTGACTGTCCAAAAGTTTTTAAATGCGAATCCTGAAAGCACCCGTTTGTAAAACAAACAAACAAAATTTTTTTTTTTTATTCAATTTATTGCCGAAATTTTTGTTTTTTCTCGATTTTTTGAAGAAATTTCTGTTTTATACGATTTTTTGAGCCGCTAGATTCTATATTTAACTCTATAAAAGTGCCCTTTTCAGAACAGTAGCGCCCTGCCCCTTTTTGAAGCTGGGGGAAACTCTGAAGCTGATTGAGGAAATTCACGATTTTTCCGAAGCTGATTAACGAAATTTGCAATTTTTAGAAAACTGATCATGAAATTATTGATATTTTTTCGCCTGATCGATAAAACTCGTGATTTTTACGAAGCCGATCGGCAAAACTCGCTATTTTTAAAGCACATCGACGAAATTCATGATTTTTACGAAGCCGATCGACGAAATTCGCAAATTTTCTTCACATGATCAGTAAAATTAAAGATTTTTCTGCACCTGATCGGCGAAATTATCGATTTTTAGGAAGCCGGTGGACAAAATTCGCAATTTTTGGAGAGCTGATCAACGAAATTCGCGATTTTTCTTCGCATGATCGACGATATTTGCGAGTTTTACAAAGCCATTTGTGAAAACTAAAAAATTTTCCAAGCCTGATCAAGAAAATTAGCATTTTTTATGAAGCCGATCGGCAAACTCATGGTCTTTCGAAGTCCATTAACAAAATTCGTAATTTTTACGAACCTGATCGACGAAATTCGCGATTTTTCTTAGCCTGATTGACAAATTTCCTGATCTTTTCGTACTGGATAGCTGTAATTCGCGATTTTATTTGCGCCTGAACAACGAAATTTTTTCCGCGAGAGATCGATAAAATTTGCGATATTCCTGTGTCCGTTCGACGAAATTTGCAATTTTTCCACCTTTAACTGGTGAAATCTGCATTTTTTTTACGCAGTAAGATTAAATGCGCGTTTTTATCTCCTGATAAACGCAATTCTTTCGCAGCTGATCAACGAAATTTTCAATTTTTCCGTGCATCATCGCAAATTCGCTATTTTTTCAAGCTCGATCAACAAAATTAGCGTTTTTTTTCATGCAATAAACCAAGAAAACATGTGATTTTTCCGCAGTCGATGAGTTTAATTTGCAATTTTTTCGTGCATCGTCAACAAATCTGACAATTTTTTCTTACCTGATCGATGAAATGATTAAGTGATTGAAGAAATTTTATATTTTCCCGCAGTAAATCGACGATATTTTTCTGCAACTTTTGCACAAAAATTGCAATTTTTTCTTGTTGTAAATTGACGAAGTTTGCGGGCCACACGTTAACCCATCACAGGCCACAGGTTGTGCATCCCTACCGTACATCATTTCAATTTGAAGATTTTTTTTAACCATATAAAATTGAATGCTCTATCTTTTCACAGCTGAAATTTTCTAAATTTAATTGAAAATTAAAATACGATTTATTTAATTAAGCTAATAAGTAAAATACAGCTCATCCACAATTTTTTAATCAGCAATCTCCCATGGTATGTGCGAGTGTGTATGTATTTTTTTTTTTTTTTTTTTTTTTTTTTGGAGGGGGGGGGGAGGAAGGGAAGGTATTATTCAGAACAAATAGAAATGCACATTATATCGAAATTTAAAGTTTATATTTAATGTTTTAGTCGAATTTTACACATTTTCAGTAATAATATTTTATTCTTTTTTTCTATTTCAATGCACTATCATGCATATTCTCATTAATTTTTAAACTTTAATTTGCTTTATTTATTTATATATGAATTTACTGTTATATATTTATCAAATAATAATTTGTACAGAACAAATCAAAAATATTTTGTTGCAGGCAATCTACATTATGTTGCATCAAATGATGAAATATTTAAATATTTATTTTAGTCTTGCAACTTTTTCACCATGTGATTCCCAGTGTGACATCAATTCATTACTGTCCTTAACCATTTTACTGCCGATGGATATGGGAAAACAATGCTTTTACCCCCGACTTATATCAGGTCAGATGGTGAAGTGGTTAAATAAATCATATTAAATATGTAGTTTAAACCTATTTTCTTTCTGTGTGTAATAATTTAATTGCTTAAAAAATATATCTTTCATATTTATGACCAAATCCATATCTTAGTAAAGTTTTTGAAATATTAATTCTTTGTAAATTTTAATAGCACTTCCCTCATAGCAACAATATTTTTTTCTAGCTACAAATTGAAGAGAGAAAAGAGCAATTGTCGTCAATTTCGCTTTATTTATTTCATTTTTGAATTATAATTCAAGAAAGAATGGGATGATTTTTTTCCTTTGCATTCGGTTAGCCAATTTATATTTTATATATTTGTTTGGGATATCTGGATAGCCCCAAAGGAAATTTAAAAACTCTTAAAATTTTTAAATAGAAAATGTTAAAAAGGTAGATTAATTACAACAATATTAATTTGCTTTAAATTTTAATGGAATTTCTCTAATAGCTCCAATTAACTTTTTTATACTATAATAATGGTCAGGATCCAGATAGATTTTTTTTTTTTGCAGTTAGTGAAATCAGGTTGACTAATCAGAAGCCTATATTTTTGCAGGCTTTTTGTTATTTACTTCAAATGCAGGCTTCTGATTGGTTTATCTTGCCCTGTTAATAGTGAAAAATCTCTTTGGATTGAGAAAATTATCACATTTGTATTACTGATGTCATTTTCTCTTTAAATTCAAAAGAAAACAAAAAGGGAAATTTTATATTCCTTACATTCAATTAAACATTTATTATTGAAACATTTTAATTAGTGTGCATAAATTTATTTCATTTATATTTTCAATAAGTGACATGATATTAAATACTCCCTATTAATTTCCTTTTCCCTTTTCGTGTTTATTTGGATTATGCCATGTGAAAGAATTTATTCAAAATACTTTCAATATACGAATTAAAATAAATACTTAGAAAGTATCATTTTAGCTGTATATGTCTTTGTAAATTTAAAAAAGAAAAAATTCTAAAAAAACTGCAGTGGAATTATTATTTTAAGTGAATTTATGAAAAAGATTAAAAATGACAATGATTTTATTTAGTATTTTATATTTCAATCATGAGGATTCGTCATGTTTGAAATAAAAGATCGTTTTCATTCTGATTAAAAATGATGGGGAAAGAAATTAATCCTTATAGCTTTCCCTTTTTTGCCACAAAACTGAATTTACTTTGTTGCCATCATTAGAGAATGTCATTAAATTTAGAAAAAAAATATATATATATATATATTAATTTAACTGATATATATATTATATATATTTAACTGATATTAATTTAACTATTTTAGGGGGAATAGCTATGAAACACAGTCATTTAATCGGTTGTTTCATAAAATTGTTTCATTACGATTTTATATATGTAGAATAGGTGTGCAAAATAAACTCTTCATCTTTGCTGGAAATTAATTAAAAATATATAGATTGCAAACTGCTATAAAAGCATCCTGAAAAAAGATTGTTTCTGAAAATCACACATTTTACCAAGATCCCTAGTGGTACTTTATTATTATTATTTTGATTTTTTTTTTACAACTATACATAGTATAAGATTTTAAATTATATCAATAATATGTTTTTATAATTTTGTATATTGGTTTTAAAAACTACTACTTTATATCAAAATTTGCTGAAGTAATTCCTGATCAATAATATTTCATAAAATTTAAGTTTTAAACTTAATGGAGGAATAAATACACAACAGATATTAATTAGATATGTTTAAAATTATTTTGGACATTATTTATGAATGTACACATATGACATATGTACACAACAGATATTAATTAGATATGTTTAAAATTATTTTGGACATTATTTATGAATGTACACATATGACATATGTAATAAATATACATGTACTTACAACATTTACATTTATTATTATTATTACCAATTAAAATAATACCTAGAGAAATTTTCAAATATTTTAACTAAAACCTTACATACACAGCCAACTAATTAAATATTGTTTAAATTGTCATCAAAAATTCATCAATTATGTATTTTGCTTAAAATCAAAACTAGTTATGGACTTCATATCAAAATCAAAACAAACTTTTAAGCTTTTCTAAATTTTGTTTCAAACATGAATAATGGAGATTATATTTATTATATATTGTACGCAATGGTAATAAATTGTATTGTACACACTTGTAATTGAAATCAAGCATATAATACAGAGAGCTATGTACTTTTAATTGTTAACTGTAATTGTTAGTTATAAATTAAAGTTCAAATGAAAACGAACTGATTTATCTTTATTTCTCAGTGAAAAGTAAACTGTTTACCTAATAACAATAAATGGCTCTATTTATTAAGGATATACAGTACACTCGCGATTTTAGAATCCCCAATTTATCGACCCCTCGCCATTTAATGACCACTGGATGAGATCCGGACCATTTTCCAATACTTACAATGTTTTTTGCTTGTTCGTTTTTACGACCCGCAATTAATCCGAAACTTGATTTAGCGACCTTCTCATATCCTCCAAAAATTAAAAATCTAGAAGCAGTAAAGACAATATTTCTTTCTAACAAATCTTACATGCGTTTTACTGCGCATCAATCAAGATGTTGCACAATGTTTAAAAAATACACCGAAGAAACTAGTCAATGATATTCTAATCAATCTAGAAGTAAGGAAAATTCACAAAACAAATTCTTAGTGGCTATTCGTACAGCAAATGATTTTCCGCAGGTGGTTTCTCAGGACATAGTTTTGCTTCCATTCCGCAAGATATTTAAAGAACCAAGCTTTGGAACTTGAATCTGCTGCCCAGGGGCTGAAAAAACAGAGCATGACATTTGAAGATTCCAATCATTTGATATGTAAACATTATGAAAGCCTCTTGTTTGACCGTAAAATCTTACATTTGAAGGTTAATTTGACATTCCCAAAAAATTTAAAGCTGAGAAAACAATTTCAAAAAAAGATTTAATCTGCAGCCTTCATAATCCTGATTGGACATTCCAAATAACTTTTTTTGCAAGGAAAATGACAATGTTTCATATGTACTTCCAACATTTAAAAAGATGTTGTCATCAAGTTGTATGGAGCATTTACATCAAATTGTCCGGAAGAAGAGGAAATTGTAACAACATTTTTAAGAAGTTTCCAACTGCTATTAGTAGCAAAAACACATAACTTGAATATTTAAAAAAAGTTAATTAACAAATCTAAGTCATTTTTTTATTTTGTAAATTTATTTCACAATTTTTACACATTTTTTACATTAAAAAAATTAGACTAAATTCTACAAATTTACTTTTTATTGCATAAGTCAATAGTTTTAACCACATTAGAATGGTAGGTATTTTTTAAGACCATCAAGATCAACAAATATTATCAACATTTGATTTAACGTCCTATTTGTCGAGGTCCCGAGAAGATTGTTAAATCGCGAGTCTACAGTATTAAATAAAAATAAAAGGTTGAAATAAAATAAAAAAGGTTACAGAAGTAGTAGCCAATGAAAATGAGTAGTTGAAGTTCCTTGATAAACGAGCTGGAAACTTTAGCTAGTCAAAATGAGACATAGTTGAAAACATAGCAGAAAATATTTCTTTGTGGTGTAATATATTTTCTTGTGAAACTACAATGTTGAAATCTTTTTGCTGTAGACAGTAACACTGTATATTGTGTTTTTAAAAATTGTAAAAAATTCTGATAAGAAATTTAAATATAATTTAAAAAAATAGTAAATTATTAATTATATGTTTATTCTCTTTTGATAATGTGCACAACATAATTAAATCAGGTTAATATTAAAACTGTGGCACAGATGTCATATACGCACCACATTTGCACGTGTTTTTTACCGCGCCAATTTGGTGATTTTCTTTTTAAACATAAGTTAAAAATTGCATGCAAAAACAGCACATGATTATTTATTGCAATATAAAAATAAAATTGGCACAGATGTGCAATGGCAAATAACGCGGTAAAAAACACGTGCATATATGACATTTGTGCCAGAATGATTAATTTGTAGTCTAAATTAATCAATATAGCTCTCGTTAGAAACAAAAAATATCCTGATCGATAATTACCCTGTTGTTAGGGTAATTAACGATCTTTGAAACTTTAAAATTCAACACATTTTAATCAAAGTCTATATTTTATTGAATAAACACATAAAGCTTTAACCACACTAAATTTGACTACAATAATTGAAATAATTAAAAAGAAATTTAGATGTTCGTGTTTTTTGATTTTTAATTATACTATACAGTTCATTTCAACATTTAATAAATTATAATAATTTGAAATTAGTTGAAAAAGAATTAAAGTAATATTAAATAAATTATTACAATGAAAATATTACAAAATGTTTCCAAAAGATATATAAAATTATATAATTACTTTTCTTTGTCAGCCATTGAAGATTTCTATTTCTTTTGTTATTGTTCCAGTTTTTTTTTCTGTCAAAACGAAGAGTAAAGCGTCTTTAACAGAGTGAAGAAAGCGTTGCCAAATGCTGAATTGCAAGATACACAATGTCTTCGATATTCGCAACGCCACCTAGGTCATGGGTTACCAGCAGTAATACTGTGAAAGATCGCGAACGTCCATGGTGCGGTAGACCAGCGCATGAGATCAAACGGAGGTCAATCAGAATTTTATCTATGGTTTCAAACAGCAAAATTGACTGCAGTTGACCAGCAGTGATCATGCAGCGGTACGCCTTTAGCCAGCACTTTTCCATCATTGCCAGCACCTATCTTGCTGCTGGCCAGCAATTTTCTCTTTGCTGGGATAATTAAAAAATTTTAAATACTTAAGTTTCCGAAAGTTTCAATATTTCAGATCCAGCATTGGTCAATATCGGTAATATAAAATCGGTCTTTGTCAATAGAGGCCAAGATTGGCTGATATTGGTCATGACCGATGGCCGATATAGAGAAATAGACTTTTTCTACGTAAATTTACAGAATTTAAGATGTTATAAAAATTGATTCCTACCTTCCATTTTTCCAAAAATGTACAATGCATAAATTAAAAATTTAAATATTGAAAATTCCACAAGTTTTTATATTTTAGATCCAATATCGCCGAACATCGATCAATATTGGCTAATGTCGGTAAAAGGCAGTGTTGTAATGGCAAAAAATCCAGAGTTTACGCTCAAAATAGAGGGTATACCCTAAAATGTACATACTATAGTTTTCTTGAGAAGCAGAGAGTATATGGTGTTCCTTAAAAAAGTCCAGATGGTATACGGCGTATAACCCCGTATACCTTCCACTACATCCCTGGTAAAAGGTAACCTGTCTTTGCCGATGCATGCCAAAGTTGTCCGATATTGGGCAATATCGAGCCGATACTGCTGTGCTACCATGCTTACCTGGGATGATGCATTTTTCACGATTTCACAATAGTTATATCGCAAGAACTAATACATGAATTTTCATCAAACTTCAGAATCAGTTTAACCCCGCATTAAAATTAGTTCTGATTAATTTTTTGTGTATATCACCCTGCAAGTGGCACTATTATGCAGAACTTATTTCAGATTCAGTAATAGCGCTATCACAGAAACTAATGCACGAATTTTCAGCGAACTTCATTTGCAGTTAGGCGTTCACGTAAGTTGTTAATGATTAGATTTTGGTGTAAATCACATAACCGGTGGCGCTGTTATACTGCACTTTTCAGGAAGTATTTACATATATGAGATAAGAAAATTTTTGGAGTGCCACCACCAACTAATTTTTCTATAAATTTACCAAAACAATCGCATATTAAAACCAGACGATAATTATATGCGATAATTTAAACCAGACAATAATTTAAATAAATAATAATAATATTTTCAACAAACAAAATAAAACGTTCTGTTATAACGTCATCGAAAGACTTTTTTTTATTCAAAGGTATTTGTCCGTAAAAAAAATGGCTAGGTAGCAGATTTGAACATCCTGCATAAAAAAATGGGCTTTGCCCGTAAAAACATATTAGTACTCCGAATTTATGTTTCCGCAACGTAAATTTACGGAAATGTACCGTTAAGCTTCAAAAACGATCAACTACCGTCAAATATTACGGTAAATGCCCGTAAATTTACATTTTTTTACAGTGTGCAAGACACAAACAAACATGAAGCCGAAAAAAAGTTTAGGGAAATAAAATGTATGCCTATACAACAATTATTTATGAATCAAGTAAATATTGAATCAATTATTTATATATTTAAGAAAATGCTTTGCTCATTATGGGCTCAAAGAGAACATGATAATGAGATTTGTTTCATTTAAATCATTGGGAATATTTTTACGAAGAAAATTCAACAAATATGCAAGTTTTCCTTTTCTGCAAAAAAATAAGTTTAGCATATTTCTCATATTTTTTTTAAAGTGTTACTTCCATAAAACCTTTCCTATCACATAAGATATTGTACGGAGAAATATACAACTAATCTTTTACAATCAGATTAAATTTTTATTTTATGGTAAAATTACATTACAGTGAAATAAAATATTTGTTTACTATCAAAATGACACAGAACTACGGAAATTTTTTTAAAGATTTATATAAAAAAATCAACATTTTTTTATTTTATTACGAAATGCTAAAACACTATATGTGTAATGATAGTAAATTTGATGACATATACAGGTTCATACTCAATTTTAATATTAGAAATAAAAGAAGTTTTCAAGATATGTCTATTTTGTATGAGTTATATAATGCCTTCTTAGATCGTAACTCCGAGAAAATGCTTTGGAACATATTTCACAAACAAAGGATTTCTCTCCAGTATGAGTCGAGAGATGATTTCTTAGATGACTATTCCGAGAAAAACCTTTGGAACATATTTCACAAACAAAAGGTTTTTCCACTGCATGTGTCAAGATATGCTTTCTTAAAGTACTCTTAGCATTAAATCTTTTGTAACATACTTCACAAACAAAGGGTTTATCTCCTGTATGTGTTATGAGATGATCTCTAAGATATGTATTCTGAGAAAAACCTTTGGAACATATTTCGCAAACAAAAGGTTTTTTTCCTGTATGAGTCGAGAGATGTCTTCTTAGATTACTATCATCAGAAAATCTTTTGGAACATAGTTCACAAACAAAGGGTTTTTCTCCAGTATGCGTCAAAAGATGGGTTCTTAGATGACCATTCTTAGAAAATCCTTTGTAACATATTTCACAAACAAAAGGTTTTTCACCTGTATGTGTAAAGAGATGCTTTTTTAAATCATGATTGAGAGAAAATGCTTTAGAACATGTTCCACAAACGTAGGGTTTCTCACCAGTATGAAACAAGAGATGGGTTTTTAAATAACTCTTATCAGAAAATTTTTTGGAACATATTTCACATGAAAAGGATTTCTCACCTGTATGACCCAAGATATGCCTTCTAAGATGACTACTCTGAGAAAATCCTTTGGAACATATTTCACAAATAAAGGGTTTTTCCCCAGTATGTGTCATCCTATGTTTTTTTAGATTACTTTTACCAGAAAATTCTTTGGAACATCTTTCACAAAAAAAAAGTTTTTCTCCAGTATGTGTCGAGAGATGTCTTCTTAGATTGCACTTATCGCGAAATCCTTTGTTACATGTTTCACAAACAAAAGGTTTTTCACCTGTATGAGTCAAAAGATGTCTCCTGAGTGTACTATTATTAGAAAACTTTTTAGAACATATTTCACAAATAAAAACATTTTTTTTTCATCATTAGAGATATGCTTTTGTTTATCTTCATTTTGTGGAACAAAGGACTGTTCACTAAAGGAAAATTTTTCTTCAGTGATCGATAACATTTTTAAGTAAACAAGCTATTTATTTTTTATAATGACACAAAATTCTTTAAAGCATCAGTATGAGTGTTGTTTTCATCCATGGAAATGACATAGTCTACTTCAGGAAAACAGTTTTATCTAGCTTTGAATCTAAGAATAGAAACAAAAATAATATACAAAACATTAAAAAATGGCACTAAACTTAAATGTCAATTACATAATAGATCTGACAATTTTAATTTCCATATATTGTACAAAAATCATAGTTACATTATCATAGAATATAAAAAATGGTACTAAGAAAAATGAGAATAATATTGTCCTTTTTGTTGTCTATAAAAAGTACTATTTACCGTCATGCAAGGAGCACTTCTAAGAAACCATATTACTGTTGAATCTATTATGTAACAAAAAGCTATTAATAAATGCTTTTAAGTAGTACGTATTTCTTAGTGTTATCTACCCTATATATATAAAATCTTAATGAAACAATTTTAAGAAATGACTATTTAAACGACTAATTATGCTTTACGGCAATTTCTCCAAAAATATAGATTATTTTGAGATGAAATCGATATAAAAAATCTGTGTTGATATGCATATCTCAAAACCATTATTAGAATTTTAAAATTTGAATTATTTTTCGAAACATTAATTTTTTTTCCTAATTTGATATAAACTTCTCTAATCATTGAGGGAAGGGAAATGCTCCATTTTTGCAGAAAAAGGGAGAAAATAGATAAGAATAGGGAATGTTAGATTTACTTTTCATTTATCATTTTCAAATTGAAATCAAAAGTATCTTATTTCAACCAATAGTGAAGACAATGTTATGATTAAATTGTTTTTCAAAAATATCCGACAAAATAAAATCTTATTTTTACATACTCTATCTCCAGTGATCAATTTATGTCAAAAAATCAAAAATCGTCGTTCCCTTTAATCGGTGAGATAAACTCTATTGGCTTAAAAATAATGGAGGAAAGAGATAGATGGAGATGCAGTATGCCGTAAAAGCGATTTGCAACATGATGCATGTTATTGCTCGCATGTTAATGTCCTTAATTGGTTTAAGCAAAAAGGGACTTTGAGCAGGGATCGAACTTTCTGACATCATCTGTGCATTTTTTCTCTAAAAGCATTCTAATGTAGCATTTCATTGTATTAGGAATTAAAAATAGTGTTATAGGCCGAATGTAGCTAATTTTAGGGTTACATTTTTGGCATCACTCCAGCCATTACACTTCTTCTCTTTTCTTTCTCGTTGCTCTATGCTTAAAAATAATAATTTCACCGCTGCTTTTTTTTAGTTTTTTTTTTATATCTGTTAACATTAGCGCATGTGCCAGAAATGGTATAATCCTTTCCGGCGCAGTGTCGCAAAGAAGGACACCTAATCATAATTTTACTGACACCAAGAATACTTAATTAAAATTTTCCTTTTATAACGTTCATGAAAATAAGCATGTTCGTGTTTTCTAATAAATTCATTTATTAATTCTGGTTTAAATTAATTATTTTAAACAGCTTTACTCAATGCCGCAAAGGGTTAAAGGGAAAATATACAACTATACAGGAAATAGCTTGAATTATCTTTCAAATGAGATCTTTAATGTAAAAGCTATAGAAAATGGAAACTAATAGCGATCATTACTTATTGATATCATTTTGTCATTAAAAAAAACTTACACATATACATTCCTGCAAGATAAAAAACAATTTGCGGTGGATTGTAACATCATATGAAATCACTCTTTCGATCCTATGCTTTTTTGCATTTGGCGGTAAGTGCTATTCTGATAAAACGAATTTATAAAAGCACTAAATTGGATAAGTGAATTGGAAGTATAAAATAATAAAAGATAGTATTCCAGTGACGTTACAATTGAAAAAATGGTGATTTTTAAAACCTTGAACCAAAAGAAAGAATAAGGTCCATTTCATTATGAGTTATTAGCTGGAAATAATTGATATATTACTGATATTCTTTTATATGTTGACAAAATTTTCTGTAATAATCTGTGTGAGGCAAGTTCAATAAGTAATATTCGTATGACGTCACAATTGGTAAAATGGCGATTTTTATAGCCTCAAGCCGTGGAAGATTACGGCACATTGCTCAACTGAATGTAAGGGGCATAGAATTTTCTGCTTGGTTTTCTTTTCAATTTTAAAAAGAAAATGACAGTCATAATGGAAAGATGACATCATTAGCAATAAAAAAATTATTTTAATCTATAAGAGAATGTCATTAAAATTTAAAACAAATTATTTTTTCAATAATATTACTTTTTTTAATATTTTGCATTTATAAATTTTAGAAGTTATTAAATTTCTTTTGGATTATATCTGACATCTGGAACAAAAATATGAAATAATAATAGCACAAATGACTGCAAGGTGAAAAAAAAAATCGATCTTTGATTCTCTTTTTTATTTTAATAAGAAAATGACATCATTTGCTCTTTTCTTTTGATTATTCACAGGAATGCTATTAAAATTTAAAACAAATTAATATTTCAATAACATGATTAAATTATACATTTTCACGTAAGTCTGAAGGTTTTTTTCCTTCACTTAAGAATAATTAAATTATTTCACGCATATCAAATTTCAGGAAAAAATTAGGCCATAAATTAAAACTATGTCTTTAAAACGATTTGTTTACGGACAATATTCATTTGATGTCACACTAGGCATTACATGGTGTAAGAGTAGCACGGTTAACGAATTTGTTTCAATAATGTCATGAAACAAATGAGGCATACATGCATCATAAATGAATACATGACTGTATTGCAGGCAGCATAGATGAAGGTTGCCTGCATCAATCATTTTCGATTTATTCAGTACAAATTATTGTTTGACACTTAGAATTTTTTTAAGTAGCTTAATAAGTAAAATAAACAATTTAAATTTAAAAAACAAAATGAAAATATAATGCATTAATGTAGAGAAAATAAATAATATCTGTTACTGTTAATATCTAAAATTCGATGAAAACATAATATATAAGTGTAAAATTCCAATACATGATACATTTTTTGGGGTTTTAAGTATTATTCCCAAACAGATGAAATTTTTTAATCCTCAATTCCAATGGAAGAATACTGCCCATAGCGTCCTTACAAAAGACTAATTGGCAGTGATATTTTAAACATACCATTCATTTTAAGCCGATTTTCAAATGTATAACTGATTTTATTTATCAATTCCCAAAGCAACCGTCAGCTACCGCAACAACGGGGGATGAAACCGCAGCAACAGAAAAATGTTCTATTCAAATGGAAAAGCATAGTAACTCGACTAAAAAAAATGTCATTGTTCGTCCCAATATCATTCAGTCTCTGTACTTTGGTAATATTTTTAAAGAAAAGATAAATTAACATGTTTTTAAAGTCTGAAAGGGGGGATGGTGGGCATAGCTCGCAGAGGCAGAGACCCTTAGTTATGCTTATAAAACTATAAAGAAAACTTTGACCAGAAATCTGCAAAATTTTAAAATCTGCAGAACCTGTGTGGATTTGAGAGAGTCTACTGCATTAGTTTGCATAATTTTCAGATGTTGAATCGCTTATTACTCTTGTAGGCACTTGTCACCCATAACAACTTTTACAATTGCATGTGTGAAACAGAACTAATGCTTTGGACTTCAAATAAAATTGTTTATGACAGCAAATATTTTGAACTGTCCAGAAAAATAAAATAAATAAATAAATGAATTAAACATATATTTTTAAACATAAATTAATATATTATAAACAAAATATATTAAATGAAATGATCTGACAGATTAATATTTTAAATTAAATGTAATGACGACTGAAACAATAATTATATTTTAAACAAATACTCATTGTTAAGTCAGGGGTTGATCCAGCGAGAAATCTCCCCCCCCCCCCACCTCCAAAACAATGCAATGTCCTCCCCCTTGGAACACTTGAGATTTTGTATTTTGAATAATTCATAAGTGCAATTCTTGGCATTCACGGAATACTATAAGATCCTTCTGGAGACACAGAAATCCCTCTCAGAAAAGAGTGTCTGAATTTAACAATGCAGACAGTTTTTAAAAGTTTTCCATTCAAAAAAATAAAATAATAGCCCTACGACGATTATTTAAAAAACACAGCACATTTGAAAACATATTACATTTTTGCAATGCTTGAACAGTCTTATGAAAGTTATAGCCGAGAAAGTGGGGAAAAAAGAGGGGTATTTTTTATGTTATCTGGATCTGGGCACCTATGACAGGAAAAAAAAATATTTTGAATTTTGCCAACACTTTTCCATACCAATTTTATAATATTAGCCAATAAGCGATAGGCTGTATGTTAACATTGCAATAATAAATATAACTGTTTGTAAATGAATAATGAAATTAAAATATTTTGAAAAGAAAGGGGGGAGTTTTCCACAACCTATTCAGTTTTTTTAAAACTTTTTTTGCCATTAAATGATTGTAGGTGGTTGCGATTCAGATTGCCTAGCTTTTATTTTAATTTGACACAAATAATAAATATATATAACTCTATAATATGTTTTTATAGGCGCATTATCTCTATATATAATTACATTTATAGAGTGATATAGGTATCTAACATGTATATACATAAAAATATTTATATAAACTTTTTATTTTTTTAACATGTGAAATATATAACCTTTATTAAATAAATATATGTTTATAAATATTTTAAGTCATGTTTTTCCATTAGCTTCAGAAATCTGATATTTTGCTAAAATGGCTTTTTGTTGCCATTTTTGATTTTTTTGCCAATTATGCCAACTGTAACAGGATAAGGAACTCTTCCCTGTCATTTAAAGTTAATTGTTTTCAGTTAATTCCTTTGCAGAATTATCTAAAATATGATCTTATAAAGATAAATACCACATTTCATTGGGTCTATTTAGTCTATAATACTGATGTTTAAATAATAGGTAATGTAAGCTAGAAACATTATTATAAGAAGTATAATAAAATAAATCTACTTCTTTCTTAAAAACCTACTTCACTCACACAAAAACATAACTTTGCTAATGTTAATCTTACAGTAAAAAAATAAAAAAAAATCTGGTTTACATTTCAGTTTTTTTTTTCTTACATTCGATAGCCTTAAAAAATCTTTTTTTGACTGCAGGTTTTACTATGTCAATACTTTCATTTTCAAAACTGTCTCCAAAAGTGCAAGTATATATAGAAAAAATTAAAACATAAAAATAATTAAAAAACAACCTTTGTATAGATATCAATCTCAGCTATCAAATGCCCCCCCCCCAAAAAAAAAATAATAATTTAAGAATATAGAAATGCAGATGATATATTGAAAAACCTCCCCACTGGATTAACATTAGCCAGATAGTGCTTTTAGTAAGTGAGTAAAAAAAATCTTAAGATGCAGGCATTGCAGATTTATACAATAACATCACACAAAAGATATTTCCATCAAGCCTTCCTAGCAGAAACAAATTATAAATACAAAAGTTTTTTTTTTTTTTTTACTTGTAGCCATGAGACAGATCATCAAAAATGATTGATACTTGCCAATCTTATTACCATAGCATTCAAACTCAAAAAAGCAATTTGACATGTGTTTATACATAATTCTTAAATATAGTAAATAACATAGCAATGCAATATACAATTGTGTTTATATAATATATAAAAGATAATATAAAAGAAAATATATAATATATAAAAGTTAGTGTAGGAGAGTATTATTGGCACAGTTGTATCTGATTTGGATTGAAAAATATGTAAGTACACTGTTTTCATTTGCTTTATTTTACAATTTTAAATACCATAAAATAATTAACTGATAAGCAACATACAGTCAAAGACCTTTAATCTACAGTAGTTGAGACCAAAAGTTGTGCAAATTATGGAATATTGTGGATTATTCAGTATTGTATGGTTTTATTTTTACTGGAGAATATTTTAATAATAAAAAAATGTATAATCAGTATAATATAATAAAAAATTTAATATGTAATCCCATAAAAACCCATTTATAAAAAATTACATTTTAAAAACACAATATGTACACTGAAATTAGATATGAAAATGAAGTTTTATTTTTGTGATTGATTATTTAATTATGTGACCATGATTATAGTGCAAAGTAAATTTTAGTAACAGACTGACAAAGTTTGCTGCGATTCCACAATCTTACAAAATTAGAGCTGTGTATTCCAGTGATCTTTTCACAAAATTTTGAATATTTTCTCTTGATTTTTTACTGAAATTCCCATCTTTTTCAGCAGTCACTTCACGAAAATTCATAATTTTTTCAAAGATCGTTTGATGAAATTTGTAATTTATTTTTGACGATCAATTGTGAAAATTTGCGTTCTTTTTATCTATCATTTCATTCTTTGATTAACAATTGTTTGATGAAATTAATTTTTTATCAGGGATTGATTGGTAAAATTAGCAATTTTTTTACTGCAACCAACTGTCAAAGTTCATGATATTTTTCACAGAAAGATTGACAGAAATCATTTTGTGGTACTGCAATCTTTTGACAAATTTTGCAGATTATTCATTGATTGTATAGTAAAATTCAAGTTTTTTCTGTACCCAATTGTTAGATTTTGTGATGTTTTTAGCAGGGTTGTTATATACCTGGGTTTTTTCAGAAAAAAATCAACCCACTGTGTTTTTTCAGGGTTTTCGGGGTTTTATCAGGATTTTTCAGGGCTTTTCGGAGTTTTTCAGGGTTTTGGGGGTTATGGGAGATGGTTCAGAAGGCTTGAAAAAAAAAAAGTACTTATACTAAATTTAAAGTAGCTAATTGATTACAAATATATATAAATCAATGACAATAATCAAAATTATGCTTTGTTTTTAGATAAATTGATTATTAGTAATAATTTATAAAGTAAATAATTTTTATTATTACTAAATAATAGAATAAGCCAAGTAATTCTACATGTCTACATAATTAAATTAGGATTCTAAGCATATATGGTATTTTGTTGTGAGTTTCTATTGTATAACATAGAACAGATTACACATCAAAGCATTTTTTTAATAAGAAAACATTTTTGTTACTTACACATGCTACAGAGATTAACTAAAAATTATTTCTTTTAAAAATTGCGATGATACAATTAGGACATTTCTTTTCTTTGGGGTGGGGGGTGGTGGTTATAAACTTTATGAGTGGTGTACTGATATTCAGAAATATATTACAATATATTATATATGCAATATAAATGCATTATATGTGTAATTTAAAGTTGAAATTTTGAAAAAACCCCACTTTGGTTTTTCCAGAAAAACCCACCCAGTTTTTTTGGGCTGGGCAAAATCATAACAACCCTGGTTTTTCGACAACATATTAGCAAAATTTGAGATTTTTTTCTGCGGTCGTTTTACAAAATTACCGATTTTTTCTACAATTCCTTGCCGATTTTTTTTTTTTTTTTTTTTTGAGCAATTAATTGTCAAAATTCTTGACCATTTATGAAAGATCATAATTTTTTTACCGACAGATTGGAAAATTTCCCAATATTTACTGCTGCTAAGCAAGGCAGATTATAAAAAACTGCAGGTAATGGGTGCGCAGTTTATCTATCCTTGACCGTATTAAGTTAAAATAAAAAATATATAGCTAGCACAAAAGAGTTTGTTAAAAAACATATAGCATTTGTGAGTAGAAATGTTTTGTTTACAGATTCATAAAAATATTTTGAACCTGTGACTTATGTAATTTTTGAAGTGATTCAGGGAATGGATACAAAAATTTAAATGTTTATTTACTTCTATTTTATGCACTCTTATAAATACCGCATGAAATGAAAGACTTTAAATTTACCAATAACTGATATTGAATTGATAACAAATTATATCTTAGCAAAGTTCAGGAATCTCAAAATTTTAACATTATGGTGATCATAAATTGGGATTCAACAACAGAAACAATCACCTAATCGAGTTCATGTATGATATTTCAGTATTAGTTAAAACTTGATTTGCATATTAAAATCCAAATGAATTGCCAAGTCCTATCTTGGTGGAAAACATTATCCATGTAAAACATCATTTTAACAGTTGACTTGTAAGTTTGCCATTATATATTTAAATACTCCCATTACTACATGTTTATCACATTTTTTTTATGAATGCAATGAAATAAGTGTGGCATAGAAACAACACACATTATAAAATACTAATTTTATGAATTTGTTCCAACCAAAAAACAACAACAAAAAAGAGATGTCTACATTATACTAAACGATTTGTGTCACATAATAAATAGCTCTGCAACAAACTTTACAATGGCAAACTAGAGATCTGCATGGGCTGACCAAAGGCCAAGCCTGGCTTGGCCTATTTTTGTTCAAGACTCTTTGATCAGGCCTATTTTTTTTTTTTTTTACAAAGGTGGGATTTGTTACCTTCATAGTCTTCATAGTCCAAAGTTTTCATTTCTACTTTTGATACAGGCCATGTGAAAATCCTTCTCTCTACATGGTCTAATCTGTTTAAAGGTCAGTAAAATGAGGCCTGGTCAAAAAAATACATACCGTAAAATACCGTTAATCCGCCCCCCCAAACGTGACGAAAAATCGTACAATAGTTAGAGGGGGGCGCTTACACGGGATTTTTCCATGATCGCTCAACAAAATTTACAAGAATGAATCATGATGAAATGAATGAATCGTTGAATGAATCATGAATTTTGATACTTGAAAAAAAAATTTTATTTTTTAAACGTAAATTCTGTCGAAAAAATGCAGAAAAAAGGAAAAGTTTGTAAAAAAAAAAAGCCAAAACAAGCATGAAATCAATTAAAAAATTTCGAAAAAACGCACATTTCATCAAAGATTCATGATTCATTCACTTCATAATGATTCATCCCCCTTTGAGGATGGGGAGGGAGGGCGCTTTCTCAGGATTTTTTGAAAATTTCAAATTCTTTATAAAGTGGGGAGGGGGCGTTTGATCGGGAAGGGCAGATTAACGGTATTTTACGGTATATTTTTAAATCAGCATTATTTTGCAATTAAAAATTAATTTTTTTTCTTTCTAAATAGCTGTAGATTGTTATGTTTATTAATATATAACTAAATTAAAATACTGTAGAAAGAGTGAAAAAGAGCCTACCTATAAATCTTGTTTTGAGCAAATAATGTTTTGATCATACAAAATTAATATACTAATACACAAGAAAAGATATGTAATACATTTACTCTTACTAAAAAAGGAACTTGTCCATAACATTTTTTTTTTCTATGCAATTCTGCCTTAGAGGATTTCAGTGTATACCATATTTCAAATTTTTCACACTTCAATACATAAAATATGGATTAACAATATAAATAATAACTGAAAAATTTGCATAAAAAAAATAGAAATTCATTAAAAATAAATAAATATTGCAACCGGTGGCATTTTTATAAAAATGAAGATTATAATCATGAAAAAAAAATTCAGATAAATATTTTGGTTACAACTCCTCATACGAGGAAAATGTTTAACCAAACTTATGTAAAAATCAATGTTTTGTAGCAATCCACTCAGGTCGAACTTTTAACATTTTTATCAGACCGGGCCAATATTTTTTTTGTATGGGTCAAGATAAACTTTTAATTTTTGTATTGGGCCAGGCAAATTTTTATTTCTACTGTAGTACTTGAAAATTTCGGCCCTTGCTTACACGAATGGCAACTATAAAAGATTAAAGATGACATTGCAAAGAAAATAAAATGTTTTAGTGGTAAACATTATTGGTACAGTGTATCTTCTTAGCATGAGAATAGACAAGTGCTATTATCTAAATTTAAGAAAACAATAAAACGCTGTCTTTTATTTTTTTAATCAATGCCACTACAGCACTTTACTGGCAAGATATCTAGTTTTATGATGATATTCAAATTTCGAATTCTAATCATGGTTTCTTGAACTACTTTAAGATTGTATATAAATTTTGATAAATTTATATAGGAACTTCAGTATGCTATCAATCTCATAAAAAATTTTTATTTAATAGAACAGAATACAACCAAATTCGGTCTACGAGCAACACAAAGTTCTGAATTTAAATGTGAAAAAAATCAAACAAATTTGCTGTTTCAAAATTAAAATTAAAATAATATTAGCTTAAATTACAAATAAATGTAAAAAATTATGTGCTCTAAGTAAAACCTTTTAATGATGATATAAAAGACAATCGGCAGAATGAAAGTTGCAACAGATGAAATTTAGAGTAGTCACGTTATCAAACCGCAATTGAATAATTTCAGTTTAAGATTATCCAACGAAAGTATGTTACCATTAGCTTATTTTAGTAAAAAGAATGAAATTAATAAACAGACGCTGTAAAAGTTATCTGATATTACAAACAAGGCGTGGCACAAGACGCCAACGCAAGAATGAATTCTGGATTTTTACATCATGATTCATTAAGAAAGATTCATTCAATACTCACGAGAGATTTCGTCCGTTGTATTCATTCATTGTGTTGGCGTCTGTACTTTAGTAACGAGTGTGTTTTGCAACAATCATCAATTTTTAAAATCAATTTACTGATCCATCTTACATACAAAAATACATTAATAGTAAGATATTTTTCTTAATTGAATCTTCTATGGAAAATTTTAAAACTTGTGATTTGATCAAATGACACAAAATGACACAGTAAGTTGCAACTTTAATTTTTGCTAATATTTGTCCCACAGCTAAACTGCAGAGGTGCAGAAAATGCATTTACTCCCAACAATTTCCTCAATCTATATGAAAATTTTGTAACATACAGCAAAATTTTGCTGTATGTTACACATTTACATCAATTCTGGAATACATTAACTATAGTATTTTTTTTTTTTTTTTTTTTTTTTTTTTCAGCATTTCTCCACTTCCATTACATATGATTGCCTGAGTATATATGCTTCATATTATTTTAAGATAAATACTGTAAAGGTCACCACATAAGTCTTCTTCTTCTTTTTTTTTTTTTTTTTTTTTTTTTTTTTTTTTTTTTGTAGGTAACTATATAATTCAGTTTTGAAATCTAAATGAATTGTATAGTCTTTGGCAATATTTCCGCATGTAGCTAAATTTTCTCTTGATTCTAGATTGCCGGATCAGGCGTATTCTACATCCCTCACTGAATGTTTGGCTTGTCGAATTGCAACTATCAGGTAAGTAATTAAGCATACTCTAAAAAACTATGCTTTCAGATATTATTTAAGAAAACTTTTTTAATTGATATTTTTTTAATTTCATGCTTGTGAATATGGTTTTTTTTTATGTCCTTAAATGAATATTTTAAAATTAAAGAGAAATTTATAAAAGATTGCATTTGAAAGAAAACTCTTACAGTCTTATCATATGTATTTGTCCGGAAAACACTAAAGTAATGAATAATACAGTTAATTCAAATAATGGTAACTCACCAAATGTAACTTAGTCGTTACGTATTATCTAGCATGACCTTAATTTTATTAATTCATTAACCCTTAATCTATGACAATTATGTAGCATAGCACTGCTAATAAGAGCTACAATGTAATAATAATAATAGTTTGTCATACTGTTTAACATATTTTTTAATAGTTTATTTTTATTAGGGTTTTGCTCATCTGACAAAATTCTATTCGTCTCTGTCCTCTGTCTGTCCGTCTGGTCATCACAGAGTCTGTACACAAAAACTATGTAAGTCAGAGAGTTCAGATTTTGTGTACTTAAGCTGAATACCTCTTGTCACACAAAAAATCATAAAATTGTGAAAAAAGCTATTATTTTAATTAAAATATATCTTTTAATATCATGAGTTCATTTTGTTGTTGTTTTTTTCTTCTAATTGTTGCATACAAGTTTAAGTAAATATAAAAATTATTATGTATGTAACATAAATTAATGAATTAAATAAATCACATGAAAAATGTGCTTATTTGTTTTTATTTCATCATGTTACATTATATTTATCTCCTACTTTGACTTGCGAAGTGAAATATTTTTTTAATTTATTAAATTACTATTCATTTAAATTACTAGACGCGTCTGGTGACCAGTTTTTATTTTAAATTCCAAATTTTCTAACAATTTTAAATTTTGGACTTAAATAATTTGATTTGGATTTTTTTTTTATGTTGATTAAAATAAATAACTTCCTTTTATAATTATTTTAAAATTAAATTTATTGGTGCTACCATCTGTATAAAAATTTTATGATTATTAATTTACAATTCAGATTTATTTATTAAAGGACAAGTTCTTTTGAAAGAAATATTAAATGAAATCCTCTATGCGATCTGCAATCCCACATTTGCTCAGTTGTTTTTTTATAGTTTTTTGCTATTTATTTGTTATGTTCATTTATTATGTTTTATTTTTAATTTACTTTTTATTATTTACTATTCTTAGCTGTTTTATGCATACTTAATGATGTTTAATTATTCTTTTGATTGTTTTTAGCAAAAATAAACAAGTTAATATTTCTGTTTCTTTTGACAAATAAGAGATTTCTACAAATAAATTTTACACTAAAGAATTCTTTGATTTGCATTATTTTAAGAAGAAGTTAGTTTTAAGTTTTTTTCTTTTTGAAATTTTAAGTTTCATGATTTCTCCTGTTAGTTAAAACAAATGAATAAAATTTTATACCATAAAAGAAATATTTTAAAATCAAAGAGAAATTTTGAATGAATTGGAAGTAAAATTCAAATGCCATATAATGCATTATCGGTTAGCAAGAGTCAAGAGCATATGTTTTCAATGGGGGCTGGCACCCTCTCCCCCTTGTGTGGACACTGGAACCTTCCAGGGGTTAGGTGTTGTCTCCAGAGGCAGTTGGGGGGGGGGGGGGGGGGCTTTAAGAATTGCTGTTGCCTAGCTTATCGCCACAGTGTTGTCTAGGATAGTGATAAAAACTTAAAATATACCTTTAAATGAAAATTTGCTCAATCGAACCTAGAGTTGGGACCCAAAAGTATAATTTATTTTAGGAATGTTGAAAGATTTTTTCGCTGCTATTGATTGTTCTCCAGAAATTACAGAGTGCTATAAGGGGTTCATTTAAAACAAGCAGTATCATTTGTACTCGATATACGTTATTCATCTTCGACCATTGGTTACAAAATAATTTAATGAATGACTGCATATGTCACTACATCGCAAATCAATCTGTAAAATTAAAAGTATTTCATTACATAACAGATTATTTCTTTACTTTGTAATGAAAATGACGAAAATTACAATTGTTTGCTGCTGCATATAGGAGTTTGCATTGGCTCACAGTAGATAGTTATTTGAATCATGTTTAAATCCATTTTGACTCAATACTCAACTTTAAGAATGTAATGAAAAATAAAGCAAAAACCTGATTACATCCAAAAATGACGTAGCTTATTTAATAGACTAAAGCAGCTATCAGATTCACCAACATTTCGTAAGACTTTTGAGCCAACACTTGATTTCCTCCAACTTTTCGTGAAATGTTGTCCCAAAACCCAGTGTGACAGCAAACAGAAATGTTCCCCCAATATTTTTCCGCTGTTCCAAAAAGTCTCTTCTAGTCAAGACTTTTCATCCAACATCGAACATTTCAACAAATCAGAGATAAGCAATTGATATGAGTAGGCGATAAATATTAATGCCTGGTACTAGTAGCAACTGGTTTTCTGGCTTTACCGCTAACTTTTTCAAAGACAATCATAACCTTTTTCTCTCTTTGGATGGGAAAATGTTTGGATTAAAACGACTGAAAAGTTTGTCTCGCCTAAAGTCCGTGAATCTGATAACAACTTTAGGGGAGTGTGAGATTGAAAGGGATACTCAAAATTTCAGGAAGAAAATAAAATGCACTCAGTTGCAACTTTGGCTCAATTGATGGTGATACTTGTTCTGTCTTAATTATCCATCTTAATAAAATTATTGTCCGGAATTGTAGCATTGTAGGTGCTGAAAGCAAAACCTGTTTTTGATATAAAAAACTAAATTTAGATCTTGCTTTTATGTTCTTTCTCTAAAAAAATTTACATTGAGTTTAACATGTAATATTTATGTTATTTAGTGGTGTTAAATATGCACTTTATGTGAATACAATAGACTCCCTCAAATCCGCAAACCAGAAATCCGCAACTCTCTAAAATCCGCACATATTTTATGGATGTAAACAATGAAATTTTCAGATCGGATATTGGGACAAAATTTGATTTTTTTTTGTTTTGTATCAATTCCATATATTTTTTAATTTGTAATTTTCTCAATAATACTCTACTCATGTTTTTTTCATGAAGGAAGAATATTTTTTTTTTTTTTGAAAAAATTCAAGATATTGCTGATATCACTGGTAATCACTATCTTCTTACCAAATATATTTATGCATTAATCAAGATTTTTTGGTTATTAATCCTGGCTAAACTTGAAAAAAAAAATCCTTATTTTATGATTTTCATCTGAATTAGTAATGTACTTTTATGAGGCAAGTTTTGCTGAATAATTTTGGAAAAATACATTTAATCTTTATAATGAATATTTAATCATACACTATTGATTATTAACTTGACCCTTGCTATTAGTACTTTCATCATTTTAAAAATTATCTAAATTTTTATTATTTTAGTTTATTACTTATTTTAATATTTTATTATATTATAAGTATTCATTATAGTCCCGAATGCATTATAAATTGCACGCAAATCACTGTTTAAAAAATGTAAACATAGCAATGACCAGAAATCCGCAAAATTCTAATATCCACACAACCTCTGGTCCCAAGCTGTGCGGATTTGAGGGAGTCTACTGTAATTAGTGTATTTTGTTAACTAAACTTTTGTATACTGTTATGCCTGAATACTTTTTGAATTTCACCAGATGGGTTTTGGGTTGAAAGGGACAATAACTGTAGGGGTTAAAAGGGACATGAAAAAACACAGTCAAAAAATTTTTGTTATACCACTATTTTGTTATAGAGAAATTTGCTTTCTTTAATCCCTTTATATACTTGGAAGCAATTTCTATAAGAAAATGCTGTTAGCTTCCTCTTTTTCTGACTGGATTTTTCTTTGACCAATCTCTACCCTATTAACATATTTTGATGAAGTTACCTAAATCGATAACTTTTGGTGAGATACAGTAGACTCCCTCAAATCCTCAACTCTCTAAAATCCACACATAATTTATTAATGTAAACAATGAAACTTTCACTTCAGGTATAGGGACAAATTTTCACTTTTTTAATTTTATATAAATTTTATATGTATTTTAATTTCTGATTTTTGTTAATATTACTGAATTCATGTTTTTTCATGAAGGAAGAATATATTTATTTCTGAAAAAAATCAAGATATTTCTGATATTACTGGTGATCACATTCTTTTTACCAAATATATTTATGTATTAATAAAATTTTTTTGTTTAAGTCTAGCTAAACCTGTAATTAAACTTCCTGATTTTATGATATTGATTCCTGATTTTGATGTGAATTAGTAATGTAGGGGTTATGAGGGAAGTTTCATTGGACATTTTAGTAAAAATACATTTTATCCTTACAATGAATATTTAGTCATATATTATTGATTGTTAACTTGACCTCTGCTTTTAATATTTTAGTTATTTTAAAAATTATTTAAATTTTCATTATTTTAGTTTATTACTTATTTTAATACAGTAGACTTCTTGAAATCGCTCAGCTTGGGACCTGGGGTTGTGCGGATTTTAAAATTTTGCAGATATCTGGTCATTCATTTGTTTACATTTTTGAAACATTAATTTGATTGGTAATTAAGCATTATAATGAATGCATATACTAAATTGAAACATTAAAATAATTAAGTAAAATATTTAAATAATTTGTTAGTTATTCAAGTAATTATTACAAAAAAGTATTATTGTAAAATTATTTAAATTAATCCCGTTTAAATTATTATATAAATTATTGTAAAATTAAAATTTAGAAAAATATTAAAACGAAGCAAATAATTAATATACGATACTAAATACACATAATGATGAGAACATTTAAGTCTTTTTTTTATTTAAAAAAATTGCCTTTGTTAACAAAAAAAAAAAAAAGCTTGATTAATTAAAAAATATTTTGGAAAATGATCGCAATCACTGTTAGTATTAGTGCCATCATAAGTTTTTTTTTTCAATATAAATGTGCATTTTCCTTATGAAAAAGCTCAATTTCAATCATATTAACCACAGTTACATATTAGGATACATAATAATAATAATAATAATAATAATTACCGTTAAACCGACGTAGGTTCCACATCTAGTACTCCACGATTCTAAGACGAAACGAAAACTTTTTTCTACCACATGCCATTGCTTTCTGCCATCTGTTCCACGCATTCACTATATCTGAAGCAAATTTTTCTCCTTCGCACAAACAAGGCTGCAATACTTTACATCTATTGTAATACTTAGTTTCTTGTTTTTTTTTCAGAAGTAAATTCACGTTTTCTTTACGAAAAAACATTGTGTTTAGTCATGATAATCAGGATTACATATTAAAGACATATGGTATATTGAAAAAGTAAAAATAAATATTGGAACACAATGAAACGAACACAAGAAAAATAAACATTTCGACTAACTCACTGTGAATATTTTCAGAAACTACAATAAGGGAAATCTTTATAAGGGAATCTAGAACAAACTAGAGCTATATTTTAGTTCTAGAAATTATGACAAATAAAAGCTTTATCAATTAAAAAATATTTTGAAAAATGATCACAATCACTGTTAGTATTAGTGTCATCATAAGTTTTTTTCAAAATAAAAGTGCATTTTCTTTATTAAAAAGCCCGAGTTCAATTATATAAACCAAAGTTGCATATTAGGATTATACATACAAGGGAAATCTTTCAAGGTTCTAAATGTACTGGAACAAACCAGAGCTATATTCTAGTTCCAGAAATTGTGACAAATGAAGTTGTGATTTGTAAAATTATGGTAAATATCGTTCTGGCTCATGCAATTATTAAAACATATTGTTACAGTTATATATATGTGTGTGTGTGTGTAGCTTATTGTACTCTTTCTAGCTTTTTTCATTGCTATTTATAGTCTTGAATGCCTTTTTTTTATATTGCTTTAAATCTTAACAAATAAATCTGTCTATACATAAAAAAAAGCCAACAACAACTTTAAAATATCATTCCAGTTTGTGGATTTTTCCATTTTGAGCCCTACAATATTTGATATAGATATGCTAATTTATATCAATATCAAAAGTTATGCAAATTTATTTAGTAATAAATCAGCTGCAATAGCCAAAAGATAGTCATTAATAAAAAATGCGTTAGCCGATGACTTCAGCACTATTTTTAATTTTATTGTTTACATCCGAAAAAGTGCACGGATTTCTGGTGGGATTTAAAGGCATCTGCTGTAATTATTTGAAAAAGTGTGTTTTAAACATTTACTTTTAAAAACATTAATATTGTAATTGGCATTGGGAACCAGCAACAGAAAATCATTGAAATTCTAAAAATTCAGGGATTTTCAAAGTAGTCAGGTAAAGTAAATTTTGATTTCTGGCATTTGCGGATTTAAGGAAGTCTACTGTATTCGATTTAAAAGCTGTTTGCATCGACGTATTTATCAAACATTTCCCTATAATACTAGTTTTTTTTCTTATTTTTGTGTACAGTAGTTTTCTTAATATTAACAAAGAAAGGTTGCAAAATACCCAATGTCAACAGCAGTGACAGCATAAGTTAATTTTTTTTAGAAATGAGATATTCAGCTGCATGGATTTAGTCAAAAGTCTACAGTATTCGGCAACAGAAAATTTATCAGAAAGGCTGAATAGGCCAGATACTGAATAGTAGGGTGGAGCGAAAAAAAATTTTTTTTTAAATATCAAAAACGGGTAAGTGCCAAAAGTTGCCTCTACATCAATTGCGTGAAATTTTACCGCTGAAAAAAAAATGTCTTGAGTCTGCGCTTTTGCTCCAAAAATCGAAATTTTCGGTAAAAATTTTCATTTTTTGACATTTTTTTCAAAAAAAAAATTAAAAAATTCCTACAGAGCTGGTTATTATTTAAAAGTGTTTCTTAAACCTTTATATTTATCTGCTTAATATATTTAAAGTATAAAAGAATATCTGTAGTCTGTATAATTGGAGCAAATCTGACAAATTTTAGTAAAAACCAGCGTTACTTCTCTATTGGAGCATACAACGAAATGTTGTTTTGAATGCATTTCTTAAGGCACGATCACATTCAGTTTTTAAGCTCAACTTTAGACACAACTTGCAACATTTTCTGATGCAAAAGAGGTGGAGTCAGCCACGAAGGGTTGCTGGATGATGTGTAGAAAGTTTCTCCCAGCTTGGGAAGCAGGGTTACCACAATAAATAGTCGAGTCGACTGCTTTTCAGTTGGCGCATTCAGCTAGCTCTCGTTGTTAGCTATCTAATCTGATACCATTTTCGTTAATTTTTCGATTCGTTTCATATCTATTTTAATCTTTGAACTTTTAAAAAGGTATGGCAAAAACGAAATACCTGAGCAAAAGTAATGTGATAGTATAGAAAATATGACATACTTTTCTGAAGATTTACTTAATTTATGAATAAGTGTAAAATAAAAAGTTGAGTTTCCTTAATAGCAGCAATATTTATTTATTTATTTTTTAGCTAAAAGAAAACCTGTGGTGTTACCACACTTTGCAAGAATTAAAAACTGGTGTATTGTTTTATTTATACTTCGTCATTAAGAATCTAGTTCAATCAAGAGAAAAGTCCCATTCGCTAGCGCTGATTCCATGGGAAAAAAATATGAAGATATCTCATTGGATAGCTGAGATCGATCTGTACATAGGCCATTTTTTTTTAAAGATACTTTTTAATAGGCGCATTGTTATTTTCGGAACCGGTTTCAAAAGTAAAAATGTCCTTAAAACAATCAAAATTTAAAAAAAAAATCAAATGGCCTATGTACCGATCTCAGCTATTGATTAAAATAAATAATCATTAAAAATATTGAAATGCAACCGATATATCTTAATTTTTTTCCATAGGATTAGCATTAGAAAGCGAGATTATTCGCGTGATAAGTAACCCCTAAATAATATATTTACTAACCTTCACAGTAACTTCTCATCCAGTTTTTAGCACGATCCCCCCCCCCCTTATATAGTTGGGCATTCTATTTTTTATTTAAAATTCAAAAGATAGTAAAAGAAAAAAATTCAGAAAAAGAAGAAAGCATGGCAAAAAAGGATTAAAACTTGCGTATTTAAAGATAAAATGATTGCTTCAATTAGTTTTCAAAAAATGCTAAAGCATATGCTGATTTTAAGTCAATAGATAATTTTTGAGTAATTTACTTTAAATGTAATTAATATTGGATAGATTATACAACAGTTAATATATATGTTTATATATATATACTTCTTATATTTATATATATTGTTAATATATATATATGTTTAAATATATATAGGGGAGAGTGGGGTTAAGTGGGACAATGGCGGGGAATGGGGCAGTAGGTTTTTCTTTTTATGCATCATTCTAAATATTTCATCAATTACACACAAGATGAAGCTATGGTACCCCAATCTTTAGTTCAAAAATGTTTTTGATCTGTATAAGCTTGCATTTGTATGAAGAAAAAGATTATTTCAAGAATCAAAAGTATATTTGATTCATATACTTTTTATGTTTAATATCAATTGTGTAAATAAAGTTTTTATAAAATTAAAAAGTTTTATAATAATTAATCTTACATTTTTATTTAACAATAATATTAATTGCAATGTCAAGTGATTTTTGATCATTTTTACTTTTTTATAAGCTTTGATAGTGTTTTGTCGATTTTCATATCTCTGAAAATATGTTAAAAATAGCAAATTTGTTATTTGTATCTAACCATTGGCAGAAATTTGAAAAACATAATTATTATTCTTATAAAATATTACTATACAACTAGGCAGAAATACACTAGTCATATTTCCATTTATTCTGAAAAAGGACTTTAAACAGAAAAAAAGGAAAGATAAGGGATATCCCACGGCTTCTTCATTTTACTAAAACGCATTACGTAAAGACCTCTGAATTAGATGAAAATTATATCATTCCTCTTGTACCCATCAGAAATAAATTCTTTTTCAAATTTTCAAAGCCCCCCCCCCTTTTTTCCAAAAAAGAAATGTGATTTTGAAAATATATAGCATGAAAGTGCAGTAAAGAGCATTATATATTTCACGTCTGCCTCACACAGAAAAAAGTATCTTTGATAAATAATCTAGAACAACTGAATTATTTCTCAGAAATTTTGGTTATACTGCATGAATAAAAATGATTGGAAAATATAATTGCTGCTTAAATGATTAAAAACTATTATATTATTTACACTATTTAATTTTTAATACAATATGTAAATGTTATATTATTTACAATATTTATTTTTTAATATTTACAATATTTAATATTAATATTATACAATAATCCATACGAAAAGTACCGAATAATAAAGAAATTAAGTCAATGTTTACATTAAAATTCGTCAAATAAAATTCCAAAACACTTTTAGAAAGAGATTTAAACAGTATAACTGATAAATGTTTTCCAGTTACTAATTCGTTTGTTTAAAATACGATTAGTTAACTAATATAATTTAACAGGATATGTGCATAAAAGATAAAAAGGATAAATGTGCAATGTTCTTAAAAATTGGGAACAGTAAAAATATTGTAATCGGATGTATTGTAAGATTCATATAACGAGAAATAACATTCATCTAATATTTTTGTGTAATATTACATTCAAGATGAAAAAAAAATACTTTGTTTACTAACATTGGCGGAATTTGGCGACAAATATAAACAAAACACTATCAAATTTCCACAAACAGTAAAATATATATTCAAACCTCCTTAACACTGCAATTAATCACATTGTTAAACAAAATGTAAGATTAATAATTAAAAAAACTTTTAAATTTTATGAATGTTTACTTACTACTTAGAACATTTATACCTTACTCTCGCCTAAAATGAACGGCGTTTGCTATTTGTAATATCCGAACGATCCTTTTTTGTGTGTGTGCTGTGCGGGTGTGTGACATCCAATTAAAATATTTCTTAATTTGAACTCCTTATCGCTTATAAAGAGCCATTTCTTGCGTCTAATTTCTTAAATGTTTTATTTCTTTTCCATACAAACAAGCGTGCTCGTGACTAACAGCCTGGCGTCTTAATTTCGACCGCCATTTTGAGGAGTGACGTAGACAATCTGCTTCTACGCTATTGGTCAGATTACGTGCAGCACAGAGCTAAGCGCAACATTTTCCACAAGGAGTGGAAAGAGTTGCACGAAATGTTTCAAGTATGAAATCTCAATCGCACACCGCTTTCCAAGAAATTGTTGCAGCTAAAACTGCGTGATGAGTTTAATGTTTCACTTAGACAGTGTGTGTGATCGCACTTTTACCTATCTGTTTTTAAAACTATTCTGTATATAACTCGTAGATGTGGCTGCATTTCATTCCCACCTGTCTCAGCCAACCAACAATCTAGGCCCAGTGTTTTATTTATGTATTGAATTGTTATTTTTCAGCGGTTAAATTTCACACAGTTGATGTACTAGTATAAAAGCAACTTTTGGCGTCTACCCGTTTTTGATTAAAAAAAAATTTTTTTTTCGCTCCACCCTTCTGAATAGTGGCCGAATATTCATCCCAAGCCAAATTTAATTGAAGAGAAAAATTAATAAAATATGACCGAATAAAACTAATAGTTACTAATCAAAAGTATTTACTAATATACGATAGAAGATCTATATAACGCAAACCTAAAAATGCAAGGTTGTGCGCTATATAGAACTTTGCCTTATTTGGATAGCATTTGACACATCATTAAATTTGCCTCATAAATGTAGCCAAATATGCCTGAAGCATATCAAAATATATTACAATATCTTTATACTCATTCCTTGCCAGGATTATAAGTTTTTGTACAGTATGGTTACAGTTATTTATCCCGAAATCAGTTAACTGGAAAACCAGTTATCCGGAATGATATTACTAATAGACTGATATTAGGGTCTTTTTAGAAAAAAGTGTCATACACAATCAGTTTGACATATACATTGCTTGAAACAATTGTATAGGTTGATAACAGCATCTAGTATTTGAAATAGAAGCATAAAATTATAGTATAGATTAATAAATAATATTATAATATAATAGATGTTTTCATTTTTATGCCGAGAAAACAGAAGAATTTTTGTTCAAGGAGTTCCGATAAATTATCTTCTTTTATCGGAACTCTAACAATTGATCTTACTTGCATCAGATTCTTGGTTCAAGTAATCTAATAATCAATTTAAAATTAGAAGTAATACCACGACTACATATGTTTCACAAAACTTATCAAATGGATGCTACTTTAATGCCCAACTAGTTAACCGGAAAAACCAGTTATCCGGAATACATCTGACCCCAACCATTCCAGATAAATGGTTCCGTACTGTATTTATATGGTTCATTCAACATATTGTTAAATGTGTTTTTTAAAATGGTCCAAATATACCTGGACCCAAATTATCATTATATTACTCATTTTCAAAAACATTTATAGTAATGCTAGTATTTTTTTTTTCATTAAAAAGTTCTAAATTAAGGAGATAAAATTTTAAAAATGCCTTAAATTTAGTTTTCTAGACAGTAGCAATTTCTAACAATCTAGGAATTCAGGTACTTCAATGGAAAATTCATTGTTTACATCTGAATGGTTGTATCTGCGTTATATGGAGAATTGTGTTGTATGGAGTTGCTTTATAACGATCTCCTACTGTAGTAGACTCCCACAAATCCTCAAATGCCTAAAATCTGCACATTATCACAGATGCAAACAATGAAACTTTCAGTTCAGATGTAAGGACAAAGTGACAGAAAAAGTGTATATGATCTTTATTATGCACATTCAATCATTTTAAAAACTAATTTACATTTTATTATTTTTGTTTATTGTTTTATTTAATTATTTTAATATTTTACTGTATTGCAAACATTCGCTATAATTTCAGTTACATTATTAAATTCAAATTATTATTTTAAAAATGTAAGTTGACAAAGCGATGACCAGAAATCTGCAAATTTCTAAACTCTGCAAAACCTCTGGTCCGAAGCCGTGCAGATTTAAGGGAGTCTACACTGTATTTTTGTTGCGAAATGGATTCAATATTAATTTGATCTTTTTGCATTGGCCCCTTACATGCGGGGAGGGGTAAGCAAAACGTTTTTTAAACAAAAAAGATAGACAAAATTATTCTCTACAATTTTTTGCCAGTAAACATAACAAATATAATTTCCAATCTGGTTTCTCTAACAATAAATTGTGAGAACAACTTTGGTTTGATGAAAAATGATAATGATATCAAAAGTAAAATCCTTCATCCTCCCCCTAAATACATCTTGCAATATCAAGTGCAAGACCTCTCCCCCCTCCAACTTCCTAAAATGATAATGTTGTGTGTATGCACAGCTCCTAAGACATAAACTCCAAAGACAAACGTAGGTGGAAAAGGATCAATATTTTTATTTATAGATACACATTTGTATCTGTACTTAAGTCATACCTAAGAACATATATCGCGATAATTTAAGGCCCCTGTCCCTGCCCACAAAGAGACTCGCAAGCTAATGCTATTCCTATGGGGAGGCATTTTTCTAATAACTTTTTCGCATTTTGACATTTTTAAAGATTTTCTTTTTACTGGATAGCTGAGGTCCCTTTCAAGATCGCTCCTTGATTTCTTTTCCGATTTTAGTTACTGAAAGTTTTACAAAGTTACTTAAACTTTCGGAACCGATTTTGGAAGTGAAAGTTACTTTATAAAAAAATGCTTGCGACTATAATCGAAAAAGTAATCATGCAACGATCTTGAGAGGACCTTCAGCTATCCAATTCAAAAAAGGGGCCTTAATCATGAATTTTGTGCTGTTTAAGGGAATGAAACTTGTCAAATCAGCTACATAATTGACAGTTAAAATTTAGTGCAATTTATTAAAAAGTTGCATTGTTTGTTGTGTTGTATTATTGTTTTGTTTATTATTTCTCTTTCTCTTTTAGTGTCAAAGGTAGATAAAACTTTTTCACTGAAGTTCAGTAAGTCATTTCCTTGCATGAAAATGGCAAAAATCTGATAGATACTGATACATGGAAGAAATTTCTATTATTATCTGAAACAAAACATTTTCACATGCAAAAATGTCATCGATTGCCGAAGAAAATTTCTGCTCTAGCGAACATGAATTTGTTCCTCAAAATTTGGATAAAGAAAAACATCCCTCCACTAATACAGAAGAAAAAAGTTTTATTTGTGAAGTATGCTCCAGAAGATTTTCTAAGAACAGTTCTCTAAGAAGGCATCTAAAAGGCATTCACTCAGGAGCAAAACCATTTATATGTGAAATATGTTCCAAAGGATTTTCTCTGAATAGTGCTCTAAGAAGTCATCTCTTGTCACATACAGGAAAAACACTTGCTTGTGAAGTATGCTCCAAGGAATTTTCTAAGAGTAGTAATTTGAGAAGGCATATCTTGATGCATACTGGAGAAAAACCTTTTGTTTGTGAAATATGTTCTAAAGGATTTTCTCAGAAAAGTGATCTAAGAAGGCATCTCTTGACACACACAGGAGAAAAACCTTTTGTTTGTGAAATGTGTTTCAAAGGATTTTCTCATAATAGTCATCTAAGAACCCATCTCCTGACTCATACAGGGGAAAAACCTTTTATTTGTGAAATATGTTCCAAAGGATTTTCAAAGAGTATTAATTTAAAATATCATCTCCTGATGCATACAGGAGAAAAACGTTTTGCTTGTGAAGTTTGTTCCAAGAGATTTTCTCAGAGTATTACCCTAAAAAGGCATTTCTTGACTCATACAAAATCATTTGTTTGTGAAATATGTTCTAAAGGATTTTCTCAAAATAGTGATCTAAGTAAACATTTGTTGAGTCATACAGGAGAAAAACCTTTTGCTTGTGAAATATGTTCCAAGAGATTTTCTCGGAGTAGTAGTCTAAGAAGGCATATCTTGACTCATACAGGAGATAAACATTTTGCTTGATAAGTATGTTCTAAGAGATTTTCTCTAAGTAGTAGTCTAAGCAGGCATCTATTCATTTATACAGGTGAAAAGCCTTTTGCTTGTGAAATATGTCCTAAAGGATTTTCTCAAAATGATGAACAAAGAACCCATCTCTCGATTCATACAGGTGAAAAGCCGTTGGTTTGTAAAATATGAAAGCTGTTTGTTTGTGAAATATGTTCCAAAGATTTTTCGCACAGTAGTAATCTAAGAACCAACCTCTTGACTCATACAGGTGAAAAACCTTTTGTTTGTGAAGTATGTTCCAAGAGATTTTCTCTAAGTAGTAGTCTACTACTTAGTGAAAATCTATTGGAACATACTTTACCCTAAAATTAAAACTTAATCTGACATGAAAAGAAATATATTGTAGACTAAGAAGACATTTCTTGATTCATACAGGAGGAAAACGTTTTATTTGTGAAATATTTTCCAAAAGATTTTCTCAGAAGAGTACTCTAACAACCCATCTCTTGATGCATGCAGGATAAATCCCTTGTGTTTCTGAAATATGTTCCATAGAATTTTCTAGACTTTGTCAATTAGAAAGAGATCTCATGATTGAAACAGGAGAAAACTTTTTTATACATGTTTTCCAAAAATTATCTGATAACGATTATTTAAAAAGAATGTCTCATTCTAAACAGATACCTCTTGAAAATCTCTTTTTTTATGTTAAAATTGAGTATGAACCCTGTATGTGTTGTTATATTAACTGTTATCACATTTCTTCTGTTTTAGCATTCAGTAATAAAATAAAATAAATAAAAATTCTTCAATAATTGTCTGGGTTGTCACTTTGATAGAAAACAAATAACTCCAGACCTGTCCATTATATTCCAGTAAAACTTTTTGATAGTTTAATTTTTTTTATTTTACTGTAAAGTAAATTTACCCTAAAATTAAAACTTAATCTGACCTGAAAAGAGATAAATTGTACCACAATATCTTTACACAATAGGAAAGGCTTTATTGAAGTAACACTTTTAAAAATAGAAGAGAAATGTGCCAGAAAAATTTTGTCACTTTTTTTTACTAGCATTTAAAAAAAAAAGATTATTATTCACTCTGTACTGGCCCTTAATTTGAATTTTCTTTGACCTGCATCTTGGTCGGATAGTATTGAATTATAGTATTATATCAAATAACTTTGCGCTAAATGGATCAAAAATTATTTTATTTATATCTATATTACCGTGAATATCAAGCACTGGGCAAAATTTCTCTAATCCAAAGTAATTCTAATTATTTCCTGCTTAGTAATATTGTTAAGAATTTTAATTTGTACTTTGATTAAAATTTTTTATTTATTTTTTCATCTTTCAAGGAAAAAAGTATTGGATTCGTAAAAATTTCCGAAATTCGGTTTGGGACGGATTTACTCGTTTTAGGGGTGAGAGAACATAAGAAACCAAAAAACATATTTTTACAAAGTGTCTGTCTGTATGTGATAAAAATTTTGTGGCTGCTCCATCTCAAGAAAAAATTCAGGGAATTTCACAAAAATTTAGTTTCTGTTAGAACTTGATTAAAACTAGATCTAATTAGTTTTTGTCGTAAATCACTCTACTCTGATGCACTGTTATACTGCATTATTTACAATTTCTATAATAGCCATACCTCAGGAACTAATACAGAGATTTTCATACAAATTTAGATTTAGTTAGCATTTGAAATAAGATGGTACAGATTATTTTTTTGTGCAAATTGCTTCATAGGTGGTGCTTCCATGAGGGAATTTTCATGATTATAACAATAGCTCTAACTCAAGAACAAATGCATGAAATTTTTTAAAACTTCAGATTCAGTTAGTCCCTGATTAGAGATATTTAGTTTTTGGTGTTAATCGCTCTACAGATTTCTCTAGACAGCTGCTATGCTGCATTTTTTATGATTTCGCAATAAATGTATCTCAAAAACTAATACTTGGATTTTTATCAATCTTCAGATTTAGTTAGTACCTGCTAAAAAATTGATCCTGTTTAGTTTTTGATGTAAATCACAGCACATGTAGCTTTGTTATATATATATATATATATATATATATTAAGAATTTGCATTAGCTCTATCTCAAAAACAAATATACATATTTTCATCAAATTTCAAATTCAGTTAGGAGTGACGTAAGTCATTGTTGACTAGATTTTGGCGTAAACCATCTAAACGGTTACACTGCTATACTGCATTTTTCAGAAAATAATGACATGCACAAAATGGAAGAAAGTTTTGAAATTGACACATCTGACTAGTATTTTTACAAACTGTCAGAGAAAATTTTATGGCACTGTAGAAGGTTTCTGAAAATACTACATTTGTTTTATATCGATGAAATTTTAACATCATCGCGTTTATCAGAAATTCAATCATAAAATAGTAACATTTAGCTTGTTAAACAATGTATATATTATATCGCAAATTTTAAAGGAAATATTAATCGAAAGTGAATACAATTCTTTTCGTTTCATCGATTATTTTTTTATATCGATGATATTTAAGTTTATTGGAAATTTAATCGTAAAATGCTAGCGTTTAGCATCTTGAACAATTTATTTACATGTGTTATATTGCAAATTTTACCTAGTATCTTTATTATTTTCACAAAGATATTGGACAACATGGGAGTTTTTAATCGAATATGAATCGAGCACTTTTCATTTCCTAGTATTTTTTTTTCTGTTTGCTTCGACTAACCCAATACTATGGAGTTTGCTTGCAAATTCCACCAATATGCTCAACATTTACGCATCAAGACAATTCGACTGATCACATTTGATGGGAAGTAAACGAGAGCATTGCGACTCTCGTAGGATTTCCAGAAGATCTCTGCATTGGTTCATTGGTATCCAATGAGCCTGATAACTTCTGGAATTCCTATGAGGGTCGTAATGATAATATGTTGACGTCATAGCTTTTATTAGAAGTTAAATCGTAAAATGAAAACGTTTAGCTTGTTAAATAATTTATTTACATGTTATATAGCAAATTTTACGTTTTTACTAAAACTGAGAACAGCCTGGTAAAATATTAATATCGAATTATTTTCGATTCACATTCGATTATTTGTTATGTTTCGATTGTTTGTCGATGATATTTTGATATCATTGCGTTTATCAGAAATTCAATCCGGAAATTCTAATGTTTAGATTGTTAAACAATTTATTTGCATGTTCTATCGCAAATTTTACATCGTATCTTTATTATTTTCACTGTTAACATAATATCTCTGAGTCTTATACACATTTTTTTTAAATTCTCATTGAAGCTGATAAATAATTGTAATTAAGAATTAATGTGTAATTGTGATAGGCCTAATGATCAGCATTTCTTTCGTTTGAAGGTAATTCACTTGAAACTAAGACAGTAGTGTATTTATTTAATATATTTTCTTATAAGTGGTTTAATGCCATTTTCTCGATTTTAATACAGCAGACTCCCCCAAATCTGCAACTCTAAATTTAACCCGCCTGAAATCGACACATTATTACATGTGTAAACAATGAAAATTTCATTTCTGATGTATATCAAATTTATAGAATTTTTTAGTTTTATATCATTCTGTGTGTATTTTAATATGTAGTTACTGATATTTTGATTCAACTAATGTTTTTTTCATAAAGGAGGTATAAATTAAGGCACAGATATCATATACGCACCACATTGATGCGACTTTTTCCCGACGCTAATTTGGCGAAAATTTTGTTTTCGAATGCCAGTTGCATACATATTTTTAATAACTTTTTATTATTTTAATTAAGAAATAATAAAAAATAAAAGATGTTTAAGTAATAATTTTAGAACAGAACAATTTATATCATTTTAAATTTGAAAAAACAAGTAAATTAGAGTTTATTAATAAATAAACAACAATAGCCGGGTTACAATATGAGGCATGAAATCGGCGTTCTGTTGTGATCGTGCCAATGTGGTCCGAATATTTATTTTTTGAATGTTTTTATTTTCCCGAAAAAAAAATAAAGATATTATTCATAGTACACTCTTTTTAGCAGATATGTTTATTAATTATGCATTAATAAAGCATTTTAATTATTAAGACACTTACTAAATATGAAATAAAACTTCCAGACTTTATGATTTTTATATGAATTAATAGAGCACCTTCATGAGGAAAGTTCCATTGAAAAAGAGAGAGAAAATCTATCTCATCTTTGTAAGCTATGTATTATTAGGTACTACTCTGTTATCCAGTCGACCAATTTCGCCAAATTATATAAAACGCCAAACTAATAGCCAAATTATACATATTGACAAAATTTTTATTTTAAATAACAAAAAAAAAGTAGAATATTAAAAGAAATACAAATTAAAAGTCGAAATAAAAATCCCATAATGACATTTTTAACACGTGAATCTTATTTAATGTCATTGAATGTGACATTCACGATCATCCATTATTGGCATTTAATCTTATAGTTTGGCGATAATTTTTTGGTCGACAAGATAACCTAGTAGTAGCCATTATTAATTATTTACTAGACTTTTATGTTAAATCATTTTTAAAATTATCTTAAGTTTTTATCATTTTAATTAATTATTTTACTATTTTGCAATATTGTAAACATTTATCATAATTTTGATTGCATTATTATATTTAAATTACTGTTTAAAAAATGTGTACTACTTAGTTATCCCATCGACCAATTTCACCAAATTATACAAATCTCCAAACTGATTGCCAAATTTTGCATATTGACATAATTTTTATTTTAAATAAAGAAACAACAAATGAATTAGTAAAACCTTAATAAAAATACAAATAAAAAATCGAAATAAAAATCACTTGATGACATTTTAAACACATATTTTGTGTCTAATATCATTGTGACATTCATGATCAACCATTATTGGCGTTTAATCTTATACTTTATTGATAGTTTTTTGGTGGACAGGATAACTAAGTAGTACCAAAAAATGCAAGCAAAGCAAAGATCAGAAATCTGCAAAATTCCAAAATCCACACTATCCCTGATACAAGCTGTGTCGATTTGGGGGAGTCTACTGTACATATAAAAATGTTATTTTGTCTTTGTCTCTTTCTATAAATATACACAATTTAGAGGCTTGAATTGCAAAATTTTTGCATGTATATTAAAATATTGCTCAGCCAAATAAAGTAATATGTATTCTAAATTACTTTAGCTTATTTTTAATAAATAAAAATAAATAAAGTCAGAAATTTCATGTCAAATATACAAATGATGTGCGTTCGTATTATAAAGAAGTTTATACATAGATATATGTAATAGTATACAATACTACAGATATAGTATAATATCCAAAATCTTTTGTGTGTCCTTGTCAATATTCTATTTTATTATATTGGAAGTAACTTGTTGTAAATCTCAGCAGCGTATATATCAATTTCATAAAATGAGAAATAGTTTAATACAGTAGACTCCCTCAAATCCGCAACTCTCTAAAATCCACACATATTTTACAGATGTAAACAATGAAGCATTCAGTTCAGATGTAGGTGCAAAAATTGATTTTTTCAGTTTCATATAAATTCCATTACATATTTTAATTTGTAATTTTTGTTATTATTACTGAATTCGTATTTGTTTACGAAGGAAGAATACATTTATTTATCCAAAAAACTAAAGATATTGCTGACATCACTGGTCAACACAATCTTCTTTCCAAATATATTTATTTATTAATTAAGCTTTTTTGGTTATTAAATCTGGTTAAACTTGAAACAAAACTTACTTATTTTATGATTTTGATGTGAATTAGCAATGTGGCAAGTTTCATTGAATAATATAGGAAAAATATATTTAATTTTTATTATAAATATTTAAACATGCATTATTGATTATTAACTTGACCTTTGGCTTTTAATACTTCAATCATTTTAAAAAATATCTAAATTTTATTATTTTAGCTTATTACTTATTTTAATAGTTTATTATATTGTAAAAATTCATTATAGTTTCTATTGTATTATTAATTATATTTAAATGACTTTTTTTTAAATGGTAACAAAGCACTGACCAGAAATTTGCAAATTTCTAAAATCCACACAATCTCTGGTTCCAAGCTATGTGGATTTGACTGTATCTATTCTATTATTAAAATACATCCTAAACAATGTTTCCTCCTATCCTATGTAAGAGGATATTTTTGTGTGGACCTGTAAATTAACAACAAATATTCTTTGTACCACAAATTGTACAGAATGTATATTTTAATACAATATAACATCTTTAATCCGGACATTTGGTACGTTTATTCGTTTTTATTTTCAATTAAAAATAATAGATGGGGCCATAGCACATATATGAATATTTCCAGAAAATGATTAAGAAAAATGAAAAGACTTAATAACACTAAAGTAGACTTCCTTAAATCCGCAACCCTAAAATCTGCACATAATTTACGGATGTAAACAATTACATTTTATTTCACATGTACGGTCAAAATTTGACTTTTTTAATATTATATCAATTCCATTATGTATTTTAATTTGTAATTTTTGTTAATATTACTGAAATCCTCTTATTTCATAAAGGAAGAATAAATTTATTTCTATAAAAAATCAAGATATTGCTGATAACACTGGTAATCATGAACTTCTTACCAAATATAATTATGTATAAATAAACCTTTTTAGTTATTTCACCTAGCTAAATCTGGAACAAAACTTCCTTATTTATGATTTTGTATTGAATTAGTAATATACTTTAATGAGGCAAGTTTCACTGAATAATTTAGGAAAAAATACATTTCGTTTTTACTAAAAACATATACATAGTTGATTACATGCATTATTCATTAATAACATAAACTTTGCTTTTAATATTTTATTTTTAAAATTACCTAAATTTTTATTTCTTTAGTTTATTACTTATTTTAATATTTTATTATACGGTAATCATTCTTTATAGTTTGGATTGCATTATTAATTGCATTCAAATTACTGTTTTAGAAATGTAAGCAAAGCAATGACCAGAAATCCCCACAATTTCTGGTCCCAAGATGTGGAGATTTGAGGGAGTCTACTGTATTTTATTTTTAATTTTAGGACTGTAAGAACTTTCTAATTACATACGTGTAATTAATATAAGTATTATTTTTTAACATTAAGTTAATTGTATTTTCACTATTTTTGTTTCTTCAAAGGTAATAAGTGTTTCTATGACATTCCAAAATCAGATTTTTTTTATTATTATTTCTTTTAAGTATTTGTGACTTAGTACTTTGATTGCTGTATGCTATTTTTTTAATAACATTAGCCCTATATACCACAATTATCAATATGTTAATGTTTTATAAGGTTGTTTTTTAAAAATTAATTGTAACTCTTAAGTTTCTCACTATAATTTTTTTGGTTTTAAAATTTGTTTTCCATATTTTTGAGGATATGTCCATTAGTCTTGCAATACTGCTGTTGTATTTGAAATTAACAACAGATGGCAACACGGCATAAAATATACATAATTATTTTAATAAGTTCCTTTTTGAGAAATTTCAGCCAATTTTTCTCAATGTTTTAAGTTACAAGGTGCTTGCATTTTTATATTGCATTATTATTAAGAGGTATTAGTATTATCATTTATCTATATGCATTTTAATTTAACAACATCTATAATCTGGAATCACTGTAGTTGCGATAATTCTGGATTAAAGAATTTATACTATATATACTATATAAATGCCTATCAAATGTATTATGTTTGAAAGTGTGTAAAATCCTTAAAATGCACTTGAAACTATTTTTTCCCATTGTCTGTCCTGTAATAGAATAAATTTGATTGTCCCAGTCATTAAACTATACATTGAACTTTCATAAATTTTGAAATGACTCGACAAAATTATGCAACATATATTTCAAATGAATCAGTTGGGTACTTTTTGTGTTGTTATATATGGATGGATAGACAAACGGATGATTTGATTAAATGATGACTATAAGATCCTACGTATTTACATAATTATGAACACACCTACAAACAACAAGGTAACAGCCATTTGCTATAAGATTTCCCTCAATTTCGTCAAAATTTGTTGAAAAAAAATCAAAAAATACAATAAAGTTTTTTTTTTACACAGCAATTAATTTTGAATTGAAAGTTAACTTATAAATTTAATTTTAATTTACTTTTTTTATTTCAATTTCAATATATAGTTACATTTTTAATTGAAGTTAAATATTTGCAAAAAGTTTCAACAAGTCAAAACAAAATTAATGCGACATGATACTGGAAAATATCAAATGCCCAGTAATTCAAGGAATATGAAACGAATAAGTATAGTAAGAAGATAAATATTTATGATGTTATTGAAAGAATTCAGTGAAGGTGTAACTCTGTAAATTCCCAATTTGAAGTGAACATCAAACACAGTTCATTTTAAACTATAAAAAAAAAACAACCAGATAACAGCTATTTCCAGTAATATTTTCAATTTTTCGTTGCCAAAATTTAAAAGGAAATTTAAAAACTATAATTTTTTTGGTTTTAAAATTTATTTTCACTCAACAGTTAAAAATTTTCACACAGCAATTAATTTTGAATTTAAAGTGAATGAAAAGTAAAACAAGTAACTTAAGTACAAAAATAACGCTGAAAAATACAGAATTACCTTTTGAAATTAGGTGGTAGCAAAAATGCCATTATGATGTGATGCCTATGGTATCATATCTGCAACTTTGATTTTAATTGCTCAATTTATTATAAAACCAATTATCACTGAACCTCCTTATACAGAGAATAGTTGTAACTCTTTTTTTATATCTCAATATCATATGTACAGTAGACTCCCTCAAATCGTAACTCTTTAAATTCGGCATATAATTTACTGATCTTAACAATGAACTTTTTAGTTAAGATAAAGGAACAAAATTTGCCTTTTTTATTTTTAAATCAATTCTATACATTTTTTAACCTGTAATTTTCGTTAATATTACTAAATTCATGCTTTTTCACGAAGGAAGAATAAATTTATTTCTGAAAAAAGTCAAGATATGACTGATATCACTGGTCATCACAAACTTTTTGAAAATGTATTTATGTATCAATCACCATTTTTTATTAACAAGTTTGTATAAACCTGAAATAAAACTTCCTTATTTTATGATTGTTATGTGAATTAGTAGTACACCTGCATGGCGCAAGTTTAATTAAATAACTTAGGGAAAATGCATCACATCTTTATAATGACTATTTAATTATGCCCTATTAATTATTTATTTCACCTTTGCTTTTAATATTTTAATTATTTTAGATTATCTAAATTTTTATTATTCTAGTTTATTACATTACTTAATTATTTTAATAGTTTCCAACATTGTAAGCATTCATTATAATTTTGTTTGCATTATTAGTAGCATTCAAATTATTCGAATTGGATATTTCCAACTGAGCGAAAAATTGCCCAAGCTGGGAATCGAACCCGGATATTTGGCTTACAAGGCCAATGCTTTACCTGTTAAGCTAACAGGGCGATAGCCGGCTGGGATTTTTCGCTCTGATAACCTTATTGGCATAACATCTGATCTGTCATTTAGACAGCTCGGCAAAATATGCCGCAGGTAATGGAACTCCATAGAACGATGGATACGTAGATATACTATTATTTTAACACAGTCTAAGTGATTGGTAAAGTTACCATACGTATTGAATATTTCCAACTGAGCGAAAAATTGCCCAAGCCGGGAATCGAACCTAAGCCAAGTATCCAGGTTCGATTCCCGGCTTGGGCAATTTTTCGCTCAGTTGGAAATATTCAATACGTATGGTAACTTTACCAATCACTTAGACTGTGTTAAAATAATAGTATTCAAATTATTGTTTAAAAAATGTGATCATGACAAGAAATCTGCAAAATTCTAAAACCCGCACAATCTCTGATCCCAAGCTGGCAGATTTGAGGCAGTTTACTGTATTTTGTTTTATTTAAATAAAATATTTGAAAATTTGTGCAAAAACTTACCATTTAAATGCCATTTTGGGCTTTTTGTCAGACATGCTGCTTTAAACTATTTCTTCTTTTTATTGAGTGCTGACATCTGCATTCAAACTTCAAAACTATTATGCAGGAAGTTAGCAATAGTAAACATCAGCAACGTATATCGGTTTCATGAAATGTGAAATAGTTTAATACAGTAGACTCCCTCAAATCCACACATGTTTTATGGATGTGAATTTTCAGTTCAGATGCATGGTCAAAATTTCACTTTTTCAATTTTATATTAATTCCATTATGTATTTTACTTTGTATTTTTTTATATTGCTGAAATGATGTTTTTTCATGAAGGTTAAATACATTTATTTATGAAAAAATTCAAGAAATTCCTTATATCACTGGTAATCACAATCTTTTTACCAAATATATTTTTGTTTTTATCAAGATTTTTTAGTTATTATATCTAGTTAAATCCGAAATAAAATTACCTTATTTTATGATTTAGGTGTGAATTAGTAATGTACTTTTATGAGGCAAGTTTCGTTGAATAATTTAGGTAAAATACATATCATTTTTATTGTAATTATTTAAACATGCATTATTGATCATTAATTTTTAATCACTTTAAAAATTATCTAAATTTTTATTATTTTAGTTCATTACTTATTTTAATATTTTATTATATTGTAAGCATTCATTATAGTTTTGATTGCTTTATTAATTACATTTGTAAGAAGTCGTCTTATAAATGTAGAAGAGAAGAAAGAAGTGATACCTTATCTTAATAATTATCTCGGGGTTGCATTCTTCTTTATAAACTTTTTATTACTTGAAAAGACGACACTTACAAATATAACACTAACGTACACACATTATATACAAATAAAGCTTTTACATAATTCTGGCGCACGCCACCATCACAAGATAAAACCACAATTCACAACCAACATTCCAATATCACTAAGAAAAAGAACATTTTTCAATAGAACTAGTGTTGCCAGATTTCTTTTAAAACGAGAAATATTACAACTACATTTTTTTTTAATTTAGCAAAACTCAGGTCACGTGACGCGTGAGTCTATTTTTTTTTCTTTTATTCCTTTGGAAAGCGCGTGTTACATCCTCCCCCTCTGTTTCCGATCTACGTCTCGGTGAGGAAACAGGATGCTTTTTTGGTCTTCCTCTTTTTCTCAAGGGTGCAACTGGAATAGTTTCAGATTCTTGGAAAGGCAACAAGGCAGAAACGTGGTAAGATCCAATTCGTTCAGTAGGATTTTCTAGACTAGCAATGTCATATGTCACTAGTGACTTTTGAGTCAAAATTATGTATGGGCCATCTCTCTTAGGCATAAATTTTGCTGTTTTATTTTTACTTGCCTTGCTCACTGGGTGTAGATTAACCCATACTTTTTCACCAGGCTTGAAATATACTTGTCTACGATTTTTATCATAATATTTCTTCTGGTTACCTTGTTTCATTTCAACAGGCTCTTTCACATCTTTCGAAACATTTGCAAGATGTTTAAGATATGGGGTCTTCGCTCCCCCTGGTTGAAAACATTTTTCATACTTTTTCGGAATATCTTTAAGTTTCTTCCTTTCATCGGAATTTAAATTTTTGCCTACATCTTTACGTAAGGCATACGGGCAGACTTCGACCGCATCAGTACACGTATTATTTTGTACTTCATGTTCTTCTACAAAATAAAACTTTTTATGAGGTTTGTCCCTAAAATGCCATCTTTTGTTAGCTATGTCTAACACTATGTTAGCTTTGCACAGGAAGTCCATTCCTAAAAGAGTTCTATTACCTTTGGCATTTGGTAATACAATAAACTCTGTTTTGAAAACTCGGCCTTCAATCTTTACACGCACAGTAGAAGAAAGAATTTTTCTAGCCATCGTAGTTCCATCAGCTAATGTTACTTCATGAGTATGAGGTTTCATTGCAACACCAGCTTTCAAAAATAATTTATACATACGTTCTCCTGCAATAGAACGATTCGCTCCTGTATCTGCACAGACTAATACCTTCTTATTGCAGATCGTAATAGGTACATTTAGAGCTGAAACTGTTGATGTATTTAAACTATACAGCTTAAGACGTTGAGCTTGCACTGTTTGTTTCTCAATCGTAGGGGAACAATCTGGGCATTTCTTCTTAATAAATCCCACTTTGCCACAACCATAGCAGAATATCTCGGGTTCTAAGCGACGATTATCAAACGTGGGGAAAGATCTACCTTTTGGAGGCTTACTCTGCTTCCATGTATTTTCTCGACGAGAATAATCTTTTTTCTTCTGGGGTACAACCGGGTCTTCGTTAGGGAACGTAGATCTTATGGTATCATACGCATCTAATTTTCCGGCAAGGTCGACTGGCGAATTTAAATTTTCCCAATCATCTAACATATGTTGTTTGCATTCGACAGGCACGCGCCTTTTCATCTGATCCGCTATGATCAGATCCTGAAGAGCTTCAAAAGACGTTACGTTTAACTCTTTAAGCCAGTTTTCAAAGTAAGCACGTAACTCGAAGTAATAATCTCTCCAAGTAATTTCTTTATCTTTGCAATGCGTGAAAAACAGCTGCCTAAACCTTTCAGCGCTAATTTTAAACCTTTTTAGAAGTAGACCTTTAACATGTGAAAAATCTGAAGCGTTTTCTTCTTTTTCACGAGCAATAAGCGTAGATATAGAAGAGGGTACAACACTTAGTAAATAAGAAACCCAGAGGTGTTCTGGTACCTTCGAAAGCTTTAACTGTCGTTCCAGGAGCACCAAAAACAATGTTACATCATCTGTCTCTGGCTTAAATGTAGGCAACAGCTTCTGGATATCTATTTTACTCTCTGGATGAGACATTATCCCTGCCGCATTACCACCTACCGCTCCACTGGAAACACTTTGGCTCTGAGCCTGTAACTTAAGCTTCTCAAGCTCAAAATTCATCTCAAACTTTTTTAATTCCAGTTCTTCCGAACGACGCTTCTCTTCTAATTTACGCTGTTCTAACTCAGCTGCTTTTTGTTTTTCCTCTAAGTCTCGTCTACGTTGTTCTTCCTCGCGAGTCGCAATTTGGTTTCTGACTAACGAATTTACGAAATCAACTTCGTACGAGGGAGAGGATTTAATCTTATCACGCAATGTGACAACAGTCATAGAGGGTTGTACATCTAAATTCATTTCTAAAGCGACCTGAAATAGGTCTTCTTTTCGTGCTTTGTTGAGGTCGGACATTTGTAAATTTAGCAAACAACAAGATATATACCCACTAATGCTAAAAATTCGTTTAAATAAATTGTTCCCCGGACGTGAGCTTTGCTTTACAACTCATATAAACAAGACATTAATAAAACAAAACAGTGAACTTTAACGTTAGCAAAATATACTTTTAAAATAATTAAACTTCATAAAACTTCATAAAAGTATCTTTAAAATTTAAACTTTATAATTTTTTTTAAAGAAAATATACTTTAAATTACGTGTCATTTAATCAAAACATTATTTTAACTGATATAAAACTAGTACTGAATTGTTGGCAACATTCATAAACAATGTTCTAAATAAGTCAAAACATATCTGAATAATTAAAATGTCAAGCAATATTATTATCATATTATCAAGACAAGACTACGTAATATAGTTTTTTTTTTCAATATAACTTTAAAAGAAAAGAAAATCTTATTTCATAAAAATAAATAAATAAATAAATGCAAAAACTTACTCAATCTGTTTTAAAAATCGTATTCAATGCTATTTCACAATATATCAAGAACTCTAAATTAAATGCTTAAAACAACTAACAATAGAACACTCAAATAAAATTTCTAATTAAATTCTGTTACCTTGCGAAACCAACAACAAAACAAACAAAAAATAATTAATAAACACATACCGTATGACACTTGTATTGATGGTATCAATGTATTTTAATATATTTTTTTCCTTCTCAACTTATTTCCCTTTTTGTAAAAAGAAAAGAAAAATAATATCAACACAAATAATTACTTATTTCATTATTTCTCAATTTTTTTTTTTTTTTTTTTTTTTTTTTTTAATTCGAAGTAAGAAAATTTGTTAGTTTATCAAGATAAAAATTAAACATGCATGCAGAGAATGAAAATAAACAAAAGAATAAAAAATATAAGCATGGGGAGGGAAGGGGAATTACACAATATATAAATGAGCTGTAAAATAAATCAATAAATTAAAACTAAAAATATGAAAAATTTTACAAATAGAAAACAAAATATAGACACTTGTGGAAAGAATGCATTCTTTTGATAAAAATATGGATCCATTTTAAGAAAGTAACTTGAAGATTAAATAAATATTTGTTGAGTTACACCTGCAGGCACAAGAACTGAAAGTTTTTTTTAAAAGCATAGAAAACGTAGAATTCACAAACAAATATAAATGGCGTTATCGAAGCAAGATTAAATTCGAGAACATATATCGCAAACAAATAAAAATGGTGCTTGGCATATGATTATTCCGTGGAAATTTTTTTCACAGCATTGAAGAACACATTTCACAAACAAACGAGCAACGACTGCTCGTGCCATTTTCTTGCATTAAACATGCATGCATTTTTATTTCGTGCGTATTTCACAATCGAATGATTTCACATCAACGAAACAAACTTGCTATGTTAATCATTTAAAATATACTTCACAAACAGACGAGCACGACCGCTCGAGCTATTTTTTTTTTCATTCTTATTAATCATATTTCATTATAAAAATATCGAACTTTTCTGGAACTAAGATAGCTGAATACTTTGAAATTGATTCGTAGCCCCACGTTGGGCGCCATTTTGTAAGAAGTCGTCTTATAAATGTAGAAGAGAAGAAAGAAGTGATACCTTATCTTAATAATTATCTCGGGGTTGCATTCTTCTTTATAAACTTTTTATTACTTGAAAAGACGACACTTACAAATATAACACTAACGTACACACATTATATACAAATAAAGCTTTTACATAATTCTGGCGCACGCCACCATCACAAGATAAAACCACAATTCACAACCAACATTCCAATATCACTAAGAAAAAGAACATTTTTTAATAGAACTAGTGTTGCCAGATTTCTTTTAAAACGAGAAATATTACAACTACACATTTAAATTACTGATTAAAAACAATTAACAAATCAATGACGAGAAATCAGAAAAATTCTAAAATCCACACAACCTCGGGATCCAAGCTATGTGAATTTGAGGGAGTCTATTCTATTTATCAATAAAAATAAAAACTTTGTTAAATCACCATAAAAAGATAAATTATACAGGACGCGTTTCGAGCTGCAAAATTACTGCTCGTCATCAGCTGGTCCAAACACGTGTCAGCGTGTTTGGACGTATCACTGTCTGCGGCCTAAACACACTGGACCTACAATCTGGGGTCATGGTTCAGGGAGCAATTTCCTATGACAGCAGAAGCACTCTCTTGGTTATCCCAAGCACACTGACTGCAAATGTGTACGTCAGTCTTGTAATTCAGCCTGTAGTGCTGCCATTCAAGAAAAGCATTCAAGGGGAGTTTTTCAGCAGGATAACGCTCGCCCTCATGCCGCTGTTGTAACGCAACGCGCACTACAGAGTGCCGGCATGTTACCTTGGCCAGCGAGATCACCAGATCTGTCTCCCATAGAGCGCGTTTGGGCTATCATTGGATGAGAACTCCAGTGTCATCGCCAGCCAGCATTGAACCTCACGTATTGACGCAGCTTGTACAACAAGCGTGGAACTCTATACCACAAAGTGACATTCGGCACCTGTATTACACAATGTATGCACGTGTGCAGGCTTACATTCGAAATTCTGGAGGTTATAGCGACTATTATTGTAACGGCATTTCACCTTTGAGATTCATTTTATTGACGTTAAATTAACCTGTGATCTCGAAAATCTAATCAATTAAACATGTTATTTAGAGAAATGCACTGTCCAAATTTCATTACTCTACAATAAGTTTTTCTTGGTGTTGGGATTTTTTTTCCCGTCAGTGTATATAGCCAATTAATTTTGTCGTTTGCCAATGTAGAACTAGAGTTGAGGATATTTGAATTTCAAAATTTATTTTATGATTTACGAATTACAGTATAGACCAGTTTCAACTGATGTCATACCCGAGCAACCTGACGAGCTTTTTGTTTGCCCCCCCCCCCCCAAATTTAGGCGATTGTGATTGTTTGGCTCAAAATATAGGCTATAAATTGCCGATCATGACTAGTTGGATAAAACTTGGGATGGTGAGCAGGTGATAACGCGATTGAAACTGATCTATAATAGGAAAAAAATCTTTTTTTTTTTAATCCTGAGGTTTTTTTCTGTTGGCACCTTTGAGAATTACTTTGAAAAAAAAAACCTGTAACAAATAAAAATGTCTAAAAAATAACACTTGAAAGTTGTCTTTCTTTGGAGTGATCACCTTGTTGTTTCTCATAATAGTAATAATAATCATTCATCTGAATGTTTGTTAAAATATTTTTATTTTCTTTCTGCACAAACAGTGTTGCAAAAGGTTCATGAACTTACAACATAGCCATTTTTCAAAAAATAAATAAATTAAAAAAAACAAATGTTAAGCTATTTACGCATTTTAACATTTTCATAAAACACATTGAAAACCTTTAACATTACAAAAAAGAAAACAGCTTTAAAATAATGTACAATTCATTATTAAAAAGTAAAAACACGAAAGAAAGCTCATATTCCTCATATTTGGAGAGGAATGAGAAAGGAATATGTTCCTTCCTGAAAATTTGAGTTTCAGTATGAGAATGCATAAAAACAAACAGTCTTTCTTCCTCCTCTCCCCTCTTTTCAGCACGGTATACTTATGGATGTTCATCAAAATTTTTACAAAAAGCAGTTTTTTTAAATGCTCAACAGCTCAATAACTTAATAACTATTTTAACCTACATTCCTAATTACCAATGACCACCAGTGATGTCTTAATGACCTACCATGAACAATCGAGTCTTCTTATACTTCAAAAGTATAAGATACAAATTTAGCCAAATACATTAGTTATTTTTTAGATAAAATTCGCATACACACACACAAAATTGTTCATACTGTAACATAACAGCAGGAAAGACAAGGCATAGTTCAGTCAAAATTAGCTTCAAGTTTAAACTCAATATAAAACAGTACATTATTGGCGGATTAACAATTATATATTGGTGCCAAATTTAGTGATGCTTCATTAGACGCCAAGCACGCATTCTGGGATTGGTAATTTTGAAATTCAAATTTTTGGCCAAATTTGACAAAATGTTGCCAGCTTTGAGACTTAACTTTTTAACAACTTAATAACTCTTTGACACTTTTCCATTGACTCCTATGGGACACTGGAAGGGATGGGACATCTCCAATAAAGCTTGAAATTTTTTTTAAATTTTTAATTTATGACTCTTGCATCATATGAAACAATCATTACATTATACATTTATCTATAAATCTTTTTAGTTGCAAGCAACTATGAGTTTGTGACATAAGAAATCAAATTTACAAGCAGCATCATTTTATGAAGTTACTTTTATTCTTAGTTTAATTTACAAGCCCAATCGTTTGCCAAATCAAAATTATACAAATCTACATAATTTTATTTTAAATAATAAAAGAACAAATCGATTACTAAAACATTAATAAAAATGCAAATTAAAAATCACATATACAAAATAACTAACACATGTATTGTATTTAATGTCAAGTTAACTGCGACATTTACAATCATCCATTACTGAAATTTAATCTTATAGTTTGGTTAATTTCTTTTGGTCGACAGGATAATCAAGTAATACCAAATCAATCCTTTCATTCATTCATTCATTTTATTTAAAATACACAAATTTCATTTAATACTGAAACATTTAAAATTCATGACAATTACTTATTTCTTATAAAAAAAAAAGAAGGAAAAGAAGATAATAAATAATTCCATAAGCCATGACATTCAATTTCAAAATGAATGAAATATTTTAATTTACCACGCAAAAAAAATTAAAAATGTTAAAGGGCAAGCTAAAAAATTGGCAAGATTTTTATATAACTAACAGAAAAATATCAAGAATTCTCTGAGACCATGGCACTTTTTATGTATTTTTATTTGAAATAAAATTTTGTCATTGGGTATGACTTGTTACACTCACATATAAAAAATGCAATTGTTTGTGAAAATTACGTAATTTGTACAGTCATAATATAGATGAAATGATAATGATGGAACAATGTTTGGCAATTTATCACTTGTACTAAGTACCAAAATAGCAACCTGGCAAACAAAAAGCAAAGCAGTTAGCCCAGAACTGTTGAAGACAGTCACGTGACCATTAATATAGAGATTGACGACAGTCACAAGACTTAGGCTATTAAAACTATATAACTACGCAGATTTTGAATGCAAGTTTTCAGTCTCATTCTTAGTTTCTAACTTAATTACTGTTAATGTTTGTTAAACTCAATGTTACGCCTTTTACGAATGAACAGTTAAGTGTAAAAGCCGTATGCTTTTTGTAAAAACCTATTTCTGAAAATTTTGCCTCAGGGAGAGATGGGACATGCTTCATGTCTCCAAAGTAATATCTCTAACCCGCTAATTATATTTAATTACATACAATTTTTTGTTATTTTACATTTATAAGACTATCTTGTTTTAAAATTGTAACAAATAAAATTGATTATTTCACAAAATTAAAAAGAATTTTATCCTTAGATTTTTTTTAAACATATATTCATGTTTTGAAATAATTTTTAACTCAAACTGAAAACTTTTTTTTTTTTTTTTTTACATGGCAATATAATATTAATGATAAGAAATTAAAAAGGAAATTTCATCTTATGAGAAACTGGCTATTCTATCATGGGTGTACGAGACATAATTGCTATTAAAACTAATTGACAGCATTAATTAGACACAAAAATATTTTTGCTTGAATTAGATTTTATAAAATAATATAACATAAAATAAATGTTGCGACTTACAATAAAAATTAGGAATGTAAATGAAACGCTGGCTTTATCATTTATCATCCTCATTTTTTTAAAATTAAATATTAATTTTAAAAAGATCTCCCATCGTTCCCTCACTTGAGAGAGGGATGGGACATTTTTGCTTTTAATTTAATGAGTTAATTAATTTAGATTTTTAATTATAATCATCAAACATTTATTTTTTAATATATTAAAATACTTCAAGCTGTTATTATGAAAATTTGTATATTGTACTAACGAAATATAATTTGTAAATAATAATTTTGTTAATGATTGTAATTGTCCCATCACTCCCAACTCTTACCTATATGATAATGAGACATGCTGCCTGGAAAACTTTCAAGAATAAAATTTAACAAATAAGTACGATTTTTTTGCACAACAAATATTTTTAGCACACTTCTGTTACATTCTTAAAAAATTTTACTTCAATGAAGGTTTTCCTGTCGCATAAGATATTGAGGTACATTTTATCTTTTTCAGGTCAGATTAAATTTAAACTTTTGGGGAATTTACTTTACAGTGAAATAACAAAAATTAAAACTAACTATCAAAAACTTTTCACATAAAAGTTTACTTAAATCTAATGCATACGTCAACAATTATTATAAAAAAAACACTAAGTAGTAGAGGAAGTGTAATTTTTAAAAAATATTACAAATTTCTAAAATATAAAAGTGTTAAAATTAAATGCAAAGACTGATAAAGAGTTCATGTTCAATTTTGAAACGAAAAATATAGAAGATTTACATGAATTGTCTATTTGGTATGAGACATATGTTTTCTTAAATAATGGTTATTAGATAATCCTTTGGAAAACATATTCTATCATATAAACAAACAACAGGTTTTCTCCTGTATAAATCAAGAGATGTCTTTCTAGCTGACAATGTGAAGAAAATCCTCTGGGATAAATTTTAGGAACGCAAAAATTTTATCCTGTGTGCGTCAAGAGATGTCTTGTCAGAGTAACATTCTGAGAAAATCCTTTGGAACATATTTCACAAATAAAAGGTTTTTCTCCAGTATGAGTCAAGAGATGTCTTCTTAGATTATGATTTTCAGAAAATCCTTTGGAACACACTTCACAAGTAAATGGTTTCTCACCAGTATGTGTCAAGAGATGCTTTCTTAGATTACCATTCCAAGAAAATCCTTTGGAACATATTTCACAAATAAAAGGTTTCTCAACTGTATGAGTCAAGAGATGCATTCTAAGACTCTGTTTACAAGAAAATCCTTTGGAACATATTTCACAAATAAAAGGTTTTTCACCTGTATGAATCAAGAGATGGGTTCTTAGATAACAATTATTAGAAAATTCTTTGAAACATATTTCACAAACGAAAGATTTTCCACCTGTGTGTGCCAAGAGATAGCGTTTTAGATCATTATTCTGAGAAAATCTTCTGGAGGATACTTCACAAACAAAAGGTTTTCCCTCTCTGTGCGTCAAGAGATGTCTTGTCAGAGTAATATTCTGAGAAAATCCTTTGGAACATATTTCACAAATAAAAGGTTTTTCTCCAGTATGAGTCAAGATATGTCTTCTTAGATTACTATTATCAGAAAATCCTTTGGAACATGCTTCACAAACGAAAGGTGTTTCACCTGAATGTTTCAAGAGGTGCCGTTTTAGATTACAGCTGTTAGAAAATGTTTTGGAACATACTTCACAAATATAAACTTTTTTTCCTGTATCAGTGGAGGAATGTTTTTCTCTATCTCCATTTTGAGGAACACGGTGCTGTTCACTGGCAGAAGAATTTTCCTCTGTAATCGATGACATCTTCTTAAATGAATAAGTTTAGTTTTGGACAATAACAGAAACTGCTCCGTTGTACCAGTATGATGAGATTGTTCCTTTTTCATCTATGGAAATGACTTGTTGAACTTCAGAAAAAAACAGTTTTATCTACCTAAGAAAAATCGTAAAAAAGAAATTTTAAAATAAACTACTAAATTTTAAATGTTAATTAAAATAAGTTTCATTTTCTTAATTAGAACAAAATTCATGAATTAAAGTCTCACTTATATACTCTTAGGAACTACTCAACTTGAGAATTTTTTCATAGACTAGAGGCCCTGCTCTTATGTGCTATACTCGTCAACTCCTGTCCTGTCTCTAAAAATCAGTTAATTTAATTAGCTTTAAAAAAATTATAGAAAATTAAAAACAGTGACAATTGCCCAATAAATGGGTAATTATTCATTTCCGCTTTACAGAGGGGATTTAAGACTGAATGAGTGGCTATTAAGGGCTGTTTTTGACTTTGATTAAATATGATTATTTAAAAACTTAATATAGTTTTTCACCATTTATGACTTTAACCGCATATTAATGCATTTATTATTCTACAATTTTCTTTTACTTTTTGAATTCACATGCAAATTCAGTTTTTATGCAAGAATTTTTGATATTTTCTTGCTTTTATCACATAATGTTCATTTAGTTTTACTTTATTTTTCTATTTATAATAGTCACGTGTACAGATGTAAATTTTCTAGAAAAATATAAAAGGCAAAAAAAAAAAACTTTTTTTCTGGATTTTTTCAGAAAAAATTAGAAAAATTGATTTTTTTTACACATGCTTAATATTTTTCCTAAATAAATTACATTTTCTGAGAGAATATTAAATAAATATATTTTTTTGCACTTATCTGTAAAAAAATAATTTTCAATTCATAAGACTATATTACGGATAAAAAAGCAAAGTCTACTTTGAAAATTTAGTTTCTTTTTTTTTCTTGGAATTAATGTGAAAACCTCAGCCAATATATCTGCACTTTGAAATCAAATGTATTATTCATCTCATTTACATAGTAGGTATTGTTTTTTAAAGCATATAAATGATGCTAGTTTAAAGAAACAAAATGTTGCAGTTTTGACATTATTATAAACAGGGATGTAAAAATCATGTTCCAGCAGACAGTCTCTCACCACTACAACTATTTCGTTATTTTTCATCTAATATTTCGTGTAAAATACTTGTAAGGATGCTATTAAATTTTAAGCAGAAAAAATTAAAATTTTAGTGGTGAAAGAATGCCCCCTGGTGCCTAGATTTTTGCATCCTTGATTATAAATATCAGCATTGAAATCTTCCATTGTCATTGTACAATACTACATTTTTTTTTCTTGCAGTTATAATTTTCATTTCCTTTAAAAAGTATATATTTAGTTTTGGTATAGGTTTCCAATCTAAACTGAAAAGTTTTGATTTAGTTTCATAATCTAAACTCTAACAAAACTATGTTTTCGTCAGCTAACTCAGTTCTGACCAAAATTCTGCAAAGGATTTATTAACTGTTAGATTTTTACTCACTGGAATTGAGAAAATATTTTAAAAATAATTTTCCATCACATGAGATTTTTCTTCAAAAGTGATGTGTTTAATTTAACAAGGCATAAAATTTCTCTTTTTACCTTGAAATCTCATATCCCATTCTTGATTAAAAAACCATATCCAATAATGTTTCCTTATGCTACTTTCATATTTCTAAGAGTGGAACTCAAGAGACATGAATTATAAAACATAACATTACAAATAGAAAAAGCAAGGAATTTGAAGAACAAAAAAAAAGTATTTACACTGAGACATAAGCGTCTACTTTACTTCAGACAACTACTAAAATTCAAAGTTTAGTCAAGAGCGAAAGTATAATTTGGAACATAGTTACTTGTAATATAATATTGATTTCTTTTCGTCGCAATTGTGCTTTTATAATGTAAACTCCTCATGTTTTGCAAAAATACTGTATAGGATGGAGAGAAGCGGAGGGCATTTGTATATTCTGCACAAAAAAAAAAAAAGAGATACAGAAAAAAAGGAAATACACAATGAATTAAAAATATCCCATGCACATGAAAAAATTAATATTTCTGCTAGCTTGCGTTTAAAACTAAACCAAAACATTTTATATACATAGATTACCCCATATTTAATTCCGACTTCAGACAGACACTGTTAGCAATGCAGAATCATCTAATTCAGATTCTGATTTTAATATTAAGATCCCACACTACTGACTTAAAAAGAACAGGATGATGATGTAAAATCTATGAGAGTATTCTTTTCAAATATCTTGCTCGAAAATTTAATATTTTCACATGATTTTTTTTCCGGATGATAACAAAAACTTCTTGAATAAATCAGTATTTATCAGATTGTTGCCATTTTCATTCAAAGAAATGAATTTTTTGAACTTCAACGAAAAAGTTTCATCTGCTTTTGAATCTAAAAACACAAAGAAAAATGTAATAAACAAGACATTTTTAAACAAACTGCATTAATTTTAACTCTGAAATAAGTAGCCGATTTTACAAGTTTCATTTCCTTAAATAGCCCAAAATTCAATCATTAAATTATCCCATTATAGGTTCTAAGACATATATGTCTTAGAACCTATAATGGGATAATGTAAACTGTAAGTCCATATAACACTCGAGTCAAGTCCATATATGGACTTGACTCGAGCGTAGATACATATGTGTGTCTGAAAATAGAAATCATAATCCTGTACCACCTGCATTTAAAGTATGTATCTTTAAGATGGAGATATAGTCCTTGGTCCATTTTTTATATCCTTATTTTTTTAGCAACAGTTGCATGCATCGTGACAGTGCAGGGGCGGATCCAGAGGATCGTTTTGGGGGGGGGGCGATACTAAGAAATATAGAATCAACATAGTCGTAATTTCTGTTCATGAAATCATTCCTTGTAGAGTTTTTATTAAATGATCCTGTGGTCAGTGACGTTCCCGAGCCGCTTTCGTTCAGATGCAAGTGTTCTTTTTTTAAATACATACTCTTCTAATATACTGATATTAAGTTTATGGCATCTCCTCTCGTGCAGCAATAAAAAATGTGTGAGCTCGACTCAAAATTGTGTTACATTTGCCAAACGGCTCAAATAGTGATACTCGCGTTGTGAGCCAGAAAGAACTTGCCAAACTTTTTTAACATAGCGTTCAGCGTCAAAGTAATATTCATCAAAAGTAATATTCATCAGTTTTTTTTAAAATTAGCAAGGAAGTTAGAATACAGAATGATTGCCGAAAAACATATGCGAATCAGAGAATGATAGCAGCATATGTTCGTCGGGGCGAAGATTCTACACAGACTATAGTTTGTCCCTCAGATCAAGCACTTCTTTCAAATGTCTTCACCTCTTCTTGTGTGAAGAAGGCAATCCCGGTGACTTCAACGAAAAACAATAAAAAAGCCCTACTCAAAGAGATATTTGTTTCACAAAGTAATGAAGTTAGAAGCGAAAATTACATTTTTTAAAGCTGCAGAAAAAACGTGGGGGTGAATGGTTCCAGAAAGTAATAGAACGTATTCAGCACAAACCTGACTTGCAGATGTATGGTCAGGGGCGGATCCAGAGGATCGTTTTTTTTGGGGGGGGGGCGATACTAAGAAACATAGAATCAACATAGTCGTAATTTCTGTTCATGAAATCATTCCTTGTAGAGTTATTATTAAATGAATGATCAAATGAAATGCTTTTCCGCGATCTTCTGACGAAATACGTTTTTTTCGCGATCTTTTGACTAAATTCGCGCTCTTTTCGCGACTCTTTGACGGAATTCGCATTTTTTGGCATTTTTGACGAATTTTGCTTTTTTTCCCGCGATACTCTGTCAAAATTCGGGGTTTTTCCGGGATCCTTTGACGAAATTCGAGCTTTTTACACGACTCTTTAAAAAAATCGCGCCTTTTCAGTGATCCTATGTCGATGTTCGCGTTTTTTACGTGATCCTCTGTCAAAATTCGCGTTTTTTCTCGACCCTTTGACGAAATTCGCGCTTTTTCCGTAATAATTTGATGAAATTCGCGCTTTTCGCGATACGTTGACAAAATTAGCGCTTTTTCAGCAATCCTATGTCGAAGTTCGCGTTTTTTTCAGAGATCCTATGTCGAAATTAGTACTTTTTCCGCGATCCTTTCCTTCCCTTTTTCCAACCCTTTGACAAATTAGCGCTTTTTCCACGACGTTTTGACAAAATTTGCTCTTTTTCCGCGATACTTTGACAAAATTAACGTTTTTTTGCAAATATTTGACAAAATTCGTGCTTTTTCCTCGACCTTTTGATGAAATTCGAGCTTTTTCAACGACACTTTGACAAAACTCGAGCTTTCAGCGATCTTGTATCAAAATTCAGATTTTTTAGCGATCCTTTGTAAATTCTTTTTTTTGCGCGTGACCTTTGACAAAATTCGAGTTTTTTCCGCGATCTTTTGTCGAAATTTGCTCTTTTTCCGCATCTCTTTGACAAAATTAGCGCTTTTTAGCGACATTTAATGAAATTCGCATTTTTTCCGGAACAATAGAATGTCTCCGACGGAGTCGCAGAAATCCCTTCCGGAAAAAAGTCTGAATTCAACACTGGTTTGGAGGGAGGGGGGCGATTGCCCCACCCGTGGATCCGCGCTTGTGACAGTATGATTTTTGCTACATCATTTTAGGGGTATCTTAAATGCCTGGTATGTATATGTTTTTCCATTTCTATCATTTTAACTATGTTATTATAATTTTTTAATGTTTTTATTCATTTTATTACGGTATTATGTGTGCTGGTAACACTAATTTTTTGTTGTTTTGCTTTTTCAAGTCTGGTACAGAGATGAAACCCCACACTTTATTTGGTACTGCTTGGTTATCCTGTGGACCAATTTTGCCAAATTATAGAAATCGCAAAACTGCAAGCCAACTTAGACATGTTGACTAAATTTTTATTTTAAATAACAAAAGAAGAAAAAAACTAGCAAAACATTAATAAAAATATGAAGAAAAAGTGTAAATGAAAATCACTTTATCACATTTTAAGCACGTGTATCGTGTTTAATGTCAATGAATGTGACATTCACAATCATCCATTGTTCACTTTTAATCAAATAATTTGGAGATAGTTTTTTGGTCGACGGGATAACCCAGTACAGTAGACTCCCTTAAATCCACGAACACCGGAAATACGCGCATTTTGTCAGATGTTAAGATTGAAATTAAAGATGGCACTGAAGACAGCGTCTAACGCAAAACAAATAATTATATAACAATATCTGTTTGTAAGTCGTTTTCAACTTCTTTTTTTATGTCTTTCAATTTAAATTCTGCAGTGTTAAATAATATGTTACTTAGACGTAAGATGATCGAAATTTAATCGAATCATTATAGTATCGTAGTTGCAGCATAATAATACTTTCAAAGGTCGTTTGGTATTGTTTGTAGTTCACGTGGCAGGATAATTTTTGCTATATAAAATTACTAGCAGCCTTCGCCCGCTACGCTGGGTCAGTTTTTCTAAATAAAATTTGAATCAAACGAAATTTTTAAATCATATTAATTTTCCCTTTTATATCAATTTTAGATTGTCTGTAATCGGTGAAAAATCAGTCAGCTAAAGACATCGCAAAATCAGGAAAATGTGAAGTATCTCGCGAACTACTGAACTTAAAAGAATTTGCTTGGTACCATTCGATTCAGCATGAAAAAATAATCTTAAATATGTTATCAGTTGAAAAATAACTACAAAAGCCGATTTTTAAGGAATTTTTTAAAAGTTCGTTCATTTTTTTAACTTCCTGAGGGGTGGAATTTTCGAAAATCCTTTCTTAGCGACACTCGATGTTATCAGAAGTATTTTTACTCCAATTTTCAAGATTTTAGGTTCGGCAGATTTTTTTTTTTTTTTTTTTTTTTTTTTTTTTTTTTTTTTTGTGCTGTGATTAATACGAAATCCAGACTTTCTTTCATATATATAGATAAGGTTTGAAAATTTTAGGTTTTTGCGCCGAAGACAAAGCCAAATCAGGAAAATGTGAAGTATCTCGCGAACTACAGAACTTAAAGGAATTTGCTTGGTACCATTCCATTCAGCATGAAATAATGCACTAAAATATGTTATCAGTTGAAAAATAACTACAAAAGCCGATTTTATTGGAATTTTTTTTAAGTTCGTTCCTTTTTTAAACTATTTTAGGGGATGAATTTTTGAAAATCACTTCTTAGCGGCACTCGATGTTATCAGAAGTATTTTTGCCCCAATTTTCAAGATTTTAGGTTCGGCAGATTTCTTTGTGCTGTGATTAATACGAAATCCACACTTCCTTTTACATATATATATAAGGTTTGAAAATTTTAGGTTTTAGCGCAGAAGACACAGTAAAATCAGGAAAATGTGAAGTATCCCGCGAACTACTAAACTTAAAAGAATTTGCTTGGTACCATTCGATTCAGCATGAAAAAATACACTAAAATATGTTATCAGTTGAAAAATAACTACAAAAGCCGATTTTTAAGGAATTTTTTAAAAGTTCGTTCCTATTTTTAACCCCCTTAGGGGTGGAATTTTCGAAAATCCTTTCTTAGCGACACTCGATGTTATCAGAAGTATTTTTACCCCAATTTTCAAGATTTTAGGTTCGGCAAATTTTTTTGTGCTGTGATTAATACGAAATCCAGACTTTCTTTTATATATATATAGATAAGGATTCAAAATTTCAAGTTTTTGCGCCGAAGACACCGCCAAATCAGGAAAATGTGAAGTATCACGCGAACTACTGAACTTAAAAGAATTTGCTTGGTACCATTCGATTCAGCATGAAAAAATACACTAAAATTTGTTATCAGTTGAAAAATAACTACAAAAGCCGATTTTTAAGGAATTTTTTAAAAGTTCGTTCCTTTTTTTAACCTCCTTAGGGGTGGAATTCTCGAAAATCCCTTCTTAGCGGCACTCGATGTTATCAGAAGTATTTTTACCCCAATTTTCAAGATTTTAGGTTCGGCAGATTTTTTTGTGCTGTGATTAATACGAAATCCAGACTTTCTTTTATATATATAGATAAGGATTGAAAATTTCAGGCTTTTGCGCCGAAGACACCGCCAAATCAGGAAAATGTGAAGTATCTCGCGAACTACTGAACTTAAAGGAATTTGTTTCGTACCATTCGATTCAGCATGAAAAAATACACTAAAATATGTCATCAGTTGAAAAATAACTACAAAAGCCGATTTTTAAGGAATTTTTTTAAAGTTCGTTCCTTTTTTTAACCCTTTTAGGGGATGAATTTTCGAAAATCACTTCTTAACGGCACTCGATGTTATCAGAAGTATTTTTACTCCAATTTTGAAGATTTTAGGTTCGGCAGATTTTTTTTGTGCTGTGATTAATACGAAATCCCGACTTTCTTTTATATATATAGATAAGGTTTGAAAATTTTAGGTTTTTAAGCCGAGACACCGCCAAATCAGGAAAATGTGAAGTATCTCGCGAACTACTGAACTTAAAAGAATTTGCTTGGTACCATTCCATTTAGCATGAAAAAATACACTAAAATATGTTGTCAGTTGAAAAATAACCACAAAAGCCGATTTTTAAGGAATTTTTTAAAAGTTCGTTCCTTTTTTTTATCTTCCTTAGGGGTGGAATTTTTGAAAATCCTTTCTTAGCGACACTCGATGTTATCAGAAGTATTTTTACCCCAATTTTCAAGATTTTAGGTTCGGCAGATTTTTTTTGTGCTATGATTAATACGAAATCCCGACTTTATTTTATATATATACATAAGGTTTGAAAATTTTAGGTTTTAGCGCCGAAGTCACCTCCAAATCCGGAAAATGTGAAATATCTAGCGAACTACTGAACTTAAAAGAATTTGCTTGATACCATTCGATTCAGCATGAAAAAATACACTTAAATTTGTTATCAGTTGAAAAATAACTACAAAAGCCGATTTTTAAGGAATTTTTATAAAGTTCGTTCCTTTTTTTTAACCACCTTAGGTGTGGAATTTTCGAAAATCCTTTCTTAGCGACACTCGATGTTATCAGAAGTATTTTTACTCCAATTTTCAAGATTTTAGGTTCGGCAGATTTTTTTTGTGCTGTGATTAATACGAAATCCCGACTTTCTTTTATAAATATACATAAGGTTTGAAAATTTTAGGTTTTAGCGCCGAAGTCGCCGCGAAATCCGGAAAATGTGAAGTATCTCGCGAACTACTAAACTTAACGGAATTTGCTTGGTACCATTCGATTCAGCATGAAAAAATTCACTAATTTATGTTATCAGTTAAAAATAACTACAAAAGCCGATTTTTAAGGAATTTTTTAAAAGTTCGTTCCTTTTTTTAACCCCTTTAGGGGTGGAATTTTCGAAAATCCTTTCTTAGCGACACTCGATGTTATCAGAAGTATTTTACCCCAATTTTCAAGATTTTATGTTCGGCAGATTTCTTTTTGCTGTGATTAATACGAAATCCAGACTTTCTTTTATATATATAGATTATTTTATAGTTCTGTTACTACTTCCATATCCCTGCTAGTTACGAAATGAATTTGGGATCTACATACGGTTTACTAATTATGATGATCAATATTTAATCGAAATAATCATTATCGTATTGTAGCCCTAGCATAATGTAACTTTCAACGATCATTTGGTAGTGTTTGTAATTCGAGGGGCAAGATAAATTTTGTTCTATAAAATGAATATTTTAAAATTAATCAAGCTTTTTGGTTTATTAACAAAGGCAAATATTTTTCTTTATAAAAAATGGTTGATTCTTCTCATCATTATTTATATTTAGTATTGTATCTTAATTATTTACTTTTTTTAAAATAATTACTTGTTTTTAAACTATTTATTTATTAAAGTATTTTACTTAATTATTTTAATGTTTCAATTTATTATATAAATACATTAATATGCTTAACTACTAATCTAATTAAATTTTAAAAAATGTAAACAAATCAATGACCTGAAATCTGCAAAATTCTAAAATCCGCACAACCCGTGGTCCTAAGCTTTGCGGACTTGTAGGAGTCTACTGTAGTACCATTTATTTATAGTTCCATAGTATTTGGTGTCTAACGAATCTAATATGGTTCTGAAAATTTCAAATACAGTATACTCCCTCAAATCCGCACAGTTTAGGACCAGAGGTTGTGCGAATTTTAGAATTTTGCAGATTTCTGGCCATTGCTTTGTTTATGTTTTTTAAAAAGTAATTTGAATGTAATTAAAAATGAAATCAAAAGTATAATGAATGCTTACAATATACTAAACTATTAAAATGAGCAATAAACTAAAATAATAAAAATTTAGATAATTTTTTAAATGATTAAAATACTACCAGCAAAGGTCAAGTTAAGAATCAATAATGTACAATTAAATATTCACTATAAAGATTAAATGTGTTTTTTCTTAAATTATTCAATGAAACTTGCCTCATAAAGGTTTATTACTAATTCACATCAGAATCATAAAATAACAAAGTTTTTTTTTATGTTTAGCCAGACTTAATAACCAAAAAAGCTTTACACATAAATATATTTGGTGAAAAGATTGTGATTATGAGTGATACCAGAAATATCTTGAAAATTTTCAGAAATAAATTTATTCTTCTATCATGAAAATACATGAATTCAGTAATATTAAACAAAATTACAAATTAAAAAATGTATGGAATTGATCTAAAAAAGCTTCATTAATAATACATAAATATGTTCGGTAAGATTGTGATTACCAATGATATCAGCAATATCTTGTTTTTTTTTCAGAAATAAATTACTTTTTCTTCATGAAAAGACATGAATACAACAACCTTTAACAAAAATTACAAATTAAACAAATTATGGAATTGATATAAAACTGAAAAAGTCAAATTTTGCACCTACATCTGAACTGGATGTTTCATTGTTTACACCCGTAAAATATGTGCAGATTTTAGAGAGTTGCGGATTTTAGGAAGTCTACTGTATATTCCTTTTGGATCATTTTTTCCAAGTTTTGTTGCTGTATATTATTTTATAATTAATGGTTTTATACACACACATATATATATATATATGACATGATATATTGCTTTCTTACATTATAGCTTATTATTACAACTAACACTGGTCATTATACTGAGAACAAATCCCTTATTTATATGCTAAAGTATAGAAGCTAGTTGAATTTCTGTCATGCGGCCAATCTATTTTAAATAGAAAATTTATGAAAATACTGTTCCTCTTGATGGAACAACATAATAGACATTATTTCTAAATTAGAATTAAAATTTTTAATTTGTGGTATTTGGTTAAAAAAAATAATAATAAGCAGGAATTATGAGTTTTCAGCTTCTTCTACTCCTTAAATTTTAAATATGTTTAAAGCAAAACACGATATTTAATAAAAATATTTTGAATTTGAAATTAAAGAAAATATACAATTGATTTAAATCAACCTTTACGAAAATGGCTTTTAAAGTTCTATAAAATACATTTTATAGAATGCTATAGAATTATGGCCCGTTTTTCTATAAGCTAGTTAAAAGCTATAAAAATATCTGTAGAAGTTCAATAGAAATGTCTGTAGTGCAGCTAATTCTATTACACATTAATTGAACACTGTCTCTCTACAGATATTTCTATCAAACTTGTATGGGTATTCTATAGCTTTTAAACAAGAGCTTATGAAAAAATATATAGCCATAATTCTATAGTATTCTATAAAATGTATTTTATAAAACTCTAAAAGCCATTTTCATAAGGGTTGATTTAAAATAATGGTTGATTCAAATCATGATACAAATTTAATCTATAAACCATGAAATAAACCATAAAAACTGATTTAATCAATAAACCATGTTTCAAAGTAAAAAAAAAAAAAAAAAAAAATTCAATGAGAAAGGAAGATAGAATTACGAAGAGAACAATTTTCATTTTTTGAAATGAAACAAAATATTCTGTGCCTAAATTATGTATGTTGGTTATTTATGTGTGGAAAACACTTTTAGAAAATTTCAATGAAGTATTTCATCTGAATTTACATCATCTGGCAACAAATTTCATATTTTTAAGCTCAAACTGTGGCATCTTTAAAATAATAATAATAATATATAAAAAATAAACCCCTTAAAACAGAAAAATACTGCCTGTATTTTGTGTATTTGGTTATCTTTAACATAGGATTTATTCTGAAATAAGAAACATTTTAGGTATGTATTAATGTTTTAAAACTAGATGAAAATAATCTAAAATTAGGCATTGAATACAAATATTTAAATGTTTCTAAAAAAATTAAATTAAAAAACTGTACACATAATTTACACCTTCAAAGGCAAGTTAAAAAAAATTATATATATAAAAAAAATGTAACTTATGCATCAAAAATATTTTTAAAAATTGTGGCATCGATAAAAAATAAATCAGTTCATTAAATTGAATAAAATACAAAAATATTGTTTGTATCTTATGCAATTGGTTATCTTTATCATAAACTTTATTTTGAAATAAGAAACATTTTTGGCATGTATTAATATTTTAAAACTAGATGAAAATAATCTAAAACTAGGTATTGATAAAAAATATTTAAATATCTCTAAAAAAAAAAAGAAAGAAAGAAAGAAAGAAAGAAAGAAAAAGAATTTTTTTATAAACTGCACAAATAATTTAAATCTTCAAAGATAGGGTAAAAAATATATATATATACCGTATTTTCCTGCGTATAATCCGCGGATTATCTGTTAAAAAACCTAGAAAATTTCAAGTGCGGATTATCTGCCGGTGCGGATAATCTGATGAAATTTTTTTCAAGCTGAACTGATTTCCCATTTCTATCGGCAATTATAAAATGTAAACATATCAAATGATTGTCTGTTTGGGAAACCGCTCGCGGAGCTGCTTGTGATTGGTTCACATATGACGTGGGCGTTCTAGTGGGAGTGGCCTCCGATTTTTAAAGAAAATTAGTCTTTTTGCAACATGCTTCTATGAAGAATACAGAGTTTCTCAGCTCATCTCGATCAAAAATTGCAATCTAAACATTTGTTAGCTGAATCTTCTTTTATTTGTAAAGTGGAAAAATAATTTTGCTTAAATTACACAGCTGAATTTAGCTGGAAGTAATAGAGTTTTTTTTTGAGTTTTTGAGTGAACAATGCTTTGAGGTTTATAGCTACAATGGCTGTTACCTCGAATGATCCATAAACCACAGAAACAAATACAGAACACTTTATTATTACAAGAAATCCATTACATACATTTTAATACACATCACAAGGACAACACCCGCACACCCATGCCGCTAGCTGGACTCGAACCAGGGTCCAGCGGTGTGGGAGGAGCTCACGCTACCGACCACGCCACTGGATCGGCAGGAAGTAATAGAAAGGGCAGAGGTTGTAATAGATCGTATATAATCGATTGCTATAATCGAATGTTCGATTATAGCAAAAAGAAAAGGAAAAAATATTATTCACAGAATAAGAGTCTCTTACTTATTTTATTATTAAATACTAAAAATTATTATTAGTAAATAATATTTTTACCTGCTATTATCAAAAAATTGTCATATATTATTAGAAATAGATCGAATAAAATCGATCACCGTAATCGAATTTCTTTTATAGCAGAAGAACAAGGAAATAATTATTAAACTATCGTCAAATGTTATTGATACTATCGATTATTATTTTAACTTGCAGTTATCCTATCATCAGTTATCCTATAATTATTTATTTTATTTACAATTATCATTTTAATAGGACAACTAAATCAATAGAAACTTTATTTATTAGTATTTTTGCAGCGTATAATCCGCGGATTATACGCCGCTGCGGATTATCTGCTGAAATTTTTTTTCAAAGGCAAAAATTTACGGCTGCGGATTATACGCAGGAAAATACGGTACTGTAATTTTCGAAAGAAGCGCAGTGGTGTTTATGTGTATTACACTAAAATTCCAAGCAATGTGGCGTTTCAACCGATGCAGTGTTTACACGCATTATTATTATTATTTTCAAACAAACGTGATCATTTTTCTGAAATTTTCCAAAAATTAAAAAGAAAAATTGGTCATAGATCCAAAATTTAGGATATAAAATGCATTGCGAATTCTGACACAACGTCGCAAAAACAAATTAATTTCGATTTTGTTAATTGTTCAAAGAGAAATCGCCAATTTTATCAAAAGATCGCAAAAAACCGCAAATTTCACAAGAAACGCAGATTGCATCAAAGGGGCATGGGAAAATGAATAGTTAAATGCAGGAAGTGGATTAATCTCTTCTCCCGCCCCCTCTTTTATAACCTTTCAGAAAACTTGTTTTGGATCTGATTCCCCCACCCCCCTGCTCCAAAGATTCAGACATCAAATTTAAAATAATGTGAATGAGCCGAAATTAGATCCAGCTGAATAAAATATATTAACCCTGCCTGAAATGATAAAAGTTTGCCCCATCCAGCCAAGAAAATTCAATGAAATGAAGTCCAGTCCCAGCGTAACCAGACTTCGTTTTTCATAGAACATCAGTTACTTCTTAAAATCAACATTATTCTAAAATTAAAATTATTTAATAAATATTTTATACATATTCATGCAAATATTTTGCATACCTGACCTAACTCGTTCCCATACTTTTGCTAACCCGACCAATACTTCAGTTGGGGTCCGCCCCAACGCATCATTAAATTCTGCACCAAGTGATTGAAATAAATATAAAATATCACTTTAAAATATCGCTAAATTTTTTTTTTTAATGACCAGAAAATAAACCTTATTCAATTGTATTGTTAAAAAATCTTGTATTTAAGAAATAACACAGTGATGGTAAGTATTTTTTTTTTCTCACAGTAATCATTTTGAAGATAAATACTTTCAAAACAAAATCTTCTAATTGAAATCTATATTTATTGCTTTGAGATTGTGATAGCTGAAATGTACCAAACAGAGCGATAGAAAAAATCGGAGAAAAACAGAAGGCAGCTTTGGGATTGCATGTGTTATCTTTTCATAGTTAGCATGAATCATATAATGTTTATAATCCTTATCGCTCCACGTGCAGAGAAATAATTGTTATTATTTCTGCAAGAAATTTCATGATGACTTACTGTTGTAAGTCATCATGAAATTTCTTGCAGACAGGCAGATTAGAACTAAATAAAAAGTTTGTTTTTGAAAACTTTATTATTCTTATAAAACACACATACACATAAATAACGACGGAATTTACTCTAAGTCACTTTTAATTATAAATGCATTAATTATTGCTACATTTATTAATATTTAATGAAATTAATAGCTTTTTTTCAGTTTTTGATAAAGGAAAAACCATTTAGAAAATGCGGGAATTTGTTTTTTTAATTGAATTTTCAGATGAGACAGCTTGGGAATGTCATCTCAAAATAGCAGTCAGTTATAACCTAAGATCGAAAATGGAAAAATGCACTAGATTTCAAATCACTTTGTTAGATATGCCAGCAGATTCATCGCTTTTCATTTAAAAATGAGTTTAAATTACAGAATCTCGATAAATTATTGTGCAACACTTTTTAACCCCCCCCCCCTCTCCCTTCCATCCTTAAAAAAAACAATTATCAACATGATTCATTTAGAAATGATTAAAAGATGAAATTTTATATCTTATTCAAATGATGAAATGGGGTGTGATAACGTTATTTTATTTATACCTAGCGTTAAATATTAAAATTGGTACATTTATCATTTATTTGTAAATAATTTTAATATGTGCAAGGTGAAAATAAATGTAATTTTATACCATTCAAACTTGCTATTTAAAATACTAGAGTAAAAGTTGATACTCTGCTAATGCCCAATCATTCTCATAACGCTATTCAATATATACAGGGGTGTGCAAAGAGAATATTGCATCCGGAGCAAAGTTTCAATTTGGCAACCCCTAAATTTCTGCACCCAGTGCAACTGCCCTCTCCCCCTCTTTTGAACGGTGCTAAATATATACAAAAGTTTATATAATTTTAACAGGATTTTCCTTTTAAATATTATTTATAAATAATAAATAATTTTGAATATCATACTTATATTATTATTTCAAATTTAAAACTTCATATTAATGTACCTGTGGTTTCTAAAATTCAGTTTTTTTTTTTTTTGCTATATAATTCTTGATGTAATAAAATCATATTTTGGTTCATCATCGGCCCCATATGCCAAAATTTAAGCTGCAGATTTTACGCAATTTTGGTGTATTTTTTATTAATATTATTTAAAAAATATTAATTTTGAATTTCATATTTAAATTATCAATTTCGAATTTGATATTTTAAATTATCTATTTCTAATTAATAATTTCATTGTGATGCTTTCTTAATTCAGCATATTAATGTGTTTCTGTTTAGCACGTCAATCGCGAATCCCACGGAAATTTCACCTGTGGCGTTTACGATCATTTCCTAAATTTTTTTGATTGGTTTTTTTGCAATGAGGCATTTATGCTGCTGCGGCACTTCTTCCAGAAATTATGGTAATACAGTAGACTCCCTCAAATCCGCAAACCAGAAATCCGCACATATTTTATGGATGTAAACAATGAAACTTTCAAATCAAATATTGCTATAGAATTTGGTTTTTTAAATTTTTTATCAATTCCATACATTTTTTAATTTGTAATTTTTCTTAATATTACTCCATTCATGTCTTTTTCATAAATTAAGAATTTTTTTTGGGGGGGGGGGAAATTCAAGATATTGCTGATATTACTGGTAATCACATCTTCTTACCAAATATATTTATGCATTAATTAAGATTTTTTGGTTATTAAGCCTGGATAACTCGAAAAAAAAATCCTTATTTTATGATTTTGATGTGAATTAGTAATGTACTTTTATGAGGCAAGTTTTGTTGAAAAATTTTGGAAAAATACATTTAATCTTTATAATGAATATTTAATCATACAATATTGATTATTAGCTTGACCTTTGCTATTAGCACTTTAATCATTTAAAAAATTATCTAAATTTTTATTATTTTAGTTTATTACTTATTTTAATATTTTATTATATTGTAACCATTCATTATAGTTCCGAATGCCCTATTAATTGCACTCAAATTGCTGTTTAAAAAATGTAAAGAAAGTAATGACCAGAAATCTGCAAAATTCTAATATCTACACAATCTCTGGTCCCAAGCTGTGCGGATTCGAGGGAGTCTACTGTAGTTTGAATTATTGTTAGCCCCCGTTTAAGCATGATTTTTAAAGTTTAATTTTGGAATTTGATTGATCAACTAGTGTGAAAATGGTAAATAAAGAAACTATTTGCTTATAATTTTGTTCCTATTTAATTTCAGCAGATTTCATTTTTGCCCATGATAGGACATTCATTAAGTGATGTATCAATCATGTTAGTTTACTTCTAAATGTTAAAAGGAAAGAAATATAATAAAAACCTTGTAGCGCAGACCTTATTTGATCAACTACTGACTTGGTCCTCCTATATAATAGTATTGCATTTCCAATCTCTCTCTTTAATGAAACCCCCATAATCTGAATATGTTTTGCTGGTCCCATGAGTGTTCAGAATAGAGAGAGTTCACTGTACTTTAATTCATGTGTTTAAAGTAAAATGTGCAAGAAATCCCACAAGTTAGAAAAATTTTTTTTTTTTTTTTGTCTCTAACTTTTCAGGTAAAAATCCCATTACCTCATAATTTTTTTCTTTTTTTTTTTTAGTGTGTGTGTGTGTGGGGGGGGGGGGGGTGATAGAGTATAAATGTAAGATCATATTTGACAGACAGCTTTAAAAAACTTTAATTAGATTTAGAATAACTTTTTGCGAATAAAAAATTTAAAGTTCCTGAAAAATTGACAGTAAAAGTTTTAAAATAAAAAGAACACTTTAAAACAAAAGGTTTACATAGCAGAAAAAACTGTCTATCATAAACCTTGAGCATAATTCAGTGAATATGAATTTCAAATTTCACCATAAACAAAACAGTCAAGAGTTTCCCTGAAAACGAATCTTAAACCTGACATATTTTCCATAGGATTGCACTTAGTCTTGTCTTTCCTTAAAACTTCTCCAATAGAAGTAATTGCTTTTAACTGTGCATAAAAATAGTTTTAAATCAGAAGAATTGAGATTAAACATAAGTTAAAATGTCTTAGAATAGTCTGATTGTAACAAGAATTCATCTATAATGTCTGATTAATAAGGAAAAAATTATGTAAATATTAAAATATGTATATATATTTTGCTCTATCAAATTTTGTGCCCTTAGAGTTAGGATTATTTGTGTATTTGAAAAGCAAAAAATTAAAATAAAGTAGAATCAAGTATATAATTTAAATTAGCAGGCTCCCTAATAATATTAAGTGCCTCAAGACTAGCATTGCTTACCTCCGACTTATTCACATCATTGGAGTCATAACCATCTTTTTGGTGTAACCTTTGACATATTTATCGCAGGATAAAAAATAAAACAAAATCTACAAGTTCTTTGATCTGTTCATCTGATGATGTTGTGGATAAGAACTTTTCACAAAATAATGGAGCAATTATACAGCATTAGCTGACGGCAGCGTATCACACAATAAAAACAAACTTCAATCAATACATCACATCACGAAACTACTGCAAGAATGAATCATGGATTTTTTGATGGCGTCTGTTTGAAAATGATTCATTCATTCATTCGGAAGTGATGAAATCGATCCAATCTAGTTGACTATTTATTATTACAACAACCCCAGAGGGAACATGGCTAGTATATTTATATATTTTATTTCATTCCTGGTTGTAATACTGGCTGTCAAACAAACGCATTAACCAAAGCAAGCTTTACCAAAGAATCTAAGTTTAATTTTCGTGAGTTATTCAAATAGTGTCAAATTTTATACCCAAGAAAATATTTAAGTGTTATATTCGAGAATTTCGAATAAATGCTTTCTACTACATTTTTTATAAATGTTATTTTTGTATTATTATTGTTACTATTATTTTAAACTTTATATATTTTTTTAAATATGGATCCCTAATGTCTCAGACGCTTACCTCTAAAGTGGATGTTAAGTTGCTCTGCAACTAGGAAATCCATTGCGAAGCCTTACATTGTTCCTTGTTCCTGAAATTATTTATGGATTGTTTCATTATTTAAGAATGAATTCGTCTGTCGTGATTCATTCATTGTGTTGGTTTCTGTACTTTTGTAATCATTGTACTCTAACCAATTTACTGATTCATCTTCTTTACTAAAAGAAATTAATAAGGTATGTACTTTTAGTTATTCTTCTAAAGAAAATCTATAACTTATTATTTGATTGTATGATGGTATTTAAATTTTATATGTCAAAACTTTCATTTTCATTTGCATATATTTATTTAAATTATGTGGTACATAGGCAAAGTTAAACCAAGTAATAGCAATTAAGCCGGATGCTTTAATGTTTTGTAATTTAAAGAAAAAGTGTTAAAATTTAAATTTTACACAATATTTAAAACTGACACTATCCATTTTTTTTTTTTTTTTTTTTTTTTTTTTGTGTGTGTGTGTGTTTGTGTGTGGAGGAGGGGGTTGATGTATGCACTAGCATATTTTCAATATGAAAACTGTGTTCTGAGTTATTATTTAAGAAAACTTTTTAATTCATAAATTTTTAAATTTCAGGCTTGTGAATATATTTTTCTTATATTTTAAAGTTAAAATGAAATTTTGAAGAATCAGATTTTGAATAAAACATTTTACACTCATACCATCAATCTCTCTCTCTCTCTCTTTTTTTTTTTTTTTTTTTTTTTTTTTTTTGTCCTCTTAGGGTGTAATTTTGGTCTATCATATAAAAAATGTACTTATTCTTTGTAGTGAACAAACAATACAAGACAATTTAAAATTTTTGCTCTTGACCCTTTTTTTTTTTTTTTTTTTTTACAATACTGTGATGTATTTGAATAGTTTGGGGGGTAATTTCCATGTTTTTATTGCTGACAACACTGGATATGTTTATAAATAATTGTTTTTGTGTGTGGATTTTATCTCTCCAAATTTTCTATAACTAAGCAATCTGGATTAGAGCTACAAGTAAAGTAGGTGTAAAAATATTACAATTAGTGCTGGAATATAATCGAAATATATCAGTCGATATGTATCAATAATTGTTTGAGATGCTTGTGTTCATCCCAGCTGTTCCTGTCCAGATTCTGTAGAAAAATATTCTCAGTCGATGTTTTGATTCTGTTTTATGATGTAATGTTTTTGTGCTGTCCTTGTGTTCGTTATACAGTAGACTCCCTCAAATCCGCAAACCAGAAATCCGCAACTCTCTAAAATCCGCACATATTTTATGTATGTAAACAATGAAACTTTCAGTTTGGATTTTGGGGCAAAATTTGATTTTTTTTAGTTTTGTATCAATTCAATAGTCTTTTATGCAACCAAATCTATTAAAAAACGCTAAGTAACATATTTTTTTAATATTACTGTAGCAAAATGTTAAGTTTATTGTTTCTGTCACAGTTGCTGGGAATAACATGATAAAAACTGTTTCTCATGTCTATATATTTACAATTAAATTATTGTGTTTAAATGGGAATAAAAAAGTTTGTTTATTGAATTTACAGTGATAATTCATTAGCAGTTCCTCTTGCTAGGGGGGTTTCAAGAGTGCAATGTATGAAATGGATTCAATTTTCATGAAACAAAGTGAATAGACCAAAGAAGCCTTTATAAGAGGCTATTTTGATCCAAAACTTCAAAGATATTGTCAACTGGGGCTACTTTGGTCTTTATATGAGTTGGGGGGGGGGGGGGCTAGTTTGGTCAATTGCATAAAAAGTTTCTATTATTTGTATTGAACAATCAATAGAAAATAATTTGGAGGTTTTGTTCTTGAAAAACCCTACTTGTACCCTACTGTAGATTATTTGAATAATTTGGGGTAATTTACATTTTTTAGTAGCAACACTGAATGTGTTTTTAAACAACTGTTTTAATGTGTTGATTTTAACACTCCAAAGTTTCTATAGTGAAACAATCTCGATAAGAGCTACATGAAAGGTGAGTGTTGAAGTATTACTTTTAGTAACCTGTAATCCATATGTGATCATAGTTTTTCCTTTAACTTTTCATTTTGACAGGAAATATTTACATTTTCATAAAGCTAACATGAAAACTAATTTGTGCCAGGAATGATTTGGATAAAATCTAGCCCCAGTTACTTAGAAATACCTTTTATACAACCAAGTTTCTTAAAAAAATGTTTTAAATAACATTACAGTAGATTCCCTAAACTCTGCAAATTTCTAAAATCCTCACATATTTTACAGATGTAAATAATAAAACCTTTAGTTCAGATATTAAGATTAAATTTGATGTTTTCAGTTTTATATTAATTCCATACATTTTTTAATTGCAATTTTGTTGATACAGTCGAAGTTCTATAATCAGCACAAGTTGGGGCCAAAGGTTGTGTGGATTATGGAATATTGTGGATTGTAGAGTATTATGGATTATATGTCATTTTATTATTCCTAGACAGCATTTTAATCCTTTAATCAGTATAATATGAAAAGATAAATATGAAACCTAATAATTTATTAAATATGCTATCTGAAAAAATGCCTTTTTAAAGTAATTTTAATAGAAAAATTGATATATGCACATTTAATAATAACTATATATGTTCCATAATACAGTTCTTTTGTTATTGTTAATAAAATAAAAAGGTTATATTTTAAAAAAAAAGTAGATGTTTTATTTTTTTGATTTTTTTTTATTATTTATTTAAAAAATCATTTTTGGATCACAAATTTGTTAATTTTCTTAACTGTTTATTTCACTGCTTACATTCATAAAGTAACACGAATTATAGAAAATTGCGGATTTTGCGTGCATGGATTATCGATCCTTGACTGTAAATCATATTCAGATTTCTTAAGGTACGTTAAAAGTAGCAATAAAAGTTCAGAAATAAACAGTTGAAAAATAGAGTTACTTTTATCAATTCCATGTATCACATTACATTATAATATTGTTTGATATATAATTATAAAATGAACAAAGACAAAGGTCCCAAAACTCCATCAGTGTGACATTATGGACAAGAATGGAACTAAGATACTTTGATTTAACGAATGTATAATCCTGATATAATGAATAAATTTTAATGTAAAAAAACTGAAATACATAAGAAACTTTCTAATGTTTATAAAAATTTTCCATTCTCTCTGACTGTTAATTTTCATATTATATGTCTTATTACACAGAAGTACCTACATGCAATGAGGTTATAGCAATAATGGATCAGAATCAGAAGAAGAAATTGAAACGAAGATGAAATATGGATGGCTCATAATGTTGATGAGACTGTTTTTGCAGCTTCAGAAAAAATCGATAAAAGATTTTGGAATACAATTCAAAACAAAGCAAAAAGACATCTATAAAGGATATCTTATGAATCATCTATAAAATTTAAAGAAATGAGATTTTTTTTCTTAATTATGAATCTGTGATATATTTTAACACACAAAAAAGTGGGTTAAGTCTTTCAAAACCACTCTTTAAATAATAAATCCAAATTTTTAATTTATAATTATTAAATTCTTACATAGATGGTAGCTTCAACAAATTTAATTTTAAAAATAGTTATAAAAGGAAATTATTTATTTTAAGGAAATTAAAAGTGTTCAAATCAAATTATTTAAATAAAATCAAAAACTCTCTTTTTTTTTGAAAATTTAAAATAAAAAAGAATATGTAGAGATATAAATTAAATTTTGAATATATTTTAAAGATTAAATTGAAATGTTAATCATTTAATAAATCAAAAGTTTTTAAAGTAAAAAGAAAAATGAATTTAAAAAAATACCATGAATGTCTTATGAACGAAACCTAATCATATAAATCCTTAAATTGGCCAAAAAAGTATGAAATTTCTTCTTATTAAATCTAACTTAATATGAAAATTTCATCTCCAAGCTTTGGGGCCGTCCATTAATCATGCGAGGCTCGAGAGGGGGAGGGGGTGTCCATAAAAAAATTATGAAATATCACAAGGGGGGGAGGGGGTGTAGTAATATATCATGAGTATTTATTTTTTCGACAAACGCGCGATACTGAACCGAAAAGCGGCGTTTCGTGTATTTATTTTTTCGTCAAACGCATACAAAGTCGAAAGCAGCTTGTAGTGTGACCTTGATTTACCGTTGCCGCGACAAGCGTCTGCCGGACTCAGCTTGTCAGTGTCAGTTATTCTGTTTGTCTGATCGGATACTTTTGGAAAGGACATGCCAGCAGTGTGCATTGTACTTCTGTACAAAAAACAAAAGTTAAAGCACATCTGAATTCTTGTCACAAGCAACTGAATCTGAGCAATAATAGTCTAGAGATGCACAATGTCCGTCCTTCTCGCATCCTCATGCGACGAATGAATGGTAGATTGAGAGAGATTCTCTGCGTAGTGCACGAAAATGATGATGCCGAGTGGCTTGATGAAACCGATATTAATCTTCAACAAAGCACTGTGCCTACAACTAACTTGCAAGATGCTTATCCAGTTATTGGTGTTGAAGAAATTTTTACCAATTTTTTGGTCTGAGGATATTGTAAATAAAATTATGTTTATGTATTACTACAAAAAAGTTTTTCGCATTTCTTTCATTATTTTTATGTCAGTCCAAAACAACTGGCAACCTTTCAGTTTCCAAAACAACTTGCAACCTTTCTGTTTACCTCTTTTAATGGATTCCATGCTTTTTGGCTTTTTTTTTTTTTTTTACAAAATTCGCCTTTTTTTCTTCGTTTTTTTCGTCAGAATTTATGTTTAAAAAAAACGCATTTTTTTCAAGTATAAAAATTCATAATTCATTCAAAGATTCATGATTCATTCATTTTACCATGATTCATCCCCATAAAAAAACGCACATTTTTTCGAGTATCGCGAAAAAACTCTGAAAATTCGTTAAATATCGCGATAAAAACCTGCAAATTTCGTCAAATATCGCGATAAAACCTTGCAAATCTCGTCAAATATCGCAAAAAAATCCTGCAGATATCTCACAAAAAATGCAAATTTTGTGAAAAGTTCGCGGAAAAATCTCGTGTAAGCGCCCCCTCTAATTATTTTACGATTTTTCGTCACGTTTGGGGCTGCGGATTAACGGTATTTTACGGTAATATATATATATATACATATATATATATATAAAACCAGTTAGCAAAACGTCCGGATTTTGAAGAGCTCTGAATTTTTGTTGTCCGGATTTGAGACTTTGTACCATAGTACAAGAGTACTTTGTACCATAGTACAAGAGTCAAAGTTGTAGCTTAGTGTTTTTTCCACAGACTTCTCATACAACACACTTTTCATTCATATTCTAGATGGCAGTGCTATAATTTTGTTATTATTTTTAAATTTTCCGTATTTTTTTTTGGGGGGGGGAGTGTCGAGTTTCGGACGGACCCGAAATCCAGAAAATTCCAAAATCCGGAAAGGCCCTCGGTCCCGACGATTCCGGATAATAGGTCCTCTACTGTACTAAAAAATACACGTAGTATAGGGTAGGAGGGGGGTAGTCTTGAACCTCACCAAGGGGAAGGGGGGGTTAAAAATGCCAAAAATACATGACATGATTAATGGACGGCCCCTTTGGGGTTTAAATTAAGAACCTTCTGTTTATTAGCAAGATGCTTTACCTTTAATCTATGATGCCTACACAAAAAACGTTTAAACTAAGGTTCTCTTTTGAAATTTAAATCACAAAAATGAAGGGATGATACTAAAAAAATTAATTAAAATAATAGACTTTTTGAAAATTTTATGAATTGTCATGTGATCCGAGGTATTCAGCTGTAACTACACAAAATTTGAAATCTCTGATTTATATATTGTTTCTGTGTGGATTCTGTAACAGACAGAAGACACAGACGAATAGGATTTTGTCTTACATAGATGGTAGCACCAACAAATTTAATTAAAAAAATAATTATAATAGAATATTATTTATTTTAATGATATTTATAATATCAAATTATTTAAATAAAATCCAAAAGTCGATTTTTTTTAAATCCAAATTTAAAAAGAAATGGCGGATATATAAATTAAATTTAATGAAATCCTAAAAAGAATAAATTTTTTATAGGTATTTTTTTAAAGCAACAAATGTTTAACTGTGTTATTAAAGTAAGTGGTCATTTTTCTTTGTATTTACAGCCATTTCTTAACTTGTTTTGTTGCATAAATGTTTCTTTGTACTGATTTACTGAAAGTTTTATACTGATATTGATTTAATGAATAATCTTCATTTAACAAAGAAAGTTGCTGATTCCAAAAGATTTGTTAAATAACATTCAACTGTATATCTTTTAAATTTTAATTGCTATAAAGTTATTTCATATATAAAAGTGATATTTTATAGACTTACTCTTATTGAATCAGTAAAGTATGTAAATAATAAATGTATGACTCTATCTGTGTGTACGGTACAAGATTTTTTACAATATTCAAACACACAAATACATAATAAAGTTGTAAAAAATCTTGTAGCTTATTTGTTTGAAATTTGTACTAAGTAGTTCATTTTTGGATAACTATCCGTATTTTAGCGAAAATGTATAAAAAGAAAAGGAAAAAAACATCAGGAAAATAAAAAGAATCATTAAGCATTGATATGATATCAGAGGTGGAATGTGGAGGGTTTCTGGAATGATAATGTATCAGTATCGTAAGTGAGGAAGTCCTAAATTTTCATAAAGTTTATAACGTTGTATATGTCTAGTTCAAATGTATTCTGATAGAAAAATTTGCCCTCAAATGAGATTTCAAACGATATTTTTCATAACCATTCCTGCAGTTGTAAGGGGCTGTTATGCAATAATATTCATTAGCAAAGAAGGGGGGGAGGTGTCTGTTCAGCAAGCAATCCCCTGAATTCTTTGTTAACTGTGCAGCATTAAAAATCGACATGTTGGCAAATATCTAATTCAAACAATGGCATTGTCTATCATCTTGACCCATGATTTATATGTTCCATTGATTTGAGAGAATGCATATTTTTCTTGTTGTTTTTATGAACCATATCATATGACCACCTGTACTTGGGGAAGGTGCAAAATATTAATTTCCTTCCTTCAGTTACTGACTGGTATGTAACCGATAAGGGAGGATGACACCGGCGAAATTTTTGAAGCTAAAATCAATAAATTTGAATTTGAACCATCAACCAGCACGTTCAGGTAAGGTGGGTGTTTAATATGTCAGACGACTGTTTTGAATTCTACATCATTAAAGACTAAAAATATTATTAACGGAGATTTTATACTTTAACAGTGCCCTCAGAAATTCAATCCACTTGTAAATCTATTTTTCTACTGTAGCCTGATTTAAGATATATTGCATGCTGACTTATGCTGTTAAACACAAAACGATATATTGTTATCTAGTACATGCTTTATTGCGAGATTATAAGGAACGATCTAAAAATTAAAATCAGAAAAGAAGGCACGAGATATTTCAGTTTATCTTTAAAATTATCTTCAGCAGTTAATTTTCTTAAATATAAAAAGCAAAAACTAATTACATGTTACATTACTGAAGTTACATTCAAACTGAAAGATGGTGAAGAAGTAACAGAGAAATTTAATGTAAACATTTACAGTAAACTTAGTGGTACCATCTAATGATAAATTAAAACAACATTATTTGAAATACTATGCAGCAGATCAAAGACCTTTTAAAATGCTGATCCAAAATTAAAAATGAGGCCTTGTCATTACACATTTTTTGACTTTTTAAACAAGTCTCTAAAAATTCCTGAATAATTGCTTTAAATGGATAGTCATGTCAGGGGCGTGCCAAGAGAAAACTGCACCTGGACCACAGTTCCAATTTGGCACCCCCTTCCCCAACTTTTTATTGCGACAAGCCAAAAATGACTTTGGTAGTATAAATTTGGCACCCCCCTAAATTTCTGCTCCTGGGGCAACCGCTCTCTTCTGCACGGCGCTAGGTCTTGTTTTGAAAGAATGTTGGCATAGTCAGAATCAATGAACTAAATACTTCATTTAAGGAAAGTCGTTGATGATGCAATTGAAAGTTTTTTCTACCTTAAATCATGCTTATGAATATAAGAGTAATTTCAATCTTTTTTAAAGATTGAAATCACTTAAAACATTCAAAAGATTTCTATCTATTTCAAAGAGGTGATGCTTTGTATGTTAATATAGGATGCATCTGTACTGTTAGTAAATTTAAGTTGTATGAGATTATACATATATAATAAAATCAACTTTTTGACAATTTTTGACTCCATTCTCTTCCTTATACAGTATTTTTTCTCGAACGCCCCCTCCCTAAAATGATACTGATATCAGAATATATTTTCATTTTTGTATAAATATTTTCTATATTTTGCTTTTTATACATTTGGAATGATAAACAGACAGGATTATACATTTATAATTCGCATGCTTTACTGATTTAAATATTCACTACTTAAAAATATTTGCTTACAGCTTTTTGTTTGATAATGGATTCTACTGTAATATGATCTTCCAGTATTTGACCTTTTCCAGGAGTAAACAATACTTCTTACAGACAAAAAAAAAGGATAGAGAATATTATTTTACATTTTTTACTAATACCATTTTTTATATAATGTGATAATTTAATATCTGATTTTTCAACTATTTAAGGAAATAAAAAATTGTCAAATTCGAAATTTAATTGATAATTAAATTGAGTGCCATTTATTATGAAATGTGTTGTTTAGTATTTTTCTTTCTGTTTTTAGATTCAAAATGACTTCAAAGTTTTTTGCTGAAGTTCCATAACTCATTTCCTTCATTGAAGACGGCAACAATCTGTTCATACTGATATTATAAAAAATTCTGTTATCATCCAGAACAATACCTTCATATATAAGAACATGTCATCGATTACAATAGAAAAACCAGAAGAAAAACATGGTGAACAGCACTTTGTTCCTAAAAATGGTGATAAGGAAAAATGTTCATCCATTGATACAGGCGAAAAACTTTTTATTTGTGAAGTATGCTACAAAACATTTTCTAAGAAGAGTTATCTAAGAAAACATCTCTCGATTCATACAGGAGGGAAAACATTTGTTTGTGAAATCTGTTTCAAAAGATTTTCTCGGAATAGTAATCTAAAAAGTCATCTAAGAAAGACTCATATAAGTGAAAAGCAATTTGTTTGTGAAGTATGTTCCAAAAGATTTAAAGACAACAGTAATTTAAATAAAGAATACTGCCCAGTTAAACTGATGGCATTGAGCTCACAGGCTACAAATACTAATTGTACATTAAAGCCTTATATTTTCAAGGGTTAATTCCGTTCGAAAAAAAAAATTAAGAAGGGGAAACAGCACTCCCCTTTCCTCTTTTTTTATACTTAATCATTGAACCTCCTATACTATCAAAGACATGCTTTATCATATAAAAAATCTATATCCAAAAGTCAGAGCAAATTAGATAATTCTTAATAAAAACCCATTTAGCATTTATATAATTTAAAAGGAGTTATTCCCCTCTTTTATACTTAACCATTAAACTTCCAAAACTATTCAGAGATTTGAACGAAATCTGAAAATTCTATTTGAAAAAACCATTTATATAAATTAAGGGGGGGGGGCATTAGAACCCCTCTTCCCCCTATTTATACTTATTCAATGAACACCTAATAACAGTCACGGAATTGCCTCATCCGAATGATCCTAATCTAAATTTTGAACGAAAACTTAATTCTGCATGAAAATCCCATTTATATCAACTAACGGGGGAGAGGCATTAGAACCCCTGTTCCCCCTATTTATACTTATTCAATGAACACCTAATAACAGTCACGGAATCGCCTCATCAGAATGATCTTAATCTAAATTTTGAACGAAAGCTTAATTCTGCATGAAAATCCCATTTATATCAACTAACGGGGGGGGGGCATTAGAACCCCTGTTCCCCCTATTTATACTTATTCAATGAACGCCTAATAACAGTCACGGAATCGCCTCATCAGAATGATCCTAATCTAAATTTTGAAAACTTAATTCTGCATGAAAATCCCATTTATATCAACTAACGGGGGGCATGAGCCCCCCGTTCCCCCTCTTATACATATCGAATGAACTCCAAAAACTAATCAGGGAAGCGCCTTGTCAGGATATACCTACATACAAAATTTCAAGTGGATCCGATATTTTTATCATGAGTTATCGCGTTACGTACATACGAACATACATACAGAACGGACGGGCACATAAGCTCTCAGGCTATGATAGCCTGTGAGCTAAAAACCATCTCCTGATACATATAGGAGAAAAACCTTTTTCTTGTACAGTATGTTCCAAGGGATTTTCTCAAAATATTAGTCTAAGAAATCATCTGCTGACCCATACAGGAGAAAAACTCTTTGTTTGTGACATATGCTTCAAAGCATTTTCTCTAAATGGTAATCTAAGAAGACATCTCTTCACCCACACAGGAGAAAAACCCTTTGTTTGTGAAATATGTTCCAAAAGATTTAATGATAACAGTACTTTAAGAAACCATCTTTTGATACATACAGGAGAAAAGCATTTTATTTGTGATGTATGTTCCAAAACATTTTCTCAAAACAGTACTCTAAGAAAACATCTCTTGACTCATACTGGAGAGAAATCTTTTGTTTGTGACGTATGCTCCAAAGCATTTTCTCAAAATCATCATCTAAGATGTCATCTCTTGACTCATACAGGTGAGAAAACATTTGTTTGTGGAATATGTTCCAAAGAATTTTCTCATAATCATCATTTAAGAAGACATCTCTTGATTCATACCGATGATTAACCATTTGTTAGTGGAACATGACCTAAAGAATTTTTTGATAACAGTAACCTAACAAATCTCTTGATTCATATAAATGAAAAACCATTTGTTTGTGAAATATGTTCCAGTGGATTTTCTTAAAAAGTAATCTAACAAAGCATTTTTAGTGTCATGTCTATCACCTCCTGAAAATCACTTATAATTTTATTGTCAAAATTGAATATGAATCCTGTTATTGTTATGAAATTTACTATTATCTCTTTTTATGATTTTGCATTCAAGAAAATAAATATTTCTTTTTTGTTCTAAATTAGGAAAAATTCTTCTATAGCACAATGTCATTTATTTAACAAGCAAATAACTCTCGACCTATTCATGGTGTTTCCAGTAAACTTTTATGTAAAGACATTTTGATAATTATTTAATTTTTTTATTTTACTATAAAGAAATCGCCTCCCCAAATTTTATATATATATTGACCTGATAGGTGAAATTGTAGCTCAATATCTTATTTGATAAGAAAAGTTTTATTGAAGTAATATTTTCAAAAAAATTAAATAAAGAATTAAAGGATGAAAAAAAAATAATTGTATGAATATATTTAATAGCAACTTCAATTTTAAAGCAGGGGTGCAAAATATGTCAGAGTCTGCGATCTAGATCTCAAGAAAATTTTAGCCATTTAGTGAAATTTTGCAGGAAAATGTGCTGTTGATTTCGATTTTTTAACAATGAACTACATAATTCTCCGGGATAGAAAAAAATTCACAACAAATAATACGATACGTAAGGCCAGCTGCCTTCACAAAATAAATCTCTGAATAATATGTGCCATATATGCAGGTGCATAAGTTGAAAATTTTTTAAAAAATAAAAAAATATATATACCTATGGTAATTAACAAATTATGTAATCCTATAATATATCACAAAATTTTAAGAAAATTTTCATATGGATTTGAGAAAATATTCGGAGTAAAAACATTTTCCATCCATTATTTTAGAGTTGAAGCTATTTTTACCATACTGTTTATCTTAACTAGTGTATTGCCGTATTATTAAAAATGAAGAAGAGGAAAAAAAAGTAATTAATTGTAGTATGCAATTGATCCAAGTAGAGAAAAAATTAAACCTCTAAATGACAATGTTAATTCACTAGCGCCATGAAGGAAGAGGGGGGGGGGTAGTACTCCTTTCAGAGATAAAATAATTAGTAGTATAACTGCCGCTTACATGAATCACTAGTTAAGTAAATTAGCAGCATTTTTGCTTCAAAAGTAAAGTTAATATTAAAAATATTTGGCTTTTTAGGAATGTGGGTTTTTTGAATAAAATTCTACTCAACTAAGTGATTCAGTTATGCAGCAAATATTTGTTTAGAATTGTGAAATCTTACATAACCCGCATTTGTTAAGTAATAATTGGTCATTTGTTTTCAAAAAGGGCAGTGGTCGCATTTTTGAAACATCTTAGGCTAAAACAGCGGTCATTTGAGTTACTTTGAGTTCGAATATTATGAGATGGATATTTGGCCCATTAGTAGCTGAAAGGTTTTGCTTCCAAAGCTAGTAAATTGGGGATGCTGTGTTCGAACCCAATCGCGCCCGTCGACCTAACCGTTCAGAGTTTCTGAGGTTTTCTTCTAACCTTGGGAAACCTTCCGTAAATATGGGTTTGGTTCCGTTAGAAAGACACTCCGCGTAAGGAACTCCGCCCTTGGGACTACATCTCTCGTGCAGATAATCAAGCGTCATAAATGACACCAAACCCATTTAGACAGTTCCTTTAATAGCATTTCCGTCATTGCTTAATATTCGAAATGGACCATTATTTCCAGAAAAAACGTAAAACACATGCTTTCTAGATGCCTTTCAAATTTAAACTCCCTGTTTTGCGATTTTGTTCTCAGTTATCTCTAAGACCAAGTTATGTACACTTCACTTGATTAGTTGGTAATGTAGCTTGAAATTTTCCACCAGAAAGCTCTTGCTCTTGGGTTTGCCTTCCGTTTACCCTAGGAAAGAAGCACTGATTGCAATTGCACCGGATTATAGGCACATGCCTGTGAGCAAGATTATCAAAAGATAGACATATAATGTAAAACATTTTTGTTATAATTAAAAAATATTTATCTATATCTTACGCATAAACTTAACGTGCATCAACTTAAAATAATAAACAACAAATTAGTTATCTTGATTTATTCTTAATTAAGGTTACAGTTACCCTTCAACCGGTCAAAAATGTAGAAAAGCGATTCAATTTGTATACCTTTACACAAATTAATTAAGCAAAGTAAGTGAAATTTTTTGGACTGTTAGGTATGGAATGACTTGTTACAATAAATTAAATAGATGGAAGAAAAACATTTGAATTAATTAGGAAAACTTAGTTAAATTACCTACTTTTTATGTTGCTGTTTTCATAATTACTGTACGTCCCTGCGCGTTTGGTGTTGCATGTTCAATTTAATTTAAAAACTTTAAATAGATTTTAAATTAAAGATAGCACTTTATTTAACAGAATGAACAGAATCTTTTAATTATCTTCATTTATAATATTTTTATTTCAAATTGAAATTAAAAAAGAAAATGTGTAAATTTTCTCACATATTTTTTAAAATAAAATTTTTACTAATTAAGATAATTCTAAGAGTTTAGTTCATTTCATGAAGAAGTATAATATTAATGCATACAATAAATTTCAGCCCATTATCATTAATAGTTTATGCTAAATCATGCGTACAGTGATCTATCGTACAAAAAACAGCAGGCTACTTAAGTTTTCCTAAGTAATTTAAATATTTTTCATTAATATGTTTTATTTGTTGTAACAAATAATACTATACTTAACAATCCAAAAAATGTCATTGAATTTACTTTATTAGGTAGTTATTTTGTGAAAAGGTGTGGAAATTGAATCTGTTTTCTAGCATTTTTAACTGCTTTAAAGAGAACTTTCCACAGAAGCGTAAATGAGGCTTTGTTGTTGTTTTTTTTTTTAACAAGAATGAAACTACAGTCAATGTGAGACATAAAAGCTACAAGTACCATTAGATGGGGGGGGGGATTTCTTATGCCTTTCAGTTAAATGAAAGTAGATCCATATACAAATAGATAATTTCCAAACTATTTTGTAGAAGTAACGGATAAAACAAACCACCTCTTTTTTTTGCGAAAAGATCGTCGACATTTTGCTTCTGTTTCTTGCAACCGGAAATGGGTGCCACATATCTTTTATTCTGCCATAATTATATATAGCAGAAAATGCAATATATCTAAATATTCCATAAAGTCATTGTTGCACTTCTTAGTCCATGCGACTTCTAAGAGTGTTCTTTTGTTTTGATATGCTGCCACCAGGTCCGTAGCTTGGATTTCCCTTGGGGGAGGAGGCTGAATATTGGATTTTTTTCTGATCTGACTGCAGTAATTTGCATAAATTAAAGTGTATATTATATTAAAAATTAACAAGGCTTAACCTAAGGTATGTTTCTGCATAAGATTCTTGATGACCATGTCAAAAACTATTATTTCGAATTTATTTTCTATTTGTGTTACAATTTATTTTTTTATTTCAAAAGTACTTTTAGTTTCCTAAGCGGTTAGGAACCCGAAAGTGTTTTTAGGGAAAAACTGAAATGAAAAAAAAAATCACAAACTTATAAATATTATATTTAGATTTCACTTTCTCTAATTAGAATTAGAACAATTGTTAATGCTCAATAAATTCATAAAAGCAATCTTCTCAGACCTTCTAAGGCTGATCACCTTAGCAGGTGATCCAGGGGCGGATCCAGAGAATCGTTTTGGGAGGGGCGATTCCGAGATTTTCGTTAGACGAAATCCATGCTTTTTTCGCTATCGCTTGACGAAATTCGCTCTTTTTCCGGAGTACTTTGACAAAATTAGCGCTTCTTTTGCAGCCATTTGACAAAAATCACGCTTTTTCAGCGATCCTACCTCAAAATTCGCGTTTTTTTTCTCGACCCTTTGAGGAAATTCGTGCTTTTCCGCGATCATTTGACAAAATTCGCGATACTTTAACAAAATTAGCGCTTTTTCAGCAATCCTACGCCGAAGTTCACGGTTTTTCCGAGATCATATGTCGAAATTCGCACTTTTTCCGAGTTCCTTTGCCTTCCCTTTTCGCAACCTTTTGAAAAAGTAGCGCTCTTTCCGCGAACTTTTGACGAAATTTGAGCTTTTTACACGGCACTTTAACAAAAATCGCGCCTTTTCAGCAATCCTATGTCGAAGTTCGCGTTTTTTACGCGATCCTCTCTCAAAATTCGCATTTTTTCCGAGACCCTTTGACGAAATTCGCACTTTTCCGCGATACTTTGAAAAAATTAGCAGTTTTTTGCAAGCCTTTGAAAAAAGTAGCGCTCTTTCCTCGAACTTTTGACGAAATTCAAACTTTTTGCGCAACACTTTGACAAAAATCGCGCCTTTTTAGCGATCCTATGTCGAAGTTAGCGTTTTTTATGCGATTCACTGTCAAAATTCGCGTTTTTTCCGCGACCCTGTGATGAAATTCACGCTTCTTCAGTGATAATTTGACGAAATTCGCACTTTTTCACGATAGTTTGACAAAATTAGTGCTTTTTCAGCGATCCTATTTTAAAGTTTGCGTTTTTTACGCAAACCTCTGTTGAAATTCGCATTTTTTCTGCGACCCTATGATGAAATTCGTGCTTTTCCGTAATAATTTCACGTAATTCGCGCTTTTTCAGCAATCCTATGTCGAAGTTCGCGGTTTTTGAGCGATTCTATGTCGAAATTGGTACTTTTCCCGCAATACTTTGCCTTCCTTTTTTCCAACCCTTTGACAAAATTAGCGCTTTTTCCGCGACCTTTTGACAAAATTTGCTCTTTTTCCGTGATACTTTAAATTAACCTTTTTTATTGCAAACATTTGACAAAATTCGTGCTTTTTCCGCGATCTTTTGTCGAAATTCGCTGTTTTTCCGCGACACTTTGACAAAATTTGCGCTTTTTAGCGACATTTTAATGAAATTCGCGTTTTTTCCGGAACAATAGAATGTCTCCGACGGAGTCGCAGAAATCCCTTCCGGAAAAAAGTCTGAATTCAACAATGGTTTGGGGGGGGGCGATCGCCCCCCCGTGGATCCGCGCCTGAGGTGATCAGATAAGGTACCCACCTTAGCTGAGTACCTTACCAGGATCTACTGAAAGTCCCAAGGAATGGGAATTATTACAAGGCTCCTGAATCTCTCTTAAGCCTTAATACTTTGATTGAAAGATTTAATTATATTCTTTGACCAAAAAGACCTTTCAGCACTGGCTGCTTTATCGGGATTGTCTGTCAGCAAGTGTTTGATCCTATTGTAATACGCTGCATTATAGAATTCTAACAAGGAGAGGATACGAGGCTTGTGTCACGGAATCCAGCTAGCCTTTGGGTATTGATAGAGTATAGTTAGTATATAAAGATATCACAAGGATAAAGTGCAATACTCAGGGGGCCTTAAAAAACGAACCCCAAAGTTCACCCATTATTGACGCAAAATGTATAATTAAACAAATTAAACTCTTTACCGAGGGTTGGATTGTACAGTTAGCAAGACGCCAGACATTTATTTATCTCGCTTTTTTCTCTCTACGGGTTCAAACCCCGTCCAGGTAATTTTTTTTCTTTTCACAGACAAAATAAGGATTAGTTATTTTCGAGCTACAATATCTGATCATTTATACGTATGAAAAATATAAATAAGAATATGTTTCTAGGCTCATTAATACACGTTTATTTATTTACAAAGAGTCAGAGAGTTCCATTAAAACGCTACTGATATAAAGAAAAGTTTTAAAAAAATCTTATGCTATATAGGTATTTCTTTTACATTCGACATCTTTGGATTTTTGTAAATTATTTATATTTATTTAAAAATAATTTACATATATTTAAAAATTACGTACATTTATTTTACATTATTTACATTCAATTCAATACTATGTATTTAAAATTTAAATGCGTGCTATTACAAGTGACGTTTTGAAGCTTCTCCAAGAGGAATTTTTTTACAGAATAACTTTTTTCATTTTGATAAAAATTTCAATTTTTCTTAAGAAAGGTGTTGTAATAAAAATAAAATACATTGACATGTTTCGGAACCGTCAAATAAGTTCCATAGTCATAATATAAATAAAACAAAATTTCAAAATATTTCTCAGTCAATACAAATGATATGCGACAATGAGATATAAATAACAAAAAACACGCACTCTATTGCAAAAAATTAAATTAAAATATAGACCATGATCTAAAACATAAATAAAAATAAAATTTCAAAATATTTCACGGTCAATACAAATGACACGCGACAATGACATATAAAAATACCAAAAAACACGCGCGCTATTGTAAAAAAATTAAAAATAGACCATGATCGAAAAGAAATTCCAACCTGGTTCATCCCATTCAAGCCCTCACGAGGAATTTATTCATTAATTCTAACCATAACTTAGGATAAAAAAAAGGTATCATTGCAAACCAGATTATTACGCGTATAAATTCCAATGGACTCTCTTATAATAGATTTACGATTACAATTTGATATGAAACATAATTTACTTTGACTAAACAATATTTTTATCTCCTCATTTAAAAATGTTTTTGATAAGGAAGTGTTAGTACGTCCAAATTTAATATCAGATTCGTGCTCCCCTTTTCTAATTCCAAACTTTCTCCCAGTCATGCCTATGTAATAATTTAAGTCACCATTTTCAGTAATATAAGGTATTTCATAAACTCCAGCAAGGTCATCATGTCCTATAGGATCCACTTGCTTATTAAGTAAACATCTTAATTTTAGTGGAGGAGTTGCAATCAATTCAATATTAAACTTTTTTAATTTAAATTTTAATTTCTCAAATCTGCCTTTCAGATATGGAAAAGAAACTCTTTTAAAAAATTTTAGAATCACATCCTTTATTAAATCTTTCAGTTAACCCTGGATATAATATAATCTATATTATTATAGAAAAGGGAAGCCTAAACAACAATATCCAGGGTTAACTGAAAGATTCAATATAGGATGTGATTCTAAAAATTTTAAAAGAGTTTCTTTTCCATATCTGAAAAGCAGTTTTGAGAAATTTAAATTTAAATTAAAAAAGTTTAATATTGAATTGATTGCAACTCCTCCACCAAAATTAAGATGTTTACTTAATAAGCAAGTGGATCCTATAGGACATGATGATCTTGCTGGAGTTTATGAAATACCTGATATTGCTGAAAATGGTGACTTAAATTATTACATAGGCATGACTGGGAGAAAGTTTGGAATTAAAAAAGGGGAGACCGAATCTGATATTAAATTTGGACGTACTAACACTGCCTTATCAAGAACATATTTAAATGAGGAGATAAAAAAATTGTTTAGTCAAAGTAAATTATGTTTCATATCAAATTGTAATCGTAAATCTATTATAAGAGAGTCCACTGAAATTTATACGCGTAATAATCTGGTTTGCAATGATACCATTTCTTTTATTATTCCTAAGTTATGGTTAGAATTAATGAATAAATTCCTCGTGAGGGCTTGAATGGGATGAACCAGGTTGGAATTTCTTTTAGATCATGGTCTATTTTTTGTTTTTTTACAATAGTGCGCTTGTTTTTTGGTGTTTTTATATCTCATTGTCGCGTATTGACCGTGAAATATTTTGAAATTTTATTTTTATTTATGTTTTAGATCATGGTCTATATTTTAATTTAATTTTTTGCAATAGAGCGCGTGTTTTTTGTTATTTATATCTCATTGTCGCGTGTCATTTGTATTGACTGAGAAATATTTTAAAATTTTGTTTTATTTATATTATGACTATGGAACTTATTTGATGGTTCCAAAACATGTCAATGTATTTTATTTTTATTACAACACCTTTCTTAAGAAAAATTAAAATTTTTATTAAAATGTTTATATAAAAGGTGAATGTTTTAATATCTGATGATTTAAAAAATCAATTGGATTTAATTAACTTTTAACATAACTTTTTTCATTTTAATTAATAAAGAAAAACGTCTAATCACCGAAAAACTTTAAAAACAAACTACCGGACTTATTCTCTCTGCAGCAGGTGACTACTTAAAAATAATCATTATAAAACCCTCGCTGTTTATTTTCTATAGTGTACTAACAAGCTTGTTTTACTTAACAACCACCTACAAAACTATTTGATAATATGTAAGAATGAATAAAATTAAAATGTTGTCGACTGAATAATTCTGTTTTTTTTTTCATTCAATCCATAAAACTGCAATTTCTCTGTAAATAAATAAGTATATACATATATATATATATATGTGTGTGTGTGTGTGCATGCGTGCAGAAGTATGTTCTTATTTATATTTGTTATACGTATAAATAATCAGATATTGTTGCCCGAAAATAACTAATCCTTATTTTGTCTGTGAAAAGAAAAAAAAAGTTACCTGGACGGGGTTTGAACCCGCAGAGAGAAAAGTAAATGTCTGGCGTCTTGCCAACTGTACAATCCAGTCTTCGGTAAAGAATTCAATTAGTTTAATTATATATTTTGCGTCAATAATGGGTGAACTTTGGGGGTCATTTTTTAAGGCCCCCCTGAATATTGCACTTTATCCTTGTGATATCTTTATATACTAACTATACTCTATCAATACCCAAAGGCTCGCTGGATTCGGTGACACAAGCCTCGTATCCTCTCCTTGTAAAAATTTTGAGACGTGTATATTAATGCTAACATTAGCAATTCTCTCGCACATAAGTTACATTCAGCTTTCTCTTGCTTTATTGTCACTCTATCATCAAAATGTTAAGGGAGATTTTTTAATATGCTTGCTTTTTTCAAAGAAATAAATTCAAAAAAGTATTAGGAAATCTGCCGGAATGTCTTCATTCAAAACACATCTCTTATTCAAATTTTGAATAAGACTTTCTATACAGAAAAGAAAGATCGCGACCCTGTAATATTTTTCAGTGGAGGTAATTTGAGTCTTGAAGCATTTGTTTGCCTAAATCTTAGTCCTAAGATCTTTATTTCAATTTAGACGAAGGCAACAACAGTTTCAAGACAGTTTCAAATGGCAGGGATCAGTATGTTGTTGAATAACGCAATGTGTATCCAGTGGTTTACACAATGGAAGTATCTAAGTTTTTCATTGCAGTATAACTTTTCTGAAAAATTCTAGTCGGAACTCCACCAGCCATAGTGGTCACTACTTCATACACTTGCCTGTTTGATGCATTTAAACATGTCAAGACATAGTTTTTTACAACATTCTAATGTTATTTTTGTTAAGTTTTTGTTGGATAAGTCATACACTGGGATAAAACTTAAAAAAGATCTTCACGAAATATGGGTTTTCTGAGTTTTACAAATAGTCCTCATTAACACAAATATTAGGGCATAATAGTCATAGTGGTAGGTATGAATAAAGAATAAATGTATCCGAATGAGCAATATAACAAGGGATTGCTGTATCTGTAAGTGAATAAATTTAATTTTTTACAACCCAAAATGTTCATAGTTTTAATGCAATATTAGATTTTTTTTTTAAATGTCACTATTTATTAACATTAAAGATAACTTTGCAAAATCTTTTTAAACTTTTAGGATGGGCCTTAGCCCCCATGCTGGCTACATACCTGGCTGCCAACACTTATATATATATATAAGTACAAAAATCGTTCATACAAGTTATTGGGACGTTATGAGGAGAATTATCAAAAATAATTCTAACTCATTCAATTAAAATTAACCACTTTACCGTTTGCCTCGAGATAAGTCGAGGGAAAAAGCATTGTTTTTCCAAGCCTGTTGTCGGTTAAGTTATTAGCAAACAATTTATTTACATGGTATAAAAATATAAACAAAAGATTATATTATTTAAGAGCTTGGATACAGCTCCAAAAAGCAGCCTGACGAAGTCAGTCTTATCAAAAAATTCTGCCCTTCCCATAACATTCCTTGTCTCCTTAGATAGTTAGTGAAATTCTTTTGTTTGTTTTATCCCAGGTTTGGATTTCAAGTAACCAGTTTAAGTTAAAATCTATTAATGCACTAAAATTTTATTCATACAATACTATGTAACTATAAATAACTAGGACCAACCTTAAGATAAGGAAAGATATTACTTCACACCTTAAATGCTCAGAAAACTATACATGTTAAATACAATACATAAGTAAAATGATAGTATAAGATAACAGTAATCCTCAATAGGAAATGAAAGAACGAAAAATTAAAAAAGCATAGAATCATTTATTCTTTTTAAAAATGTGACGTATACAGAAGTTTTGAAAAAGTTAGAACAATGTTTAAAATGTGATAAATAATTTTCTGTTAATTTTAGCAACATTTGTTGGGTCATAATCCATATATCCGGCAAAAAGAAGTAGGATACTTGCAAAATCTGTGGCTCTGCATGCATAATAATTTAATTATTACAAGCACTATTTGTGCGGTTATTTTCATTATGTGAAATTTTACTGCTTATGATACTTCTAAAGTTACTAAGCCACAGTTTGACTAAACTTCAATATTATATTGGATTAGGCGAAAATGACGCTTAATTTAACTAGAACTAAAATTCAATTCAGATATTTTAAAAGATACTAACTAAGCCACAGTTTCACTAAAGTTCATTGTTACTCTGGATTAGGCTAAAATGAAGCTAAATTTAATTAGAACTAAAACTAATTTTAATTAAATGTTATTTTAGAAAATATTTTTAAACTTTTACGCTCATTTCATTTTTCTTTTGAAATTTTTAATTTTTTAGAAACCGTTCGTTCATTTACATCTTAAAAGTAACCGTATGGTACATTCCATCATAAAATATAATCAGTATTGGAGCAAGGAGTGTCAGCATCAATTTAGTACCGTTACTTTTGAAATCGTTTAGGCATTTCCTGAGTTCAGATAGAAATTGTAATTTAAAATATTTTTGACACTTTTCGCTCAAGTCATTCTTTTAAATGAGTTTTTTTTTTTTTTTGTAAATTGTTCTTATAGAGCATTTACATCTTTTAACTAACCATGTCAAATTTACAGTTTTTAGCCCCTTCAACCCCTTTGTGGTAGTATGGCGCCATCATAAAATGTAGTCACTTTTTGTAGCAAGGAGTGTCACCGTCAATTTACTACCATTACTTTTGAAAAAAGTTAGGCATTTTCTGAGCAGAAATTGTAAATTAAAATATTTTTAGAACTTTTTTCTTTCAAATCGCACTTTTAAACTTCTTTTTTTTTTTTTTTTTTTTTTTTTTTTTTTTTTTTTAGAAATTGTTTGTATAATAATTTACATCTTATAAGTAACAAATTTGTCAAATTTATGGTTTCTAGCTCCTTCATTATCCCAAAAGTCACAATTTTAGAACTTTTTTTTTTTTTTTGCTTTGGCAAACACCTGGTGGTAGTGGCACCGACATAAGGTATAGCCTATTCTAGTTGGGAATATCACCCTCAATATCCAAACATTTCTTATGGAATTGGTTTGGTACATATTGACATTACATAGAAATTCAAATTTAGAATGCTTTTTATGCATTTTTACTCTTTTGAATTTCAATAAAAAAAAAAAAAATTCGTCATTAGAGAGCATTTATATCTTAAAGTAACTGCCATACCAAATTTCAAGTTTCTAGATTCCTAAGAAACACAAAATCTTTTTTTTTACTTTTTTTGTCTTACACCTTTTAATGGTAAAACAATATCAAATATAGCATATGTTGAAAAAGGGACTGTCAACATCAATTTGTCATTATTACATTTGAAATTGGTTCGGCAATTCCTAAAGTTATCCCTTACAAATACACAAGTAAACGTTGCTTCTTTATAACATTAAAATAGATAAGACTTTAAGTCAAACTCAGATATTTTTTGAAAACTGTAACGATAATGAAGATATTTTAATGAAATTTTTAATTAGTCCATTTATATTCCCCGTTTTAGGAAATTCAATGTCACTTAAACTGCTGCTCGTGTACAGTAATTCAGCCAACAATTCTGTGTTTAATCTAAACTACATACCAAAATATATATTAACTAATTCGCTGCTTTTTGTATGTGGATAATAATAAATTCTACCAATTCTCACTATTTTATTACATTGACGTATATTTTTGACTGAGAAATTTGATTGCAATCACGATTTTCAATATAAAAGAATGCTTGTTGTACTGTACCTTCAGTTTTTAAAATTAGTCTGTGATTTTTTTAAACATTTTATATAAATCTAACAGTATATGTTAGATTTATTTGTGTTATTTCATCAAAGAATTCTAAGTTTCGTAACTCCAACATAATAAACGTTGTTTAAATGCATGAACTAGCAAAACTGCTGATTTTAATATCCGAAAAAAAAAAATTATGATTTCATTCAATAAGTAGAATGATTCGATAATCAGGGATTAAATTAATAGGTGAAAACTGTTATCATCAGCTCAAATTCCCTCCCCCCCCCCCTTAGAGCTGAATTTTGGCTGTGTCACATTTTAATGGGAAAATTCAATCAAGTGGTACATGAACCAAGTGACTTTTCATATGAAACATGATTTTTTTCTTTTCTGCATAAGGTTATTCTGAAATTCCAATTTCTGACACGTGCCTGGATTAATTTTTAATTGTAAGTGCATAAAATTAGCAGATGGTTTTTATTAACAAAATGTGTTAAATCAAATAGTGCAACTCCATTTTTCAATAAAGTCAAAGGAACTTTCAGAAAATAGTGTTGTTTTGAACAAATTTTCGGACTTAACTTACTAAAAGACATCATGAGACAGGTATTATAATTTATTTAAAAATAAAATATAATTCAACCCAAATTACTACAACTGTCATACCTGCTAATTTCACGCTTTTATGTATTTAAGTGAGTCTGGAAATGTAATAAAAGTTTTGTGCAGGGATTTTTTTTTTTTTTTTTTTTTTAGATATTATTCTATTATAGGCAGGCTTCGTTTGACAGATTTTGTTGCATTTCTAAATGAGTGCTACAATGAAATATGTAAAGTTGGATTTATTGCTTAGTAATACAATTTTAACACTAGTTTATTACAGCATGGTATTGTAATAAAATGTATTATTTTTCTCCAGTGATTATCTTCATACACAGATTGAGTATAGACAAGGTGAAGAAAATAAAGAGGTAATTATGTGCAGCTATACAAAGAAATTTGAGAATGTACAAAATTATAAAATATTAAAATACAGGTCATTAACATTTTTGACGATTACATGTGACTGCCTCTCTTCACTTTGCACTTACCTTGTAGATAAATCAATGTACTTTTATGTCAGTTGATTGCCAGCATTTTTTTTAACTCTCCAACATTTATTTTTATCGTCAATCTAACATTAGTCAATAGTTTAACAGCTGTAACTCTCTGTAAATGGATGGATAAATTAAAATAATTTAACAAAAAAATAAGTAAATAAAAGATTAACAAGAAATTTGATAGTTTTTATTATACAGTACACTTCTTCAGGTGTAAGCAATAAAACTTTCTGTTCAGATTTAAGAGTTAAAATGGCATATTATTTAGTTTATTCAAGATATTGCTAATATCACTAGTACTCGTAATCTTTTTACCCAGTATATTTATGTATTAATCAAACTACTTTGTTTAAGATTGACTAAACCGGAAATAAAACTTCCATATTTTATGATTTTGATTTGAGTTAATAGGTTACCTTTATGAGACAAATTTCATCCAAGAGAAATATATCTCATGTTTATTATGCATATGCAATTATGTATTATAAATTATTTATTTGACCTAAACATTTACTAATTAAATTATTTTTTAAATTATCTTACCTTTTATCATTTTTATTTATTACTTTACATAATTATTTTGATATTTTAAAATATTTCAAGCATTCATTATAATTCAGGTTGCACTATTGTATTCAAGTGATTGTTAAAAAATTGTAAACAAAACAATGTCCATAAATCTGAAAAATTCTGAAATCCACATAGCATCTAGATCCAAGCTGTGAAAATTTAATACCTCAAAAATTAATTACGAAATGCATTGATTAAATCTACCAATATCAATAATAAATTCTTATGTAATTGGGTCTGTGAAAGATTAGAACGTGTCAATTACAGGAAAACGTTTAAATAAGAGGTAAAATAAACTATAAACATTTTATTTCACAGTGAAAGCATTGCATCTCATTTTATACACACAAAAATAGAAGCTTACGTTATAGGGTCAAAACCCTTTAATATTGTTTTGAATTATTTTAAATGGATCATTAGTTGCACCCTTTCACATGAATTCTTTTATTGTTTGTAATCCTAATGATGCCAATTGAAACAAAATTTAGCCAGTTTTCACGAGCACTCAGCTTACAAAGAAGTATCTAAATAAATTCTTTTTTGTTTCAGAACATTACATGGAAAAAAACAAATGCAGAGAGGATTTGGAATTTCAGCTTAGGAATGCAGTTCAAAGTGAATGTTGTTTTTTGATATCAATATCATTTTTGATCCAAAAAAAAATTTCTGTTTTAATCTATTACTTGATCTTTACATCAAAATAGCATGTTTTCTTATTTTTAGTGTGTTACCTATTTTATGAAAATACAAGTTATTTTTGACAATTTATACAAATAAAGAATATCGATTTCGGAAATACAGTTTAGTTTTTCTAAAGAATATAAATTTTCTCGTCAATTTTATGCATTTTTTTTTATAAAATGCATATTGCATTATAGTGACATTTATTATTCTTCCAGTTGTTCATCCTCGTCTACTGTGCTGCTACTAGCATTATCGGCGGTTCTAGGTAGCACACTGTCAGCGGCTTTGGAGTTGTTAAATTGTTTGTCATTAATGTCTTTTTGTCATTTTTTAGCCATGCATATATATCTCTTTTCTTGATACTTGATTCATTTTCAGATTTTGCGTGTTCAATCTTCTGAAAAATTGCGCCCTTTTCATAGAACACGTGAAAACCTGAACCTGAAAAATTCTTCCTAATCATTAATGTTACCAGTGCCAAAAATCCGCTCCAGTCATATATAATGCCACCATACATTATCCAAAATTATTCCCATTGCTAAGTAACGGCGCAGTTTCCAGAAAACATTTTCAGAAAATAATCGCCTCTGACAAATGAAAAAAATGTGTAATATTCTCTTTTTTTCTTATTTACATTATTTTTTATTCATAATGATCAGCTATTTTTCTTCTCCCATAACTTGAAAATGTAAAAGAAATAGGAGGGGAAAAGATATTTTTGATGACAAATTTCTAAATGCTGGATTTTTGTAATTACACTGCAGTTCCGAGTTAGAATCAATTTTATAATTCGCGAACTGCAATAAATCGAAGACAACTGCACAGTTCTCTAGTTTGTAAAGAATTATCTCTGTCTTTATAAATTTATTAATGCATAGATACTATGTCTTCTTATTTCCAAGGAAGGCCTAATTATTTTCCCATATCTCCTTTCACTCTAAAATCCAAGTATATGTCTTTTGAATATTTTAAAGTATTGAGTATTAATATCTCCTCTATTTTCACTTCAAAACCATAAATTTGGTCAAAACAGTATTTCTGGCATATAATCTGCAGATTAAACAGCCATATTTGAACAGAGAAATTTTACTTAATAATTGAAGTCAGATATTTAATGCAATCTAATAACTTACCTGTTAGTAAATAAAATTTCTGAATCCAAACATGATTCTTTTATCTGAAGGTTTTAAACCAGAAATAAAAGTAATTTATATAGTTTTGAATAAATATTGAAAATATAAATGCATTTTAAATGTGAATTTCATTGACATTTCTTTGTTTTGATTGCTTATAAAGATAATACTATAAAGTGTAAAAAAATGTCTTGTTTTAAGTGAGTTATTGCAATTTATTTCTTCTTTATCAGAAGGGTACCATATGAAAAACTTCACATAAAAAAGGGCCACAGCACTTATATATATATATATATATATATACCGGGTGATCCAGAAGTCCCGGGAGTTTTGAAATGTTAATAATTAGAAAACTAAATACAATAGGAAGATGCGGTTTTCAGAAATGTGATCAGAAAAACGTGGGATTTTCGTTTATAATAAATTCATAAAAAAATAAATAGTTAACATTTTTAGCAACAGATGGCGTTAGTATGCAATATCGAAAGTTTCATACCATGCGTTATATAAGCAGATCAATTCATTGCGCAACATCTTTCCTGAGGTTATTGATCAGATTTCTCTTTAAGGATTCTTAATATTCGAATTGTTTTTCGAAGGTTAAGAAAATTGCATTTAAAAGAAATTTCTATACAAAACTTGATGTATAACTGCTAAGCTAAAAAATGCGTTTTTTGCATGACAAAACTTTGTTAGTTATGCAGTCTAAAAAAAAGGTTGAATCGGCAAGTTTAGCATTGCGTTCTTATCGTACAATGCGCGGAATCAAAACCGTAAAGGACCGATGACATTACAAACCCAACGGCTATGATAAAAAGATTTGATGAAACAAACTTATTGGAAGATCCTCCCCACATCGCTTCTCCTGTCATGACGATCCCGAAGACTACATTTGTTTCTGAGTCGCAATTTTCAGCCCGAATGGCCTCCGAGATCTTCAGATCTTACACCTTATGACTTTTGGTTGTTGGCCTACTTGAAGCCTTATGTTTACAGGTCATTATGTTTATATGTCATTGACCCAGCTGAAAGATGCTACACCAGAACGTTTCAAAGCTATCCCCCGAATTCTTTTTAATGCTTTGCGCACTGTTTTACATCGTCTCATGGCGGTACTTATAAGTTACGGGCGTTATACAGAAAAGTTCTAACCCTTGGACACTGATTCTTTATTTTTAATGAGCTGTATCATACCATAGCAATATTATTCTATCCAGTTCAGCGCCACCTGTTGGCAAAAAGTGTAACTAACATAACATATTTTTTTCTTATTAAAAAGGAAATCCCACAAGTTTCTAAGAATTTCTGTGAAAACCGCATCTTTATATTGTTTAAATTTTACTAATTATTAGCATTTCAAAACTCCCGAAACTTCTGGATCATCCGGTATATATATATAATATGTACGTTTCTAAAAGTAATGAATATAGTTTATTCTGTTTACATGATCTGTTTTCCATGTGATTTTGTAATTGTTACTCCTTAAATTACATAAATGCCTATTTAGTTTCAGTAGACGCGATTCTGATTTATATTTAGTTTTATTCTTTGTAGATTGCAATAAAATAATGACAGTTGAACATTTCTCTAATTTGTGAACATTTATCTGTAGTGGGAAGGGAGCACATGTGATTTTTTGAAATTTCTTTATTTTCTCAAAAAAATGCTACCAATTGTTCACAGCAGAAAGATTTGCATATTCAACTAATCTTTTCTTTGTGAGGAATTAAATATTTTTGAAATTTTTTAATAAAATATTTCTGTATTTTTAATTTTTAAAACACTTTTTAATTTCGGTATTTTTGTAGTTTTAAAAATATTTCAGTTGTTTACATGTGCTCTTATGAGGAACTCATGTGAATACAACCGGCACATATGAACAAGATTCAAAAGAGAAAACATAATATTAAAAAAATATTCTTTAATATAACAAACATAGATACAGATCATATTGAAGAGCAGATTATGTTGAACTGGCTTTAAACTAAATGCCTTTGCTGGCCCTCATATTGAAACATTGTCTTTGATCACAGCAGATCCTGCATCACCTACAATTTTTTCAGAAACAGAGGCTCTTTCTGTTTTTCTTGTTATATGTCCTTACCATGTTATCCTAGATTTAAAAAAATACACATTAGTTACTTTGTAGTCTATAGTGTTGTTAAATACTAATGAAAATGATCTCACTGGATAGACACTAGAAATAATTTAATTAATTATATTAAAATTATTCTTAAACAAGTTTATTTTGAAAAATAAGCTAATTATGAGTATAATAGTATATTTTTAAAATGATTTTAACCCCGTGCGGTGCGGTGGTATATCTATGAAACCACTCCTTTTAATTGTCAAACACCACATTGGCAACCGGAATTTCGGTAAAAAAAATTACGGTATATTGATAGCGTGAAATATAGCGTTTTCTTATTTACAAATAAATAAAGTTGTTTTCAAATTCCGGTGTCAGTCATTAATTTCAACACTTAAGCAATGAATTTGCTCTATGCCGCAAAATGTTAATCTTAACTTTTTAATTTAAATAAAAAACTGTGTGCTTTGTGTCTTTTTATTTCTGGTACTCATTACATAACAAAAAATTTTTGAACAAGCATTATGTAAAAATGTTTTTTTCAAAAGAGAAAAATAATAAACCAGTCATAGATTGTTTACAGAAAATTAAATAATAATAATTTTAAATATATACACATTTTTTTAACTTGTAGTATCATGAGGATAATTATCTTAATACTATGGAGGGGCACGTGACGCATGTAGGTTCAGATCTAGCCCAGATGTTTTATTCACAAGTGCCACATTATTTCACTTAGGTCTAACTTAAAAAATAAAAAGAAATTTAACTGACTAAAGAAAAAAATTGTTATAAACTTACCTGAAAAATTCATATAATGTTCTGCAATACTAATTCCAGGTTATCAGTTATTTTAAACTATGTTTTCACTTGAAGAATACAGTGAGGAGATTATTTATGTACAAATCTGCTAAAACAAATTGTCAATATAAAAAAAAGCTCACTGCTCTGTAAGTTTAGCAGAGAGGTAGGAGAATAGGACCATCTATTCAGAATTTTTCAAATTTTTTTTATACAATATAACTTAGTACAAAGCAGAATATTCATACATACATGCCTCCTCTCTCTTGTAATTATCTTCAATGTTCCTTTAAACGTACAAAAAAGACTAGATATTAGATTTTTAAGACTGAAAGCGAAATAGTAAAACTCAGTGTCATATACCAATTATTCAGAAGTCTAAGTAATTATTAGAATTGGAGCACAGACATACATATGACAGATGATTCAACCAAAGTTAATTTGCAAGTATGTCAGAAAATTTTAAAAAGAAACTGAATTGGGTGGAAAAGCAAAATTTTCAAACATATTTTTTAATTTTAAAAATTTTATTGATTTCTTATTCTTTTATGATATAACATAAAATGTATCAAAGACTTAAGCAGTTTTTTTTTATAGTTAATTATATTTTATTTCTGATATTACAGTGAATTCTAGGATAGCAATAATTAAAAGATATATATTTTTCAATTTGTGGAAGTCATTTTTAAAGTCTAAGAATCATTGTATGAAATCCTGTTTAAAATGAAACTTTTAAATGAAAAATCTTTAATCAATAGTTAATATTTATAAACGCTTAAATCTATGTTATACAAAAGAAAAGAGAGACATATATGATTTTTGAAAAAATATAAAGTATGATTAAAATAAAAATGTGTTTGCACAGATAACGTTGATACTTCTAACCTGCAGATTGACTGCTTTAAATTTAAAATATTTTAATTTTCATCAATATGAATTAACAGATGTCTGCTTAATCTATTGTTTTGATAGTACTGTTAGAGAATAGTTTCATTTGGAATTTGAGATATTACGAAACATGCTTTTTGAATTTGAAAATCATTACAGTTTGAGGACTAAAAAAATTTCTGAAATGTCTGTTTTTAAAAGAATTAATTTTGTGAAGAGTCACATATTATATATATATAAGATGAGCTAGCTGTGAAGGATCTTTTGTAGAACTGTACTTCCTAAACTTCTCATTGCTTACAAAAACGATCTTACTTGTTGATGTTTTCACGTTGGACACTGCGTATGAAAAAAATAATAAAAAGTAAAACTATTTTAAATTTTGAACATTTTTTTTGTAAATAAAAAAACAGTTTTTTTAATTTAAAACAAACTAAAAAATAAGTATAGAAAAAAACAAAAATTGAAGATTTCTCTAAATCCTTGCTCATTTTCTTTTACCCAGCGTTTACACTTTATTTTTCACTACTATGTATGATTAGATGCTTAGTTAAATTGCTATTACATGAGAATTTTTTGTTGCATATTGCACACACAAAAGTTTTCTCTCCAGTATGAATTAACAAATGCTGGGTTAAACTGCCCTTTCGAGTAAATTTCTTGCTGCATAACTCACATACAAAAGGTTTTTCACCTGTATGAATTAATGTATGCTGTTTTAAGTGATTATGTTGCGAAAACTTCATGCTGCATATTTCGCACATAAAACGTTTCTCACCAGTATGAACTAACATATGTTTGTTTAAACCACACTTTCTTGAACATTTTTGTTACATATCCCACACACAAAAGTTTTTTCCTCAGTATGAATTAACAGATGTTTCTTTAAACCACTCATTTGTGAGTATTTCTTGTTGCATATATCACACACAAAAGGTTTTTCTCCAGTATGAAGTAACAGATGGTCTTTTAAAGCAGACTTTTGTGAGCATTTTTTGTTGCATATCTCACATACAAAAGGTTTTTCTTTAGTATGAATCAATAAATGCTTGTTCAAACTGTTCTTTCGAGAGAATTTCTTGTTGCATGTACCACATACGAAAGGTTTATCACCAGTGTGAATTAACAAATGAGTCCTTAAATTACCCTTACAGGAAAAATTCTTCTTGCATAACTCACAAATAAATGATTTTCTTTTCAGTGACTTACAGGTAGTTTTTCCATACTGCTCTTGTAAAGAAGTATTTTGCTGCATTTTTCATATTTTAAACATTGCTTTGAATGGTGTGACGTGCAACATCATTTTTAGGAACCTGTAAGATATTCAATTAAGTTTATTCACTTTTTGTGATTAATTAAAAAGCTATTTCAAAGAAAATAAATTTATGAAACATTATAATAAATTTAAATACTGAATTCAAGTAAAATGTTATTAGAACATTAAAAAATAAAGTACACTCCATTTATCGTAGAACTAAAATGTGTGTCAGATGCATTTCCTAATATACCAGGAGACGGCAGCACAGGCAATCAGCTCTAAGAGTTCACGGCTGAAATTTCAGAATTAATTAAACTTGATTCATTTATTAAAACGCATGCGTCTGCCGATTTTAGTGGGTAGCTCGTAGGTTTACCTTTGTGTTTTTCTGCTCCATTTTTTCATATTTTTGAGTGTTTGTTGAGAGCAATTGTAAACATACGATTCAATCACTAAAATTGGGATTTTAATGTTTTCTAATAATAAATTGTATAATTGATTATAGGCAAAACAAAAGCTATTTTCTTTTGTGATTTTGATAGATATGTCCTTGCAAATTACATAATAAAATGCTTGAAAAGTTATTGAATAATTACAAGGCTCACAGCATTCTTAAAATTTTCACACTATTCCACTATAATCTTTAAATGATATATTTATATTATTATCTCCCTCATTAATATTTATTGTGGAAGTTACTAAAATCTGCCACAAAGAATTTTGATTTAAAATGTGGGTAGCAAAGTGTGAAAATTTTACGAAAGCTGTGAATTCTGTAATTATGGTAGAATATCATATAATGTAAACTGTAGAAAGTATTATAGTTATAATAAACTATCAAATGTGGGCGTTTAAAATCACACAAACAGAAATATTTTATTCAGAAAAAATCCATTAATAAAACATTTAGTATATTACATAAAAATCATCAAGAAACAATATTTAGAATAATGGTGCTGCAATTATAATAAGTTATCTACAACAAGCATTAAAATACTTGTTTCAAGTTTTTAGAATTCACTATGAAAATAAAGAAATAGATTTCAATTAACTAATTTAATATAGTGAATTTGAAGCATTATGGGCAAATAGGCCAATATAGCACACTGGCTTCCCAGGACATCCCCAGGAACAGAAAATGTCTGCCTTACAGTATTCTGGGGAGCTTCTCGTGTCGGTCTGGGGAAGATTTTAGGAAGCAATATTGGAGGACTTTGAAAAACTTCAACATCATTTAATATGCTCAATACATTTTAAGCTATGATTTAATTTATTTATTTGTTTTAAATGTGCACCTTTTTTACCTAAATAATCAATAGGATTCCGATATAACACACAATTTTTGGGAACAAATCTCTTACCTTCATACTGCCTTCCGATTGTAACCCCAATACTTAGGAAAACTAGACGCGTGCTATATTCGTTATGCTATAAAGGAGTTAAACTAGAAATATTTCTAAGGCACTCATGCATTTTTCCTTCTCTTTTGAAACTCAAAACTAAAAAAGATGCATATTTTGTGTGCCTTTAATTATCTAACCTTTATTGCAAATTAAAATGTGCAGTCTTTTATATATATGATATAAATTCATAACTACAAAAAATCATCATTAATTATTAAAGATAGCATAAATATTTTCGATTTTTCAAATTTCTACATGAAATTGTATTTTTAAATGATAGTAACATTGTTTAAACTTTTAATATTTAAAATCCATTGAAATCGTTCTGTACTTAAAAAATTGATTATGCACTATACTTCATATAGTTAATGATACTCATCATATTTTCCAATATAATTTAATTTTAGTTAAAAAAAATATTTCTAGGGATTTGAAATGCAAAATAGGGATACAGTGATTTAAAATATGAATTCTCTTTATGACTGCCAATGGATAAAGTTTTAAGTAAGTGAACCCTTTGAAAGAAAATGACTTTTCTATCTTTCTCTTATTTTTCATTTCATTTTAATTTTTTTTTTTTACACTCGGTAAAAAAAGCTCATGTGATGTAAATTTATGAAAAATATATAATTTTTGTCTAGTTTGTTCTTTAAGTTAGAGCAACAGGGAAAAAAAAAGTTTACTTAAACTATCTGTTCAGATTATACCTATACGATTTCTCAATATGTAATGTCAGATCAATTAATATTAAACTATTAACAGTTACAATATATCAAAAAAATATACAATTCATTTTTTGATTTATAATTTATATTCTAATTTTTTCTCTTTAAAATATTTCATCATTGTAGTTAGTTTCACAGTGATTTGACATATTTTGACGCATATTTATTGGTACATAATTAAATCTGTTGTTTACCAAACTCTGATACGATTACATGAGTTGCAGATGTTTGACAATTTATCAGCCGTTGCAGGCTAATTAAAAATACTGTGTGATGTATTATTTTATAATAAGATTGTAACAAATTAAAAAGCTGCATTGTAAACATAATCATAATTTTGTACAAAGTTGTGTAATTCTGTTATATCTAGATTTGGTATGAAAATCAATTGTAAAATTGCCTCATTATATTTTTAAAAAAAATAAGCTACTTAAAATAGAAACTATTAATAAAATTTCTGTTTGTTAGAAAAATATTCTATTTCCTTATTGGTATAAATATAACTAATTTACACTTAAAACTGCTTTTAACAATCTTTAAAATTTGTATGAAAACTTTCTCTGCAAAAGAAATTCACTGTGTGCCATTTTTCATTAATTTAACGATGTGAAATATTTTCAGTAATTTCTTGAAATGTAATTTAATTTTAATTAATAAAAAACTAACACTTCAGGCAGTTAAGAATGCCTAAAAGAACTGATACTTTGATTGAATATATATATACACACACACATTATATATATATATACACTGCTCAAAACAATTAAAGCATATTGCAGTTTTAGGTTGATTTTGCATCTGGGAAACTTTTTAGCTGATTGATACATGGTCGACAGACATAGTAGGTTATATGAGAATAAATTACACATGTTTGGCAGAAAAAAATGCATTTTATTGCGCATTTGTGTACAAAAGGAAAAAAACACAATTTGTGCATATGAGAAAAAAAGAATAAGAAAAGGTGTTTTCTTCAAAGAAAATCATTTTCAGTAGGGGGTATGGTTTCCACAGGCGGCCAGCAACGTTGAACACCTTTGAGGCATGGACTCAATGAGGCTATTAATGACGAGTTGGGGTATTCCGCCCCACTTTTCCACAAGAGCTCATTCCAGTTCTTGGAGAGTTTGTGGGGGTTGTTGGCGGTCAGAAACTCGTCTTCCTAGAGCGTCCCAAACGTGCTCGATTAGATTCATGTCTGAAGAACACGCTGGCCATTCCACTTGAACGATTCCTTCCTCGAAAAGGAAATCCTCCACCAGGTTTGCACGATGTGGCCTGCAGTTATCGTCCCTTAAAATGAAGTTATCTCCGATTGCTGCAGCGTAAGGGACTACAATAGGTCTGAGGATCTCATCCCTATATCGGCGACCAGTCAGAGCTCCATCTCAAATGATGTAGAGGTCAGTGCGCCCGTCAATGGAGATGCCACCATACACCAACACTCCTCTTCCGCCAAATCTGACACTTTCGTGCACGAACGCAGGATTATTCCTACTGTCACGGTCCCTCCAGATGAAAATACGCCTATTATCCGGATGCACAGAAAAACGGGACTCGTCAGAAAACAGAATATTGCTCCATTCATTTCTCCTCCAGTTGACATGCTCGGTTGCCCACTCCCTGCGGTCGCGACGATGCCTTGATGTTAATCTAACACATACCATCGGTCGGCGAGCATACAGACCTACAGCATGGAGCCGGTTTTGGACAGTGTGAGTTGAAATCGTGGTGCCTGTAGCCGAGCGAAGGTGTTGTTGGAGAAGAGTAACGTTCATGTTTCGGTATCTCTGAGCTGTTAACGCTAAATACCGATCTTCATTGGGCGTTGTTGCCCGTCTACGACCTTGTCCTGGTCTTCGGCCTGCACATCCACTCTCCAAAAAACGTTTCCAGATCCTGGAAATGACACTTTGTGACACTCGAATGGCTTGCGCTACTTCGGCTTGAGTTTGGCCCCCTTCTAACACACCAACAATTCTCCAAGCTTCTGAATCTGTCAAATGACTTCGCTGAGACATCGTACTCATCGAAACAAAGCAATCACTGAATGTCGATCATCCTTGTCTTCTTTCTCTTTTATCCAGTTGAAAGTCAAATTTCATTAGCTGCCGCTGAAGCGACGTTTCTGACGTCGAACTCAAAATTTGCATACTCCACAGTTTGAAAACCAGAAAAATTTGCATTTGTGATTCTCTTCTTCTATTTTCGGTAAAAAAAATTTCGTTTATATCTTTATTTTACATAAAACTTCAAATATCCTTTAATTGTTTTGAGCAGCGTATATATATATATATATATATACAGTAGACTCCCTCAAATCTGCAAAGCTTGGGACCAGGGGTTGTGTGGATTTTAGAATTTTGCGGATTTCTGGTCATTCATTTGTATACATTTTTGAAACATTAATTTGATTGGTAAGAAGCATTGTATTCAATGCAAATGATAAATTGAAACGTTGAAATAATTAAGTAAAATATTTAAATAAATAAATAGTTAAAAACAAGTTATTATTACAAAAAAAAATAATAAATAAAATAAAATTTTAGAAAAATGTTAAAATAAAGTAATTGATTAAGATGCAATACTAAATATAAATAACGATGAGGAAAAATCAATCTTTTTTTATAAAGAAAAATATTTACCTTTATTAATAAACAAAAAAAGCTTGATTAATTAAAAATATATTCATTTTATACAGCAAAAATTACGCTGCAACTGCGATACGATAATGATTATTTCGATTAAATATCGATCATCGTAATTAGTATACCGAATGTAAATCCCAAATTCATTTCGTAACTAGCAGGGATACGAAAATAGTAATAGAACTATTAAAATAATAATTTTATATAGCAAAAATTATCATGCCATGCGAATTGCAAATTCTACAAAACGGCCGTTGAAAGTTATATTATGCTGCAACTGTGATACGATAGTGCTTAATTCGATTAAATATCGATCATCGTACGTCTTTGAAACATTATTTAACACTGCAGAATTTAAATTGAAGGACATTTATTTGAATAGCACATTGAATTTTAATTGACATTTAAAAAGAAGGAAGAAGTTGAAAAGGATTTAAATATATGTATATTTAAAGAATTATTTGTATTGCGTTAGTCGCTGACTTCAGCGCCATCTTTAATTTCATTGTTTACATCTAAAAAAATGTGCGGATTTCGGGCGTTCGCGGATTTAAAGGAGTCTACTGTATATATATTTATTAGTTTGAAATTTTTTTTACAGAAACCTTTGATGAACTTTTTAAAAAATTCTGAGTCTTATTATATTAATAAACATTTTCTCTTACTTTCTTAGAACTTGGCTTTCTTGTAATTCTTGGAATAAAAGTCTTTTTTTTTCTTTCAGAGGTTTCCTTTCAGCAAATATTGTCAACTTGCACAATCATTGCATATACATTCCCAGTCGACAAAATTGTTTGGGGGTTGATAAGCTCTATTGAGAATCTACTAATCTAGTTGGTTATATTCTCCTGGGGGTATATGCATGGTAAAAGAGGAATGAAGAAATTTCATGGAAAATAATCCTTTATAGATATCTGAAACTAAACAGTTAGTTAAATAGAGCCCAAGTTTTTTTAAATAGAAGTTTTAAGTAATGCAAAATACTCTTGAAAAATCTTCTAAAATATTTGTTTTAGTATATATAGAAAAATACTTATCTATAGTTTCTGAATCTATGATTCAAAATTTAATCATTGAAAAATTTCAAAATTGAAAATTAAAAAAAATAATAATATTATGTTTGGTGATTTAAAAAAGACAATAGAAAAATAGTTTGTTAGTAAGTCCAACTTATATTTCAAAAATAAATTAAAGATAAAATAAAATAAAGAATGTTATACCTCCAGAAATGATGTTTTAAAACTGTCACTTCTATTTATCTACCATTACCTCATACTCAACACTTGTATAAATTATCAATCCAACAATCCTTACTGGATTAAAAGTTTTTACGCAGCTAATTATCTTATGGCTCTAAGAATTTAAAGTATTTAATGGTGCAAAGAAAACATTTGTTTAAATATTACTTACAATGTCGAATAATGTGACACAAAAGATAATTCAATTTATTGAAATAAATAAATTTCAATGCATAGTATAGATTCAGTGGAAATTACATATGAAACAAATCTTTTCAATCCACATAAAAACGTCAATTAAATATTTTATATCATATCTTTTAAAACACTTATTTTGAATTTATGAGACGTGTGTGAAAAAGCATCACTGAATAAAGTTTTGTACATCTTTTCATGTTGCAAATAACTTTTGCGCATGCTATTCTTATGAAATATATAACACAAAAATACATTTTTTAATAGCATGGCGTGTATTAAAATTTGATATTATTGTATTTTAAAACTATACTTAAAATTCTTAGAACCATAAGATAATCAGCTTTGTCAAAATGTTTCATTTGTTAACTGTTTTTATATTGATACCTTTACTTTTTTTAGGTTAATGATCAAAAGATTAAAAATATATATACTCATGAGAAATGTTAAGAAGATAAAATCGAAAAACTAAAGTTTTCTTTACATTTTTAAATAAAAAATATCAAGTATTTCATGGATTTTAATCCGGAAACAAATGTAATTAAAAATAGAAGAAAAGCATGTCACTTGGAAGCAAATGCGACAAAAAGATTTCAAGCTATGCTCAGCCTTGCCAGATCTCTTGGAAATAAGTAAGTCCCAATCCAGCCTGGAATGACAATTGAGTGGTAACAACCCAAAGCCTAAAAGAAGTAAGACCTGGTTTTAATAAAAATGAAGACTAGGCTGGGCCCGAATCTGAGGGCAGGACACATGCAGACCACTAGGGAGAAAATAAATTAGTACAGTATAACTTTTTAAATATGGAATCATTGTGATTACAGAAATTCCAGACTATAGAGATTACAGATTACAGAAGATTTGAAATTGGAATGCATTTAGACAAATAACAAAATTAATAACTTTCATTAATACGACAATATGAAAATGATAGGAATTTGATATTTAGATATAAGTGAAAAGCATCAACAAAAATCAATTCAAAGTGTTCTAAAATATATACTTTTGAAAAAATTAATTAAGTATATTTTACACGCCATCATCTATTGCAAATTACAAAATACAATAACTGTACACTAAAATATATATATATGATGTCTGATTTATAAATACCTAATGTATTATACAAATCACAAGAATAACAGGCATATCATGAAAAATTATGAAAAAAAAAATGGTTTATAGTGAAAAATTGAAATAAGACATACAATTGATTTAAAAATAACTTTAAAATTAAATTGCATATTTAAAATAATAATATATAAGGCTAATTTTATATAAAAATAAACAAATACATAGTACCTACCAATATCCAAGTAAGTTACAAATTAAATACTTAAAAGAAATAATAGCAATCAAATCCAATTTTGCAATGTTTTGGTGCCACCTCCTTTTATTCAGAGAAAAAAAAAAGCAAAATTACCATTATATCTGAATTTTTACAATTTAATGTTAAAAATAGACACCTATATTAATTAGAAATCTAACTCAGAAAGTTCTTACACTTTTAAAATTGAAAAAATTAAATAGTAAATTTAGGTAGTCTTTCTATTTTTTAAAATCGTTTACATTCATATATGTGCAGTGGCGCCATCTATTTTCTTTAATTGAAAATAAAAATGAACAAACATACAGTAATGTCTAGATCACAGAAGTTTCTAGATTAGAGATGTCCACATTACAAGTATTATACTTTATTATATTACTGTACACTCCATGAAATCTGCAACCCTAAAATCTGCAACTCTCTAAAATCCATAAATAATTTACGGATGTAAACAATGAAACTTCAGGTCAGATACAGGAACAAAATTCGACTATCTCTCTTTTTTAATTTTATATCTATTCCATACATATTTTAATTTGTAATTTTTGTTAATATTATTCATTTTTTTTTTTTCATGAAGGAAGGATAAATATATTTCTGAAAAAATTCAAGATATTGCTGATATCATTGGTAATCACAATCTTCTTGCCAAATATATTTATGTATTAACCAAGTTGTTTTGGTTATTATGTCTGGCTGAACCTGAAATAAACTTCCTTACATTATAATTTTTTTATGTAAATTAGAAATGCACCTTTATGAGTGAACTTTTGTCAAGTAATTTAAGAAACCTACACTTCATCTTTATAATGAAAATTAGTCATACATTATTGATTATTAATTTGACCTTAGCTTTTAATATTTTAAACATTTAAAAAATTATTAATTTTTTATTATTTTAAAATAATAAAAAAATAATAATTAATAAACTAAATAGTTTATTAATTATTTTAATACTTTATTATGTAATAAGCTTACATTATAGTTTTGTAGTAGATCTTTTGTTACGTAATTTAGGAAAACTACACTTCATCTTTATTATGAATATTAGTCATACATCATTGATTATTAATTTGACCTTTGCTCTTAATATTTTAAACATTTTAAAAAATATCTACATTTTTATTATTTTAGTTTATTAATTATTCTAATATTTTATTATATAGTAAGCATACATTATAGTTTCATAGCATTATTAATTACATTGAAATTACTGTTTAAAAAAAGTAAATAAAGCAATGATCAAAAATCTACAAAATTCTAAAATCCGCACACCCCCTGGTCCCAAGCTACGTGGATTTGAGGGAGTCTACTGTTTAATAAATAGAACAAAATTTAATTGAATTTCAAACCTTACAAAAACTTCAAAAAGAAAGTTAAATGTTCAAGCAAAATCAAAAAATACAAACCATACATATGTGCTGTCACAGAATTTTTCTTTTGATAACTAAATAAAATAATTCTTTTCTTTTTTACTTACAAGAAAAAGGGACACATATATGTGAAAAGTCACCATTTCTCCTGATTAACAACAAATAAAAAATACTTTAAAGTATGTCAATTGCTAATAGAATTTAAAAAAGAAATCTATTGAAAAATTTTAAAAGTTTTCATTTGATATTAATTAAATTGATGTTATTTTACAATTGTGCTCTTTTTTGCACAAAGGTCAAAATTTCCCCTAAAAAAGACAAAAGTAAGTTTTAAGTTATTTTTGTAATCAAAATGAAAAGTAGTTTTATTCAGAAACTTGTATTAACACTTTTAATTATTGTCACTCATTCAATAAGTTGATAAATAAATCAAATTTCTAGAAGATTTGTATAAAGATAATTATACATGTGTTTTGTCTGTGACTTTACATATAATTCTGTGGATATTTTTAGAAAACTTACATAAAACTGAACAACAGCATATCTGCCAACATGGGATGAAGAAGAACAAAAGTAATGGAGATTTCTCTAGCGATATTTACAAGCAGTTTAAAGATAGACAAACATGAAAGTTAAAAGGAAAAAGAAAAATATAAATGGATTTCTATAAACTTTTTATACAAGAAACATGAAAAATATTTTATAGAAATGTTTTAAAATAAATTACTATGTTAATTTAAAAAATAATTACTTATTGATGCTGTTTTTTAGAAAAATAATTTTACATCTGAATATCAACTGTAAAAAACAGATATAGCCTTCATCAAAGATTCTTGTAGAAATTTTGGTCAAATCTATTGTTTTGTTAAGAAAATTTATAAAATAATATTAAACTTTCTTTTAATATAAAAAAGAAAAAGATTAATTTCTTTTATGCCAAATTTTAAAAGATTTTTTTTTCCTAAATTTTAAAATTAAGATAATTCTCATCCATTAACTAGCAGGATTTTTTAAATAAATATATGAAATTTTTAGTAAGCAATTTTTGACCCATGAAAACGATTTCCAGAAAGTAAAATTGCAAAAATGAGTCATTAATGCCACCTTTAGCAAAACTCTCAGACAGATTCTTTGCTTTATGAAGAAATGGAAAACGTCATTCAATTTAACAATTTTTAGGAAATAGTGAGGATTTTACTTATATATGTCCAGGCTTAAAATTTACTTTATAAATGTGTCAAGAAGTTGCAAATTTAGATTTGAAATTTGTCTTAACAACAATAAGAAGAAGAAATGCATGTTATGTATTTTAGTATTCGTTTTTAAATATTCACGCCCAAATAATGATTTTCACATTTTGACTGTTTTTATCTAATGAAAAAAAGCACCCTTTCCCTGAAAGACAAAAAAAAAAAAAAAAAAAAGAAAAAAAAAAAAAGATTTTTTTTTTTTTTTTCTCATTTCCAGATTACAAAGTTTACTTTTATGTATTTTGTGCTAGAATTGTCATTTTGAACAACAAATAACTTTTTACACTGTCCTTAGAAAAAAAGAGATCTCAAAATGCAGTAGGGGCAGGGGACAGAAAAGGGGAAAAATTAGTCTTTTTTCCTAATTGTTTTTATTGAAGAATGGAACAAAGTGTAAAAAAATAAATTGCATGGAATAATAAGATCCCATATATTAAAATTCAACAAACATTAAAAATGATTGACATTATATGTTATAAAAATCGATATGAACCAGTAGACTCAGTCAAATCAGCAACCCTTAAATTCACAACTTTCTAAAATCCACACATAATTTACAGATGTACACAATGAAACATTCAGCTCAGATATAGGGTCAAGATTTAACTTTTAAAGTTTTATATAAATTTCAGATACCTTTTAATATGTATATTTTTTTAATAATACTGAATTCATGTTTTTTTTTTTTTTTCATCAAAGAGGAAAAAATTTATTTCTGAAAAAAATTCAAGATATTGCTGATATCATATGTAATCACAATCTTCTTACCAAATGTATTTATGTATTAGTCAATCTTTCTTGATTACCAAGTTTGACTAAACCTAAAATAAAGCTTCTTTATTTTATGATTTTGATGTTAATTACTAATGTACTTTTAAGAGGCAAATTTCAGTGAATAATTTAAGAAAAATAAATTTAATCTTTATAATGAATATTTAATCATACATTATTGATTATTAACTTGAGCTTTGCTTTTAATAATTTAATCATTTAAAAAATTATCTAAATTATTATTACTTTACTTTAATATTTTATTATATTGTAAGCATTCATTATAGTTTTGATTGCATTATAAATTGCATCCAAATTGCTGCTTTAAAAATATAAACAAAGCATTGACCAGAAATCAGCAAAATTCTAAAATCCACACAACCTCTAGTCCCAAGCTGTGCAGATTCGAGGAAGTTTATTGTATATCACCCTGCCCTAAACATGGCAAGAAGTGTTATAAATTGCACCATTTATATTTAAACAAGATTGAGATAGACATTCCTTTATTCAGAATGCAATTGAATATACTAATGCTGTGTTTTCCACAAAATCTCAGTTACTTCCAATAATATTATTGTATTTCAAACAAGCAAAATTAGTTTGATGCAAATGTCACTAAAATATTTTCAGTATTTTTAAGTTTGGATGAAAACTTAATTTTATATTGCAGTGACACACGCTGTATTTTTGATTGAATGTATTGTATTTCTGGTAGAATAAGTGAATTAAAGTTCTATTATCTTCTTAACTAACTTTAAGTAATGAATTTTTAAAGTAAAATTTATTTGTAAAAATGTCTTATGTATCAAAATGAGCAAAAGTACCAAGTATAACGGGCCAGAAGCTAGATTATGAATAATTGTTTTCAATCTTAATTATTACTGCTAATCACTTTCAAAACCATAATTTAAGAATATTAAATCTGCATAAAATGCTTAAAAATTGTAAATAATGAAAAATAAATTAATAAATAAAATATAATAAGAGAATAATATAAATAAATAAATAATTACCCATAAAATATAATACATAAATAAACTATATTATGTATTCTAATCATAACATTAGAGCTCCAATTAACTATGTTACGCTATATAGTTTTCTAAAACACAGTTTTTGTTTAATCAGTAGGTATAACAGACATCCTGGTTGGTGCAATTGTACTTGATCTGGCTTGAAAAATATGTAAGTATCCATTATTCTTGGGCGAATTATTTAATGCTTTTCTGAGGAATAAACAATATATGAGTGTAAAATTTTTCTTCTAAATCCTCCAAACTGTTTCTTTGATTTTAAAATGTTTCTATGACAATATAAGAAAACTATGATCACAATTATGAAACAATATTTTTTTTATCTATTAAGAAAAAGGTTTTTGAAATAATAATTCAAAGTATAGTTTTTATAGTGTATTTTATTTACAGTGTATGTCAGTTACTTACCTAAGAGTTACTTTTCGACTATCCAAATATTCAGCTCACCTGTGTGTTAGCAAAAATGAAAGTTCCCAAACATAAAATTTTGTGTTATCATCATACAAAATCACTAGTTCTAGATTTTTCAGTTGAAAAATAACTAAGGAAACAAACTATACCATTAATTTAATTTGCAAATGAAGACAGCTTTCAGTAAATTGATTTAAAAAACTGGCTACTGTTACAATATTGGTTCATTTTATCACTGACGCCAATGCAAAGAATGAATCACAAAAAGAGATTCATTCATGAATATTAAATCAGTCAATAAATCTCCTAAAATAGAATTGTTCAATTAATTTTTAACAAAAAAAAGAAAAAATTACAAAAAGAAATAAACAACATTCTAAAAATTTGTGGATCTAGTTCTTAAATATACTCTTTGGTTAAAAATTTAACGTAATTTCCTTTTGGAATAACACAGGAATATTTAGCTTAGTTTCTTTTGTAAACCTTGTTTCTTTTATTGGCTAAAATATGATCACAAGCATGAACCAGCATTCCAATCGGGAATTAAAAAAAAAAAAAACTAATGATATCGCCGTAGCAGCAGTTTGATTAATAAATAATATCGGAATACATGAATCATTTTCAATGAATCAATTTAAAATTATTCATGTGCTTCACGATTCATTCTTTCGCTGACGTCATGTCTCTTTCGTTGGCGTCTTGTTGTTTATTCCCTTGTTTATAATATCAGGTAACTTTACATATAAATTTATTGTATCCAGCCTCTTTACTAAAATAAGTTAATGATGAGACAGGTCATTTCTTTCTTTACTCTTCAACTAAAACCTCAAATGGGTGCTAAATGATAATCAGGAATGTAGTGGAGGTTATAGGGGAGTATACGATGTATACTCCCCTTAACACTAACCACTGATGATAAAGACTTCATGAAATTTCATGTATCGAATCACAACTTTTATATTTGCTAATTTATTATTGAGCCATTAAAACATTATTAAAATATTTTATTTATAATAAATAATTTCTTTTATTATTGTTATTTATTTTTCAGTTGTTTAATTTAAAAAACAACAAACTTATTTGAAGTAAATTTTTTTTAACATTTAATTCTAAAACTTTAAGATGCTCAAAAAATGCATTTCATTATATTCTATTAAATTGAAATTAGACATTTTATAAATAATTGATTGCATGATGAAGTGTCTCTAAAAAGTTTACCGAAATTTGCATAAAAGGCATCATACATTTAAGAAACTTCAGCTAGGTTTTAGAACAAGGTGGGAACAACATTTGGCAATGCGATAAATGAGTTTTTGTTGTTACCAGTTCGTTTCTTCAATTCTTTTTACAACTTACTGTGTCTTGATCTGGAATTATGATTCGTTTGATCAGATTGATACTTTTATTGTATAGTTGGGCTTTTTAAATGTGTTTGTGTAGTGAGTTTTGTTTTTAGTTGTGTACTTTGTGAAGTGATGATTGGGCCGCAAAAAAGGGTGTTGTTGAGATTTGTTTTTATGTGTATTGCGGCTTTTTTCTGAATAAGTATTACTGGATAAGTTTAACTTTCGTTATGCAAAATGAGTTTGAATCTAAGTCTGAATAAGTCTGTTTTTTTTTTTTTTTTTTTTTTTTTTTTTTTTGTGACCACTTTTTATTATTAGTGGATGGGGAGAGTAAGAGGAAGGATTTTTTTTATGTTTGTAGGTAAATGATAAGGATGAAGGGTAGGTACTACATGATTATCATGTCAAAATACTATCGTCAATCTATAAGATAAATGGATGATCATAAATGTCATGTTTATCTGACTTTAAACACAATATACGTGTTTTTATGTCATCAGCAGATTTTTAATTCAGCTTCTTATTTGTATTTTTACTGATATTTTACTTAATTTATTTCTCCTTTCATTATTTAAAATAAAAATTATGTCAGTTTGTTTAACTTAGTGTAGTTCGGCGAGTTGTATAATTTGGCAAAATTGGTCAATGGGATAATCAAGTAATTCTGGGTGAAGAGTACATACCAGGGTTGGAAAAAAACTAAAACAAACGTTTTTTTTTTGGTTTAAACCAGGTTTTTTTGGTTTAAACCGGGTTTTTTTAAAGCATCTGTTCTTATTATATATACATGCATATTTACTGATAAAAAGAGACATTATTGGTTTATAAGCAGTGTAGCTTCATTTAAAATAATTTAAATTAATAATTAAACTGAATTTATGCTGAAAATTGAAAAAATTCATTTTTCAATTTAAACAGTTTTAGCAAACAGCCTTATGTTGAAAGTTTTGATTGTTTATCACAGTGAATCTTTGATGCCCTGTAAATCTTTATAAACAATCTTTTGATTACTAATAATAAACATTTAGATGTAGTTTGATAAATATTCTTTTCCACAATTATTCAAATAATAAATTACAAATATTTCTTAGGATTTTTTCTTTCTGAGTGACAATTTGAAGTTAACATTTTTAGTTGCTAGATTCAGTAGATAGCAGAGGAAAAAAATTATTATTAAAATGCTATAACTAGCAACCAGTCTTTGCTTTTAATTCATCAAGATAATCTCCCAAAAGAAAAATTTACTTTACAGCTTGTGCAAAATCTTAAAAAATCATTGTGTTACATTGTTAATTGCATAAAATATTCTGCAATATTAAAAAAAATTAAAATATTTTATACTAAGTATTGAATCTATTTTATCTTTGATCAATTCACATGTTTAAAGTTTTTTTTTTTCTTTTTTTAGAGCAATAGATATGTTCACCAATGCATACTGATTTTAATCCTATGCATAAAAAAATGACTTAAGCCTAATATATCTAATGCTTATTGCTGAAATAAAGTGTTAAAAGTAGAAATTATTTATATTCAGTAATCTGAATCTTGTAAATTATAAAGAAAGAAAATGTCATTAGATTTCTTCTAAAAAACAATATAAATTATTTATATCTAATAATCTGAAACTCATAAATTATAAAGAAAAAAAGAAAATGTCATTAAATTTCTTCTAAAACACAATTTGCTCTTTTTTTTTTTTTTTTTTTTTTTTTTTTTTAAGAAAAAGAACAATTGGTTTAATTCTATGCATAAAAAAAGACCTAAACCCACTATATTATAATACTTATTACTGAAATGAAGTGTTAAAAGTAGAAATTATTTATGTCCAATAATCTGAAACGTGTAAATTATAAGGAAAAAAAAAGAAATTGTTATTAGATTTCATCTAAAAAAACCAATTGGTTTTTTTAAGAAAAAAAACCATTTGGTTTAAACTGTGGTTTAAACCATGGTTAAAACCAATTGGTTTAAACTGTGCCAACCCTGGTACATACATAAGACTGACCCATCAAAACAGAAATATGTACATTCTCTCAAATCTGCAATCCTAAAATCTGCATATCATCACTGATGTAAACGACGAGACTTTCAATTTAGATATAGTGTCAAAATTACATACCTTTTTATTTTTATGTAATTATGTTCATATATTTAATGTAATTATCATTAATATGACTGAATTTATGCTTATTCATGAAGGAAATATAAATTTATTTCTGAAGAAATTTGAGATATTGCTGATATCTTTTGTAACAATCGTTTACCAAATGTATTTAATCATTAAAGAGCCCTTTTTGATTAAGTCTGGCTAAACTTGAAATAAAACTTTCTTATATTTCATAATTTTCATATGAATTAATGAGATACATTTACTATGCAAGTTGCATAGATTTTTTTTTTTTTTTTTTTGGTGCATATTTAATTAAATTACATTAATTATTTTCTTGCTATTTACTTATAATAATTTAGTCATTTTTAAAATCATCTTAATGTTCATTATTTTAATTAATCACTTTACTTAATTACTGTAATTTTCTACTATTTTTTAAGCATACATAGTAATTTGAATTGTATTATTATGTCAAGAAAACATTAGTAAATCAATGGCCAGAAATCCACAAAACTCTAAAATCCTCAAAACCTCAGGTCTCTGAATCTATTGTTTATTTATTTTGCATGGACCAACACATTTTTTGCGTTAATGGAAGGTTCAGTTTAAAATGACTAAATTTTAATATTTAATTGTAGAATAATGACAATTTATAAATGTATGCATTTTTAGCAAAAATTTTTGTGCTAGGCTAAATTTAAATTATTTTGGAAGGGCCATGTCAACCAGGCCAAGCTGAGACAATGATTTTTATAAGGTCAAAACAATGCTGAAAATTTTTGCTTGCGATAACTACCGTAAAATGCCGTTAATCCGCCCCCCCCAAACGTGACGAAAAATTGTACAATTGTTAGAGGAGGGCGCTTACACGGGATTTTTCCGTGATCGTTCAACAAAATTTACAGGAATGAATCACGATGAAGGAATGAATCATGAATTTTGATACTTGAAAAAATTTGGTTTAAAAAAAAAACAAAAAAAAACGTAAATTCTGTCGAAAAAACGCAGAAAAAAGAAGAAAATTGTAAAAAAAGCCAGAACAAGCATGAAATCAATTAAAAAATCTCGAAAAAACGCACATTTCATCAAAGATTCATGATCCATTCATTTCATAATGATTCATACCATTCTCAATAGCCTTTGAGAATGGGGAGGGAGGGCGCTTTCTCGGGATTTTTTGAAAATTTCAAATTCGTTATAAAGTGGAGAGGGGGCGTTTGATCGGAAAGGGCGGATTAACGGATTTTACGGTAGGTAGAATTGTACCAGATCTGGGTCCTATGGAAAAATATCAGTTAAGCACAGAAAATGCAGTAACTCACTCCTCAGTCCTTCAGCTGTCCCACATAGATCTCTGATATTCCTCTGCATTCCTAGTTTATTCTTGGAAAATTATTTAAAGATAGTTGATTATAAATAGGTGAAAAAGGTTTTTGATTGCAATCATATTTATCTATACAGTAGACTCTCTCAAATTTCGCAACTCTCTAAAATCCACACATAATATACAGATGTAAACAATGAAACATTCAGTTTTGATGTAGGGACAAAATTTGACTTTTTTATTTTTATATCAATTCCATATATTTTTTAATTTGTAATTTTCATTAATATTACTGAATTCATATGTTTTATTGAAGGAAGAAATTTTAATATATTGCTGGTATCACTTGTAATCTCAATCTTTTTACCAAATGTATTTGTGTATTAACCAAACTTTTTTGGTTATTAAGTCTGGCTCAACTTGAAATAAAACTTCCTTATTTTATGATTTTGATGTGAATTAGTAATGTATCTTTATAAAGCGAATTTCATATGAAAAATGCATCTTATCTTTATAATAAATATTTAATCACACATTATTGGTTATCAACTTGACCTTCCTATTTATATTTTAATCATGTTAAAAATTATTTAAATTTTTATTATTTTAGTTTATTACTTATTTTAATGTTTTTATTTTATAGTAAGCCTTCATAGTAGTTTCAATTTCATTGTTAATTACCTTTAAATTACTATTTAAATGTTTTTTAAAATGTTAACAAAGCAATGACCGGAAATCTGCAAAATTCTAAAATCTGCAAAATCTCTGGTCCTAAGCTGTGTGGATTTGAAGAAGTCTACTGTATATCAGAGTTGCAATCTTTAGCTTTTCTTTTTTCATTATGGTTTTATGTACAAACTTAATACATAATTCCAACATCATTAAGTATATTTTTCATGTCATTTTTTTATATATATAATAATGGTCATAATTCTCATGCTTACTTTATTTAAATTGTTAATGTATTATTTGAACAAATAAGTTTTAAAACATTTTAGTCACATTTTCATGTGAAAATTTTTAGAAAGATTAATACAGTAGCCTCCCTTTTAACCCGTCTCCTCTTAACCGACATTTCGCTCTAACCGGTTTTCTTTAACTTCCTAACTTTATTTCCAACATTAGGCAAATTTCAAAAAAGAGAATGTTGGTGGTACTAAATAGATTCATGTTGACCTACACTAGCATTGAATTCTTTGTGTAGTCTGAAGGAGGGGGGGGATATCCCCAAAGAGCAATGGATTCTTCCTTCGGAAGATTTAATTGCCGAAACATCAGAGAAGGCTTACTTTGGAGACACGATATTTTTTGGTTTCTGTCTGCCTGTCTGTCAGTCAGTCTGTTTGTCAGTCTGTCTGTTCCACGATAGATGCAAAAAAACATCCAATTGGCTTGAAATTAAGTGGGTATGTTAGTGAGGCACTGGGATTAAGCTGTATAGTTTTTCGTTAGATTTGATTCATTCGTTCGGAAAATATAGAATATTTTATTTTGTGCAATAATGCTTTTCTATGGCAAATCCAATGATTTTCAATTTTTTTTCTTTGAGAGAAAATGACACATTTCATTAATGGAATTCAATGATAAATGGACACTGAAATTTACCGGTTAACTTATTCATATTGTTTTGAAATTTGTCTACTCATTTGTCAGATTTTTAAAGTTATTACTGTAAATTTTGGAGATTTTTTATAAATGTGTTCCAATAATATAAACTAATTTGTTTTAGAAATTTACTTATTTAAAATGTATTTATTTCATTTTCTTTATTTTCTCTTAATGGTTGTGAAGCAACCATTCATCCTAATCCTTATTATATTTTAATGCTATAAATTTGAAAGCATGTTCGAAAATTTAAATGAAATCAACGTCAAAACTGATGAATTAATTAATGTCTTTGTATCTTTGCGGATAAATATAACATAGTCCAGAAAAAATATAGGCTACATTTTATTAATTTTATTCAAATATTTTCCTTAATAATTCAAAATTTCCTTCTTTTTCATACAGAATCAAGAGCGATTTTTTAGATAAAATTTAACCAATTTCCGTATCGTTGCCAAAAAAAAAAAAAAATCTGGAATAATTTTTCAATGGAAATAAGTTTCAATTGAGCAATTTCCATTTGAAAAATTAAACTAAGAAAAAATAAATATGACGTCAGAATTAAAATAAAAATAAAAATAGTAGTTTGTTAAATATTAAACATGGAAATTTGTTTAAGAATAAGAATTTTTCTGACAAAAATGGGGCATAATTAGAAGTAAAAGAAATAAAAAATAATTATATTTTTAACAAATATTTCAATTGGTAAAATTTGACATCATAATTGAAATAAAACAGGTATTTTATAGTTGTCGTTAAAAATACAAGAAACATGGACAGCAATAACTCATGAATAATGACGTCATTGCCGAAACTTCAGTGAAGGCTTATTTTGGCGACGCAAAATTTATTGTTTTCCATCTCTCAGTCTGTTCTTCTGTCTATCTGTCAGTCCCCGATAACTGCCACAAAATGCAATCAAAACTTCTTTTTTTTTTTGTAAACAAAATTGTAAAACCCTAGATTACTGAGTTTACACTTTCAAAAGTTCCTGATACATCAGATTTAGGTGTTTTTGGTGGGCAGGTATCTAGAAGTATGAGGATAATGAAAAATGCTTATTAAAACTGTCACTTATCCTTATAAATCAAAATGTAGAAAGAAATACAAGATATACGATAACCATTAGCAGATTGATAGAAAGTTAGAAATTTAAATTTAATCAGACTACGGGGGGTTCAGGGGGGCGGAGCCCCCTGAAGAAATCTACTGTGGTATAATAAAAAAACCAAAATAATAGATCATGAATTTTTCAGAATATCCTAACATAACTAAATCTTTAATTTAACGGCTTTTGATGGCTTCAAATTTCTTATTCTTCTTTTATTCTTATAAATAATTACGTAATTCGAAAATTTTAAATTACAGTTTCCAGGAAGTTGAATATTACGCTAAGTGTGTTTTAAAAAAAAGATGTGAAAAGCTGACGTTGAGGCTCTTGATCTGCAGATTTACTAGTATTTTGTATTTTTAATTGTCATAAGTGCAACTCTCTCCTTTCCGGTACTCTATAATCGCTGATTGATCTGAAAACTATACTATACAAACATTTAAAAAATTTAAAGGATGTAAACAGACCATCGTAGAAGACGTAAAAGATAGGTTTGAGTCTGATAAAGATATCATGCATGAAACACGTGACAAGGATATAATTAGGATTGTAACTGATATTGTTCAGTATGAATATAATCAAATTTAATCACATATTTATCATTATTTGTTATTTGTGATAAATTTTTTTTTCAATTCATTTAATTACAAATAGCATTCTTTTCCAAAATATAGAAAATATTTACTTTTTAAAAATATATACAAATCAAAAAACTAAATTCATAGTATGCATTTTATTAAGTAAATTACACAGATTACTTATTTTAATTTTTATTTATTTATTTTACTTCTCCAGTTTAACTAGATTTTCTTATATCCGGCTTAACCTTGGTCCTGTTTCGGCCAGTTAAGCGGGACGATAGTTTCTGTATATAGAAAAGTCAGGGAATGCATAAATATTTTCTACAAGGGATGAGAAATGAAAAATGATTCATTATTCAAATTGGAGACAGAATCACAAAAAAACAACGGGACAAGAATCACTAATTTTTTCAAAGGATTGGGGAAATAAATAGCAAATTTCATTGTATCCCTGCTTGGTCATGGTTAATGAAGTTTTTGATATTTGATCAGGTAAATTGTCAGACATGTTTTTTCTGGGAACCCTAAATAACTAATTATGAGCTTATCTGTGCGAGTGTAAATACTAGAATTTGGAAATCAATTCTTATTATCATCAATGCAATTTTATAGAAAGTGGATTTTTATTGATTCTTCAAATTTTCCAGATTTGCCTATCACTAGTGGATAGTAGCAGTTCTTCATAAAGATTGGAGTCCATCACAGCAAACTTATCCGAGTTCTATGTATTTCACAGAGGACAGGATTGATTGAACATCCAAGTCATGTCTCAGACCAGGAGATAATGCTTTTCCTGCTTTCCTCGTTCATTTTAAAAGAGAGTTAATGAATCAATTTTCATTATTTAAATCTTTCTTAGTCTTCTTTAAGAGTGTGTTCCAAACCAAACTGATTATTTTCTGATTTATTTTTAAATTCATTTTTTCTCTTAAACACATCAAATTGACAATTTCTCTTATTTAAAAAAGTACACAACGTACCGTGCCTTTTAATTAATGCAGAAAATATTACAAAAAAAATACTGTCAAATTTGACGTTTTAAACCTAATTTTCCGAAGTGTTAGATCAGGGAATGAAAATAGGAATCAAACTGAGAAAGTGTTTAATTTTAAATCTAATTCTAGAGAAGAGAGCGAAAAATGAGATCATACGGCATCTTATAAAATCTTCAAAAATCACTTCAGTAAGTTTCATGATTTTACTTTTAAAAATCAGTCTAAAAATATATCAGAAAAATTTGAGCTTTTGAGGATGGAAAAATATTTTTTCAAATACACTCTTAACACAATGGCAGCTGACATCACTCAAGTGAAATTACGGTTTGCTTTTCTTGAAAATGGTCAATATAGTATGATTCTTTCTTGTATTTTGAAAAAGAAAATTCAAATAGGTAATCATCTTGGGTAACTTTGTTGTTTTTCAAAATTAAAGATACACCTGAGTCATAAAGAAAGAAAAAGTTTTACTGAATGCACGAGTAACATACATTGAAACTTTGAACATTTAACCTTTCTCTTAACGTTTAATCCCCAAGTTTATAAGAACTTCGGTTGGCAGAATGCCAAACCGATTCCATTCATACTGTAGGAAGAGCTCTGTTGCCAAGATATCCTCTATGCATCAATGCAAACAATGGACAATGTTGTTTTCTATTTTAAGTTCTCGGGACAATTTTATTTTAAATTAAATGGATTGTGCAGCTTGTACTAGTTCTTGGATCAGGGATTTCAAAATATGTATATATTTTTCTTTATTTTTGTGGCTTTTTATAAAAGCATATTATTTTATTTTATTTATTCTGCATTTATATTTGTGGCTCTCACAAGACTCTGCAATTTTTATTCGTAAATTGAGATCCTAAAACTTTAGTAGCTTTTTCAAAATAGTGCATTAAATCGTTTAACCCTTTAAAGGGCAAGCAATAATGTCTTTGTAATATTGGATTCTCTCTGAAAAAATCAAAAAAAAAATAATGAGAAAAGGCAATTTTTTAACATCTTGTCATCAAATTAAAAATATAAAATTTCAGTAAAAGTTTCTGTCTAGAATCTCGTTTAAATTAGGTGGTATAAAATATAACCCAACGCCCCTCAAAGGGTTAACTCATCTTGCGTGAATTTACGTGTTTAACGTCAGTTGCTTGGTTTGTTTACAGGATTTCGGTTTCATCACTTCTAAATTCTTGAGAATAAGATGATAAATCAAGAGATGTAGGAAGTAGAGGCACTGGTAAATCTGAATCGTGCGGTACAGGTCTAATAGCTGTAATATATTTTAGAAACACAACATTTGCCTTGTTACTTACCCATCATACGTAGTATAGGGTAAATCGTGCAATCGTTTTGAAAATCGAAAAAAAATTTTTGACGGATTTACAAGTTTTAGATAGTGGAGATTCCGAAAAACATATTTTTAGAAAAAAAAATTTGCCGTCTGTCTGTCTGTCAGTCTGTATAAACGCTCTATCTCCCAAACAAATTGAGATAGAGACTTGAAATTTTGTATGTAGTTAGTATGTAAGAATGGAACGAAGCCTATTTAATATCAGCAACCTCGATTATCCGGAACTATTTTTTTCGGACTCTCGAAAAATTCGTTCTGATGAAAGGTACATAAAAATTTTCGAGATTTTTGTTCTAAGGAATTGACGTAAATGGCAATAAAATAACACACATTTTGCATATAAAACAAAGTCGATCGGATGATTAGTTGCCGAGATATTTGTAATCCTGTTTTCCACATTCTTCGATTTTTCATGGCCCTGTATTTCATTCAAATTTCAATTCAGAGGTATATTTTAATTGAAAATGAGACGCTTAATCCGACGCAGTTAATTGTTAGTTAATAGAATTATTATTTTTGGAGTTATAAGGATGTTTCTTTTACGCAGTTCGGTACTATTTGAGTAGTTTGGCGTTTTATATAATTTGTCGAAATTGGTACCTCAGCAGTTCTTTAATATAGCATTACTATGTATATTAACAATATTTAAATTTTGTTTATGAATTGCAATGCATTGTATAAATAGTTTTCACATGTTTTATTTTCATATACATATCCATGATGGGTAAGTATTTTGGTGGCCCCCAACGACTAGTTTTTTCAGTTGGGCGTTTTATTTTTGCTAAATAAAACTATCAATCTTCATGACTAGCTGACATAATATTGGAATAGCAAAAGTAAGAGATTTTATTTTACCTCGAGTCCATTTCCCTAAATGTTCATCACAGGTGTGACAAACTATATATGGAGCCCTTTTTTGGCCCTGGTCACCAAGTTTCATACCGAAGTAAACATAATATGCCTTAACGAAATCTGTTATGTTCCGCTGCCTTTTTTTAAACTACGTATCCACCACAGATGTAACAACATGAGTTCGGTATGTTTATACAGCTTTTTAATGGCATATTGCTTTAAGAAACTGACAAAACAATGATAAGATATCGATAAACGAACAAAACAAACGTACGTTCTTTTTACAAATGTACGCGAGAAAATAGCGCCTTCTCAGTCAAATATCAATAAATTGTGTCACCTTATTCATCTGCAGTAATTTTACCACCCTATAAAAAAATGACGAACGAAAATCGTGCGTACAGCATAGATTATGAAATACACTGGTGTGCAAAATTTAAGGACGGAGTCCCAAAATGCCAATTTTCATGCGATAATTTTCACGTGAATATTCAACAGGAAGTAATATAATTCGAATAATTACTATCCCTGCATAACAGCTAGTCCATATAACATCTCATTCAGGTCACACAAGAGTCACAGTTACTACGGTGAAACAAAAAAATAGGAAATTTCATACGTCTCTTTTATGAGTCTCAAATGACTACTATATGTGACTCCACTGTCAGATCACTGCGACTGCTGTTTTTGGGACAAGTCACCAGGTGACTTTACAGTGTCGTTTTATTGAGACTCGTGTGACTGTTATTTGGAGGCTTAATTTCAAAGTCATTGTGAATGTTGCATTATGATAAATCACCAAACAATATCCCATTAAAGTCACATGGTGAGTTTCTTCACTTTTCACAGTGTTTACTTCACAGTAGAGTCTCTGTTACCATTTGACAAAGTCTTGTGACAGAAAGTCACCTGGTGACTCGTCACAAAGCAGCAGTCGCAGTGACCTGATAGTGGAGTCACATATAGTAGTCATTTGAGACTCATAAAAGAGATGCATGGAATTTCCTATTTTTGTTTAGCCGTAGTGACTGTGACTTGTGACCATGTGTGACCTGAATGAGATGTTATATGGACTAGTAGCTGTTATGCAAGGATGGTAATTATTCGAATTATATTAATTCCTGTTGAATATTCACGTAAAATTTATCGCTTGAAAATCCCTTCGTCCTTAAATTTGCACACCCGAGTAGTTTCTACCGCAGACATTGGGAATCCGTGTTGATGTTCATATAAAACATATTGTACCACCTGGCATTGGAAGGTGAAACTAATGGACGTTGCTTTGCATGTGCAACTCGCCTGCTGTACATTGCCGGTAGCAGTAGGGACACGGATTGGCGGTTCGTTCGGAAGACGCATTGTTCAGAACATTGTGCGCACTCTGGCGGTGAAAAATAGAATCAACAAATTTTGCAGACCATACGCAGCGTGCCCACTATACAGTATCGCAGGCAGCAAGTGTACATTTCCGAGGTTTATTTAGTTTAGGAGGTTTATTTGGGTCCCTTTTCTGTGGTAATTGTGAAAACAGTATTTTTTAGTTTGTACAAGGTACGCCCAATGTACAGTAGAATTCGAAATCTGTCTAACACAACACGCAGTCATTCTGTTTTTAGATACTTTTTAAATTTCAATATAAATCGACAATACAAGTATTCAAATTCATTTGGTGAAATTGAGAGGCCCAGGCATTGCAAAGTGGATCAGCTAGTTTATTTATAATATTTTCTTTATAATAGTTTATTCGGTTAGCAAGAATGTAACTTCGGTTCTTGCATATAAAGAGCATTATGTATTATTTAAAAAATAAATTTTGTCGGTGATGTTCTTGGCATTTTGCAGTTTGATAGCAGTGACGTTGAGATTGCTTTAGAAACACTTAGTGTTATTTTATTTGCACCCATTAGTTGAGGGTCAATTTTAACATGGCGTACAAAAAAACGACCATTTTCAGCATATTTTGCTTTTTTATTTCCGTAAAGGAAAGAAAGTTGCAAGGTCTCATAAAAAGATATTTTATGACGGTAGTTATTTATTATTCATTCATTACATCTATTGTTTATCATATATATTATCAAATATGCGTAATTACATTTTAATTCTAATTTTAGCTATTGTTTACTATTTATGCAGGAAATTCATCGGATCTAGCATTGGTTATATGAACATAAGGTAATTGGGAGTTAATTATAGATACATTGGCTGAAATTTTATTTCACCTCAGTTTGTTCACTTTTTATTAAATTTCTTTTTCAGGAAAAGTTTGAAATATGCAGCAAAATACTTCTAAACAAGAACATTTTGGAAAAGCAACTTCTGACCCGCAGCAAGGAAAATTGTTTGTGTGTGAGGTATGCAACAAGAAATTCTCTCATAAGAGTTGTTTAAAAAGACATCTGTTAATCCATACTGGTGAGAAACCTTTTGTATGTGAGATTTGCAGCAAGAAATTCTCTCATAAATGTAATTTAAGCAGGCATATGTTAATTCATACTGGTGGGAAATATTTTGTGTGTGAGACATTCAACAAGAAATTCTCTCTAAAGGAAAATTTAAACAAACATCTGTTAACTCATACTGGTGAGAAACCTTTTGTATGTGATATATGCAACAAAGAATTCTCTCAAAATGGCCATTTAAGCAGCCACCTGTTAATCCATACTGGTGAGAAACCTTTTGTATGTGAGATATGCAAAAAGAAATTCTCTAGAAAGGGCAATTTAAGCAGCCATATGTTAATTCATACTGGTGAGAAACAATTTGTGTGTGAGACATGCAACAATAAATTCGCTCGAAGAAAAGATTTAACGAAGCATCTGTTAACTCATACTGGTGAGAAATCTTTTGTATGTGAGATATGCAACAAGAATATCACTCAAAAAGATGATTTAAGGAAGCATCTGTTAATTCATACTGGTGAGAAACCTTTTGTATGTGAGATATGCAATAAGAAATTCTCTCGAAAGAGCCATTTAAGCAGCCATCTGTTAAATCATACTGATGAGAAACCTTTTATGTGTGAGATATGCAACAAGAAATTCTCTCGAAAGGGTAATTTAAGCAGCCATTTGTTAATTCATACTGGTGAGAAACCCTTTGTATGTGAGGTATGTAACAAGAAATTCTCTCAAAATAGGTCTTTAAGAAGACATCTGTCAATTCATACTCGTAAAAAATCTTTTGTGTGTGAGATATGCAACAAGCAATTCTCTCGAAAGGACACTTTAAGCAGCCATCTGTTAATTCATGATGGTGAGAAACCTTATGTGTGAGATAAACAACAGGAAATTTTGTCAGTAGAATTATTTAGCCAGGAATCTCTTAATTGACATTGGTAACAAACCTTTTGAGTGTGAGATATGCAAGCAGAAATTCTCTGAGATGTATGCTTTAAGCAAATATATTTTAATTCATACTGGAGATAAAACTTTTGTGTGAGAGATTTTTGTCAAGATATTCTTTCAAAAGATTGGTTCAAAGAAACATTTTTTAATTCTTAGTGACGAGAAAATTTTTATGAGAGATTAACAAAAAAAAATTCCAAAAAATCTAAGTGTTACATTTTGCTTCGAAAATTGGTTAATTCTAAATAATTAACCTTAGAATATTTCTGAAATAAAGAAAAATTCTTTCCATTTATTACCGTAATTTCCGGGAGATAAGCTGCGGCTTATACGTGTTTAAAAGTTAATTTTTTCGAAGTGCGGCTTATACGCCGCACAGTGGGGCAAAAAGCCTTCAAAACTGGCAAAAAATCGAAAAAATGAAATTTTATTTTGAACTGCCAACATACGCCACTTTAATAGAGCAGTTATCAGTACACATCTGCCTAGTATTAAAATTTGCGCAAAGTTATTTTGATCGTCACTAGAGAAAGAAGTTACACTGCATATTGTACTTTGATAATAAGTGAAAAAAAAAATCAATAATTTTGTTTCAACATTCGTTTGTTAATTTCGCTATAATAATTAAAAAATAATTTATTTTGACCATGGAACCTTTAACTAGAAGTATGTAACAATAATTCATTAACTTTTAATTTGTTTTAATACGATTTTTATTGATATACAGGCGCTTAGAATTAATAGTGGTGAAATTTATAAAAAAATTAACACTGTCTACAAACATTGTAGGTTTTAGTTGTGAGTTAAGGCGAGTTAAGTGTTAACTATAATTTTTTCTACTAAGTATGAGTTTTAAAAGGACAAATATGCCAGAAAATCTTGCTACTTTTTGCTACTTTTTTAATTGTTTGGTCATTTTTATAGATAATCGTCCTTAAATTTTTGTTAGTGTACGGGTGTGCCAAACATGATTATAAATATTTTCTTTGTTAAATACGAATTTTAATGCATTGTTTATTACAAAATAATGTATTTAAATGAAACTGACTATCATGGAAAGTTTTAACAAAAAACGTTTGAAAAGTAATGTGATTTTATGGTATAAGAGCTCCATAATCGGAGAAACTACGAACAATTAGTTTAAATGAAAAGAAGATTAAATGTTTTAAAGTTTAATATAAATTCCGATGAGCAAAAGCCTGGCGAAACAAGGGAAATGCTTTAGAATTGACAAAGAGTGGCTTGGCAAACAGCTTTCATTTCCTCGATTTGAAAAACAAACAGAAGCGTCAATGAAAAGCAAACGTGCCCATCTTCATATTCCGTCTGAATTTGTTCTGGACGATCAAAAAGATCAAGAGTAAAACGGCTATACAATTCTAGTTCTATATATTCGTTAGTGTACGTGACATGTATGAGTTTAAGATCTGAAAAACAGGAAAACAAAAAGTGTGTGTTAGCACTAAAACAACAGAAACCGTTTTTCTTCTGCTGTCTTTATAGTAATGCGTACATTTTGCCTGAGAAAGGTTGATCCAATCCTTCAAAACGAGTCGCTAATATTCATTATAAGGTTTGCTTGAGAATAATTAAAATTACTAATTATGTTTACATTTTTTAATGCGATATTATGGATGATTTATAAATATCTAATTAGTATAAAACTATCTTCAATTCTTGTTTTTAACTGATTTTTCTACAAAAAATATTGAAAAAGGTTTGTAAATTAATTAATAAATTACTATTTAGCTTATGTAAAAGCTTAAAATTTTACTACTTTTCTTCTACAAAAGAATCCGCGATGTGCTTTTTTTGTTCAAAGTAAATTTCATTTTTTGCCAACTTTGGAGGCTTCCTGCCCCACTGTGCGCCGGTGCGGCCTATACAATGAACTTTCTTATTTCCAACCCGGTGTTCCAAGCAAAATATTACATAAAGCTGCAAAATAGAAAAATTGTAAATTTTCCGATATCGATTAGTTAGTGCATTTTCAAAAAGTTAGAAACAACATTTGATTTTTAAAATGTGAAGAGAAACATGAAGTATTTTAAGTTATTTTACAAATTTCGACAAACAAAAAATTTAGATAGTAATTTAAGGAAGAAAAAAAATAAAAAGTATTTTTACTTTTTATTGATAAATTCACAATTCACACTGTCAATTTATATCAATGATACTTAGGGATGAAATTTAATTGAATTGATCACTTTTTAATACTTCTATAAAAATATCAATGTAATGCAGACGCAATTATATTTTGTGCTGTCGTCAGAATAAACAAATAAATAAATAAAATATTTTTCTTTCAAATTGTCGATGTATTTGCAGTCATAATTCAGTCACAGTAATATTTCTATATTAAATACTTATTTATTCCTTTCTATCAGCAATAAATCTTTTTCCTGCGACATGTGCAACAAAAAAAATCTCATTTCAATACACACTTGCACGTTCATACCAAAGAAATATGTTTCTCTTGTGAGTTGTGCAACAAGAAATTTTCTCAGAATGATATCACCCCTGGCGCCAGGTTATCGCCTGCATAATCCTCACACAATTGATCTAAGGAGCCAGATTATTTTCGGACTGCTGATGTTCTGTTCCATTTTTTATATCTGAGACTTAATTAAATTATAGTCTATACGTTGGTATGGAAATTCTAACACTTGCAAGTTTCATGCATTTACGAATGAAAATGTCTTTGTGAATGCATCAGAAATAAGAAGTTTAAATTTCGGAACAGCCTTTAAAAATAGTGTTTCATTAATATTCAGTTTTCTAAACCTTGTGGTATTTTGACACATTGATTTTTGGCGTTTCATTATAATAGCAACATTTAATTTTGCTCTCAAATCTTAACTCGCTAAATTTTTCATATTCATTGTCATTTTTAATTTTTTAAATGCTTAAAATATTTATGTATTCTTATAAAAGCATTTCTCAAATCAACTATTCAACACCGCGAAATTTTGGGACGCATTTTTAAAAGTAAAAAGATAAAATCGGCAGATCCTACTATTGAAGTGATTTGGAATAAAAATGAGTTTCTTTTTTTTATAAATTTATCGAGTGATAAAAGACTTTGATCACGTGGTAAGAGCTTTTCTCATGACACGTGGTGTCGTGATGTTTCTGTCTTCATCAAAACAATGTAAAACGTCTTTCTGTTATACATTATTTAAAAATAACGGCTCCTTTCAATCTTGTAAGTTTTTATGTCCCAGAAAGTATATTTAAACTGTGTATCTGAACAAAAAACACTCACCTGCACGTTCATATTAAAGAGAAACCTTTCATATGCGTGGTGTTACAAAGCATTTTCTGAACAATCTAATTTAAATACGCACCTTTTCCTTCAAAACAACAACCAAACCTTTCTCCTTTGAGGTCTGTAAGAAAAAAACTTTCTCGGAAATCTCATTTAAATACCCATCTTCGCATCCATACCAAAAAAAAGATTTTTCTCTTGTGAATTATATAACGAGTGATTTCTTCAGAAATCTCATTTACATGATCATTTGCGCATTCACACTAATGAGAAAAAAGGAGTGCTTTCAAAGAGATAGAAAAAAGATAAATATACGACTTTTCTTAATTTATTTATTTTTCACAAAAAGTACTGCCTAATACGTTTTATTTTTGAATCAATATATATTTTATCGGGAAAAAGATTACGGGAATATTAAATCTTTATGCGCCTTTTTTTTTCATTAGTCTCTAAATTTTATTTTTAACCCTCCTGACTTTCGGTCAAGGTCCCATGAGAAATGAGAAATTTTTGTCCGATTTCAGCAACCCTTTCTACTATGCCATCAAAATGACATTTTGAATGATGGGATAAAATTTTATATCCCACTTTCAGTGCTAAAATAATGAAATAATGAGAGATAATGAAAGAAAGAACGAATTTTAAAAACAGTAGCTAGAAAATAGTTTTCTCTGACATCCGGTCTTTAGGTCAAGGTCGCATCGAGATACAAAAGATAGTTGTGGTTAATAATCACAGCATCTTTGTGCGTTTTATCATCCGGTGCGCTGTTTAAATTTTATTTATTTTGTATATTTATTATCTTTTGAAGTCAGGATTATGGCTCCATGTGGAATTTATATAAATATTTTTAGGCTTGTTGCAATTGAAAAAGCTTGTAAACATACTTTTCGTAATTTATTTCGATTTCGTTTTTAAATTTTATAATGGGGTGTACCTAAAAAGAAAGTGGATTAATTTAGAATTTGTAAATAAATATTGACAAATTACATTTATTTATTACTTACTAAAAATATTTGTTTTCTTTAATTATATTTAAAGATTTTATATTTAATTATATATTTTTCCATTTGCTTGGCATTAAATTTATTATCAAAATTGTTCTATTTAATAGATTATGCATTTTTATTTGTTCGGTGTATAAGCCGCGGTTTATACGGCGGTGCGGCTTATCTGATGAAAATTGAATTTTTATATCTCGTTTTTCATCGGTGCAGCCTATACAACGGTGCGGCTTATCTACCGGAAATTACAGTACGATGTGTAAAAAAGGAAAGTGGTCAACAAAAATCTGCCTATTTAAATTAGTAAATCAAGAGCTATATCATGAGGCTTGGCAAACTCAATTTCATCTTTAAGCTTTATATTATCTGAAAAGTATTAAAAATCTGTTTATTTTTTTCACTTATAATCCAGTAAAATTTTATAATGAATGATACTATTTAAGAAAACTTTTGTTAAACATAATTCCACACAATAAAGTTCTTTGATAGCAAAATTGATTTTTGTATAAATATTTAAGCTGAAAATCAAAATGTTAGTTTCAAAAATAGTATGGCTTTCTGACTTACCTGTAATATTGAAAATAAATTATGTGTGTTTGAAAAACTGATTGTTATTTTTGAAGATACTAACAGGCTGATGAAATTTCAAGTGTAAATTAGATTTGTAAAATTGTTCTTAAACTACCCTTTTCTCATCAGAATTCTATTAAATGAAAAAAATCTAGTTTATTTGTCACTTCATTACTGATATTTGTAGTAATCTTTTAAGTTCCTTAATTTCAAGATCGCCTTTGATAGTTATTTTATAAAGGAATAACAGTACAGTGTGATTTTTAAATATCAATAAATATTGGGAAAAAACATTGAAATGATTCCTTGCCTCATCCAATTCAATCTATAAAACATTCCATCATACTTAAAAAAATTTTATGACTTCGATATAGCTCATGCGCAACTGACTATGACTTAACTCTTTCGAATGACACAAGTTGCCATGATGCAAGTTGACCTAAGATACTGAGTTTACTATGCCACATTCGTCATTGAAAATGAATTAAGTACTGTCAATCAGGGTAACTTTGCTTCGCTTTTACAAAACTTTGATCCACTTTTCCATGATGGAAACTTGAAGAATTATTTCAAGTAAGTTGCCAAACCAACACTAATGCATCAATCTATATTTTGAGACCAGAACTTTACCGTTAATCCAAGTGATGTAGCAGATTTAACACTTTTCTCTCTTGGACCAAAGTTACTCTGTTAGGCTGTAGCATTTGTAGATCATTCAGAGGGGCGCTCAAAATAATTCCATGTTAAAACAGCGTTAGAATTCCTAAAAAAAGTCGCTGGTCCCAAGGACCAGTAAGCATGAGAATTTACTGGTCCGCAGACATCAACACTGGTCCGCTACATAGAATTCTATTAAATAATTTTAACACTTAGAGTGGCCTCTCCCCCCCCCCCCTCCCTGGAATATAACCCAATCCTACTTTGCATTTATCTAAAATTTTTAGCATAATAAAATGTAAAATTATAATTTGCTTAAAATTAAATAAACAGTACGTAAAGAAAATCTATCAAATTATTAATAAGATATTTTATTTGCCATTACTTATTTCAACTAACTGTAAGTTTTAATGCAATTTTTTTTCGATTTTTCTCCAGATTGTAAAAGAGGGGTGGAATTGTAGCTAGTGTCAGTGATGCAGCTGGACTTGAAAAATTCTGGGTCCCCCGGATTTCTAAAATTCTGCGTCCCTTTTCGACAAAAGCGAGTCCCCACTAATAATATTAAGTCATATTTTTCGACTAAAAAATTGAACTTGTTCATTTCCATAAGAAAAATAAAATGGAATAATTATTTTAGTAATAATAAATAATTAAAACCAATATCAATTTAAGAGAAAATTTGTGTACTTTTTAAAGAATAAAAGTGCAAGATACAAATTTAATTATAAAATAATGCTTATTTAAGTGTAGAAGATAACAAACCCCTTTTAAAATGGGGCAAGACAGGTTTATTGTAAAAAACATTTTTGCTCAAAAAAAGGATATTTTTGTTGAGTAAATGGATACTTTGCTTAATGAAATGGTGCTTTCAGGAGTCGCATTCACTCAGAAAGATTTGGAGCAATAAAAAACCGATTGGGAAACAGGAAAATCAGTTTTTGGAGCAGCAGCAACAATTTTGAAGCAGGAAAATTAGTTTTTAAAACAGAAAAATTCTCTCCCAGCATTCACTTATTTATTTATTTTTTTTCGTGCTTTTTTGTCAAAATTTCCGTTTTTTGTGTTATTTTGACGAAATCTTTTTTTTTCGGGTTTATTGACGAAATGTACCGTTTTTCGCGATATTTTTTGACAAAATATGCCGTTTTTCCCGATTTTTGGACGAAATTTGCCGTTTTTTCGCGATCTTTTGAACAGATCTGCGGTTTTTTCGGGTTTCAGGCTGAAATTAGCCTTTTTTCGCGAATCTTTTGGCAATATTTGCCGGAAATTAGTCGTTATTTAGCGATTTTTAACAAAATTTGTCGTTTTTTCGCAATCTCTTGAGGAAATTAGTAGTTTTTCGCGATTTTTTTTGACAAATTTTGCCGTTTAATCGCGATTTTCGGACAAAATTTGCCGTTTTTTCGCGTTTTTTTTCTAAATCTGCCGTTTATCGCTATTTTGTTCGAAATTTGCCGCTTTTTCGCGATCTTTTGAAGAAATCTGCCTTTTTTTCAGGTTTTGGAATGAAATTAGCCATTTTTTCGAGAATTGTTTGACAAAATTTGCCGAAAATTAGTCGTTATTTCGCGATTTTTTTAACGAAATTTGCCGTTTTTTCGAACGACAACCTTAACGAAATTACGCGTCCCGTGGGACGCGTAAGAGCTATTTTTTTGCATCCCATCGCCGATTTTTTGCTTAATTTACGCGCTATAGCGCGTCCGTGACATCGCTGAAATAAAAAAAAATTATGTGCGATTGGTTGCGATTTTCTCAGGGCCTGGAAAAAGGCACTGGTCCTGCGGACCACTAAATTTTTCAAATTAGTGGTCCGATTGAATTATCGGTGGTCTCGAACCAGCGGACCACCAAGGATTTCGAACGCTGTTAAAATATGATGTATGTGTAAAATCGTTTGTGCTTTTAGTTTACATTATTTGAAAAATAAATATTGAAAGAAATGAGTATCGATTTCTGAGGTTTTCTGAAACATGCTGTCAGTAGAACAGGGGGTACAAAGTATTTATTATATGTTAACATTTTGTATATTATCGTTTCTAAGTTTTGTTTTAAAAAAAATTGAAGAGAAGCTTATAATTGATATTTAGAAAAATTATTAAAAAATCCATTCTTATCCTTAATGTAGAAGTAAAGATAGTGAATACAGGGATGAGAATTTTCGGCTTTTCAGCCGATTTATGCATAAAGCAAATTGGAAATTGCACATCAAACATAGCAAATGAGGTGCGTTCGTACTATAACAAAGTTTTAAAAATATTCAGGTTTTGGTGTAATAGTATACAGTACATCAAATATAGTATCGGCCGAATCTTTTGTGTGTCCTTGGAAATATTATCTGCTTTCTATTGTACAAAAAGTAATTTGCAGCAAATCTCAGCACCATATATGATTTTCATAAAATATGAAATAGTTTTAATAGTAGAAACGCAGAAGAACAGTAGTAAAACAGAATTTCCTCTCTATATCAGTGTGTAATGGAATACATTTATGTTTCTGTAAATTAATAAAAAATATTCTTAGCACAACAGATTGTTGAGAATGTACTTTTAAGTATATGCTTCTTACGTACATATGAATTCTATAATGTTCGAAACAGTATAACATCATTTAAATTCTCTTGAAATTATTTTTTTTTCCATTGACCGTAAGGTAACAGAATGCTTTTGATTGTTTCTGTCATTAAACTATACATCCGATTTTCATAAAATTTAAAATAACTCAACAAAATTATGGAACAGTTACAAATTTTAAATTTTAAGCGATTTTCTTGGGTAGTTTTTGCTCTGTTATATCTGAACGACGACTACTGGTGCTAATTATTTTTATAATTACAAACGCATGTAAAAAAGAATCATATGAATTCTCCCCCTAAAATCCTCCATTTTTTAGCACACAAAATTTTAAAACTTTTTTTTGAATTCGTTAAAAAATATTTTAAAATAAGTAAATTATCATCTAAATATTTCCCCTTGAAATTTCTTCCAACTTTCTAGTGTGATCTAATAACAAACCGTATTGTGTAATATTTATAACTCTTTATTTTAATTTAATAAATAAATACTTAATGACTCATTAATTCTTTATATTACTTAATGAATAAATCATAGCAAACGCGGTAGCATTTAGTATAATATGTTTAAGAAATGGAAATGCAAAGGTCTTTTCGAATTTTCTGACGAACCAGTTGACCTACGACAATGATTTTTTTGTTAAAAGACAGAACTTGATGAGGCGAATAAAATGATAGCATTCAACAAGTGATCGTAGTTACTGTTGTTTTTTTATTAAACTTTTTAACGAAAAAAACGAAGTCGAAAAATTCAACAAAATGTAGCTAACAATCTTATGGATGGATTAATTAATTTTTGTCTTATTTTTATCGTGATGGTAAAAACTAATTTAGATTTTATATTTTCATTTTTGTATGTTTGATGGACGCTGAGAAAATCGAATTTGTGTCTTAAAACTCCAGTTGAACATTGGTTCTTGTTGTTGCTGATGCAGTTTTTTAATTCATTGCCTACAAGTTTAAATGAATATAAAAATCGTTATGTATGTAACATAATTTGTCAAATAAAATAAATTATTTAAAAAATATGTTTGTTTTTATTGTGAAGATTTCAGTTTCAGTTCTTTCTACAAAGTTGTGAACGCACTTTTTTCATTCGACTCCTTGGTTTATTTGTCTGATATTATGCATTTTATATGACAATGCGATGATTTTCTTGTTATTCTAATACAATAAAATCTTGACGCCAGCAATTTTTAAGCTTTTCAAGATATAAAAAAACCTTCGTTTTTATCAAAAAAAAAAAAATTAAATAACTAGTATTAAAAAATGCTCTGACGAGCACCAAAATAAGTTCTTTTTTAAGTATGAAAAAAGATTTGACAAGTGCTTCTATTAATAATTGAGCATGAAGGAAGACAGGGGATCCCTTCTTGGCTGCAACTCACTTCAAAGCCAACTTTTAAAAAATCATATTTGCGCTTTTTCCATGAAAACAAATCAGTCACAATTATTTTAAAAATGTATAGTGTAAAGACGTACCCAGTAAAGATGCAGCTTGTTATACATGAGTGTAAGACTAGGCCACATAGTGCCAAAAGCCTAGTTCCTATAGTGTATCACACCAATGTAGTGCCACCAAGCACGCCCAGAGAGTAGAATTGCAGAGAAAATTAATTGTAGTGCAGAGCAGTCAACATGTAAAGCGTGATGGAAAATTCGACTCAATGACCTCTGATACCTCTAGGTATCAGAGGTTACCGATAAGAAAAGGTAACCGATGCGGTGTCTACACCGCATCGGTAACCTTTTCTTACTTTGACATCTTTGCCTTCCGTTACGTGGCGGAGGGCAGATTTAGCGCGCCAAACCGGTTTTTCTCCCGCGCCGAAACTCATACATGTCTTGAGTCAATGTTTGTCTTGAGTTGGCCGCGCTTCTGTTTTTCTCTTTGTGAAATCTGAAAGTTGCCAATAAAGCGATCACCGCCAAAAGCGGCATCTTCTTGCCAACGATGTTGGATTCGAAACCATGCCGAGAGAACAATGGAATGTGGCGTCTACGTATATAAGAAGTCTGTGGTTCGACTAAAGTACCGCAAATTTACTTTACATGGAAAAAGCGTAAACGTGATTTTTTTCAAAGTTGGCATTGATGTGAGTTGCAGCCAAGAAGGGATCCTTTGTCCTCCTTCTGGTTCAATTATTAATATTAAGCAAAAACATAATTTGCAGAACCAATTAAAAAAACTAAATTTATTTCCTGCTCTATTTAAGCCCGAGAAGGGACAGATATTAAGATATTTGATTTATTTATTTCTACATTTAGTATTGAATTTTTGTATCAAATAATTTAAATTATGTGAACATTAAAAAAATAAAAATTAAATTCAAACAATATGATACTTAAAAACCCTAAATCTTAGATTCTGTTCAAACGAAATCGAAATAAATCTTAGACTTTTTCTGAACATTTGCTTTTTAGATGTGTCTATTCTTTTTAGCTATACCTACCGTAAACATTATACAAAATCTGCAAAACAAATATTTGCAAGTTAAGTTTGGAGAAAAGTCTAAGGTTTATTTCGATTTCGTTTGAACGGTATCTAAGATTTAGGGTTTTTAAGTATCATATTGTTTGAATTTCATTTTTATTTTTTTAATGTTCACATAATTTAAATTATTTGATACAAAAATTCAATACTAAATGTAGAAATAAATAAATCAAATATCTTAATATCTGTCCCTTCTCGGGCTTAAATAGAGCAGGAAATAAATTTAGTTTTTTTAATTTGTTCTGCAAATTATGTTTTTGTTTAATATCTCAAGTTTTTTAATAACTATTGCATTCAGATGAGCTCATTTCAAAATGAACTGAGGGTACCATCATCAGGACTTCCCTTATGTGGTATCGTATCACAATTACTGATATAATTTACCCAGGGACATAGCTAGAAGTGAATTATGGGGGGGGGGGGGGTGTACGCTCAAGAGAACGTCTGAGGTGCTCATATTTCTCTCTCTCTCTTTCTGTGACGCAAAAAAATATATTAGTGCATATTCACATTGTAAGTTCCATAATTCTTATTAAATTGTTGCAATAGCTCCATTTTATGCTAGAAAAGAATATGGTGATGAAAAATTTGAGTGTATAACCAATTCAAGATTAAACATCATGTTGGCTTCATATGTGCAAGCAGGATGAGCGAATGTTGAAGCACTTTAGTTACAATTTAAGCAATTCTGCAAAACTGTGAAAGGGCCTCAAAGTTAAATTAGATTTTTGAACAAAATTTTATTTGATGAAATACTAACTATTACGTTTTACCCTACGTAGGAATTTCTGATTTATTTTTCCAGATCTATATCGATCATGATACCTAGACTCCAAAACCACCCCCAATTAAAAACTCTATCTATCTCCGTGGTATCTACGTAGATTTTCATTTCTCCATTGGGTTTTGCACAGATTTTCATTGATCCGATTCCAAATCGTTAACTTTTTTTTTACATCTAGAACTGAATTCTGTACATGCTTTCCTGTCTTGATATCAAATATTTCAAAATCTCTGTCTCATTTCCAATATGACGTCATAAATGTCTAGTATAATTCTAGACATTCACCAATAGACAATATAATATTCCTCCAACAATACCTCAAGACATAGTATCAATAAAATGTATTTATTTTTTCATTTTTTGTATTACGTCATATTTATTTATTTTCTGTATTTCTTCACTTAGCAGCTTCTTGATAAATGAATCAATGTTTGAATTGAAATTTAACATCGACAGAACTTCAAACCGCTATCGAAGCTCTGGGCAGGGTTCAGCGTAGAAAAGTTAGGGATAGATGTCATATATGCAATATATTGGCGCGATTGGAACAAAATGGATAGTATATGCCTCACATGCTAACCTGGCTATCGTTGTTTATTTTACTAATAAATTGTTTATTTTCTATTACTTTTATTTAAAAAAATTATGTAGATCGTTTGTTCTATAGTTATTAAGAAACTCTATTTTATTTATCTTTATTTTCCTTTTTAAATATTAGAAAATAATTAAAAAAATGTATATGCGATATGTATTTGAAAACGAAATTTTCGCCAAATTGGCGTCAGAAAAAAACTGCGCCAACTTGGTAAGTATTAGACATCTGTGCATAAAGGTGACGCATTATAAATATTCCAAATGTGTTTAAATTTTATTAACTCATAGAGATAGTGAATCAAAAGTTTTATAAAAATGGAACTACTCTATTATCCCGTCGACCAATTTCGCCAAATTCTACAAATCGCCAAACTAATAGCCAAATTATACATGTTGACATAATTTGTATTTTAAATAACGAAAAACCAAATAATTAATAGAATATTAATAATAATACAAATAAAAAGTCGAAATAAAAATCACTTAATGATATTTTAAACACATGAATCGTATTTAATGTTATTGAATGTGACATTAACGATCAACCATTATTGGCATTTAATCTTATAGTTTGGCGATAATTTTTTGGTCGACGGGATAACCTAGTAGTACCATAAAAATATTAACTTAAAGTATAAAAAACAGCTATTTTTCAACAGAAACTCTTTGCGATATTTTAAAAATTAAATCGTGTAGTGTTTTATCATATTAAAATCATCGGAATAATGAATTTAATACAAGTTAATTCGGTACTTGGTTATCTCTTCGACCAATTCCGCCAAATTATATAAGTCGCCAAACTAATAGCCAAATTATACATACTTGTATTTTTTTTTATAACAAAAGTACAAATAAATGGGTAAAACACAAGTAAAAAGTGGAAATAAAATCATTTGATGACATCTCTAAATACGTATAGGTATTTAATGTCATTGAATGTGACTTTCACGATCATCCATTACTGGCATTTAATCTTATAGTTTGGCGATAGTTTTTTGGTCGAGGGATAACCAAGTAGTACCGTTGATTTAAAATTGATTTTATCCAATGATTAATTATTTGTAACATTACAAATTTAGGCACGATTTAAAAAAATCACCAAATCGGGAATTAAAAAAATATATTTGTAAATATTGTTTATACTTGTTTATATTGGATTTGAATATTTAGGTTGATAGAATTGGCGAATTTATTGCAGTGCCGAAAAGTCTTATACTAAGTAGTTGACGATTCTGCGGTTTAGCCTTAAAAAATTGCTATGTTTGAAGACCCAGTTCTGCAGATTTACTAGTTTTATAACATACCAAGGATGAAATACTATTATTTTCAAATACTATTATTTTTAAAAAATTTTATTCACCTAAATTTATTTTTATTTTCTTCGAACATATAAGACGAAGAAATTTTTAAAAATGTGGTATAAGTACGAAATCCCGGCGCAAATGTCATACATGCACTTGTTTTTTTTTTGTTTTTTTTTATGCCAATGTGTCAAAAAACTCGCTTTCAAATACCAGTTACATATATATACTTAAGTTATTTTCTATTATTTTGCAGAAACAATAGGTAGAAAAAAGTTTAATTTACTTATTTTCTATATTTATTTTGTTAGAAGCTTCTTGATCAATGTTTGAAAATGTCCTTTTATTTTAAAAATCATGCTTCATTTTGCTTTCTGTTGACGATTCTTGTATTTGTACGAAATGTTTGCAATTCTCCGTTTCATTTCTAATATGACGTCGTAAATATACCATTTTTAATTCTTACAAAAGAAAAAAAATCAATTTTATTTTTTATTTATCACGTAAAAATTATTAATTGCTACAGGAAATATGTCCATTGACCTCTGTATATTTTTTTGATTGGAGGGAATTATTTTTTAATTACCTTTGAAGAAAATTTGTGGAAGCGCGTACAAAATGTGGGAAAATGTCTAGTAAATAACTTGTTCAATGTTAAATTCCGTCTTAAAATAACATTACGGAGTCACACTGGAAATAAATAAAGCATAGCACTGCCGTGCTATGCTTTAATAAACACTCGTCAATTTCTTTTTATACTTAAAAACATATTAAAATTTTTTGGTGCTCGTCAGAGCATTTTTTAATACTAGTAATAATATGAAACAAGTATGCATATGTTTGTACAGTATATATGTAAGATTAAGTAAATACCTTCACTAAAATTATCTCATACTAGCTGACCTACCCGCGTTGCCCGAGCAGAAACTGTGCATTGACTGTCTCTGAAAAATAAAACATTGGAGTGGATTTTAAAAAAAAACTAAATAATATTTATATGGCACAGATATCATACACACATCACATTAACACGATTGTTTTCAGATGCTGATTTGTTGAAAACCTCGAAGAAGTTTGAGAAATTTAAATTTTAAACAATTATGAGTCCGTAACGTGACCCAGAATGACGGGAGAGAATTTTTTATGCTAACTTTGTAATGTATGAAGCATAAGTTTTCAATATACAAAATACATAAAAAAAAATGAGAAACGCCCCCCTCCCCCTCCCCCCACACAGAAAAAAAAACAGTCCTATGGGAAAAACTGAAACAGTAAAAAGAATGGAAAGGGATATTTAGCTACACTAGAAATTTCTTCTATGGCATCTCTCAACCAAAGTTGAACCTAACGCCACATAGAGGCGCTGTGCACACTACACGCATCATTTTAACATTGTGTTCTACACGACTGTGTAATTATTTTGTTCATAAATTCATATTTTTGCATCATAATTTGATAGAGCGCGGAAATGTTTTATGTATGGATGTGAAACGTACTATGTGAAAGCTGAAAATCAGAATAAAGAGTTGGGAAAGAAACAATTAAAAAAATTAATTCCCTATGGAAGACGTCTTATTTTTGATAATGAATTTTCTACCTGCATTTCTATAGATAAAAATTTGATACCTATACATTACAACTAGCATTTAGTGAAATTTAAACTCCAAATTTGTAACTAAAATGTTTAATTGTGTTATATATTAAACAAATAGTTAATGTATATCTGTATTTTTTGATAACTTCTGGTGAAATCAAATGGAACTTTGCTAGAGCTGCCATCTGCTGTTCAAAATATAAACAATATTTTGTTAAATAATATTCATTTGATATTTTAAATAAGTTGATATTTTAATTTTTTGTGTTAAATAATATTCTCTTGAATTAATTTTATTATTTCGTAAATAAAGACGACGTGCATTTTATTATGTTACCTTTATTCAAATACATGCACATAAGATGGGCCGCACACCGCGTCGGTTCACGAGATAGCTATCTCAACCCTACTTAGGGGTGTATTAAAAAAACGCTTCTCCACCATCAACAGCTCGACATTTTCTGATACAATTTCAGACACATTTTTAAAAGTAAAAGCACAAAACTTGCTGAGGGGATTTTTTGAAGAGACGTATAAGGTGCCGTGTGATATTATTTTACGCTCCATTCCTTAGAATTTGATTTATAAACAATTACCTTCTCAGTATGACTCTTTTTTTCCTTCTCAGATCTCCCAAATTCGGTTCAAAATGCGTTTTTGATTGCTTTTTTGTAATATTTTTTTGCATTTATCAAAGAATCGACAATTGCGGCACCTTGTGCACTTTCTAAATAAGACAATTTGTTAATTTGATGAACATGAGAGCAAAAATGAATTTAAAAATAAACCGGAAATTAAGGAGTTTGAATCGAAATACAGCCTTAAGGGAAAGATCCCTGTCCTACTATTGGACTGAAATTTTCCTTCCTTGAAATGGAGAAGTCATTCAACATAAAACGCGCCGCCTGCGATCATAAAACACGCCAACTTTTAACCGCCAAAAGTAGTTGTATGTGTCCGCACGTCCAATCAATGCAACCACTCGGACACAAGCTTGACCTTACACTCAGGTCAAGGATGTCCGCTTTCTCACGCAAGGAAAGTGGAAAGAAACGAGAAAGTTTTTGAAAATATTTTTCGTTCCCAAAAAATTAGCATTGCTGCAATTCTAATGTCATTTTCTTCGTTTAATAAAACGATTTACTTTGCTGGATCGCTTAAAAGTACAAATGCAAAAATAGGACAAAGAGATGAAACAAAGTAATAAAACGTAGATGCTTGTATTAAAACTTATTTTATTGTGTGCATTTTATGCCCCTTTTGATACATCTAGATAAAAATTTGGGGAAGGGGTTCAATCCCTGGTGATCCTCCAGCTGGCCTTTTGGGTTGACTTCAAGTATGGTTTTCGAGTTTGGGCTGCGGAAAACCCAACGCATTCAGGATTTTAATCTTTATTAGATTCGGGAAAATGAAATTTTCAACTGAGAATTGTAACCGTATGATTTACATCTTATGGTTAAATCTGTCTCTAATAGTTGAGCATTTTGTTCATGCACTTTACTGTACTAATCTGTGAATATGGATCCTGTTTATAACGAAATCTTTCCTTATACAATGAAATGCTCTAATCACGTATATACCTACTAAGATAACAATCTATCTAAAACAAAACTTGTTTCTGATGCCGAATTTTCCCCTAATTGGAACAACAGAAGTAGTCAAAAGGACTCATTAAAACCTTGCACAAACAGAAAATGTATGAAACAGATTCCAGCTTGAATAGAAAAAAAAAATCATGGTTGTGACAAACTGTATTCCCAACAATTACACCTTCTAAGCTGGGAATTTTCTCCAGCGCCTTCTGATCTTATCTAAGTAGGTTTTACAATGCTTTGTTTTTTTACATGATTTAAATTAAATCAAACATGGTTTTCAAACCTCACAAATGATTCATATTGAAAAAAAGTTTGATTTTACCAACCTCTCCGCCCATATGGGCGAACTTGAGCATGGCCTGGACCATACGTTTTTCTGAAGTCTTGTCCCTCCGCCTATACGGGGGTCCTTGGACCAGGTCTGGATACTACTTTTACCTGAAGTCTCAGGCCAAGCCTAGTTACACTTTCTGGGTGAAGCCTTTTATTCTGAAGGACCGAACCGTGTCTAACTTATTTTTTCCGTATCGAACCGATACTGTACAGGCTTTAAATAAGTCCCGGTTTTAACACTCCCCGTATGAAAATCATTCTATTGGCCTGCCCTGGTCCATTCAAAGATCAGTAAATCTAGACATAGCAAAAAGTTTTTTTTACAAAAATTGCATACATCTTTAAATTATCATTATTCTAACTCTAAATATAAAATTTTATTTTTGATAAAGAATAGTACATGTTTAGGTTTGTTTAAATGTATCTGAATTAAAGTATAGTAAAACATGTGAAAAAGAACATGCCTGTAACAGAATCCTGTTTAAGAGGCTACTTCATTCAAATAAAAAGACCCATTCACGTAAAGAACAAATTTATAAAGATATCTCGGTTACATTTTAATATTTAATTATTTTTTTAGCACTGGGCAGCTGAGATCGATCTGTATGCAGGCCATTTTATGATTTTGTTTACAGATATTTTTTATGAGGACGCTTTCATTTTCGGAACCGGTTTGGTTCTGAACTAAAATCGAAAAAGTAAGAAACGGCCGGCATTTATATCAATCTCAGCTTTCCAATACAAAAAAAAACATCATTTAAAACATTGTGCTTATCGGGAAAATGCAGAATAAAAGAGCCATTTGCTGTGCGATTTAAACTAAAATATAATAAGCATTAATACTGATAAATCTGAATCTGAAGTTTGGTAAAAATTCAAGCCTCCGTTCTTGAGATAGAGCTATTACGGATATCGGGAAAATGTGAGTATAACAGTGCTCCCTTTTGGGTGATTGATACCAAAATGTAAATTATCACTTCATATCCAGGATTAACGGAATCCGAAGTTTGATGATAATCCATGCATTAAATCTTGAGATAAGCTATTGCAGAAATCGTGTTAAATACAGCATGGCAGCGCCACCTGCTGAATGATTTACATAAATGCAAACGGCATCCATTCATGTCAAGGAATAACAGAATTTCAAGTTAAGCGAAAATCCATGCAGTAGTTCATTAGATAGAGCTGTTGAAGAAATTGTAAAAGGTAGTACAGCGACGCTACCTGTTGAGCGATTTAAACCAAAAAAAAAAAAAAATCAGCATCAATTTATATCAAGGAGTACCTAAATATATTTTTTTAATTAAAATCCGTGCATTACTTCTGGAGATAGAGCGCCCAAAAAATTTGTCACACGCAGACAGACATTTTGTAAAAACATATTTTTTGAAATCTCTGACCCTTAAAATCTGTCAATTCGTCAAAAACCGGAATTCGAAAATTTTAACGAATCCAATGCTTTCTTCTTGTAAAGATAAAAGAAAGTAAAAATGAAAATAAAATTAATTAATTAATTAATATTGTTAATTTGAAAATGTGAATCTATGTTAATGTGAAAATTAAATTAACATTGTTGATTTGTGAAGATTCCCTTATCATCCAGTTGTTTCTAGAAAGAACTGAAATTCAGCTCACTCATATCTTTCTGGATTTTCACAAGACTTATTTATTTTATTTTATTTATTTATTTGTTTATTTTGTATGAATTGCTGATTTTTAAATGAATTGCTTGACAATTCAAATAATAAGTGAATTCATTTTGAAAAAAAATACGCCACATGAATAATTATTTGCATTAATGTCCGAGATATTCAGAACAACATGGATGACACAATTTAAACTTTTGAATCATTTTTTTAAATTCAAATTCATTTAATATATCGGTAGTGAGAGTTATTCTTCCAAATTAGTTGCAAGAATAATGAGATACGTTAACAAAAAATACTGTTATGGGAATCTTGCAATTCTTAACGGAATGATGTCAATAAATGCATTATGATGCCACCTGTAAAAGAAAATTGTTTTGTAGTTGCAAATTTTTCATACAATATTTTTTTAAAGGAGAAAAGCGACACCTGTGTAAAGGGTCGAGAAAAGAACCGCATTGGAAAATAGTGAGGCTTCGACGGTTCACCTGCGCTTTCTAAAACAGGATTTGGCAAATTACTTTGTATGAAAAGGTTAATCTGCTTTTATGGGTATAGAAGAAATAAATGAACTTTACATTGAATTTTCTTTAATGGTACGTACAAATACCGTCACACTATAAAGGGTTAATAAATAAATAAAAAAAATGATTTATAATTATTAAATCCTTCATCTTTTTCTGTAAAACATAGATAGCAGCACCATTAAATTGAAAATTTATTTAAAATTAATTCAATTATAAGGTACTTCTTTTTAATCAATTTGGAAATTTAGCTAAAACTTTTATAATTATTTTGTGGATGAAATTTGTATACACTCACAAACATTTGCTTATATTACAACATAACAGCGAGAAAGACGGGGCATAGCTCGTTAAAAATTTAGCTCTGAGTTAAACTCTATAAAACAATATACTCTCAGAAGATTAACAATTATATTTTGGTGCCAAATTTGGTGACATTGTTTCACTTGATGCCAAACCTTATTGACATTGGTAATCTTGAAAATAAATTAAAATGCCAAATCAGACAAAATGTTGCCAGCTTTCAAATTTTGATTGCTGAAAACTCTTCAACAACTTAATATCTGTTTTCCCACTAAAATACAATGACTCATAGTGACACCAAACTCACTAAATCATCGAATTTTCCCAATTGTGTGATCTATCCCAATGATCTTCTCGTACCTCAAAATGGCAGGACCCAAAAAATAAGTCAGACTCTATCAGAGATGTTTTTTGAGACAAAATTTGCAAACACACAAGATATGGCCATATTATGATACATAAATATCCTCCCTTGGCGACCAGTTTGGTCTTCTTTAAATGCATGCTAAGCACTGCATCATGCTACTTTCATTACTAAATTAATTTACATTTTACTTGCTCAGTCCTTGACCAAACCAGAAAATTCTGACAGAGAAATGAAGAATTCGATATTTGGCACTACTAGATTACATCGTCGATAAAAAAAAAATATCGCCAAATTATAAGATAAAATGCCAATAATGACTGATCATAAATGTCACGTTCACTTTATGTTTGTTGCATCATCAAGTGATTTTTAAGTTAACGTTTTATTTGTATTTTTATTAATGTGCAGATAAAAAAATATATTAATTTGTAAAATCTGGCGAGCAGTTAGGCGATTTATATAATCTGGTAAAATTAGTCGATGGGATAACCCGGTATTTTTATGTTAGACAGGCCCAAGTGATAAATCACCAAGCGTTATTCCTGTCGTATTTTTTTTATATTACATTAATTTTTCAATGTAAACCTTTCACTCATTTGTTATTTTAAATGTATGACTTACATTTAAAACTGAAATATTCAAAATCTATGGCTTTTGCTTATTTCTTGAAACAAAGTAAATAATAATGTAAACCTTGACACTTAATTTTACATCAAAACACTGTTTTAATTTATCATGCGAAAAATAAAAAAACATTAATTGGTAAGTTGAAAAATTGCATTAGCAAGAATTATGCTTATCTAACATAAAAGTACCAAAAAATCTTTACGATCAGCGGAACTTTGATGCGGTTTTATTAAAAAAAAAATAATTTCGCTTTTTTAATCAAAAGGAGGCTTTGCATACGAAAATCGAAGATATATATGACAGTTTTGGACTATTTTATGATTCTATGATTAGGACTATTATAATATAAATGAAGTCATAGCGATGGAACAGTATTTGATGATTTATTCCCGGCATTTGCTAAAGTAGCAAAATGGTTGCTTGATGTATAAAAAAAAGCAAAGTGGTCAGTCAGCCTGGAACTATTGATGATAGTCAAATGATTAGGTTATTATTATAGAGATGATAGGATTAAATATTGCTGCGTCATAAAAAAATTTTGTATTTGATGATGTAGGACACAAACAAGAAGCAAAAGGAACAAGACCTTTGAAACAAAATGCATGTCTGATTAGATTATAAAATTATTATTTATGAATTGACTAAACATTCAGAATCAGTATTCAATTAATTATTTGTATATTTTTAGAAAAATGCCAAACTCATGCTGGGTTCAAAGAATACATGATAATGAGGCATGCTTCATCTAAATCCTTTGAATAAATCTTAAGAAATCTTAAGAAATGAGGTTTTTTTACACAAAAAGTATTTTTAAAATACTTCTATTCTATTTTCAAAAGTGTTACTTCAATAAAGCCATTCCTATCGTGTAACATGTTAAGGTACAGTTTATCCTTTTCATTTCAGATTATGTTTTAATTTTAGTACAAAGTTACTTTACAAATAACAAAAATTAAAACTATCAAAAGATTTTACTAAAAATTAATGAACAGGTCTGGAGTTTTTTGTTTCTTATCAAAATGACAACTGTGACAATTATGGAAAAATTTTACAGTTTTTTATTTTATTACTAAATGCTAAAACAGAACAGATGTGACCCAGAACACACAAAGTTCATACTCAATTTTAACGACAAAAAAAGCAAAATATTTTTAAGGGGTAACTATTTAGTATGAGAAAAAAATGTTTTTAATAAATGATTATCAGCTAATCTTTTGGAAAACATATAGTACAAACAAAACATTTTCTTCTGTATCCACTAAGTGTCTTTCTAGTTGACAATGTCTAGAAAATTCTTTGAAGCACATTTCAGAATCACTACGATTTTATCATGTATGTGTCAAGAGATGCCTTCTTAGATGATGATTACGAGAAAACCCTTTGGAACATATTTCACAAACGAAAGGCTTTTCTCCTGTATGAATCAGGAGATGCTTTCTTAAATTACTATTCTGACAAAATTCTTTGGAACATATTTCACAAACAAATGTTTTTTCTCCTGTATGTATCAAGAGATGTCTTGTTAGATTACTATTATCAGAAAACCCTTTGCAACATATTTCACAAACAAAAGGCTTTTCACCTGTATGAGTCAAGCGATGCCTTCTTAGACTACCATTCTCAGAAAATCCTTTGGAACATATTTCACAAACAAAAGGTTTTTCTCCTGTATGAGTCAAATAATGATTTCTTAGACTACTCTTATCATTAAATCCTTTGAAACATATTTCACAAACAATACGTTTTTCACCTGTATGAGTCATGCGGTGCTTTCTTAGGCTACTATTGTCAGAAAATCCCTTGAAACATACTTCACAAGCAAAAGATTTTCCACCTGTATGATTTAAGAGATGCTTTCTTAGATTACTCTTATCATTAAATCTTTTGGGACATATTTCACAAACAAAAAGTTTTTCACCTGTATGTGTCAATAGATGTCTTTTTAGACTATTATTTTGAGAAAATCCTTTGGAACATATTTCACAAACAAAAGGTTTTTCACCTGTATGAGTCAAGAGATGTCTTTTTAGGTCAGAGTTCTTAGAAAATGTTTTGAAACATATTTCACAAATAAAAACTTTGTCTACTGTATCTGTGGTGGAATGTTTTCCCTTATCCTCATTTCGAGGAACAAACTGCTGTTCACCGGAGGAGGAATTTTCTTCTGTAAACGATGACATTTTCTCAAATGAATTTAAGCTTGATTTCAAACGAAAACAGGAAATTCTTCAAATAATCAGCAAGAAGAGATTGTTGCCATTTTTATCCAAGGAAATGACTCACTCATTTTCAGAAAAAAAAAAAAACAGTTTTACCTACCACTGAATCTGAAAACAGAAAGAAAAATAATAAACAAGACATTTTTAAATAAACTGCACTAAATTTTAACGCTGAATTAAGAAGTCGGTTTTCCAATTTTCATTTCCTTAATCAGTACAAAATTAATGCATTAAATTATCACAATATATATTCATTAGGTATGATTTAACTCAAGAATTTTTTCATAGATGCAGCTATATATGCATGGGTGTGCATGCGATACAGTAGACACTGCCATATCTGGACTGATAAAACTAAAAATTTATTTCATTGACGATTGGTAATTTTAATTTTTCACCTCTTGAAATTTCGCCTACTTGTTTGACATGTTCCCGAAAGATATCCAAACAAGATTATTACCCCTTTGATGTCCATGCATTCAGCCTCAACTAAATTTCACCTCTACTTCTCATACTCATTCATGTTGTCAAGCATTCAAGTTATATAGACTTTTTTTACAATTTTTTTTAACTTTTTAAAATTGACACTGAATTTTATACATTTCTAATTCTTTTTTACAAAAGTTTCCTTGCAAACATCAAAATATGTTTGGACCATCAGTGGTCAAAGAAAGAAAAATTTATTTATTTTAGATAATAAATTTAGTATAACATTTTGAACAACAACATTTGAAAGATTTTTTGGCAATATTATTTAACAATATTGGTGGATAAATGATTCTGCATACATATTTTTTTTATAATTTTTAATTTTCTAAATGTTTTTTTAAATCAAAGTTTTTCTGTAGTATATTATTATGTAAATATATATATATTTTTAAGGTGTATATAACATTAAGTTTTATAATACAGAAATATGTTTTAATTTCACAAGTACAATTAATATATAAACTGTATGAAATACATATAATAATAAAAATTAGTAGGTGAGAGGGGGCACATCTGAAGAATTTGTTTAATTTTAACCCTTTCTCAAAATTATTAAGTCATTGGAATAAAAATTGATTTACATGAATGTGTACACTTCGTTTGTTCTTTAGGTGAAACTTCTGAATGCACTTATCAAGAATTTTTAACTTATATGATCATTACAAATATTGTCTAATTTTTTTTACATCTGGCCCATTCGAAGGGTAGTAGTTGTGAACATGCCTGGGACACATTGGAACACATGTATAAATAAAAAAAGTATAAATAAAAACTGTGATAAAAACTAATTAGATGCCCTCTTTTAAAACAAATTTATTCTTGATAAATGGAAAGTGCATAATAAAAGAGAAGCCTGCTCTATTTTTTGTTTTGTAGTTGATAAAAATAGGAGAATTCCAGGGATGATTATGAGTAGGAAAAAAAAAGTCACATCAGAGGGTAATACACCTCCCTGCACTAACCTGCCTGTTTTTTCAGTGGTCCTTTGATGAAATTCACTCCCCCCCCCCCAGTCTTTTGACTAAATTAGTACTCTTTTGTGATCGCTTGATAATATTAACGGTTTTTTTTTCAGTCTCAAAAAATTTACATTCTTTTTTGGGTCTGTTGACAATATTTGCATTTTTTAGGAATTTTAATGAGATTTCTTAAAATTTGTATTTTTTAAGATTTGTGAAACAATTCTAGCTATTACAATGCTTAAATCCACTTAAATAAATTTTGTCCTCTGCAATTTTTGAGCTTTTACTAATATTTAGAGTTTTTTTTTTATTCTTTGGCATTTTTTTAGTCACTGAAGGGGAACTAAGGGGACCAAAATGCATAAAAAATGAATTTGGGGGGATAAGGGGAATTATTTCGGAGTCCTGTAATTGAAATCACATCTTTACTGCTAATGTCTTACCTGACTGCAAATAAAGTTTTTTAAATAATTGTAACAGTAAATATAAATATTTCCTACAAGATTATAGTCCTGCATTCAAACAATTTCGCGAAATTACACAAATCACCAAACTATTTGCCAAATTATACTAATGGAAGACTGTTGCAATTCTAAAAATTTAAGATAGGAAAATTAATGAATATAAATTTTTTAAATAACATTAATGAATAAGGATACTTTACTTCTTGCATAAATCAAATATAAAATTTTATTTATATAAGATAATTTCAGACAAAAGTATAGGGTAGATTGGGACAGTTGGTTTTTACCTTTATGCATCATTCTAAACATTTCATCCATCACACGCAAGATGAAGTCATGGTAGCCCTATTTTCAGTAGAAAAATGTTTCTGATCTAGATAAGCTTGCAGTTGTATAAAGAAAAAAAAGATTTCAAAAATCAAAAGTAAATTTGATTCACATACTTTTTATGATTTCTGTTTTTTAATGAATTGCTTATGGGTAGATGTAATAGTTTCCCTATTTATGGAGCATTGTACTTAATCAGACTAGAAATGTGAATGTCAAATCCATAATATTCCTACGATTCTTATTACATTTTTTAATCATGTGCTTAAATAAATTAAAGCTTGTATTTTTTAAGCTTTTTTTTTTGAGGGGGGGGGGGTAGGTTTAGTGCAATAAATAAGAATATATTAAAAACTATTTACTATTCCATGAATTCTTCAGTGCAATAAGTAACAATATATTAAACAAATTTTGTTTTTCTTCGATAACCACAATTGCTATATCTCCATTTATTTACGGTTTAATAGAGTATTTTATCGGTAACTGCGATTTTTTTTATAGCAAACAGTGTTGATGTTGAATGTTATAAAATCTTACGTAAGCAAAAAGGGGAGTTAGAGGCGGTTCTAGCATTTGCTTATTTTTCCTTAGAAAGAAGAGGGAAGGGGTACTAAATGACTAAAAAAAGGCTTACATAATATTTGAATGGCCTATTATATATTATCTGAAAGGCGTGCTACATTCAAATTAAAAAAATTGAAAAAAATAATATTTTTATGCTTAAATCAAAGATTTCTAAAATATCAATAAGGTTGATGAAAAATGTTAATCTAAGAACCGATCGCACAAAACCCTATGTTATCAAGTACAAGAAAAAACCCTTTATTTTATGGAAGACTAGTGATAGAGGAATCTAATCATTCATGTCTGCCCGAAGCGAAGGTATGTATAAGTTAAAAATGAATACCATTAGTGGTTGACTCGTAGGCTTAGCATTGTGTTTTCCTGCACCCAGTTTTCCGTGTTTTCATACTTTTGATTGTACGGAAAACACAACACTAAACCTACGAGTCAAGCACTATTGGTATCATTTTTTGGCTTATGCACCACTTCACTTCAGGTAGACATGGAATATTAGATTCTCCTATGATTTGTAGATGGCCCCACCAAAATTATTATTACTATTAGCCTATAGTACCATAAAATTATCATACACTTAACTCTTATATGGTTTTCCATACGATATTTTTTACCTTAATTCAAAAAAAAAAAAAATCATATGATTTCACTAATTTTTTATGGCAATTCTATGTCATTTTTTGCAATGAGACCTGAATCAAACTTCAGAATAAATGTTAAACATTAAAGCAGAATCAGAAAACACAGACTGGTCCTGATCAGATCCTGCAGAAAAATTTAAAGTTCAAGCTCCTCCCAGGATAAATAATGACTAGGCTCGGTCGGAGCCTTCAGAAAAATGTAAGACACAGGCTCAATAAAGTAAGGACCAAGCCCGATCTGAGTGATGTGAATAAAAGTAGGATCACTGCCAGGTCTGGCACATGCAGAATTCTAGTGACAATATCAATGTTATATTATCATATAACGAAATCAAAATTCAATTGAACTTTAAACAATTTATGCAAACATCCAAGAAAATTAAAAAAGTAAGACATTGTATGTAAATGCTGTCACAGAAATTTTCTTTTGATAAGAAAATAAAATAGCTCTTTTCTTATTCTTAATTTATTTGGAGAGGTAAAAGGGGGCACTTTTAAAAAACACCATTTCATCTAATCAACAACATTTTAAAAAACCTATAAAAATTGTCCATAGTTGATAGAATTTAAACAAACAATTAATAATTTTTAAAAGATATTTATTGGAAGCTAATTAGATTAAATTGATGTTATTCATTTGTGCTCTTTTTTCACAAAAGTAACATTTGTTAAAAAAAGATTTAAGTATATAATTAGTATAGTAAGCATAATGAAAGCCACATTGATTCAGGAACTTACATTAATGCTTTTGGTTATTGTCAAACAATCGACAAGCTGATAAAAAAAAATCTAATTTCTAGAAGTTTTATATAAAATCAACTTTTACACAAGTTTTCTTTATAATCTTACATATAATTCAGCAAAAATTTTTAGAAAATTTATGAAGAAATAATTACATGTACAGACATTTTAAAAATTTTATAGAAATATTCTATGAATTTATTTATGAAAGAATCAGTTGTAGAAGTTACAAAACTAAACAACAGTTAATCTACAAATATTGAAAGAAAGGAAAAAGGTAAATACTTCTAGAAAATATCTCAAAGTATCATTTAGGTAGATAAATATGATAATTAAAAGATAAAAAATATAAATGTATTTATAATAATTTTCTAAAAAATAAATGTATTTTACAGAGATATTTTAAAATAAAAAAGTATTCTCTTTAATGACTTAAATGTTATCACTAAGATAATTAAAAGGATCACTGCTAACTATAATGTTGTGTTTTAGAATAATAATTTTACAAATGATTGTGTACTGCAGTGGTTCTCAATACAGGGCGTACACCCTACTAGGGGACAATTTCAAATTTGTAACTCATAGATTTGCTATCAGTATTTTGCAAAAAGTAACAATTGTAAGATTTGTTATGTTCTACTTCATTTGGAGAAGTAAAATAAACAGCTTAAATTTGATAAAGGTCCTATTCTTAAAATGCTTCTTGCTTGTTTTGTTATCCATAAAAAAGTGTTATCACCAACTGTTAAAAAGTTATTATATATTATAAAATGTGTCAATGTTATCAATTTTGATGCTCAATGATGCAACAGTCTCTTCAAGTGCAATGTGAAAATAAAAATATAGACAATACTTTTATAAAGTATTTAAGTAAATTGGAAAGACACAATAAAACATTTTTTGACATAAAAGTGAAGATTTATCGTTTCATTTATAGAATTATGGTAAAATCACACACTTTGAAATGGAAATTTAATCTTTTTAACAAATTTTTTATAAATGTAAAATGAATAGTTATTGTTAAGGGTCTGCCAGCCTTCTTCGAGGTAAATATAGTTCACTTTTAAAATAATAAGTTATGTATGTTTTAAAATATGTGTGTGCACATGTAGAAGGGGGGGGGATGGCAATCACAATTTTATAGATGCTTTGGTAGAACAATAAAAGTTCAGGAATCACTGGTGTACTGTAAAAAAAATTAGCTGTCAATAAGGATTCTTGCAGATCTTTTGGTCACATTTATCGTTTTGGTAAAAAAATTTAGAAAATAAACCATTTTTTTAAAATAGTAATAATAATAAAAATATTATGTTTTTTTTAATTTTTAATTTTAAGAATTTTTTTTTCCTTTTTTTAACATTATTTACCATGCATTAGCTCCCAGAATTTTTTGATAAATATATAAAATTTTTAGTTATAAACAAGTTTTATCTCACGAGGACTATTTTTGAACTGCCACATTTGAAAAATCTATTATTAACACCCTTTTTGGCAATGTTCGCTGATAAATTCTTTGCTTTAGCAACAACTGGAAAATGTAATTTGATTTTTCAGTTTTTTAAAAATAGTGAGGTTTTACTTACACATGTGCAGGTTTAAAACTGGCTTTATAAATGTATGCAGGTGTTGCAAATTTAGATTTGAAATATGTCTTAACAACGACAAGAAATATATGTTAGGTATTTTAATATACATTCAAAAATAATGGTTCTCATGTTATAATCATTTTATACTAAAGAAAAATAAGCTCCCCCACCTGATAATTGATTTTAAAAAATGATTCTTTCTTTTTATTTCCAGGTCACAATGTCTAATTTTTCAAAGATCTTGAATCTGCACAAGCTGGGACCAAAGATTGTGCAGATTATAGAATTTTGCAAATTACAGAGTATTACATGGATTATGAGTAATTTCCTTTTTTTTTTTTTTGGGGGGGGGGGGGGAGAACATTTTAATACCATATTCAGTATAGTATAATATAATATACAATATGAATTATATAATATGAATATAATATACCATTAAAGCTCATTTATTAGGAAAATTTTATAGTTAAAGAATATTATATACATTAGAATTTGATTTATTATGAAAAATTTTTTAACTTTTTTTTTTTTTTTTTTTTTTTTTTTTTTTTAAAGATAAATTCTGCAATTGATTGACTGAATTCATGATATTTTCTTCTGAAAATTTGTCGAAGTTTACAATATAAATCAGAAACTGGCTAAATTCTCAATGTGATTTCATAACCTTTCACCAAAATCCACTATATTCACTATTATACATTTCCACATTTTTATAACAAAATTTGGAATACTTTTCCTTGATTCTTAGAAGAAATTCCCATTTTTTTCAAAGACCATTTCACAAAAATTTATGATATTTTCAAAAATTGTTTCATGAAATTCGGAAACTTTTTTTTCTTTTTGTAATAAATTGCAGAAATTCATGGGGTATATATATATATTTTTTAAATCATTTCACCATTTTTTCAAACAATCGTTTGATGAAATTAGTGTTTTTTGCCGCGAAAAAATTTATGAAATTTGTATTTTTTTTCTGCAACATTTCCATAGTTTGTGATCCACAATCTTCTGACAAAATTCACAATTTTGTTACTGCAACTGTTTATCAAAATTCACATTTTTTTCTACTATCATTTGCCGAAATTTGTGATATTTAAATACATATTAACAAAATTTGTAATTTTCTCCACCAGCATCCCCCCCCCCCCCAAAAAAAAACAAAAATTTCATGATTTGTAATTTTTTTTTTTTTTTTTTACTGCAGTCTACTGAAGAAATTTGTAGCCATTTGTCAGATAAAGTCAAAGATTGATAATCTATGCTCCCACTATCCGCAATTTTCTATAATTTGTGTTACTTTACAAATGTAAACAATGAAATAAACAGTTAAGAAAATTTACAAATTTGTGATCCAAAAATGATTTTTGCAAAAAATAATAAAAAGATTTAAAAAAAGTGATAATAAAACGTTCTATTTCTGTTAATGTAACTCTTTTATTTTATTAAAAGTAAAAACCAGATTACAGCATTATGAAACATATGCAATTACTTTCATTTAAATGCACTTATACATAAATTAAAAAAATTATAATAACTTTAAAAAAGGCATTTTTTCAGATAACATACTAGTAAATTAATTTTAAGATTTCAGATTTATCTTTTTATATTATACTGATTAAAGGATTAAAATGTTGTTTTGGAATAATAGAATGACGTATAATCCATAATGCTCTAGAATCCACAGTATTCCATAATCCGCACAACCTTCGGCCACAGTGTGTGCAGATTATAGAACTTCGACTGTACTTTTAGTTGTAGATTGGATAAATTGTTGATATTTACATCTGCTAAGCAACATGGAGACTTTAGAATGGTGTGTGAATTATCGATTCGTGACTCTATTTGTCAGCTTGGTTTAAAAGTAGATTTATTTATATTTTTCTGTCTTGGAATAATTCAACACAGAAGTAAAGATTGAAAAATAAGATAAACAAACATTTACAAAATGAGGAGTTAAAAAAGCTCAGGTTCACTCTAACTGAAAAAGAGATGCTTTTTTCCTCCTTATCATGATGCTATTGAAAAAGAAAATTAGTTATATTTGCAGATATATGACTGGCTTTGATGGAACACACTAAGAACCTTGTATAACTGCTCTTGTAATGACCTATTTTTGTAGTACCAATGGGAACACTTGCAAATAATTTGTTGCCGACTTATGTTTGTAACTCTATAATGGCTTTTTCTTTCATTAAATCTTTACAGATCTATCGTGAAAGGATCATTTTAGTGCTTAAACATTATCTGGGACAAGAGATAAATTGCCAAAAAGGGTTACCAAACACATTCAAAACAGTAATTTAACATTGTTAAATACATTTAAAGTTGTTAAAAAGGATAAATAACAAAAATGACAAAACAAAAAAAGAACATAGTAAATAAAAAAATATATATAATAAATAAAAATATATATCTAACGAATAAATAACAAAAAATATATAAATAAAAATGTGCTATTAAATAAAACCCATAAAATATATTACATATTATCATCATTGTAGTTTCTATCAGCTGTGCTATGCTACATAATTGTCATAAGGGTTTTTTCTGTTGTCTGGTTCACAGTATTCTGATGTAATTATCTGATGTAATAACTCAAAACATAGTTTTTTATAGTGTATGTCAGTTACTTACCTGATAGTTGCTATTCGACCAGCCAAGCATATACAGTTTACCGGATTGCCAAATATTTTAATTGACTATAAATGTCAGCAAAAATGAAAGTTGCGACAAATAACATGCCGTATCACCGTACGATAAAATCACAAGTAGTAAAATTTTCAGTAGAAGAAAGACTTAAAAAACATGTCTTACCATTCATTTTGTTAAGTAAAGGAGATAGATCAGTAAAATGATTTTAAAAATTAGCAATTGTTACTGAATACCATACATTAAAAACAAAAAACCGCTATCAAATCTTTCTTTTTCTTAGTTTTCACAAGTTTCATCTAATCTGGCTTGTTTGGCTTTACAGACGCCAACACAAAGAATGAATCACAACGGACAAATGCATTTATGAGTAATGAATCAATCCATAAATAATTTCAACAAACAAAATAAAACATTTATTTATATGAAAAAAGGAGTGGAAAGCATTAGTCAGAATTCGTAAATATAACATTTTAACGACGAATCTAACACTTTATTTTCTCCGATACAAAATACTCACCATCTTCGATATATTTGCTTTGATTGATTGAATCCTTTTCAATCCGTCCTGATATAAAACGATTCATTCTTGCATAGGCGTCTTGTGTTTCCTCTGATTTGTAATATCAGGTAACTTTTAAAATGTTAATTTATTAATCTCACTCTCTTTACTAAAATAAGTTAATATTAACTTAATTTATTTGGTTAATCTTCAACTAAAATTACACAATTTGCTGTTTGATAACGTGACTACACGAACTTTCATCTATCGCAACTTTCATTCTTCAGATAGTCATTTAAAGTATTATTAAAATGTTTTACTAAGCATTTAAAGCATTATTAAAATGTAATGCTTTTTCGGATTTATTTTTGATAATGGCTCCATGCTCATATTATATTTAGGTGTATTTACAAAACGTTAATCAATATTGCAAAAATCAGCACATTGTTTTGACACACTCAGTCAATTGAATGGATCTTCAGAATTGGTGTAATTTTTTTAAAACTTTATTTTTAGGTTTCAAATTTTTAACTATCTTTTTACAATTGTTTATTTTATCACACATAACACGTATATAGATTTTTTTTTCCTTTAGAATCTAAATTACTTTGCTCTGTTTATTATTATTATTTTTTATATATTCTTTTGAGCAAAATGTAAGTACAATTTTTGTTTTATTTGTAATTGGGCTAAAAATTTGTTTTTGAAATTGATTGCAATTCTGAGACACCAACGAAATTCATTTTCAAATATGGCCATTAATTTTAAAAGTTAAAATCATTAGCTTTTTTATTTTTCTTGTAAAATTATACTTTTGTGCATGTTTTTAATGAAATATTTGAAGGCAAACTTTTTCTTCCTGGAAAAAAAATTATTTTTCACAGGAGTTTCAGGGGGTTGGGCACCCCCTGGCTTTGAAATTAATATTAAATATTTATTTTCATTGTTAAAAGGAAAAGAAAAAAAAAATGCAGATTTTAATGAGTTTTTAAAGTAATCACTATATTTAAAAATATGTTAATCTCATGGTTTCAGTTTGGCAATCACTTTTGAAAACAGCAGTTTGACGCAAAAATAAATAAAAATAAAAAAATCCACTAAGTTTATGGTGCAGGCCACAAACTCATCTAATCCTCTTGTAAACCATATTGATTCAAGTCCATTCATCTATGCTCCATTCTTATCTAAATCTTACCTCATTGCTATTGAAAAACACTATATTTAAGTAAATAAACTGAATGTAAAGATAAAATATTTTTAATGTAATGCCATTGAATTTAAGAATTCAAATTTAATTTTTACTGCTTTAGAACAAGCTGTTACAAAAGCAATAAGGATATCAAGGGGGCTTGTTTTAAATGTCTGTAAGTTCTGAGAGGTTCTGCCTTTCTTGTTACTCTTAAAACAAACCCTTAATGAGGGTCCATAAGAATTCCAGGTACTTACGTATTAACACCACCGCAGCTACAGAATTAGCGGTTTTTAAGCACCGCCAATCTACACATAAAATATCTGCGACAAATCTTAAAATAAAACACTTTATTTAAAATCAAAACTCTTTATTTAAAAACAATGCATTCATTTGGATTTTGGTGGAAAATGTTCCGATATAAAGTTTAACTCCTGTATCATCGCTCCTGAAAAAATAAAATTCCATCTTGTTTTGTTTTTGCCAAATCCCAACTATGCATTTTTGTAGCACAAAAAAAAAAAAAAAAAAAAAAAAAAAAAAGGCGTCAAAAATTAGCAAACAACAAGGCAATAAGGAATACAAATAATAACTGTGTGTGAATACATAAAAAAAAGATTTCTTTTTTTGGTGTACATTAGCACAACGTCTGCTGCTGTGGCGTTAATACGTAAGTACCGAATTCCACAAAATACATTTGGAAAAACAGGCTCATTGGTACACTTTACTTTATTTGCCTAATGTCAGTCAAGATGCATTGTATGCAGACTGTAGAAAAGTGAGTTTATCCGAAAAGGAAAAATATGATGGATCTTCTACCATACATTCTGCCAAATCATCATGTATGCTTCAAGAAGACATTCTAGTAGAGGTCCAAGCTACTTCTTGAGTTTGTGAGAATGACCAAGGCCACCTTGTCATAATTGTTGGCTTTAAAAGACACAGTCAAAGATCGATAATCCATGCACCCATAATCCGAAATTTTCTATTTTTCTCTAAACCACGCTACTTTACAAATGTAAACAGTGAAATAAACACTTTAAAAACTTTGCAAATTTGGATCCAAAAATGATTTTTTAAAACAAATAATAAAAAAATCATAATAAAACATCTACATTTTTTTAAATTTATTTTTTTTTATTTCATTTAACAGTAAAAAATAAACTGTATTATGGAACATATATAATTATTTTTATGCACATATAGTATATTAATTTTTTTTATAAAATAACTTTAAAAAGACATTTTTTTAGATATGAAATAAATCTAATAATCTATTTATCTTTCCATATTATACTGATTATAGGACTAAAATGCTGTCTAGGAATAATAAAATTATGTATAATCCATAATACTCTATAATCCACAATATTCCATAATCTGCACAACCTTTGGCCCCAACTTGTGTGGGTTATAGAACTTTGTAAATGTCAAAAATAAATTTTAGATGCTTTAATAAGTTTGCAATTTTTATCAGAAACTTGCATTTTTAGTTTTTCCAGTTTTACTTGAATTTCAATAGTTGTATTTTTCAGCTCAAGAAATCAAATAATTTATAAAACTATGATCTGACGTCATTGCATGGATTTCAATAAAACTATATAAAGGTACTCTAAATTGTTTGAATGTTGACAGAGCTATATAAAGATATTCTAAATTGTTTTGACGTCATTATGTAATCAATCTTTGGCTGATCGTAAAATTGTTTTATTTTTTAGAGATTTTCAGCATCTCCACTTTTTGATAGTTAGCTGAAATAATGCAAAGATAATGCATGACTTTCTTTGCTTTTTTTATGTTTACCGTGTATTATAGATTTACTGCAGTTAATACAGTCAAAGATCGATAATTTGTGCACCCATAATTCACTATACTTTACGAATGTAAGCAGTAAAATAAACACAAAAAAATGTATAAATTATGGTCCAAAAATAATTTTATTAAACAAATAATAAAAAAATGTGATTTTTTTAATTTAACTCTTTCATTTCATTAAAAGTAAAAAATAAACTGTATTACAGAACATATCCTCACCTGATAATAAGGCTCATCTGTGCATTAAGGATCAATAATAAGGCTCTATCTGTGTTTTTGAAAAAAATTGGCTTACCAATATAGGTATTTTCTGTTTGTATCTATGAAGGTATTTTTGCATCGAAATGATGTTATGTATAATTTATGCATGGTATAATGAATATGTTATGACATTATTTTAATCCAGAAATGCTTTCATAGATACAAATAGAACATTTCTATATCGATAAGTATTTTTTTTCAAAAACACAAATACAACCTCGTTATTCTCAGTTGATATGTAATTTTTATTTAAATGTACATATATATTAATTTGTTAATAAAATAACTTTAAAAAGACATTTTTTGAGAAAGCATATTAAATTGATTATTAGATTTCATATTTACCTTTCCATATTACACTGATTACAGAGATAAAATGCTGTCTAGTAATAATAAAATGATGTACAGTATAGGATCCGTTATCCAGAATGCTTGGGACCCAGAGCATTCTGGATAAGGGGTTTTTCCGTAATTCGGAACACTTTACCATAAGTATAAAAAATGTATGAAATAATTTCATAAATAGGTAAATATGAATGCTATTACATGTAAATACCTTAATTTATAGATTAATTTACACAAAATAAAAAATTAATTATAATAAAGGGAAAAAATATACATATGAAATTTAATTTTGAGATTCTAAAACAAAATCTTTTGATTGGGATTTAGCAAACATTTCTATGATAGTCTTTTGCTTAAAGTGTGTCTCTTGCACTAATTATTCTTGTATTTTGTACTGAGACATGATTTGCTGCTCATGGAAGTAGCTCCTCTGTTGCATGCCTGAAATTAATTGTTTGGTATAAAATACTAATTTTTCATTTGATACCTTTTCAACTGATTCATTCTGCTGGTTGTCCTTCTCATCATCACTTTCATCAGATATATTGTTTGTCATCATTTCACAAATCTCACTGTCAGTCATGTGATTAGTGGCAGGAATGTTTTCATCAGTTTCTAAACAATCCTCCACTGCTTTTTGATTAAGCAATTTAGCTTCTGGACAATTAAAGCCTTTGTCATATGCCAACAGATCAGCAATAATTTGCTTCTCTTTCAAAATCTTGAAGGGCTCATTTTCGTCATCGAAAAATAATGCAGGTGGCCACAGATTGTACCATCCATGGATAAGTGTATCCTTATCCACAGCCTGCCATGCTTCAGCAGCACTTCACAAAGCATCTTTGATTGTGAAGCTTCTCTGGAAATTTTTTATCCCAATTCCTTTGTTGCACTCCGTGAGCATTTTTTTTTTTTTAAGAAGTCAATTTTATAGTGAGTTTTTAAAGATCTGTTATGTACAATTTGGAGGCAAACACATTATCCAATTCTAAGAATTCTGCTTCAGAATGGGCTTTTTTTTTTCCGTGATCTTTTGAAGAAATTCGCCTTTTGTCGCAATTTTTTGACGAAAGTTGCCGTTTTTCGTGATCTTTTGTCGTTTTTCGCGAATCTTTCGTCAAAATTTGCCGTTTTAACGCGATTTTTTGGACCATATTTGTTATTTTTTCACGATCTTTTGGGGGAAATCTGTATTTTTGGGGGATTTTGCGACGGAATTACCCATTTTTTCGCAAATATTTTGACATAATTTGCCAAAAAAATAGTCGGTATTTCGTGATTTTTAATGAAATTTGTCGTTTTTTCGCGATTCTTTGACGAGATTACGCGTTCTTTGGGACGCGTAAGAGCTATTTTTTCGCTTCCCGTCGCCGATCTTTTGTGTAATTTACACGCTATAGCGCGCTGAAAAAACAAACTAATCACTCTTAATCTAATCACCCTAAAATTAATCAATCAAATATCATGATTATCGCTAAAAATTAGCTGATTTTTAACGAATTTTGCCGTTTTTCCATGATCTTTTGACAAAATCTGCCGTTTTTCGGGATTTTTTTTTTTTTTTTGGACAAATTTGCTGGTTTTTTTTCCGTGATTTTTTGAAGAAATTTGTCTTTAATCGCGATTTTTTGACGAAAGTTGCCGTTTTTCGCGCTTGACGATTTGACGAGACACGCGTCCCAAGGGACGCATAAGAGCTATTTTTTCGCGTTCCGTCGCCGATCTTTTGCGTAATTTACGCACTATAGTGCGTCCGCGGCATCGCTGAAAAAAAAAAAAAACTAATCACTCTAAAACTAATCAATCTAATATCATGATTATCGCTGAAAATTAGCTGATTTGTAACTAATTTTGCCGTTTTTTCATGATTTTTTGAAGAAATTTGCCTTTAATCGCGATTTTTTGACGAAATTCTTCGTTTTCGCGAATCTTTTGTCAAAATTTGTCGTTTTATCGCGATTTTTTGGACCATATTTGTTATTTTTCGCCATCTTTTGGGGGGAAATCTGTCTTTTTTGGAGATTTTGTGACGGAATTACCCATTTTCTCGCAAATCTTTTGACATAATTTGCCGAAAGATAGTCGGTATTTCGTGATTTTTAACGAAATTTGTCGTTTTTAAGCAATTCTTTCACGAGATTACGCTGCCCAAGAGACGCGTAAGAGCTATTTTTTCGCGTCACGTCACCGATCTTTTGCGTAATTTACGCGCTATAGCACGTCCGCGGCATCGCTGAAAAAAAAAAAAAAAAAAAAAAAAATGTACCGATTTTCATTCCGGTTTTCGGAACGTTCCGGATACCGGGACGCCGGATAACGGATCCTATACTGTATAACCCATAATATTCTATAATCATCAATATTCTATAATCATCAGTATTCCATAATCTGCAGAACCTTTTGCTACAACTTGTACGGATTATAAAACTTTGACTGTACAAAATGTTGATCCTGATTAGCTTTTTATGTGCATCACCAAACATGTGGCTGTGTTATGAAGATTTTATAAAAGTTTTTGCAATAGTTGTATTTTAGAAACTAATGCACAGATTTTCATCTAACTTCAGATTCAGTTAGAAGTTCACATACATTGTTGCTGACTAGATTTTGGTGTAAACCACCTAACCCGTGGTGCTGCTATGTTGCCTTTTTCAGGAAGTATCAACAATGAAAAGTTAGAAGGAAATTTTGAGTTTGCCACATATAACTAGTTTTAAATTAGAAATACTAATAGAATAATGATAATTCATTTATACAAATTTATAATTAATGCTATTTTCTAATAAATAACTTTCTTTAACTTTTTTTTAACAACAAAATTTGTTTAAAAGTATTGTAATATCCTTTTTGTTTTCAGAATTCTTGCATTCATGTTAAAACTTTACAGTGTTGCTTCACTTACAATAGCACCAGAAAATACTTTTTTATTGCCAATCGCATTATTATTACATGGAGTTGGAGTAAGAAAAATTTTCTTGTTTTATAATCATGTAAAAGTAATTCTGAGTCGATGTATAGCCCACGGGCTATACATCGATTCAACTCCGCGGCTTATGCACAAACTTTTTTACTGTACTCTTTGGTTTAGAGGTGGGGCTATACATCCGAAAATACTGTAAATATTTTTACAGACCTATTTTAAATCCTTATAAAATAAGTGAGATTCAGCCTAATTAGGAATTTAAGAAACAAATTAAAAATCAGGTGCAGTAGTTTTCCCTCAAATCCATTCAACTTGTGACCAGAAGTTGTGCAGATTTCAGAAATTCTGTGAATTTTTGGTCATTACTTTGTTAACATTTCTTAAACAATAATTTCAATGTACTTAACCGAAATTATAACGAATGCATATGATATAATAATATATTAAAATATGAAATAAGCTAATATAATATCAAATTATAGATAATTTGAAAATATTAAAAGCAAAGATCAAGTTTATAATCAAAAATATATGATTAAATATTCATTATAAAGATTAAACATATTTTTATTAAATTATTCTATGAAACATTAGTAATTCATATCTAAATCATAATATAAAGAAGTTTTATTTCAGATTCAACCAGAGTTAATGGCCAAAAAAGCTTGATTAATACATAAGTATGTTTGGTAAAAAGATTGTGATTACCAGTGATATCTGTAATATCTTTAACTCTTTCAGAAATAAATTTATTTTTCCTTCACGAAAAACATAAATTCAAGAATATAAACAAAACTTAGAAATTATTATATGCAATCGATTTAAAACTTTAAAAATGAAATTTTGTGCCAACATCTGAATTGAATGTTTCCTTGTTTACATGTGCGGATTTTGTGCAATTATGTGCAGATTTTAGGATTGCAGATATGAGGGAGTCTACTGAATATATATATATACATATATGAAGTAATTTGTTAGCCATTAATATTTTTTTAACTATTAAGAGGTTTTATCTAACTTTGCTACTTTTGTTTTATGTCATAAATCTTAAAAAGTATTTAAGTCTTAATTACTAATTTATAATCATTCATCTCATGAAACTCATCTGTTACACATAAAAATGTAATAAAAGAAAATTGAAAATTCTACATTGAAAATATATCTGCTATAATCTCTACTAGTTTCCTAACAAGATATTGTTAGGAATTTAGAGAGGTTTTTTCCCCCCGCCTCTTACATTTCAAGAAAGAAAGAAAAAATAACATTCTTTATTTGAGCCATTTTATCTTTTTGTTGTATTCCCCCCCCCCTCAGCAAATACTCTTTTAAATTCTCAGATGATCACCAGACAGGCAACAAAAAATATTTGTGCATTGCAACCTGCTTTCTAGTTGATCAATGGAGAAGTAAGCCTACATGTTTTGTAAAATCTTTTGTATAAAATGAGGTAGAAAATTATAAACAAAAAGAAAACTGTACAGCATGGTTATGTAAAATGAAGCCTGACTTTATATTTTATATTATAAATTTCGAGCCGAAAGAAAAATCCTTCCCCAATTCATATCTTGCAGAAGAAGAGATTAGCTGTGTCAGTGTTTATAGTTGGTTGAGAAGTATCAAAAAAGCTTTTTAATTTTTCATTTATGCAGATTAACATATAAAAAAACCTGTCCACATTAAAACTCTTTGTAAGCTAGTTTAATATTATGCTATGGTAGAACAGTAACAATTAGGTTGTGATGGAGGTATCACCAAATTATTTGAAATTGAACAGTATCCAGCTTTAAACATAATTTTGTATTAAAAAAGTTAATTTACAATATAATTGTTTATTTGAATTTCTAACACACATAAACATCTATGCTTTACTCATTTAGAGCCTCCACAGTTCAATTAATCATTATGAATAATCATTAACATAATAAACATGAATAAATAATAAAGTTTTCTATTTATTTATATAAAATTAGTAGATTTTCATTTATAATTTTGTTTTAAAAATTAATACTCTTTCATAAAATGTATAATTATATTTATTTAGCTGAAGATTTCAAAAATAAATGTACAATATTTATTCTTTAACTGATTATTAAACTTCTTTTTTCTTTCATGAAATAATTTTTTCTCACATTTTGGTGGTGGTGAGGGGAGGGTGTTTTTAACCACATTTTCCCATGGTTTTTCCACCTATAATATAAATTTAATAACCGTGGTCATAGTTTTTTGAAATGAAGATGGAGAATAGAATTCTTAAAATTGAATTCCAACCCATTTAAATGTGTGCATTTTTAAAACATAATTAATTGTTGCAAAGACTGTCTTAAATGTTAGTTAAATCTGAATTTATCTCTAAATTATCAACTCTCTGCATAAAGAGGCACTACCGCTTCTAAATAGAGATTACACATTCCTAATGGCTACATCAGCAAATCAAGAATTGATCTAGTTTTTCTTAAATGCTAGATTTGTCTTACTCCGTTGCTTTGTTATTTGATTGCTTGCATTTATATGAAAGATTTAATCCCATTTAACACAAAATGACTCATCTATTTAAATAAACAAAAAGCTTACTTTCAGTTAATAATTGACTCCCACTTTCATTTCATTCGTGTTACTAAAAATAAGGTTTTGTGTAGTTTTTAGATATCCTAAACATTTGCTTGTTGTGAATGAAAAATGTAATTGGATTGCACTGTAAAATTGTTTGTTTTTTTTGTGAAAATTTCTGTACTTGCATATTACACGGTCCAAGCCCTGTTCATTGTGCACGTAATGCTATAAAAAAATTAGGTACTTTCTGGTTAGATGGTTGCCAGTGTTATATAATATATGCATTTATATATATGTATAGATATATATAAATACATGTATGTGTACATTTCTAAAATCTGCACATAATTTATGGATGTAAACAATGAAATATTCAGTTCAGATATAGGGACAAAATTTGGCTTTTTTAGTTTTATATTAATTCCATGTATATTTTAATTTGTAATTTTTGTTAATATAACTGAATTCATGGTTTATTATGAAGAAAGAATAAATTTATTTCTGAAAAAGTTCAAGATATTGTTGATACATTGGTCATCACAATGTCACTACCAAATATATTTATGTAATAATCAAGCATTTTTGGTTATTAAGTCTGGCTAAATCTAAAATAAAACTTCCCTACTTTATCATTTTGGTGTGACTTAGTAATGTACCTTTATGAGGCAATAAAGTAAGGAATAATTTTGAAAAAATACATTTCATTTTTATAATGACAATTTAATCATACATAATTGATGATTAACTTGATCTTTGCTTTTAATATTTTAATTATTTAAAAAATTATCTGAACTTTTATTATTTTAGTTTATAACTTATTTTAATAATTTATTACATTGTAAGCATTTATTGTAGTTTCGGTTGCATTATTAATTGCATTCAAATTATTGTTGAATTATGTAAATATAGCAATGACCAGAAGTCTGTAAAATTCTAAAATCCCCACAACATCTGGTCCCAAGTTGTGCAGATTTGAGGAAGTCTACTGTATATGTTTATGTATATATATGTGTGTGTGTACATATGTATTAATATATAGATTATGTATGTATATTTGATATAATGTGTTTATTTTACGACATACATTCTTTGTCAGTACATCATCATTTTTTCCCTGTTTTATGTTTTATATATGGTTTAATTGAATTATTAATAATTAATTTAATAAAATTATGATACATTTTCATTATAGGGACCTTGGTATTTTTTGAAAGATGTTCGTGAAATTCAGCTTCAGAAATTGAGATTTTTTGCCAAATTATAGAACAGGTAAACAAACTTAATCAATTTTACACTTGTTTAGATTATTGTATTTGCATTCAAACATGGTATATATACAGTCAAAGTTCTATAACCTGCACAAGTTGGGGCCAAAGGTTGTGCAGATTATGAAATATTGTGGATTATAGAGTATTATGGATTATACATCATTTTATTATTCTTAGACAGCATTTTAGTCCTGTAATCAGTATAATATGGAAAGATAAATAGATTATTAGCTTTATTTCATATCTCAAAAAATGTCTTTTTAAAGTTTTTATTAAAAAATTTAATGTATATGTGCATTTAAATAAAAATAACTATATATGTTCCGTAATACAGTTTATTTTTTACTGTTAATAAAATAAAAGAGTTAAATTAAAAGAAAATGTAGATGTTTTACTATGATTTTTTTTTCAATTTTTTTATTATTTGTTTTAAAAAATCATTTTTGGATCACTAATTTGTAAACTTTTTAAAGTGTTTATTTCACTGTTTACATTCGTAAAGTAACGCAGATTATAGAAAATTGCGGATTATGGGTGCGCGGATTATCGATCTTTGACTGTATTTATGTATGCATATTATTGTTTTTATACGCAGTAGACCTTTAAATCCACATAGCTTGGAACCAGAAGTTGTGTTGAGTTTTGTGGATCACTATTTTGTTTACATTTTTTGGCACGAGTTGACTATCTCATTGACCAAAATGTTATTGCCAGTCCTTAAGATTAAATGCCTTATCTAATAATCTATTTATTATTCTATTTATCCTTTCATATTATACTGGTTATAGAATTAAAATACTGTCTAGGAATAATAAAATGTTGTGTAATCCATAATACTCTAAAATCCACAATATTCCATAATCTGCACAACCTTTGGTCCCAACTTGTGTGGCTTATAGAACTTTGATTGTATATATTAATTTTAGAAGTACCCCCTACTTTAACCATCATAGGATAAGCTGGGAATATCAAAACATGCTCTTTTAAATGTATCACTGTGTAAAAACAATCTAACAAAATTTAATGTCTTTGCTTCATGATTGATCTATCAGAATCTAGTGTATATAAAATGCATCAAAAGTTTCATTAAAATAAATTTATTAGTCTGGTTTTTAGGCCTTCTCTAAAAAAAGTTTAGTTTTATGCCCCTTTGTTTCTCCCACCTGATGCTGTTGTATAAAAAGGTGGGTCAATACCTTTATTACTTCGGCTTTGTTTGAACTTTCCTCAATCTATAGTTTATGAGTAAAATGTCTATCACAGACAGATGCTGGAATGATTTTTTAATGGTTCTGATTTTACTTTTTAAGTACAAATAACAGCAAAAGACTTCATCTCACTGCTTTTATATTTATTCCCCTTATTATTTACTCATTCCACCTTTATTGGTATAATGTAGTATGTAAATGCATACTTAGATACATGTATATAAATATACTGTATTCTTTAATATTTTTTTTATATATTTCATATTTTATATATTTATTATGCATGCAAAATTAAAACATAAAATTACATTACAAATAGTTAGATATATATTTCATATTACATCTACAAAAAAAATCTGTGAAAAAAAGGCCAGAAAATTATAAATTAGAAAAAAAATTATTATTACGAAAATATATATTCAAAGTTATTATTTAACCACTAGAAGCATCAGGTAGTAAAAAAATCAGCCTCAAGTGCTGAAGAAGGCAACAACCACATCGAAACATTTATCACCAAAAATAAGCGCAACAGGATATGGAATTATTCTCTAGTTACATTGCTCTAACAGTATAATAGTTTGGAGTCATGCAAAAGTATAAGAGTAAATAATTGGGACATTTAAGTATGTCATCTATTAAAAAATATATAGTTGCATGTAGCTGTGTATAATATAACAAATTATAGATTAATTACAGATAAATAACTAAAAACAGATCCTTGTTTTTATTTAATATTAAAGTTCATGTGCTAAAAAGAAAGCTTTAAATAATAATTTTATGAGAATGAATAGAACTTTAACATGGGGCACAGTGGACCATCCACTGCTGGAGTACAGTGGACCAGAATTTACTGTGTTACTGTAATGCAGAATTTTCAAAATATTTAATAATTGCTTATTCTTTACAAATAAATACTGTTTTAAAGAAATTATTTAGCTTTAAAATAAAGTAAACAAAGAAAAATGTTTATGTATCATAGTAAAAAATATTTTTGTTTGTATTTACTGCTTTTAAAATAATACAAGTATCCTATTGACTGTTACTGGTTATTACTAAAACAATTTCCAGAGTTTTCTAAAATTTATCATTTTAGATGCGACATAAAACAAATTAGGAATAAAAACTTTATAGTTGCTGATCTGTTGTTCGTATCAATGTTATTGTAAAATCACCCTCAGATCCAAAATAATTTCAGCAAAATTTTAAGCTGATAAGTATTTTGGAGTTTCATTTTGAAATTTTAACGATATTGTCTTTAATTTATTTAATAACTTTACCTTATTTTAAATTGCCCCTATATTAATCTGTTGTTATTTAAAAAATAATACCTTCTTTTTGATAGTTTTTCTGTTTTGTTTTGTAAATGTTTTGCTTGAAAATTCTACATGAAAAAATTGTATTATTATGCTATATTGGAGATATAGGGGAAAATAAAGAGGACTTAAAATAATGAAAAATAAATTTACATTGTATTTCAAAAAATACTTAATAGACAGCGATGCCACTTTTCCGCCAAATGGCGGATTTCCGCTTTTAAAATTTTTTTTTTAATCCGCGATTTTTGTAAGCGATTGCGAAGTAAAATGATTTTCACTGAACGATCGCGAAATAAAACAGCTATTTCAACCAAACGATTGCAAAATTTAACTACGATTTTCTTCGAAAATGATCGCAAAATAAATCAGCGATTTTCGTCAAATGATCGCGAAATATGACGGCGATTTTCGTCGAAGGATCGAGAAGTATAACGGCGATTTTCCTCTCACGATCGGGAAATAAAATAACGATTTTCACCGAACGATCGCGAAATAAAACAGCAATTTGCATTAAACAATCGCGAAATATAACTAAGATATTCTTCGAACGATCGGGAAATAAATCAGCGATTTTCGTCAAATGATCGCGAAATTTACCTGCAATTTTCGTCGAACGATCGAGAAACATAACGGCGATTATCCTCTAACGGTCGCGAAATAAAATAACAATTTTCACCGAACGATCGCGAAATAAAGCAACGATTTTTACCGAACAATCGCGAAATATAACTACGATTTTCTTCCAACGATCGCAAAATAAATCAGCGATTTTCGTCAAATGATCGCAAAATATAACGGGGATTTTCGTTGAACGATCGAGAAATACAACGGCGATTTTCCTCTAACGGTCGCGATATAAAATAACGATTTTCAACGAACGATCGCGAAATAAAACAGCGATTTTCATCAAACAATCGTGAAATATAACTACAATTTTCTTCGAACGATTGCAAAATATAACGGAGCTTTTTTTCGAACAATCGCGAAATATAACAGCGATTTTCTTCGAATTAACGAAAAATTTAACAGCGGTTTTCGTCTAACGATCGCGAAATAAAATAACGATTTCCTTCGAACGATCGTTAAATATAATGGCGATTTTCGTCGAATGATCGAGAAATATAACAGCGATTTTCATCAAACGGTCGCGAAATATAACGAAGATTTTCTTCGAACGATCGCAAAATATGACGGAGATTTTCTTCGAACGATCGCGAAATATAATGGCTATTTTCGTCAAACGATCACGAAATGTAATGGCGATTTTCTTCAAACGATCGCGAAATATAATGGCGATTTTCGTGAAACGATCGAGAATTAAAAACGACAATTTTGATCGAAAGATTGCGAAATATAACAGCGATTTTCCTCGAACAAGTGAGAAATACAACGACAATTTTCGTCAAACGATCGCGAAATGAAACGACGATTTTTGACAAGCGATCGCAAATTAAAGAGGGGTGGAATTTTTGTCAAGCAATCGCGGAATTAAACGCCGATTTTTGTCAAACGATCTCAAAATAAAGCGCCGATTTTCGCCAAACGATCGCGAAAAAAACCTTGCAAATTTTCGCTCTTCACTCCCTCTGAATAATAATCGAATCAAGTGCTGGATTACTTAAAAAGATTTAAAATAATGCGATAATTAAAATTTCTCACTGGGCTTACTGCATGTGTTGCTGGGTTACCTTAATTGATGTAAAATACTGTGAACTAAAGAAAAATTATTTTTATTTCCTCTTATGAGTTTTCATGCGCAATGAATTAGCATATTTCCAACTGTTTAACAAATGCTCATTTAGAAAGATTTATGTTAAAAGTTTACAAAAAAAAAATAAATAAAATAAATTAAAATAAAATAAATAAATAAAAAAATAAAAAATAGTTTGTTGTAAATTTCTTTTTTCATTTTAGTATAAACAATATAGTTTACAAAGTTTACAGATAAATGTTGTGAAAAATGTCGTAAATTTTACTTTACGCGTGATTTCCTCTCTTTTGATATTTTCCGAGTGGCATCCCTGTAATAGAGGACCATGTGCCCCAGTGGGTGGACAAGTTTTCACCGTTTCTGGGGCATACTGGTCCACTTTGTGAAGGTATACAAATAATATTTTTAAAAAAGCTATTTGAAACTATTTTCTGAAAAAAAAATCTGGAGCATGTAGAAATGCTTAAGAAACATTCAAGAATATTTTTAGGCAGAATGGACTTTCCATGAAAGAGAAAAAAAAAATGCGAACTGGAAAAGTGGTCCACTGTGTACCAGTCTCCCCTATAGTAAAACCTGTCAAAATGGCAATTGTGTTTAACAGATACCTGCCTTAAACAGAATCATTACATGGTTCTAATATGGATTGACATACAATTAAATTTGCTGAAAGCCTTTCTGAAAGTGATTTTTCGTCATTTATTAAAAGCTCCATCGTAAAAGATTTTAACAGGTACTTATACAAGTACTGTAAAAGCAAAATCTTTCTATATCGTAATCCTGTTTCAAATGGAAGAGTTTCAGAATACCGATGAAACGAGCAAAATGTCATCTTTAGACAGAGTATCTTTGAAATATAATTGATTACGCTTCTTTAGTCGAAAATGGTTATTTTTTTTTCCAGTTCCTTGCTATCACACCTTGAAAAGATCGACTGTGTGCATGTATTTTGAGTAACATTAACAATTTATGTCTATGTTAATTTAATTTTTTAATTTAAAAAAATAGCATGTATAAATAAAGTTTGATTTATCTCTATAATTGTAGCTAGTAATACAACAAAATTACATTACGATATACCAGAGATTTTACAAACACTATGATCTATAAAATTGAGTCCATCCTGATAAGTTAAATGTATTTTAGTCAAGTTTCATGCAACATAAACATTTGCTTACTTTAAAAATAGGATTAAATGATTAAGTTTAACCCTAATAGTAATGAAAGTGTTACTCATGTTTTATTAACATATTCTACATCAGAATATTTATTTAAAACTATTTAACTTATTTTTGGCTTGTTTATAAATTTAGTTTATTTTAAAGAAATTTCTGATTTTATGTTTAACTATTATCTGGTTAATATTTAAGAAAAACACATTCTATTTTAGCTAAAGAAAGTAGTGATATAACAAGAACCCACAAAAAATATAGTTTGTATTGGAAAAAATAGTCTGGCTACAATTATCTAAAAAAAGCCATAATTCTTCTGGGTTTCACTGTTTCATGTTTCGCCGTTTTTGATACCATATTTGGCCTCAATAGTTTCTTCCAATATCTAGTTGTGAACTTCAAGGATGCTAATTTTTTAAAACAATTTTATTTGTGATTAATTCTTTTTTGAAATACTTGATTTAAAAAAAAATAGTAGTGGTTTCTGTTATTTTATTTCAAAAACATTTTTTTTTTTTTTTTTTTTTTTTTTTTTTTGCTAGCTCGAAAAATTTTTAGAGCGTTCTCCAAATATGACATCGAAGTTCAGTATTTGAATTTTGTTCAATTTAAGCTTTGGATTTCTCATTCTTGAAAACAGAACCTCATCACGACGTTCATTCACAATTCTCCTTCCATCCGTTAAGATCCTGTAAGCAATTTTTAAACTGAGGATTCACAAGTTGTAATTGTCGTCATATCAGATGATTGAGACATTTTTCTGTGGGAGAAATTTTTGCAACTCTGGAAAGAGCACTATAAAATGCTGGCGAGAGGTAGCACTTCTAAACGATTAATAAGCATAAAATCCTAAATGTTAAGCGGAGAAATTTCAAAGCTTCGAGGGGGGGGGGAGGGGTGCGCCTTCTAAATATGACGCATGTGATCAGTGTAAAAAATGTTTCCAAAGTTTTTCATTTTGAATTTGTACAAAAATTACGAATTTTTCCATTTATCTCTAACTGCATTAACACTACAGAAGTCGGAATTTTTTGTGAACTTTTACAAAAATAATTCACACCAGAATTAAAAAAAAAATTCTTTAATTTTTCCATTTTATGTTTTTTTAATATATTTTAAACTTATTTAATAATGGAATTTCTTATTTGAACTAACTGAAATATATTCATATGGTAGCGGTCAAAATGACTGCTCACGGTCGAGTGTTAATGAATAAAAACCGGAGAGAGAGAGCAATTTAGACGATTCATAAGTATAAAATCCTAAATGTTCTGGGGAGATATTTCGATGCTTTCAGATGGGTACCCCCCTTAATTTGACGCTGTAGTGTAATCAGTGTAAAAACCGTTTCCGATTTTTTCGTATTAATTTGAATTCTTACAAAAATTAGGAAATTTCCCATAGTTCTGTAACTGCATTAATGAATTAAAACAAAATTACATTACTAAATAAATACATAAAAAATCTGCCCTTCAAAATCCATTAATTTATTCAAAAATGACTCCCGAGGAAAAAATTGAATGTAAAAAATTGCCATTATTTTGTAAAAACCCAGTTGAACATCAAAATCTTCAACTATCACTCTGTTCTTTCCCTAAGTATCAACAAGACTCGAAGTATAAGAATTCAATCGAGAAAGAAACATTGATCTCCGGAAATATTTTTTTGTATTTATCATGAGATGAATTATTTCTATATATATCGAATAGCTAACTTGACAACCAATCTGTATGATTAAAAAGAATACATCGAAGTTTTCTGTTACAAGGAATCCTGTTCTATTGAACTGGTCAACACACTTTTAAGCACGAATTTCTTATTTCTTGCTTACTGATTGACAAAAACTCTTTTAGAGATGAAAATACATCATCAGCATGTTTTAGAACAGAAGATAAATCATATTCAGATATCATGAAATATTTGACAATTAAAATTTACAAATAACCAGTTTAAGAATAGTTACTTTTATTATTTCCAGGCAGCACATTACGAATTATATTGCTTGATATAAAATTATAAAATAAACAAAGATAAGGTTCTTGAAGCTCAATCAGTGTACCACTATGCATTAGTATAAAATGGTCTTTTTCCCTTAATTATCAGCAACAATTGACTTCATCGAAATCCATTTCCATCTTAGCAGGTATACTTGTATATACTTATTCTTCGGGACCGTCAAATTTTTCCATTTACGGAATGATTTCGTGTTTACTAAAAACCTGCCAATAAGGACACACAATTGCAAAATTTTCCATATTAGATAGGTTTCAAATTTTAGGAAGTATAAATATATGATGTTGTTATCATGTAATCTGATTTTCTTTACCTTTCATATAGGCCACCTTCTTAGAATTCATTGTAATATATTTATACTCTTCACAGGTGCACTACAGAGAGAATACATTATAATAGTTTTAGAGAGCACAGTTAAAACGGAACATATTCATATTAAAAATTTTCTTAAAATGTACATTTTCCTGCCTTGGAAATATGTAACTTTGAATTACGCCCTTTAAGAGTATTCCATTTAACACCTGTCTAAAATGGAATTTTTCATGTGTTCTTTGTCATTCCGTCTTAGAAGTTTTGAGTGTTCTTGAATGGATGATTCAGAAACCCAGACATCTGTTTGGGGTGGAGGAGTCCACAACGACAACTTGTCTGTGCCACTGGTTACATTATTTAATTGCAGTGTAACTTAGATTAAATGATACAGAATGTTTTAGCAATGAACATTATTATTAGATTTTAAAGATTCTGAAATCAAGAAACCTTCTTAATAAAGCGCATTTGCACACTAAAATTCCATCACCACAAAAATAATTTATTTTCTCTCTATTCTTTGTAAAATATGTCTGTGTTTCTTTTTATGTTATTAAATTATAGAATTTTTTCCTTAAATTTACTTTATATATATTTTTAATAAGTTATTTATTTTCAAATTGTTGCTATTTATTTTATTTATAATTTAATCTTTATACTGTTAGGACACTGCACTAGTAATTGACACACCTTTGAATTAGCTAACTTCTGATAATTGGTAGTCAACTATAGTTTTTAATACTCTGGTTGAAATTTTATTACAATTTATCTTCTATATTGATTTTAAATTTTTATGATAATTTTTTGTTTGTTTTTTAATGAAATATGAAAACTGATATTAATCGATTTTATTTTATTGCAGATACATAAAACCATTAATCTAACACATCACATCACTCAAAATATATTCAATGTGTAAAAAAAATGCAGCAAACTAGATTTTACGTGAGCTTTTTGAAAAAGTAACTTCTAAGTCACAGCCAGTAATTTTTTTGTGAATCATGCAAGAAGAAATTCCTCCAAAACAGTCTTTTTTGTGTGAGGTATGCAACAAATAATTCTCTCAAAAGGGTCATTTAAGCAGACATGTGTTAATTCATACTGGTGAGAAACCTTTTGTATGCAAGATATGCAACAAGAAATTCTCTCACAAGGGTGCTTTAAGCAGCCATCTGTTAACTCATACTGGTGAGAAACCTTTTGTATGCGAGATATGCAACAAAAAATTCTCTCAAAAGGGTTATTTAAGCTGTCATGTGTTAATTCATACTGGTGAGAAACCTTTTGTATGTGAGATATGCAACAAGAAATTTTTTCGAAAAGATACTTTAAAGAAGCATCTGTTAATTCATACTGGTGAGAAACCTTTTGTATGCAAGATATGCAACAAGAAATTCTCTCACAAGGGTGCTTTAAGCAGCCATCTGTTAACTCATACTGGTGAGAAACCTTTTGTATGCGAGATATGCAACAAAAAATTCTCTCAAAAGGGTTATTTAAGCTGTCATGTGTTAACTCATACTGGTGAGAAACCTTTTGTATGCGAGATATGCAATAAGAAATTCTCTCAAACGAGTGCTTTAAGCAGCCATCTGTTAACTCATACTGGTGAGAAACCTTTTGTATGCGAGATATGCAACAAGAAATTCTCTCAAAAGGGTACTTTAAGCAGCCATCTGTTAACTCATACTGGACAGAAATTATTTGTGTGTGAGATATGTAACAAGAAATTCTCTCTTAAGCAAAACTTAAGTACACACCTCTTAATACATACTGGTGAAAAACCTTTTACATGTAGCATATGCAATAAGAAATTTTCTCAAAACAGGGATTTAAGGAAGCATCTATTGATTCATACTGGTGAGAAACCATTCGACTGTGAAATATGCAACGCGAAATTCTCTCAAAAAGGCCATTTAAGCAGACATCAGTTAAGTCATACTGATGAGAAATCATTTGTGTGTGAAATATGCAACAAAAAATTTTCTCAGAAAAGGTATTTAACCAGCCATATATTAACTCATACTGCTAATAAACCTTTTGTGTGTGAGATATGCGACAAGAAATTCTCATCTAAGTCCTATTTAAGTAAGCATTTACTACTTCATATAGGTGAATGACCTTTTGCGTGTGAAATATGCCCCAAGAGATTTTCTCATAACAATACTTTAACCCAGCATCTGTTCTTTCTAACTAGTAAGAAACCTTTTGCATGCTAGAAATGTAACAAAAAAATTTCACAAACGGCTGAATTAAGGGCCCATTTTTAATTCATATTGACAAAGGACCTTTTTTATGTGCAACAAGAAATTCATACATAAGTGCTGTTCAAGCCAGCATCAGGTAATTTATACTGGGGAGAAATCTTTTGTATGTGAGGTATGCAACAAAAAATTCACAAGGAAGAGCTGTTTAAGCCAGTATCGGTTAATTCATGGAGGGAAACCTTTTGTATGTGAGATATGCAACAATAAATTCTTTCAACAAAGTGAGATAAGCCATCATTTTTTAATTCATATTCTGAAAGGTGCTTTGCGAGTTATATAAGTAACAACAATTTAGCATGAAAGAGTGATTTAATAAAGAATCTGTTACTCTTCCTAGTGAGAAACTTTTGTGTGTGAGTTATGCAGGAAGAAATTCTCTCGTCAGACGCAATATCGGAACTATGTTAATCCATACTTGTGAAAAACATTTTGTATGTGAAAGATGCAGCAAAAAATATTGTTGAAACAGTAATTTACAGGGGCCTCGCTAAGGGGAGCGAGTCTTCCCCCCCTCCCCCCAAAAAAACCTTTTGCACATATTGTTACAGTTGGCAAATTTACAAACTGATTCAGCAAATTATTTCAAAACTATAATAAAAAACTATAATACACTTTCTATTTCTGATAAATTTGGCGAAAGTTACCAATATAATTAGAAATATTATTAAGCTTTTTACAAATAAAAACTATATTATATTTTCTAATTGTGATGTGATAACTTGGTAAGATTATAAAACTAGTTGGCAAACGCCAAGAACTATTTATGTTTGCTTGTCACTGAATTGGCAAATGCTGAATTTTGACTTGGCAATTGCAGGCCACTCCCCCCCCCCAAATAAAAAGTCTTAGCGAGGGACCTGGTAATTTAAATCAGCATCTATTAATTCGTAGTAGTGAAAAAGCTGTGTATAAGATAAACAAGAAGAGAGTTCTTGAAAATAGTAATCTAATTGTTAAATTGTTATTTCCAATAAATTAAGTTTTAATAAGAGTCTTGGCATATTATAGTCTTTAAAAAGTGGCATTTCATGTTAAATAATACCATCATCTGAATTAAAAACTTGGAAAAGAAAATATTTGAAATTTCAAGTATTAAGTCTTCAGATTATATCTACATCAGCTGTGGAAAACACATTTTTATTTTAATCGTAATAAAGTCTTACGGTTCTCTTTGTATTTTTTACATAATATAAGTTTAGAAGTTTGTAATATTCTCTCATGATTCAAGATATGTTAGTTAAAACATTTGTGCTACACAAGTATGTTATACAATGCTTTGTTTCATAAACTGGCTTTCTTATAAACTTAAAAATATATTTCTTTAAGGTTTGCTACTCCCAAATTTACTGTAATATTGAAAATAAAATACAGTTAACTATCAAAAACTGCTTAAGTCTTTCATACACTGATTGTTCTTTCATAAAGGAATTGTATTGCAAGAAGGTTTTTCAATGTAAATAAATCTGGTTAAATGTGTTTGAAATTTTTTTTTCATCCAATTCAGTCTCATCTTAAAACTTTCTGATGTAGGTATTTGAAAAATATTTTAGATTTTGATTGAATTGTCTCGTGTTTTAACTTTTATGAATTATTAGACTTTCATGTACTTGATATATGTCACTCAGTTTTATTATTGAACATTTATTTTTGAAATCAATTTTGTAGTTCTTATAGTATGTTCAAAGGGACATTCAAAATAAATGTATTCTATTTCTATATCCTATTACTTTATTTATTGTGTGACATAGTTGTGGTGTAATTTTTCAAGAATTTATTCAATGAAATTAGTGTGGATTTCTGAGATTCACTAAAATATTCTTTCTGTGTAATAGGTAGTACAGATTATTCATTATTCATTTACATACTCAATTTCCGACACGAGATACAATGGTAAATCCATATTTATCAAAATGTAATATGTGCATAAAAGATATTGAAAACCATCACTATTGTATCATGTATTTTTACAGTAATGCAAAAATAATCCTGTTATTTAGACTTTGTTATATTAACAGTATGTTTAAATATCTTAATTATCAATATCTCAATTAAATGTCTTTTTAACATGGAAAACCATTTACATTGCAGTTTTGTACATGTTTTAAAATTAAACGTTATTAAAAATTAATATTATAATTATTTTGTATGTTTACATTTCAAAATAATAATTATTATTTTGCAACCTTCTTATTTCTACTAGACTTCTGTGCTAACATGCCTCAGAGTCATTCTGATTGTACTGGCCAGATTTACTAGATATGGAACTGACCATACAATCAATCGTCATTTGCTGATGTAAATTTTTAGCTAATCCATTTATCCTGTTGCATGAATTTGATTGAATGTATTTTTTTAGATAATTAAACTTGCATCTCTTACTCAAAAGATTTCCAAAAATACTTTTATAAAAATAACCTGCATCATTCATGAAACATAACTCAAAACTACTAAATGTCAATCGCCATTATAAGAATTTACTGTGTAGAATTTCTTTTCTTTTAAATAAATTAAATTTCTAAACTATGCATATTTTTAAAGTAATTAAATGTGTAGAAATTTTAATCTATGTATCTCTTTACATAGTCTGTCAATTAGCTTTTGAACTAAACTTAAAAAATACCCATATTGTAAACTGTCTTATTGTATAAAAAATTGAATTTAACATTAGTAGACCGAAGGTTGAACTTTCAAAATTCCTATGCTACTTCAATGAATGACTTTCCATTTCATATATTAACCTCCCAAATGTTTAAATATCTTGTAAGGTAATATGCTAACAATGATTGACACGTAGCAGTTAACTTATTTCAAAAGATTTTAGAAGAGTCTTATTCTCACAAATGCTAAATGAATTACTTTTTTTTCTCTGCTAAATTTCAACAGGTGATAAAGCACATTGTTCGGTTGTTCAACTTTCACTCATTATGTCATTTTGTAAATAAAGAACTTTTGTCTCTATCAGTGTTGTTTTAGCCACCGTTCCAGGGTTCTTACTTATTCTTTACGTTAGTAAAGCGTTAGTAAATTGGCTAACCAGAAAGAAAAAACGTTTGCCAAGGGGGAAAAAGCGCAAAATAAATACTTCACGAAATATTGAAAATTTGACCTTTAATCCCTTTTTTTTCAATATGGTCTAAAATAAGTTTTTTGAACTGCTTATAGATCAGTTACTTAGCTTAATTTAATTATCCACTACAGATATAAAAAAAGCTAAATTTTAAATGTATTGCTCAATCAAGGGAAAAAATATATGATTTAACTCAATAAAATGTTACGAACTAAAACTTCAATTGCAGTTAACTCATGGTTTTAAGATATTACATCCAAAGAATTCTGAAAACTTCAAACTATAGACAACAAAATGTGTCGAAAGCTTAATTTTCTAGAATCCTTCGGTTTTTCATTGTAGCTTGTATTTCAAAGTTGATTTCCAAATAGTATTTCTGCCTATTGTGCACATTAACACATACTGAAATGACATATTTGATTATTGTGGTTTTGTCTAAAGGTAAATTTAACTGCTGTTCGATTAGTATCTCTAAAATTAATGTAAATAGTACGGAACGAATAAACATATGTGGCATCAATCATTCAGTAATATAAATAAGAGTGTCGTCTGTACACACATAAAAATAAGATTATCAAGAATTGAGCAATCCAAATTGGTGAGTCTGATGATGTTTTTGCTTGCCAAATGAAACATTTTGTCGTAATTTGGCACAGTGGCGAGCGTAAGCGTAAAACCTTCACCCTTATTATTATTATTTTAAATCCAAGCTTTATTTTAATGATGAATTATTTTTATATGTAGAATTGAAGTGAGACAACATCAACTTAGAACATATATTGAAATTTAAATTATCTAATTTAATCCTTCACTGCACCGAGTGCCATATATGGTACAAATCTAAAGGTGCGCATAATTCCCATTATGCGCCCTGAATTTGGCCAATATGATCCCTGTAATTGGTCAAGATCAATCCACAGAATGGAATGAAACTTATTTTGTCCATCTCAGATGGCTGCATTTCACAAAATTTTTAAATTTATTCTTAGGTGGAAAAAATCGATCAAGCTATAAAAAGAAAGTTTACTTTTATTACTTTTACTGATTACATAAAATATTATTATAAAGAATGCTTCAGACTCTGAAGGTAATAAAATTTATTTAATTACAAAATATAGCAATACAGTATTTAAAAACTCTTATAGACTTTACACATTAATGGCAAGAGCAACGCTTTCGTAGGTATTTATCCTCTTAATAAGACTGTTTATTGGACGATGGGAATGCAGAGTTAAAATATTCTGCATGCTTATTGGTGTTTTCCTTTAATATCTACTTTGACGTCACATGGGTAAAGTCCATTGTATATAGCGTACGCATGATAAAATATCAAAGTTTAGTAGAAATTTTGAAATTTATTTTTTTTTTACTATTTTTCCCATTTTTAGACCGATGTACGAGTTTTAAAGATTTTTTTTTTTAAATACAGAAAAAAATTGTGCAGTGAAGATTTAAGTAGTAATAACACATGTGCAGCTTTATTAGGCAAAATTTTTTCTGGTTTAGATTTAGCTCAGTTTAAACTGCTCCACAGATTGAAGAATAAAAAAGAACATAAAATTATATTTACAATCTCATTTTTAATTAAAAAAAATATATATATTATTTAAAACTATCTAATTGCCCGGTGCTCCCCGTGTACGTAACAAGAAACAGCACGAATCGCGAAAAAGCACTTAAAATCAAAACAAAATATCGCGAAAAATATAAAAGTCGCGGCAAATTTTCGGATAAACTTAATCCAAAAGAAAAAAAAATACTATATTGGCTTAGAGTCTAGTTTCTTCAAAGGATCACGCAAAAACGCGAATTTTGATAAATAGCCGCAAATAAGGGCGAATTTCGTAAAATGTTTACGAAAAAGACGAGAACTTCATTAAAGAAACGCGAATTTCATGAAAGGCTTGCGAAAAAATTACGAATTTCATCAAAATGTAGCAAAAAAAATCCTCAAATTTTGTAGAAGTATCGTGGAGAAAACGCGAATTTCTTCAAAGAATCTCAGAGAAAAGCGAATTTTGTTAAAGGATTGAGGAAAAATGCAAAATTCGTCAAAGCATCTCGAAAAAGAACACGGATTTTATCAAAGTTTTCAAGGTGATTATAATCGGGTCAATCCGAACGCTTCTCACAAGAGCGAAAACACAATCCGAATTTGACCTACACCCAAAATAAAGTATGTTAATCGGTTCAAAATATGCTAAGATCAGCTAAAATGTAAAAATCAATCCGACGAATAGAAAAATGTTGTAGTGAAACCCAAACTCCACCCATAACAAAAAGTAAAAATTAACCCAACCAAAACAAAAAATAGAAGCAATCCGGACCCAAACCCGATTCACAGGAATAAGTAGAAGTAAAACGACCGCATTGAAAAAAATAAGACGCGACCTGCGCATCAGATTGGAGTTTCTAAATTTCTAAATTCGCTCCACTGTCCTTGAAGACTCTCCAGATCCGCCCTTGTTTGGGCGGGTCCATCATAGAACTTTTACGGCATAAAATTTTTAAAATAATAAATATTTATATATTTTTCAAAAATCGGAACAATCCGAAACTTTCTTGCAAACTTTAAGACGCAATCCGAAACTGATCCAGATCCGAAATAATGTATATCAGTCTGTCCAAAAATCAATGCGCTAAGAGCACCTAGAAAGTAGAAGTCAACCCGACATGCAGTATCAAAACAAAAGACAACCGCACTCAAACCCGACTCACAGCAAAAAAGTAAAAATCAACTAAACCCAAACGCGATCTGTAACGAAAAAGTACAGGATAACACGACAAGCAATAGAAACCAATCGAGCTTAAACCAGACAGACCTACAGGAAAAAAAGTAGTTTTCCCGACTCACAACGAACTAGTAAAAGTCAATCGGACCCATAGAAAAAAAGTATAAGATATCCCGGCCAGCAGCGAAAAGCAGAAGTCAACCGGAGCGAGACCCGACTCGCAAATCAGAATCGAGTCTCCAGATTTCTAAAATCTCGCCTCCTTGATGATTTTCCATATCCGTCCTTGTCCCAAGATCAAATTAAAAAGCCCTTTACAGGAATCATACATTTTAAATTCCATTTAATTAGAATTTTACATTTTCTTTTTTAACCATTTGAGAAATATGTAGTTGTTTCTGTTGGTCGAGAATAGTGATATCGCTAGCAGTTCTGAAGTGATGTCAGGATTTTATTCGTTTTCTGATTGGTCCATGTTTAATGTCCAGAAATGGAATACCTTTGTTGCCATTATGACAATAAACGTATAGAAAACTACAAAAAATTAATAATTCAAAAACAAACTGAGGTACAGCTTTTAAACAAATTGCATTTTAAAGTACATTTTTCCCTTATCTGACGGTGTAAAATTTGAAAATGTGTGATGTTTAAAAAATTTAATTTGCAGTACTGAAAATTGTAAAACGGAAATTTCATTTCAAATTTGTTAATGATGAGTTCAGGAATATTAATGTTTAATCCATGGAGTACATGGCTCTGTTATTACATAAACCACGTTTTGTTCATCATAAAAATTATGTTTATTTTATTTTATTTTATTTTTTTGTCGTTAACATCACCTACACGAGGGTTGGAAGAGATTCATTTCAGAAACAGTAGATACATAAATATATGAATAGTTAAATGCGTTCAACAATTTATTTGAATGAAATATTTAATGTGTGGGATTAATCCAGCATATATATCCAGACTTTCCTTGGTCTCAACTGTCAGCTAGAGAATTACCCCCTCCCCCTCACAGTTTAAGGAGCGTTAGTCAAACAACGTTGATGTCAAAAAGAAACAAAAACATCGATCTTTTGTGTTAAAATGAGATTTTGTTGAATGCATTTTTAGATTATTTTATATTATTTATCAATATTTTAGTGACATAATTTAGGAATTTATTTATTTTTTTTGTTTACTAAATTATATTTTTTGCAAATCCTTAAGTTACTATCAGTTTTGTAATCAAATTTTATAGAGGACTATAAAGCCTTTTTTTTAAAGTTTTATTGAAGAACTTTTTGAAGTTTTGTTGATGAATCCTTTGCATTTAATACTAAAATAATAAAATTAAGGATTAAAAAAAAATCCTTTTTTGTTAATTATTATTAGATATTTTTCATATATTACAAAGTACATTTTCTCCCCTCGTGGATTTCGTGCAATTCATCAGAATTATTAAATATGATATTTTTTCATTGTAAACAAAAAATGTATTTAAGATCTTCATATTTAGCCAACCATTAAACAATTTCTTTAATAATTCAGTTACACATTTATTTAAAAACTTTTACAAACAAAAGAAAATCATCCCAATATTTAAATTTCTAAAAATTTTCTTTAATGATCCGAATACATTTAATGAAGCACAAATATATTTTCTTTCTTATTATTTCTGCAATGATAAGTTGCATCTAATAAATTTAATTTAGGACAGCTACTTTAGAAAAATAGGCTACAGAAAATCTAAAAATAACAAATTTTCACCATCGCAAAATTTATACGCATATTTTTCATATTTGATATTTTAAAAATATTTTAATGTGGGAAGGATTGTTAATAAATATATTCCCAAATTTGATGTCAAGTTCACAATTTTATGTAAAACAATTCCTAATCTTTACTTGAGGTTCTAATCTGAGTTCCAGAAAAATCTAGAAATTTATTTTCAGAGGCAAACTTAATAAAAAATATTTAGCTTTATCAAAGAAAATAATCATTTCATTTTCACTATAACGTCATTGTCACCCACTGCAACACTTTGGTTTTAGCGTCTCAATCTCAATATCAGTTGAATGAAAAAATATTGAGATGTAACAGCTTTGTGAGTAAAAATATATTATTTTAAGTCATGACGTAATTTTCTGTTGCAAGTTTTTTAAAAAGTTATTTTTAATTGTAAGAGGAAAATGACATCCTTGATGATTTGGTTATTCCCACTGTTTCCATACTGTCTACAGTCTACAACAATAAAAGTAACCCGATTTCCAACCATATGAAGAAATTTCAAAAAGTATTTTTTACAGTTAAAATATAAAAATGAGATTTTTTTAAAATAGTGTGTGTAGACACATCTATAAATAAAGTACTTTCATTCAAAAAAATATTTATCAAAATCGGTTCAATAGGAAGTTCAGGGCAGATGACTAAATAAAATATGTTTTAAGAAGAATACTAACCGACTTCAAAAACAGAATCAAGTTTGGCGACAACTTGACGCTAACGCATATGAATGCATCGTTTTAACATGCTTATGATTTGAAAACGGTTCCAACAATGAAAGGTAATTTGCACCAAATCATTCATTTTTTTAAAATCAAATCCACATTTTTTTAATGTCAATATTCTAATCATCAGAATTTAGTGAAATTAAAATGGGACCACATGGGCATCTTATACTTTCAAACAAAAAAAAAGAATTATCAAAATCGGTTCATATTTCGGGAAATTATGAGTGAACAAGAAATACATACAGGTCGAAATCATAACCTCCTCCTTGAAGTCGGTTAAAAATCAGGCTTGTCTTTTAATCAGTTCACCATCTACACCGGATAAATAGTGGGTAAAAGCACTGTTTCCCTATACCTGTCGCCGGTAAAGTGGTAAAATATATAGGCGACAGGAGACAATATTGCAGTGCCACAATTTTTTTTAATTCGTTGATATAGGACACAAGCAAGGAAAAAAATGGTCTTTGATACTAAATCATGGATCAACAGCCTATGCAACCGTTATATATAAAGAGAGAAAAGATGCTAAATAAATATCAATTAATTATTAATTCAATTTAAAAATATTTAGCTCATAATGGTTGCAAAGAATACTCATATTCAAAATATTAGAATAATTACTTTTTATACAACTTAAAAATATCGTTTCATAATTTAATGTCTTTTAATGCAAATACCCAAACTATATATGTGTTAAGAACTTATTGTTGATTAAATTTGTTTATTAACTTAAAATTAGTACAATTTTAAAAAAGATTAATTAAAAATTATATTTTGGCCAATATATTAGAATATTTATTCAAGAGGTTCAAAATATCAAAAATTTCACATTCATTTTCCTTTAATTATCATAACTAATAGCATCATTGATTAAATTCAGACGACTTTATTTAAAATCAGTCTTCTTTTTGCAATTTGTTTGCTTTTTCGTGTAAAAAAGGGTCGTGTGAGTAAATCAATTAAACTTCGAATGGTTAATTTGTATCGGCACGGTAAAAGTACCGAAAACAAAATCTCTCATGACTGCAAAATAAAAGGGTATAAGATTAAATTGGTATAAATCAAGACATTTATGGAACGAAGAAGATTGAAAAAATATATTATTTAGCGATGAAAGTATGTTTTGTGATTCATATGCTAATCAAGGTTTTCTACTTTGGAGAATGAAGCAAGAAGCATTTGATAAAGAATGCCTTAAAAGTTCCATAAAATTTACTACGAGTGTCATGGTTTGGTGTTGCATGAGTGCAAAATGACCTAAGTTATGCTTCGTCTACGAAAAAGTTAACTCACAGACACGGGAAGAAATTTTGGAGTATTAGATGATTCCATCATCAGAAGATTTATTTGAAGATGATTTTATCTTTCAACAAGATTTAGCATCACCGCATACCTTGATGTCAACTAAGAATTGGTTCCACCAACGTAACATTAAGGTACATCGTTGGCCACGAAACTCAGACCTTAATCCCATCGAAAACTTATGTTGTATATCGAAGAAAAAATTCCAAGAAAATCCTCTTTCAAGTAAAGCTGAGTTAGTGTCACATATAAAGTCTGTTTGGGCTAATATTGATAGGAATGTTTGCAAACACTTTGTATATAGTATGCAAGATTGATTGTATGCTGTTTTAAAAGTTAAGGGGGATGCTACAAAATTTTAACTGATATTTACTTCATATTCATAAGATAATATTGTTGCGTAAAATAAAATATTCTAAGATTTTGAACCAATCAAAATTTTATTCTAATATTTTGATGCGCTTCAGAAAATATAAACCTAATTTATTGTAGTGTATTTTATATTTTGTGATTGTCAAAATCTTATCTAAACATTCCAGATTTAATTTATAAGAAATTTAATTGAATTTATTTAGTATTAAAATAATTAAATGAAATGTAATTTATTTTCTTATGACTCTTTCTTAATTATTATAATATTTTGATTATCAGCTGTATATGATAATGAGATATGCTTCATTTAAATCCTTGTGAATTTTTTTAAGAAAATTTAACAAATGTGTAAGATTTTTTTCCCCAAACAAATATATTTTTAGCCCACTTTTCATAATATTTTCGAAAATGTTACTTCAATTAAGCCTTTCATATTGCATAAGATAGTGAGGAAAAATTTAACTTGTCAGTGTCAGGTTAGTTTATTTTTTAATTTTAGTTGGAATTTACTTTACAGTGAATCCAAAAGAATAAAAGCAACTACCAAAGAGGTTTATATGAAGTTTTACTGAAATCTAAAGAATATGCCAAGAGTTGTTTGCTTATTATCAAAAAGACACCAAACGATGGAAGAAGTATAATTTTTTTTATTTTATAATTAAATGCTTAAATACAAGACATGTGATAAAAGTAAATGAAACAGCATATACAAATTTTATACTGAATTTAAGGCGTAAAAATGTAACAAATTTTCAGGAAGTGTTTATTTGGTATGAAACAAATAATGTTTTCTTAGATTGCTACTCCTAGAAAATCCTTTGAAACACATTTCACAAACAAATTACTTTTCTTCTGTATGCGTCAAGATATGTCTTTTCAGACGACTATTCTCAAAAAATCCTTTGGAACATATTTCACAAACAAAAGGTTTTTCACCAGCATGTGTAAATAGATGCTTTCTTAAAGTACTTTTATCATTAAATCTTTTGGAACATACTTCACAAACAAAGGGTCTTTCTCCTGTATGTTTCAAAAGATGGGTCCTTAGAGTACTATTCCGAGAAAATATTCTGGAGCATATTTCACAAAGAAATTGCTTTTCTTCTGTATGCCTTGAGCGATGTCTTTTTAGACTACTACTATGAGAAAATTCTTTGTAACATAGTTCACAAACAAATGGTTTTTCTCCAGTATGCGTCAAGAGATGAGTTTTTAGATTACAATTCTGAGAAAATCTTTTGGAACATATTTCACATATAAAAGGTTTTTCACCTGTATGTGTCAAGAGATGGTTTCTCAAAGTATTCTTAGCATTAAATGCTTTGGAGCATACTTCACAAAGAAAAGATTTTTCACCTATATGAATCGAGACATGTTTTCTTAAATCAGTATTACGAGAAAATCCTTTGGAACATATTTTACACAAAAATTGTTTTTCAGCTGTATGAATCAAGAGATGGCTTCTCAGATTACCATTCTTAGAAAATGTTTTGGAACATACCTCACAAATAAAAACTTTTTCTTTTGTTTCAAAGGAGGCATGTTTTTCTTTTTCAGGAAAGAAGTGCAGTTCACCAGAGAAAGGTTTTTCTTCTGTAATCGATGACATTTTCTTAAGTGAAATAGTTTTATTTTAGAGGATAACAGAAACTCCTCTAAAGTATCAGTATGAAGAGACTGTCACCATTTTCATCCAAGGAAATTATGTTTTGAACTTTAGTAAAAAGGTTTTATCCAAATGTGAATCTAAAAAAAAAGAAAAATAATAAACAACTCACTGCTTAATAAATAGCACAAAATTTTAACTCTAAATTAAATATTAGATATTTCAAGTTTCATTACTTTTGTACAAAATTTATACATTAAAAGTTATAAGGAATAGCTGAAACTTAAGAAACAAATTTATTTACAAGAACTATAAGTTTGTAAGGGGATTCACAGTTGTAGGTTTATTCCGCTTATATCTCAACACATATGGCAGGAGAGGTATCATGCTCCTCGAATGAGATATTACTGCAAGCAAGACACATTTGTGCGCACTTTTGTGCCGTCGATCAAAACAATTTTTAAGAGGAACGAAAACATTCTACTAGTGATTAAAATACTAATATCAATGAAATTTCATCAGATAATTTTTCCAAAATTGTCATACAAAAAAAATTTTTAAGGTATAAATAAGTTAAATAGGGGAAGATGGGGATACTTGAGCCACTTTTTAAATTTTAATTTTTTTAAATTTTTTATAATTTCTTAGAACAAAAAAAAATATTGAAAACGAAAATTTGATATTTTTTTTCCAACTGAAAACCACTTTCAATTAATTTTGAACTATTTTTCTATGTCTAATAATTTTTTATTTTTTGCTTTACATCGTGGCTCAAGTATCCCCAAGAGGGGGATACTTGAGTCAGTACGGAAAAATACCTACAAACGTAATTTTTTTCGCTTTATTTTTGCACAAATATTTTACAGAATTATAAATTATGATACATAAATTCCTTCAAAACCAATTGAGAAAACAAATCTAGTAATACGATCATCTTTTGTCGTTAGAACTGGTGATCGAAGGATTATTTCAACTTGAATTATATCAAATAAATTTCTTTTTTTAACAGAAAATCTTAATAATAATCACAGAAATATTTACAAATAATACATAAAAAACATTAAACTATCTGCTACAGCAAAAAAAAAACATTTTAATGATGCTTTAAATGACAGCATAATATCCACAAAAAAAAAGCAACACATGAAGTTTTATGCCATCATTTTAACACAATTCAAAAGTGAGACGATACATATACAGTAGACTCCCTCAAATCCGCAAAGCTAGGGACCAGGGGTTGTGCGGATTTTAGAATTTTGTGGATTTCTGGTCATAGATTTTTTTAAATTTTTGAAACATTAATTTGATTGGTAGTTAAGCATTGTAATCAATGCATATAATAAACTGAAGCGTTAAAGTAATTAAGTAAAATATTTAAATAAATAAATAAATAAAAAGCACGTTATTATTACAAAAAAAAAAAAAATTAAAATAAAATTTTAGAAAAATATTAAAATAAAGTAAATAATGAAGATGCAATACTAAATGTAAATAATGATGAGGAAAAATCACTATTTTTTATAAAGAAAAATATTTGCTTTTGTTAATAAACAAAAAAGCTTGATCAATTAAAAAATATTCATTTTATACCGCGAAAACTACGCTGCAACTATGATATGATAATGATTATTTCGATTAAATATCGATCATCATATAATTAGTAAACCGGATGTAAATCTGAAATTCGTTTTATAGGGATACGAAAATAGTAATAGAACTATTGAAATAATAATTTTATATAACAAAAATTATCCTGGCACGCGAATTCCAAACTCAACCAAACGGTCATTGAAAGTTATATTACTCTGTAACTATGATATGATAATGATTAATTCGATTAAATATCGATCACTGTATGTCTAAAAAACATTATGAACTGCAGAATTTAAATTGAAGGACATTGGTTTGAATAGCACATTGAATTTTAATTGACATTTAAATAAAGAAAGAAGTTGAAAAGGATTTAAAAATATATATAGTTAAAGAATTATTTGTATTGCAATAGCTGCTGACAACAGCACCATCTTTAATTTCATTGTTTACATCTGAAAAAAGTGCACAGATTTCTGGCGTTCGCGGATTTTAGGGACGTGGATTAAAGGGAATCTACTGTATTACCAATAACATATGTTAGTAAACAGAGTGGGGTAAAATCATTAATATTTTAAAGCTAAAACTTAACTTTATTGCAAATTTATTTATTTTTTATGATTAACAAGATTTATCCCACCATTTTCAGAAGTATTACTTGAATATCCTGCCAATCAATTTTGCCAAATTATACTTGCACATCTCGTCAAACAATACATGAAATTATACAAATTTATATAATTTCTATTTTAAATTAATGAAAGCACAAATAACTTTGTAAAATAATAATTAAACTCTCTTAATGATTAAGAAAACATGGATTATCATGTTTAATGTCAGATAAATATGACATTTCTGGTCACACATTACTGCCCTTTAATCTTGCAGTTTGGCGATAGTATTTTCATTGATTTGAAAATAAAGTAGTACCTTTTTTACTTATCAATCGGTGAGACACACATGCATTGTGAAAATTCTTTCTCTTACCCTTCCCATCGTCTAATTAATGAAAAATGCCCCCTCCCCCCCAAAAAAAAAGACTTCTCTGCATGGCAAAAGTTAAACTTATCCTTAAATATACTTCAATTAAAAAAACTGGAATACATACATAAGAACAAACTTCAACAACAAACCTGGTGAAACTACACAAGAACTTTCGATAACAACTGTAAGTCAAACCATCACTTCCCAAAATACATAACTAAACACAAACACATTTTTAAAAAAATCTACCCATCCAAAATACAATAATTTCGTGATAGTATTTTGATTGATATGATAATCAACTGGAACCTTTAATCCTTATCATTCAGTGACGCACAAATATTACAAAAATCGTTTCTCTTATACTTCCCCATTCATTAATTATCGAAAGATTATCTTCATCATAAGAGACTGCTTACTTAGCATGATAAAAGATAAACTTACCTCGAAATTTACTTATTTGCAAAAAAGGCTGTAATATATGTTAAAAAATTTTTTCAACAACAGCGATCTTGACTTACAAAACACACAAAAACTCTCAAAAAATCTGCACTGTTGTAAACATTTTTTAAATGTATATAGCAGCTGTTTTTGTGAATAAGTATATTTTGAGGTAAGTTTATCTTTTAACACACAAAATAAGCAGTCTCTTATGGGGAGGATCATCTTTCAATATTTAATGAATGGGGGGAGAAAGAGAAAGGATTTCTGTAATATTTGTGTGTTGCAGAATGATAAGGATAAAAGATACTAGTTGATTATCATGTCAATCAAAATATTGTCACCAAATTTTTGTCTTTTGGATGGGTGGATTTTTCTTTAATGTGCTTGTGTTGTGAGATTTGTGTTTAGTTATGTATTTTATGAAGTGCAATTGATGTTATTTGTGGTATTGAAGAAGTATAAATTAAATCATCGATTCACAAATATATAACTAAACACAAAAAGGTTTAAAAAAATTCAACCATCATTAAGAAAATAAACTAACCAATCTGATAAAACTAATCGCAGCTTTAAAATAAAGGTATGAAGTAGGTTGGAAAAGAATTTAAGAAATAAACTGGTAACAATAAAAACTCATTTATCGCTTTGGGAAGCGTCTTGTTTATTCTAGGATTCATACTTAGTTTCTTAAGTGTATGTGTTCTTTTATGTAAATTTGGATAAACTTTTTTGATATACTTCATCATGCGATCAATTATTTAAAAAATATTTACTTTCAATGAAACAGAATATAAAAAATTCAGATTATAAGCAACACAATGTTTTAAAATTAAACTTTAAAAATAATTTCTTCAAATTAATTCTCTGTGTTCAGATTGAAATTGACATATTGAAAATACTTTAAAATAAATAATAACAGAAATTATCTGCAATATATAAAATATTTTAATAGTGTTTTAAATGACTCAAATATAAATCATCAAAAATGAAAGTTGCTATGTCAAACATGAAATTTCGTATAGTTATTATCAAATAGTGAATTGTAAAGTTTTTATCTGAATATTAACAAAAAAAAAAATCTGCTTTCTCTTAGCATTAACTTATTTTAGGAAAAAGATTAGGTAGCATAAATTTACATATTAATAGTTACCTGACATTAGAAACAACGGAAAAGACAAGACGCCAATGAAAGAATGGTGGGCATTGCCATGCAGAGAATGGACTTCTCTGCATGGCAAAAGTTAAACTTACCCTTAAATATACTTCAATTAAAAAAACTGGAATACATACATAAGAACAAACTTCAACAACAAACCTGGTGAAACTACACAAGAACTTTCGATAACAACTGTAAGTCAAACCATCACTTCCCAAAATACATAACTAAACACAAACACATTTTTAAAAAAATCTACCCATCCAAAATACAATAATTTCGTGATAGTATTTTGATTGATATGATAATCAACTAGTACCTTTAATCCTTATCATTCAGTGACACACAAATATTACAAAAATCGTTTCTCTTATACTTCCCCATTCATTAATTATCGAAAGATTATCTTCATCATAAGAGACTGCTTACTTAGCATGATAAAAGATAAACTTACCTCGAAATTTACTTATTTGCAAAAAAGGCTGTAATATATGTTAAAAAAATTTTCAACAACAGCGATTTTGACTTACAAAACACACAAAAACTCTCAAAAAATCTGCAATGTTGTAAACATTTTTTAAATGTATATAGCAGCTATTTTTGTGAATAAGTATATTTTGAGATAAGTTTATCTTTTAACACACAAAGTAAGCAGTCTCTTATGGGGAGATCATCTTTCAATATTTAATGAATGGGGGGAAAAAGAGAAACTATTTTTGTAATATTTGTGTCTTGCAGAATGATAAGGATAAAAGGTACTACCGTAAAATCCCGTTAATCCGCCCTTCCCGATCAAACGCCCCCTCCCCACTTTATAATGAATTTGAAATTTTCAAAAAATCCCGAGAAAGCGCCCTCCCTACAGATTCTCAAAGGCGATTGAATCATTTTGAAATGAATGAATCATGAATCTTTGATGAAATGTGCGTTTTTTCAAGATTTTTTAATTGATTTCATGCTTGTTTTGGCTTTTTTTTTTACTAATTACTCCTTTCTTCTCCGTTTTTTTCGCCAGAATTTACGTTTAAAAAAAAAAACCAAATTTTATCAAGTATCAAAATTTATGATTCATTCAACGATTCATTCATTTCATGATGATTCATTCCTGTAAATTTTGTTGAACGATCAGGAAAAAATCCCGTGTAAGCGCCCCCCTCTAACTATTGTACGATTTTTCTTTTCGTTTGGGGGGGCGGATTAACGGTATTTTACGGTAGTTGATTATCATGTCAATCAAAATATTGTCACCAAATTTTTGTCTTTTGGATGGGTGGATTTTTCTTTAATGTATTTGTGTTGTGAGATTTGTGTTTAGTTATGTATTTTATGAAGTGCAATTGATGTTATTTGTGGTATTGAAGAAGTATAAATTAAATCATCGATTCACAAATATATAACTAAACACAAAAAGGTTTAAAAAAATTCAACCATCATTAAGAAAATAAACTAACCAATCTGATAAAACTAATCGCAGCTTTAAAATAAAGGTATGAAGTAGGTTGGAAAAGAATTTAAGAAATAAACTGGTAACAATAAAAACTCATTTATCGCTTTGGGAAGCGTCTTGTTTATTCTAGGATTCATACTTAGTTTCTTAAGTGTATGTGTTCTTTTATGTAAATTTGGATAAACTTTTTTGATATACTTCATCATGCGATCAATTATTTAAAAAATATTTACTTTCAATGAAACAGAATATAAAAAATTCAGATTATAAGCAACACAATGTTTTAAAATTAAACTTTAAAAATAATTTCTTCAAATTAATTTTCTGTGCTCAGATTGAAATTGACATATTGAAAATACTTTAAAATAAATAATAACAGAAATTATCTGCAATATATAAAATATTTTAATAGTGTTTTAAATGATTCAAATATAAATCATCAAAAATGAAAGTTGCTATGTCAAACATGAAATTTCGTATAATTATTATCAAATAGCGAATTGTAAAGTTTTTATCTGAATATTAACAAAAAAAAAAAAAATCTACTTTCTCTTAGCATTAACTTATTTTAGGAAAAAGATTAGGTAGCATAAATTTACATATTAATAGTTACCTGACATTAGAAACAACAGAAAAGACAAGACGCCAAAGAAAGAATGGTTCGTGAATTGAATCATGATTAGAAATTCATGATGGATTTCTTTTTACGTGATTCATTCTTTGTATTGGCGTCTGTGATAAAATGGTCGAAATGAACATCATGCCCATGTAGGTATTCCATTACCAATCGCCTTTCAACCTTTGAGAGTAACTCGGGTTGTAACAGTAACTAATTCTTTAAATCAGTTTTCGAATCTGTCTTCTTTACTAAAATAAATTAATTATAAGATATGTTTCTTTAGTTATTCTTCTGTTAAAAATTCTAGAGCTTGTGATTCAATCGTTTGATGAAACAAAATTTTATGCGTTGGAACTTTCATTTTTGCTGACATTTATAGTCGTATAATATATTCAGCATACAGATAAAATGAATACTTTTCTAGTCATATAGCAACTATCAGGTAAGTAACTAACATAAACTATAAATAAAGTACATCATAAAACATTGCTTTAAATTATTAAGAAACCTCTTTTACTTTTATTGTAGTTAATAAATTTTTCTTATATTCTAATACAAATATTTAAAAATGAAAGAGACATTTTTGAGGATCTAGAAGGAAATTTTTACCATCATGTACTGTTTATTTTTTAGAAAAGCACCAAAGTAACTCTTGCAAGAATATTGGTTATTTACATATTATCTGAGCCAAGTCATGTACAATTTCACCAAGCATGATGCCAATTATACTGATTAAATTAACCCTTAATTTTTGACCCTATATAGAAAAACATAGCTAATAAGAGGTATAATGTAGTGATAATAATACATAACATATTTTTCTTATTTATCATGGTTAATGGCTTAGATCAGGAAAACATTGGGAAAATAAAATATAGATATTAAAGAAAATTCAATATTATTTACATTCAAAGATCTGTAATCTGCACAAGTTCGGGGCCAAAGGTTGCGCGGATTATAGAGAATAATGGATTATGCGTCATTTTATTATTCTTAGACAGCATTTTAATTCTATAATCAGTAGAAATAGAAAGATAAATATGAAATCTAGTAATTAATTTAATAAATAATTTCAAAAAATTTTATTTAAAAACTTACATATATGGGCTTTTATCTACATGTCGTTTTCACATTTACACTTTATCCTGCACATTTCTTAATGATTTGAAGCTAAAATTTAGACCGCTTCAGTCATATATATACTTCGCTTATAACTCTCCACGAACTTTGAAGTTTGTACTAAAGTAAGTTTTCATTAAAAGACTTAAAAAACTCAAGCAATCAATTTACACGAGGCAAACTCGAGCAAAAGCCAGCAGTGGTGAACGAGCTCACGTGGGACTGTTTACAAACATTAGCTGAGAAAAAAGCGCCACCTTTCTTTCATTAAAAACACGAATCACTATGCTTTCCGTTATTCATTTTGCGCTTTGCATATGCATTAAAGTAAAAAGTAAAATCAATACTAGATGACACGTGAGCCATAAATTCCTAAACATCAACTCATAGACTGTGCTTGTTGCCAAATTAAGGACTTAAATAGAATGAAAAAAAAGAGCTCCCTGGCTGAAGCTTAGTTTCCCGAAAGATCGGATCTTGAGAAATCAATCAAAGTTCGCCTGTAGTTGAAAGTTCCCGTTTGCCTTTCGTGACGTTGGCGAAACCTCTGCAATTGATCGCTATGATTGGTTACATTGATTCAACCTTCCCAGCCCCTAATGTCTAGTTCTAAGGTGGTGCTGTGTTACTGTTAGGAAATACGACAAGCACACAAAATAGTGCATTTTCATTTGTCATTTACTCTCTTTAACTTACACAAACTGAAATAGCTACGAATGAAAAGCCAGATTGTGAACATTCCGTAAGCTTAGGTGAATTCCGTAATACAGTTTATTATTTAACTGTTAATAAAATAAAAGAGTAAATTAAAAAAAAAATACATGTTTTATTATGATTTTCATTAATTTTTTTATTATTTGTTTAAATAATCATTTTTGGATCACGGATTTGTAAATTTTCTTAACTCTTTATTTCATTGTTTACATTCATAAAGTAACACGGATTAGAGAAAATTGCTGATTATGGGTCCGCGGATTATAGATCCTTGACTGTATTTTATGATTTTTTAAGCAACCTGATCCAAATCCTGAATATATTGTAGTAATATAATAATTATATGTAGTAATATAAAATGTATTATAAAATGTCATTACAAACAATATTTTTTTCAGTAATAATTTATATTGATTCTTGAATGATTAATTTGCGATAATTCATCAAGGCATATATAACTTTTGCATCTTTGAAATTAACTTTTATATTTTGCATCTGGTTAAGTCTTGACTAGGCTATTGCTGATTGATTGTATTTCAGATCGTTTGGGTTTCAGAAACAGAAAAAGATAATATAAGATATTGTGAAATGAAATACATACCAGGACTTTTTGAAAAACTCAGACTTACAATTTTTTGCTTTGGCTTAAATTTAATCATCACTCCTCTCATAAAATTGAAAGATCTATTGGGTTGTTCGGAAAGTCCTTTCCATTTGGGAAAATATATTTGTACCGGAAAATTCTGTTATTTAATTATTAGTTATTATTTCCGATATTTAATACATAGATATTAATGGATAAAATTTTCTGGTATGAATTGATTTTAGCAAACGGAAAGGACTTTCCGAACAACCCAATAATTAGTGCCAATATAGACCCAATCTTAAAATGTGAAATTTCTACATAGGCAGAACGACATCACCAGAATTTGGATCAGTTTGCTTAAAGGATTGTAAAACAAGTAATACAGTAGACTTCCTTAAATCCGCAAACGCCAGAAATCCAGATTTTTCAGATGTAAACAATGAAATTAAACATGGCCCTTAAGTCAGCAGCTAACGCAAAACAAGTAATTCTGTAACAATATCTACAATCAAAGATCTATAATCTGCAATTTTCTATAATTTGCGTTAATTTATAAATGTAAACAATGAAAAAAAAGTCAAGAAAATTATAAAATTCATGATCCAAAAATGATTTTTTAAACAAATAATAACAAAACGAAAAAAAAACATAATAAATCATTCATTTTTTGTTAATATAACAGTTTTATTTTATTAACTGTAAAAAAAAAGGATTACAGCATTACGAAACATATGTAATTGTTTTTATTTAAATGAACTTATATATAAATTTTTTAATAAAATAACTTTAAAAAGGCATTTTTTTCAGACAGCGAATTAAATTAAATATCAGATTTCATATTATACTGAATAAAGGATTAAAATGCTGCCTAGGAATAATAAAATAATGTATAATCCATAATACTCTATAATCTACAATATTCCATAATCCTCACAACCTTTGGCCGCAGTGTGTGCAGATTATAGAACTTCGGATGTATGCATTTTTGCACAGTCCTTTGAGGAAATTCTCATTTTTTTTGCAATCCTTTGACAAAATTTGAGTTTTTAATGACCTATTGATAAAATACTTCATTTTTCCCTCGCTCTTAAGATGCTATACTTTCTTTACATAAGACCCTTTAACAAATTTCATGTGTTTTTCAAGCTATACATTTATGAAATATGTGTTTTATCAAAAGTTCTACGAAATTTGCATTTTTTCACGATCTTTTCATGTGTTCGGCACTCGAGATTCGTGTTTTTTCATGATCCTTTGAAAAAATTCGTGTTTTTCTCCCCGATTCCTTGATAAAATTCTTTCTTTTTCTGCAATCTTTGATGAAACTTGCTATTTTTTCTGCAAATAATTTACAAAAATTATTATTTGCAATTATTTGTCCAAATTTGCCATATCTTTTTAATATTCCAAATTTTTGTACAGTTGACAACTTTGCAGAATTTTTCATAAAGTCCCAAACAAGGGATAAGTAAACACCTTATCTGCCGCCCTGGCAGAAGTGCCGTGATAGGCATACAGTTGGCAAAAAAAGTATTTGTACACTCTAAAATTTTTAATTATTAACTAAATAAAAGCAGATATTTAGTCAAAAATAGTTTTAATACAGTCTGTTTACCGTGCGTTTTAAATTACATAACAGAAAATTTCGATAAAGATGTAAAATAATTTTCTAATAGGAAAAGTTTACAAATTTCTTGCAAAAAAAGTATTTGTACATTTCTCCATCCTGATATATACTGTGTTTTATAGTGTTTATGGTTCAAAGGACTACTTTTACAGAAGCTGTTAATAATTTTTAACTTCATATTAAATTTGTCTGATATTTAATATAATTTGCTGTTGAAGTAATTAAGTATAGAACCTAAAACTAGAGAGGCACCTCTAGATAGATGAAATCCTATGATTGAGCATAATAAAAATTTAAATTCGCAACAAGAATTTGTAAAAGCTATTAAATTACCATTTACAACTATTGGATGTATAGTGAGAAACTATGAATAAATTAAAAGCATCGAAATTCAATGAAAACCAGGACTTCTCAGCAAACTAACAATGAGGGAAAAAGGGAATGTTGTTAAAAAAGCTTTAAAAAATCCTATGCGTTCGATTCAAAAATTTGCTGGAGACCTTGCGACATCTTCTCGCATCAGAGTAATACCTCAAACAATAAAAAATATTCTTCTCAATGCATATTTAAAAGGAAGAACCTCAAGGAAAAATCCATTCATCAGCTAAACAAATAGGCGAAAACGCATAGTATTCGCTTTCGCATACAGAAGTAAATCATTGGATTTTTGGAAAACAGTAATTTTTTCTGATGAGGGAAAATTCGGAATTTTCTTACCACCAAGCATTTGGAAAAATTGGCGTAAAAATAAAACTGTTCTAGATCCAAAACGTATACTTTAAACTATCAAGCATGTTGGGGGAAAAATTATAGTTTTGGGGTGTATAGCTTCTAATGGAGCAGGACATTTAAAATTTATTGACAATGGAAGGACAGGTTTAACATACATTGATGTGTCGCGGCATAATTTATTAAACCGTGCTAAGAAATTATGCATAGAGGAAGCTTTTAACTTTCTGCAGGATAACGACCAAAGCATACTGCTGTGATCACCAGCACATGGTTACTACAATACTCGAAGACGACTGGTAATTTCTCTAAAATCTCTAGACTTGAATCCAATAGAAAATTTGTGGATACTATTGGATGCAAAAATCCGAAAAAAAATATGTATCAGTAAAAAACAGTTTTAAAGAAGCTCTTATTGTGTCATGGAATAACATTAACCAGACCGCTACAAAAAAGTTGGTGGAATCTATGTCACACCATCTAGAAGTAGTCAAAAACACTAAATAAATTCACACAAAATATTAATTTGCATCATTTTACTAAATTTTCATTAATTATATTACATTAATATAGTGTACAAATACTTTTTTTGCATTATATTTTTGTATATTTGTTTATTATAATGTAAAAAATCGATTCGTTTAATTTTGTTTTTGCTTCTATAATAATATAATGCATTAAATTAATGTATTACAGTATTTTTTGCTTAAATCGTTTGTTTAATTTCATTATAATTTAAAAAAATGAAGTGTACAAATACTTTTTTTGCCAACTGTATTTCTAACCGTTAAACTTGTATACGCGGTGTCTCATACGCCCGAAAATACGGTACATAAATTTCTTTTTGCCAACATTTCTGTAAAATTGTAATATCCGTTTTGAATTTTCCAGACACTTTTAATGGATTCTTATCAGGTCCACACAAAATTTTATCAGCTTTGACAAAAATTTTCAGTATTATGTAACAGATACTGCTGTGTGGTCAGCACCACTATAAATTTTGAATTTAAAATTCTGGTTGCATATTTTCACAGGGACAGTCCAGTTCTGATTTTCTTCCCCTTTTTGCTTAACTATACCCAAAAACGAAATTTCAGAGTGTTTTTCTTGCTTTTTAAATAGACAAACTTTAGCATAATGTCCAATCTTGGAACAATTTAAGCATTTAGCGTCTCTAGCAAGACACTTCCGTTTTTCATGTTTTTGTTTACCACACGATTTACACTGTTCTGATGCCTGATTAGTCTTGAAATTATTTGCATTTGTTTTATTTCTGATAGGTTGTTTACTTTCATTTTTAAATTTTCGCGAGTTTTGTAAATTTGAACACTTATTTGAGAAAACAGCATTTACTGAAATAATTTCATTAGCTACTAATTTCGCTTCTTTTTGTTTAACAGATACGCTTAGATGCACGTTATCTATAACTTTCATCAAAGTAAGTTTCGTATCTAACTGTAATTTTTCACTTAATTTTTTGTCTTTTATTCCAACTAAAATTCTGTCTCTAATCAGTTCATCATGCAAAGCCCCATATTCACAATTTTCAGCTAATTTATATAATGCAGTAATAAAAGTGTTTACAGATTCACCATCCAGTTGTATTCTTTTATTGAATTGTGCTCTTTCAAAAATAGCATTTTTCTTAACTACAAAACGATCATAAAATTTTTTAAGAATGACAGTAAAGTTAGTTAAATCATTTCCCTGTAAGCCAAACATAGCAAATATATCTTCGGCTTGTTCTCCCATAATCTGAATAAGATAATTTACCTGTTCTTCTGATGATTTCGCACTTAATCCAGATGCAATCCGATAGTGTTCAAAGCGGATTTTCCATTTAGACCAGTTTGCAGGTGTACAAAATGAAAAATGTTCCAGTCATAACACAATATCATTTGATAAAACTAAACTTTTGATTATGATTTTTTCTTTCCAAACAAAAAAAAAATGCTCACAATACATTAAAACATTTTACTGCTGTGACATGTATTGTTTTTAAGTGTATGTTGAAGGCTTAAATAAATATTAGGCAGCTTTTATACATTCCACGAACATTTATTTAACGACACAAGACATAAACAAACAGGTACAAACTTTTTAGAACTGAAACTAAACTCAGGTGCGGTTACAGGTGATAGCTGCTGTTAGTAAGGATTACACAGTTAATCCATAGAGTCACTTATAATACATTATCCCTCAAATCATCACTTTACAAAATACACAACTAAACACAAAACTCACATCACAAACGTATTTTAAAAAAATCCAACCATCATAAAAACAATAAACAAACAATCTGATTGAATTAATCATAATTCCAGATGAAAATACAGTAGGTAAGAAAAAATAAATAAAATTGGAAAACAATGAAAACTCACTTATCGCCTTGCTTGTTCTAGTATTCAGCCTTGGTTTCTTAAGTGTATGCGTTTTTTCATGTAAATTTCGATAAACTTTTTGGAGACACTTCATTATGCTATCAATTATATTAAAAATATTTACTTTTAATGGAATAAAATACAATCAAATTCTGTTTATGAGCAACGCAACGTTTTAAAATTAAACTTAAAGAAATTCTTCAAACAAATTTGCTGTTTTTAAATTGCAATTTTAAGTTAAACTACTTAAAAACTAATAATAATGATAAAAGAAATTAACTGCAATAAATAAAATATTTTAATAATGCTTTAAATGACTCAATGATAAATGAGCAAACATGATAGTTGCAACATATGAAATTTCATGCATTCATAATAAAATTGCAAATTATATAGTTTTCTTAGTTAAAGAGTAACGAAAAAAACTTCCCTGTCTTAGTATTAGTTTTTTTTAGTAAAGAGATTGGGTACAATAAATTTATGTACCTATTGAAAGTTACCGGATATTGCAAATGACCGAGATAAGTGTAATATCCTATATTATTAATTTTCATATTATATCATTGCATTTATTTAAAACATTAATTAATTATTACTAACTGTTAACTGTATAAATAAATATATAACTCAACTCTTCAAGTAAGTAACTGTACAACTCAACTCAGTATGTAAGTAAGTTTACAACATAACGACGCCGCTTGCACGCGGAAGCAATTTAATAAAGTTTATCTTCAAACTAATTTGAGAGTATTTTCTCAGTAAGAAGCATGTATTTTATTTAAGTACATTATATTGGCGACGAGTCCGTTCCCACGAACTTTTTTTTAATCTTTAAATCGCAGTAATTGCTATTTTTTACTCTATACCACCATGAGTAAGTTAGGCCTAATCGGCACTCTGCACTCATTTGACATCGAGTTAGATGATTTCAACTTATATGTTGAACAGCTTGAACATTTTTTTCTTGCGAATGATGTCGCAGAAACAAAAAAAGGATCTGTTTTCATATCGGCAATTGGATGCAACACTTATAAATTACTTCGAAACTTACTCCTGCCGAAAAAACCTAGTGACTGCACGTATGATGAATTGAAGACGATATTGCAACAACATTTTAAACCTGCTCCAATCATCATAGCCGAAAGATTCCGCTTCCATCGACGAAATCAAGCAGCTGGTGAAACTGTTTCATAATATTTGGTTGAACTAAGACGATTAGCGTCAACATGTGACTTTGGAGCTTTCCTTGATGAAGCTCTTCGTGATCGTTTTGTTTGTGGCTTATCTAATGAAAACATTCAGAAAAGGCTTTTAGCGAAGAAAGATCTAAAACTAATTGACGCTGTTAACACAGCTGTTGCTATTGAAATAGCAGAAAATGATGCGGCGAACATGAAAGGAACTCTAACACCTGTAATAAACAAGGTTCGTCAAAGTTCCAGTAACAAGAAAAAAAAAAATTTCAGGCATCTAATAATTCTGCAACTTCAAGTAAGAAGTTTTCTAAGTGTTTTCGATGTGGTGCTGCTCACGATCCTGCTAAGTGCAAATATAAAAGTGCCAACATAAAAGTGCCAACTGCCATTCATGCGGAAAAAACGGCCATATATCGCCTGTATGCATGAGTAAAAACAAAAATTCTTCTACTAAAAAAGTTGAACTTGTTGAATCTGAAACAGAAGCTACCCTGTATGCAGTACAATCCATCAATCAAATTACAGATAAGAAAAAGTACCTTGTTTCAGTAATGGCAAATGGTAAACAGTTGGATATGGAACTTGACACTGCTGCTGATGTTTCTATTGTGTCAGAAATCTGGATTCGAAACAATTTACCGAAAACTAAAATTGTGCCATCGTTAACTAGATTGAGGGATTATAATGAAAAAGAAATTCCGATTGTTGGTGAAGTTTTTGTTAAAGTAAAGTGTAACAATCAACATCATACTTTACCATTGATTATTGTGAAAGGCGATCGACCTGCTCTGTTCGGGAAAAATTGGTTGTCTGTGTTCAAATTAAATTGGAATGAAATATTTTCAGTATCCTCACAGAATGTAAACAGTGTTGAAGCACTTAAGAAAAAGTATGCAGATGTTTTCAAGGTAAGTAATCAACCAATTAAACATTTTAAAGCAGTTCTCAAAATGAAAGAAAATTGTCAACCAGTGTTTTGCAAAGCTAGACCTGTATGCCTTAGAAAATGCTGTTTCTGATGAAATTAAAAAATTAGTTGATAATAATATATGGCAATTTGTAGAGCATTCTAAATGGGCAACACCTGTTGTTGTCGTGCCAAAGAAAAATAACGCTGTGAGATTATGTGGTGATTTCAAGGTAACAGTAAATAAGCACCTTGACCCTAATCAATATCCGCTTCCTACTCAGCAAGATCTTTTTGCTACTTTGAGAGGAGGCAAATATTTTAGTAAACTTGATATGTCACAAGCATACCAACAAATCGAATTGGATGCTGATTCTCAAGAGCTGTTAACCCTTAATACGTTAATGGGTTTGCTTCGTCCTAGCAGATTGATGTATGGCATATCTGCAGCTGCTGCTGTTTTTCAGTCAATCATTGAACAAATATTATAAGGTATTTCTGGAGTTATTTGTTTCCAAGATGACATTCTCATCTCATCAGCTTCCGAAGCAGAACATTTCGCCACATTAGAAACTGTAATGTCACGTTTACAAAAATATAATGCAAAATTAAATGCTGACAAGTGTCAATTTTTTGTAAACAGTGTGGAATTTCTGGGGCATGTAATTGATGAAAGCGGTATTCACCCCACACAAGAGAAACTAGAAGCAATTAGAAAAATCAAAGCTCCAGAAAATATGACTCAGCTTAAATCATTTCTAGGTTTGCTGAACTATTACTCCAAATTCATAAAAAATTCATCTACCTTACTGTCTCCTTTATACAATCTTCTACATAAAAATGTACCCTGGAATTGGTCAGAAGAATGCAAGAGTGTATTCGAAAAGTGTAAAGAACTGTTAACATCTGATGCAGTCTTGGCTCATTACAATGAAAATATTCCCTTACAAGTATCCTGTGATGCTTCGCCTGTTGGTTTAGGTGCTGTTTTATCGCACATTGTAAACGGTGAAGAAAAACCTGTTGCATATGCATCTCGTACATTATCAGAGGCTGAAATCAACTATTCCCAAACTGAAAAAGAAGCCCTTGCAATAATTTTTGCATGCAAAAAGTTTCACCAGTATCTGTTTGGAAGACATTTTGTGCTTTATACTGATCATCGACCTCTTGTTAAAATCTTTTCTCCTAATAAGGCAATACCAACCATGGCTGCAGCTCGCCTACAGAGATGGGCATTGCTCTTATCTTCGCATAATTAAACCATTAAATACAAGAAAGGTTCTGCACACCAAAATGCTGATTCTTTTTCCAGATTGTCAAATGAAAATGTAGATAGAAACTTGTACTCTTCAGATATGTACAAGATTTCCCACCTGTCAGACTTGCCTTTAACGTCAGATGACATAGCCAGTGCTTCTAGAACTGACAAAATTTTGGGAACTATAATTAAATATGTTCATTATGGCTTTCCGTACAAAAATGAAAATCCTGATTTTAAACCATTTTTCAACAGAAAAGAAGAATTATCTGTTGATAGGAATTGTCTGTTATGGGGCATGAGAGTGGTAATTCCAGATGTATATAGGAAACATTTGCTCGAATTGCTTCATGATACACATCCAGGAATTGTAAAGATGAAAGCAGTTGCAAGAAATCATTTCTGGTGGCCAAATTTAGACCAGGACATTGAAAACATGTCTGCTAATTGCAGAGCTTGTCAACTTGCTGCCAGATCTCCTCCAGTCACCCCAATGCAATCATGGGTATGGCCCAAGGCACCATGGGATCGCATTCACTTAGATTTTGCCAAGAAGGATCAAATTGATTACTTGATAGTTGTAGACAGTTATTCGAAATGGCTAGAAGTAGCTAAGATGTCTTCGACTTCAGCAGCAAGTACAAATGCTGTTTTGCAACAACTGTTTGCAAGATACGGATTACCGCTGGAGGTGGTTTCTGACAATGGATCACAGTTCATCTCCGAAGAAATCAAAGTATTTTTAAAGTCTTTGGGTGTCCTACAGACTCTTGTTCCAACATATCATCCCCAGTCAAACGGTCAGGCTGAACGCACTATACAAACTTTTAAGCATTCGCTTAGTAAGATGAAGTTGGACTCTACTAATAATAGCACGGTAACGGCCAAGGTAAACAGATTCTTGCTCAGTTACAGATCTTCACCTCATTCCACCACTGGCTTATCTCCAGCAGAGCTATTTCTTAGACGTCCAATTAGAACAGTTTTGGATTTACTGCATCCATCAACAGCAAGGCATGTCGAGAAAAAACAAAGATGCCAAAAACATTATTTTGATAGATCTCACGCTAGCAACAAGAGTTTATCCTGTGGTCAAGACGTTTGGATAAAATCGCACAGAGATCTATTGAACAAGTGGATAAGAGGCAAATTAATTATGCCGAAAGGTTCCAAGACTTGGATGGTGGAAATAAAAAACAAAAAATACCTTGCACACATGGACCAGATCCGTCCTGCTAGCATGTCAATTCCGGAACATCAAGATGTTTTTATTCCTGATGATTTTCATGTGCCATCTCAAAGTGACAATCTACCAACATCTATTACCAATCCAGGTACAGAAGTGAATGATGATAAAAGTGCTTCTGCTTCTGAAGTTCCACCATCTGAAAATCTTCCCACACAAAACCTAACTGACAATCAACCTGTTGCAGGCGTCCAAACCAGACGTTATCCTACTCGAATTAGAAAAAAACCAAATAGACTTGATCTTTAGTGACATTTAATTTTATAATAGTGACTTTAATTGCTTTTTAAAAAATGAGGTATTGTAATATCCTATATTATTAATTTTCATATTATATCATTGCATTTATTTAAAACATTAATTAATTATTACTAACTGTTAACTGTATAAATAAATATATAACTCAACTCTTTAAGTAAGTAACTGTACAACTCAACTCAGTATGTAAGTAAGTTTACAACTTAATGACGCCGCTTGCAAGCGGAAGCAATTTAATAAAGTTTATCTTTAAACTAATTTGAGAGTATTTTCTCAGTAAGAAGTATGTATTTTATTTAAGTACATTATAATAAGATGCCAGTGAAAGAATGAATCATGAATTTCCTCGATTCATTGATAGTGATTCATATTATTTTTTAATTAAACTGCTTCTATGACGATATGACTAGAACTTTTCCTATTTCCTGTTTATAATGTTGATTACCAGATAGCTATTAAAAGAAACAATATTCACCAAAGAAAATAAGCTAATTTTTTCTGAGTTATTCCAAAATCATTGCGTTCAGTTTTTAACCCGTAAGCACATATTTAAGTGCTAGATTAATAAATTTTGATAAATGATATCTATTTATTTATTATAAATACATATTTTGCTTTGTTTAGTTAAAAATTATACGAACTTTTCGATTGCAGGAGATTTATTGATTGATTCACAATTCATGAATGGGTTCTTTTTAACGTGATTTATTCTTTGCATTGGCGTCGGTAATAAAATGGATAAAATTTTATATGATGGGGGAGGGGAGGGGCTGATAAAAACAACTTTCAATTTTGCTGACATGTATATTCATTTATAACATTCAGCAAGCAGATAAACTGAATGTTTTGCTAGCCAGATATCAACTATTAGCTAAGTAACTGACATGCATTATAAGTAAAGTACACAATAAAAACTATGCTTCAAATTATTATTTGAGAAACCCATTTTAATTCATTGCTTTTTAACATAATTTTCTATATTTGGTTTATACATAAATATATTTGTTTAAAAGATTGTGATTACCAATGAATCAGCAATATCTTAATTTTTTCGAAAATAAATTTATTCTTTCTTCATAAAAACACATGGATTTGGAAATACAGTAGAGGACCTATTATTCGAAATCGTCGGGTCCGAGGGCTTTCCGGATTTTAGAATTTTCCAGATTTCGGGTCTGTCCGAAACTCGACACTCCCCTCCCCCCCCCCCATAAAAAACACAGACAAATTTAAAATAATAACAAAATTATAGCACAGCCATCTAGAATATGAATGAAAAGTGTGTTGTAGGAGAAGTCTGTGGAATAAACACTATGCTACAACTTTGACTCTTGTACAGTACAATGTCTCAAATCCGGACATCCAATATTCAGAACTCTTCAAAATCCGGATGTTTTGCTAACGGCTTTATATATATATATATATTACCGTAAAATACCGTTAATCCGCCCCCCCCCCAACGTGACGAAAAATCGCAAAATAATAAGAGGGGGCGCTTTCACGGGATTTTTCCGCGATCGTTTCACAAAATTTACATTTTTTGCGAGGTAGCTGCAGGATTTTTTTTTTGCGATATTTGACGAAATTTGCAGGGTTTTATCGCGATATTTGACGAATTTGCAGAGTTTTTTCGCGATACTTGAAAAAAAAATTGCATTTTTTTTATGGGGATGAATTATGATGAAATGAATGAATCATGAATTTTCATACTTGAAGCAATTCTTGAAAAAAATTTCGTTTTTTTAAAAAAACGTAAATTCTGTCGAAAAAACGCAGAAAACAAGTGAATTTTGTAAAAAAGCCAAAAAAGCATGAAATCTATTAAAAAAAGTCTCGAAAAAACGCACATTTCATTAAAGATTCCTGATTCATTCATTTCATAATGATTCAAATCTTTCTCAATCGCCTTCATTTCCGGATTTCGAAATTCCGGATAATTGGTCCTCTACTGTATTAACAAAAATTACAAATTAAAATATATATGGAATTGATATAAAAACTAAAAGTCAAATTTTGCCTCTACATAAGAACAGAATTTTTCATTGTTTGCATCGGTAAATTATGTGCAGATTTTAGAGAATTGCATTTTTTTATTGTTGCGGATTTGAGAGAGTCTACTGTATTGTCACTAGATATCTCTATGTGCTGGACCTTGGTCTGTGGGCATGTTGTCATTTATGACACTCTCACCAGGCTGGGAGGATCCTGATCTTTATTCTTATTGACACTGGGTCTTGCCTATTTCTAAAACCTTGGATCAGGCTTAATCGTTACCCTTCCAGGCTGGGCCCGACTTTTTTTCTGTATCGAGCTGAGACTAGTTTCATTCTTGTTAGTTCTGCATCAGCTAAAATTTTTAGTCTTGCTCTTAGCCTAACCAATAGAAAAATTATTGTCTTACAATGGCATAGATCTATGAAAAAATCAGTTAAAATTTGACTCGGCCTAAAGATTTTTGCTGAAAATGCATGTATTTTTAAATTGTCGTTATTCAACAAATAAAATTTAAAATTTATTCTTTTTAAGGCATAAAGGATTTCTTGGCAATTAAAGTAACTTGTATATAATGAAATCCTGTCTTAATCGAAAAATATGCAGATACATGCAAAATGTATCAATAGTATGTGAGAGAAGAATGTAATATATTTACACTTGTCAAGAAAAGAACTTATCTATAACGCATTGCTTCTTGAAGAGAACTTGACAGTAACACATATATTTTCTTTTCCTATTGTATTTCTGTCCTTAAGATTTTACTTTACAGCATTTGTGAGAATTTTAAGTCTTCAATACATGGAATGTGGATTAATATCAACTGAAATACAGTCGAAGTTCTATAATCTGCACATTTTGTGTCCAAAGGTTGTGCAGATTATGGAATATCGTGGATTACAGAATATTATGGATTATACATCATTTTATTATTCCTAGAAAACATTTTAAATTTTTAATCAGTATAATATGAAAAGATAAATATGAAATCTAATAATTAATTTAATATGCTATCTCCAAAAAAGCCTTTTTAAAGTTACTTTATTAAAAAATTTACATATATGTGCATTTAAATGAATGCATATATTCCGTAATGCTGCAATCCATTTTTTACTGTTAATAAAATAAAAGAGTTATATTAAAAAATGATTTTTTAATGACTTTCTTTCAATTTTTTTTATTATTAGTTTTAAAAAATTATTTTTGGATCACGAATTTGTAAATTTTCTTAACTGTTTATTTCATTGTTTACATTCGTAAAGTAACGCAGATTATAGAAAATTGAGGATTATGGGTGCGCGAATTATAGAACTTTGAATGTAAAGCATAAAAAATAGGTAAAATAAATATCTATGGTCAGAACCCCTCATTTAAAACAATTTTCAACTGAATTAATATAAAAATTCACGTTTCATCATAACTCTGTCAGGTTCGGCTCGGATCAAGTTTGTATTTTTTTTTTCTATCCATGCCTATCTTGCATCAAATTATCAACTTCTTTGTTTAGAAATAAAGTCAGTGTTGAATTCAGACACTTTTCTCCGGGGGGACATTATAGAGTTCCGGGGGGGGAACTGCACTTTTTGTCCATTGAATACCCAAAATCTCAAATTTTTTGGGAGGAAGAGAATGTCCCCTTGGGCCACCCCCTGAATTCAACACAGAATAAAGTTTCAAGGATCGATAATCCGCGCACCCATAATCTGCAATTTTCTATAATTCGCGTTACTTTACGAATGTAAACAATGAAATAAACAGTTAGAAAAATTTCAAATTTGTGATTCAAAAATGATTTTTTAAAACAAATAGTAAAAAAGTTGAAAAAATCATATTAAGAATATATTTTAAAATATATGTATAAAACTATTTTATTTTATTAACAGTAAAAAACAAACTGTATTACGGAATATATGTAATTATTTTCATTTAAATGCACATTTATATCTTTTTTAAATATAAAATAATATTTAAAAGGCATTTTCCGAGATAGCATATTAAATTAATTACTAGATTTCATATTTATTTTTTCATATTAAACTGACTATACAATTAAAATGTTGTCTAGGAATAATAAAATGACGTATAATCCATAATATTCTGTAATCCACAAGATTCCATAATCTGCACAACCTTTGCCTTCAACTTGTGCGGACTATACAACTTTGACTGTACTTCTTTCATGATAAACCATAAATTCTCCCTATTATCAAGAATTATATTTTGAAATGCATAGGGAATGATGTAAAGCAGAAAAAGAAAATTCTGTAATTTTGCCCTTACATTTGAACTGGAAGTTGCATCATTTAGATCTGCAATGATGTACAGATTTTAGGAGTTAGCTGATTTTAGAAAATCTACTGTAATTTTAATACTTTTCACAGTTTTTTAGAGTCCTTCCAGTGAGGCTTCACAATATAATCTTTATGTTTAAAAATAATCTAGCAAAATTAAGAAGTTTTTCTATTTTCATACTTCCATACTTGAGTGATAATTTAAGCATGGGTAGTATATTTTGTGATATTAATGGAATATCTAGCTAATTACAGACAAAATACATGTTAAGTAATACTTATGTATCAGGCAAACTAAAGTAGAAAAATCTGTTTTTATTTATTACCGAAAACAAAAGTTTGTAAGGTTATTTTATAAAGAAACAGTGTTATCTCTTACAATTGTACAGCCTGTGCCACTACTGTTCATATCTTCATTAAGTGAATCAACTTTGTGTTTCATATTTTAGTTAAGTTGGAGGTTTATTTTTGCGTTATCGTAAAATTTTTAAAGAAATCATATTTTATATGATATCATATTTCAATTATTATTCTCTTTAAGGTTATGATACACTTGGAAATTTAAAACTGCTTGATTTGTTTTGCATATAATTTATTTAGTTGACAGTTTAAAAAATATTTTTAATTTTCTTTAACATTAAAATGTCTAAGGCAAACAATTAGTTTGAATCATTAATGAAAATATAAATGCATTTTAAGTGTAAATTTCATTGATATTTTTTTGCAAAGAATTTCTTTTGATTGTTTATAATGACAATGATATAAATTACAAATTAATGTCTAGTTTTATAAATATTATTGTAATTCATTACTTGTTTACTAGGAGGTATCATAAATAAAGTTTCAATGGAAGGAATGTGTTGTAGCAATTATATGTAAAAAATGGTAGCAAGTATAGTATTTGATAATTTAAAAATTAGCAATTATAGTTCACATGGTGTTTTAGCATTCCACATAAAAACCTAAATAAGAGGTGTAGTTTCATTTAGTTTGTTAGTGTCAATCTTTATTCACTTCAATATACAGAGTGTCTCACTTTAATTGGAACTCAAATTTTTATTCAATACCCTAAAAGCAAAAACAGATTTCAAAGGATTTGAATAATTTATAATGAAATGAGTTAATCTTCTACCATATATTCAACGAAAATGAAAATTCAATGTAAACAGTTCCTTAAACAAAAACAATATTTGTGTTTAATTTGATAATTTATTAGACTGTCTGAATGTGGAACTATCTCAACTTCATCTAATCACAAATCATCGTATAAAGATGAGACTGGCATCAATAAATTAGTAATAATTTGTTTACTGTTTAATGCTATTCTTAAATTCTTCAATTTTTCTCAGTTGGCTGAATAACTTGCATTGGAGTGCAATTATCAAGATTGTTTCGTTTTGCTTTCAGAGTCTTAAAAAATATATTGATGACATTTTTAGGGTTCTTCATTAAAGTTCCACTTTTCTCAAAGATTTAACAGCACATTTGTAAAATAAAATCTTTTTCATTTCTGATAACTTTTCCCCTATTGTATCTACCAATAAATCATAAAAATCACAATAAAAACCTAAAACTTTCCTTCTGTATTTTTTAAAATACTAATGTTTGCATTTTATAATGAATTTAAAATAACATATGGTGTATAGATTTTCTTAGATGATCTTATAATTTCATCATACATACGTACATGTAGATTTCATAATACATCTACATTCTGTATGTATTTTGTAGAAGTATGTGTAAATCTCTATAACTTTAAAATTGTAATTATTGCAGAAAGTTTCAATTTTATATATCTAAAGTCAAATTTGCATATTGTTTCTCTGTCTTCAACTGTCTATGTACAGGTTCTTTAATGATACCAGACATTGAGAGATCTCAGGTCTGGACAATTTCCACCAGTTGGAAGATTATCATTTTATGAGCTATTTTTACCCATCACTGGGAGAGAGTTAAAAATAAGAATTTTTTTTAATGTTTTGTAGTACTGACAATATATCTAAAGTTTCTTCCTCAGTAAAATACTTAAAATTGTTTCGTGTAGGAGGAAATAAATATAAAAGCATCCAAAAAAGGCCATTGTTTTTCATTATTTTATATATTTATGGTTGTAATAGCTTTTTTGTTAAAAAATTGCTTGATAGCGCAGAAAAGGTAAGAAAATTTCAATTATCTTCATTTTCAAACAGTTCATGTCAGTTAAATGCAATTCTATAAAACATGCAAGCATTTGAAATAATCCGTTGAATTGACATTGATATCATGAAACAAGCGGTGATTCTTTTTATAATTTAAAATATGTTAGTAGTAGATTATGTTTAACATTTAAAAATATAATTGAGTTGTTGCCTTTTTTAAATGTTTATGTAAAAGGAAGAGTTATATAAAGAAAAAGGTAAGTGAATTAATGTAACCAAATCCTTTTATGCAAAAAATCTAAATAAGAGGGCATAAACATTTTATTTTATTAAAAATGATTCATAAATGTAACTAATCGACTACAAAAATGTTTATTTTTTGTTTTTATTATATTTGCATGTAGATTTTTTTAAATACAATATGAAGTACAAAAATTTATTTTATTACCATCAACTTTGGTCCAACTTTGATAACCATAGTTGGTAGGGGTTACGTTGGATCTTTACATAAAAAATTATTTATCCTTCTACAAATAAGGCAAGTGCCAAAATATTTCATTTAATAACTTGTAATCTATGTATGATCATAGATTTTTCATCAACTTTTTATTTCAACATAAAAATGCTTATGTTTTCATAAAGCTGACATGGAAACTTGTTTTCGGGGCACTTTGTGACAAGCATGGTTTAGTCTGAAGTAGCCCCAGTTTCTTTGAAATGCCATGTTAAAAAATTATTTATTTTAATAATGGAAATCTTAATGGAACCATATCAAGTGCCCAAAGTAGTCTTGGTTGAGCGTAATATTGGTCTATACTTGTATGTTTTATTTTTTACTTGATTTGCTGCTACGTCAAGACCTCTTTAACTTCAGGCAGACAAAGTTGATTTGCAGTGCTGTGCTACGAATTGCAAGTCAATTTTTATAAAAAGAAATTAAAAATGTATAAAATTAAGTGTTAATTTTAAAAAGTTAAAAAAAATTATGGAAAAAATTCACAACTACATAATATGAATAACTATTTCTACAACTTACAAAAAATACAGGTAACATTGAGTTCAGGCTGAATATATGGATAAAAAAGAGGCAAAAGTTTTCTTTGGATATTTTTCATGAATATGCCGAACAAATAGGTGGCATTTTGTAGGACTGAAAAGTAAATTTACTAGTCTGTAATGAAATAAATTTTGAGTTTTTATCACTCCAGATAAGGCATAGTCTCGATACTGCGTGCACACCTACACATATGTATATGTATCCATGAAAAAATATATGAGTTCTATTCTTTGTAAGAATAGAACTCGTATATTTTTAGAATATACTCGTATATTATAGAATAAATGTGAGAGTTTTAATCTATGAATTTTTGTGTTCTGTTTAAGGAAATAAATTTTCCCAAATCCAATGTTTAATTCAGAATTAAAATTTAGTTTTTTTTAATTAAAAATATGTTGATTTATGCTTTTTTTTCTTCTTAGAATCAGACATAGATAAGACTCCTTTACTAAAATTCAATAAGCCATTTCTTTGGATGAAAATAAGAACAACCTCTTCATACTGATAATTTACAGAAGTTTATGTTATAGTTTGAACCAGAACTTTTTCAATTAAGAAAATGTCATTGATTACCAAAGAAGAATCCTCCTCTTATGAGCAACACTCTGTTCCTCAAAAAAATAGCAGTAAAAAACATACCTCATTTAATAAAGAAAAATCTTTCATATGTGAAGTATGTCCCAAAACATTTTCCAAGAGTAACAGTCTGAGAAAACATCTTTTGGCTCATACAGGAGAAAAGCATTTTATTTGTGTAGTGTGTTCTAAAGCATTTTCTGATAGAAGTAACCTAAAAAGACATTTATTGACTCATACTGGAGAAAAACCTTTTGTTTGTGAAATGTGTTCCAAAGGATTTTCTAATAGTCGAGATCTAAGGAGACATATTTCGACACATACAGGTGAAAAATCCTTTGTTTGTGAAGTATGTTCCAAAGCATTTAATGATAGAAGTACACTAAGAAAACATCTCTTGACACATACAGAAAAAAAACCTTTTGTTTGTGAAATGTGTGTCCAAAGGATTTTGTCAGATGGGAAATCTAAGATCCCATCTTTCTATGCATACAGGAGAAAAACCTTTTGTTTGTAAAATATGTTCCAAAAGATTTTCTTACCGTCAAGTATTAAGAAGACATCTCTTGACTCATACTGAGGTGTATTTTTGTATTTTTGTTGGCCGATTATCTACGCTATGGGATATAGGCCCTATGGGGTGGGTTGCCCTCCGTGGGGGTCTTTCTAAGGGAACCTAACCCGTATTTACGCAAGGTTCGAAGAAAACCACGGAAAACTTCGAACGGTTAGGCCGACGGTCGCGATTGGGTTCGAACCCAGCACCTACCGTCTACCAGTTTGAGGTCAGAACCTCGCGGCCACTGGTGGGGCTGACTCATACTGAGGAGAAACCCTTTGTTTGTGAAATATGTTCCAAAGGATTTTCTCAGAATGCTAGTCTAAAAAGACATCTCTTGATTCATACAGGTGAAAAATCCTTTGTCTGTGAAGTATGTTCCAAAACATTCAATGATAAAAGTAATCTAAAATAACATTTCTTGACACATACAGGAAAAAAAAAAACCTTTTGTTTGTAAAATTTGTTCCAAAGGTTTTTTTGCAGATTAATAATCTAAGAACCCATCTCTTGATGCATAGAGGATGAAATTGTTGTATTTCTGAAATCTGTTCTGTAGGATTTTCTAGACATTATTATCTAGAAAGAAACCTCGTAATCCATTTAGGTGAAAAAACTTTTGTTTGTGCAATATGTTCCAAAGGACTTTTTGATAACAATAACCTGAGAGACCATCGCCTGACGCACTTCAGAGAAATTAAAACCTTTTATTTGTAAAATCTGTTTGAAAAGATTATCCGATAGGCATTATTTAAGAAAATATTTTTCTCATATGAAATTGAGGTACTTCTAGGTTAACCCGTCGACCAAAAAATTGTCGCCAAAGTATAAGATTAAATAGCAATAATGGATGATCGTGAATGTCACATTCAATGGCATTAAATGCGATTCACGTGTTTAAAATATCATTAAGTGATTTTTATTTCGACTTTTTATTAATATTTTTATTAATATTTTACTAATTATTTGTTTTTTCGTTATTTAAAATAAAAATTATGTCAACATGTATAACTTGTTATTATTAGTTTGGCGATTTGTATAATTTGGGTGAAATTGGTCGACGGGATAACTAGAAGTTCCGAAATTGACAATTCCTAAAAATCTCCTGTTTTATTTGCAAAATTGAGTAAGATATCTATCTTTACATGCATTACGTTTAACATTATCACTTTTTATGAAACTTTTAAGTAAGACATTATGGTAGTTGCTTTTAATTTTTTATTTCACTGTCAAGTAATTTTTCCCTAAAATGAAAACTAATCGAACCTAAAAATATAAATTGCACCACAATATCTTATGTGGTAAGAAAGGCGTTAATGAAATAACACTTTTGTAAAAATATGAAAAGTGTGCTAAGAATATATTTGCATGCAAAAAATATTTTACTTATTTGTTAAATTTACCTCTTAAAAATTTCAAAGGGTTTAAATGAAACTTATCTCATTATAAAGGATGAGGAAACTCATAATTTTACCCACTTTTTGCGAGTGAATTTTTAGATAGTCTTTGAAACTAAATGTACATTTCATTTTGTGGTCTGGTAAGATGTAGAAATTACCACCCTCTTTTCATTATCATGCATTCTTTGCACCCATCATCAACTAAACATTTTTTTAATATCTAAATAATTTATTCGATATTTATGCGGAATGTTTACTCGAATTATATTTAGTGGTTGTACACGCTGATCAGCTTTGCACTTGGTTTCTCAGACCTGTTTGTTTTAATTTCTTTTTTATTTTGTATCATCAAATTAAGTAATTTTCCCAGCACAGGCAATATTATCTCCTATCAACATACATAGTAATAGTAGGAGCAAATTTTGTGTGTTTGGAAATTTCATCTAAAAATCTGGTCTGATGATTTTGACTAAATTTTTCATCCTACAATTTTGAGGTATGATAAGAACATTGGTATGGATCACATGGTTAAGAAAATTTGATGAGTGGGGGATTTTGGTGGTAATATGTGTCAATATGAATAGAAATTCAAACAGTTATTAAGTTGTTGAAAAGTTGGCAGTACACGCAAATGCAAATTTGGCAACATTTCTTTGATTTGGCAGGAAAATCAAATTTTAAGATATCTAATGCAAGAACGTGTGCTTCGCATCAAATGAAACAGTGTTACCCAATTTGACTCTAACATATAATTATCAACCCACTGAGAATACATTATTTTATCGAGTTGAACTAAAGAGTAATTTTGACCGAGTTACGCGCACTCTTTCCTCCTGCTGTGTTGCAATGTGAGCAGCTATTTGTGTGTTTATGCGAGCTTTATTGATTTTTTTTTCTGCTAAATTTTATATATTATCATTTTGTATTATAAGAAGACCCAAATGTTCTAGAAAATGCGATGAGTAGCTCATGTTGGTGTCATGGTGGGTCAATAAATAGATGAAATAGTTATTAAATTGTTGGACAGCTGAAAATTTTTTAAAAATCTGTTTATTACAAAATTATGATGAACATCTGTAAACATACCATCATGACAAGAGGCAGAAGGCGATTTATTTTTATGCTTTCATGAACTGAAAGTAGGATTTGCAGGAAGGAATTGCAAATTATCGTATTTACTCATGTATAAGGTGCACTTTTTTTCCAAAAAATTTGGGCAAAACTCCTAGGTGCGTCTAATACACGGAATAATTTTTTACTATTGGATGCAGTCGAACGATATCCACATGAAACAAGAAATTATTCAAAGAAGATATTGAAGCTTGGAAAATGTTACTTAATTGAAGTATTACTGCATATTTTTTTCATTCCTTGCAGTTTTTTATACAACAGAGCTAATGACGTTATCTAAACGCTAATTAGAAATTCTCTTTACCGTCACTCATTCCTATTTCAAGTCATTGTTTTACAGCCCGAAGTCTAAAAATGCATTTTCGTTTTGTTTTCTGGTCTGGTGCAATGTTTTTTTTTACTTTTTTTAATGAAATTAATTTGATCATTCTTCATTAGCGCATAAAATTTGTGGTGTGCCTTATATACGAGATTTTGAGAAATCACAATTTTTACTTGTAAAGTAGGAGTGCGCCTTATACACGCGTGCGCCCTATACACGAGTAAATACGGTATTCATTATTTCATCCTTTCCAAATATTTTATATATTTTTAATTATTTTTGTGCATAATGTATGATACGTTTTTAAGTCTTTTTTTTGGTAACATTACTTGTTTTTGAAAGTAAATGGTATTTTATACGAACTTTAAATGCATATTTTGGTTAACATTTATGTTTATTTGCCAAGTGGCTTTGTTCTGGGTTCCAGAGGCAGTTGCAACACTGTTTCAACAGAAACAACATATACTAACAAACATTCAGATGAACAATTATTATTATGACGATCAACAAGGTGACCACAAAAGAAGATGATTTTTAAGTATTTTTTAGAAACATACAGATAATAATTTACGTTAGGTTATTAAAAAGACATGAATTTGTCAAAAAGAAAAAAATATATTTAAAGAAAATACAGTACACAGTGGTTATCAACTATATAATGATTAAATCTCTGTCAATTAAAATGGCTGATTTGTGTCATAGTGTTACCAGGTGTTTCAAGAAAATCTGTTCTTGAAATCCTCTAGACGTCAGTATTTTAAAATAATGATCTGTGTTCTATGTAATGCCAGAATTTTCGATTATTAAAGGTGGCGAAATAAACTATAAGAAATGAGTAATATTTGGAACCCTCATTTATTCGGAGTCCTGATATATTCGGGACACCTAACTACGCTGCGTGTGTGACGCTGAACATAGGATGGTGCCTTGTCTGCTGTTATTCTAGCTTTGTGTATAATCTTCAGAAGATCCATGTCTCAGTTGGATGTTTCCATTACCATTTATTAATCTTCCATTAAGAAGCTAGTTCAGTCACATGAAAAGACATGCTCGCTCATATTAATTTTGTGGAAGAAATTTTTAAAGATATATTGCTTCCATTTCAATATTTCTTAATTTTTTTTTTCATTGTATAACTGAGATTGGTCTTTTTACTGGCCATTTTTTACTTCTTCAATTTTATTTGTAGATATTTTTATGATGATCCTTTAATTTTCGAAATGCTATTAATTTCTCCAAAAGTTAAAATATTCTCTTTAAAAGACCTGAAAGCTGAATTGTAAAAGTAAAAAAGGGCATATGTAAAGATCAACCTCAGTTATCCATTGCAAATAATTATAATAAAATAAATAAATAAAATAAAATGTTATTTAAAAATTTAAAGATGCTGGCATGCAAACTAGTTATCTCTAAAAATTTCTACCTTTGGATTAACATGAAAAGTCAAACTTTTCTCCTCGCTAAAATAGCCTGTTAAGTGTATGTGGTTTGAAGACAAAGATTTAACCCTTTCCGGCACAATGTGCCCGGTCTGGGATACTTAATTTTAATTCCAAACTTACAAACGGCACCAATAATATTTTAGCGAAATTTTGCTTTTACAATAAAAGCTTAAATTAAGGAATTCAAAATATCTAAAAAATTCGTTTGTGAATTCCGATGTCATTCGATAATTTCTCATTTTATAACGGATTTTTCCCGTGCCGGAAAGGGTTAAATGAAGTAGACATTGCAACAAGCAATTACAAAAAGTTATTTGGTGCCCTGTATGCCAATATAGAATGCACTTGTCATTTGTCTAAACTTCAGTATCTTGTTTTATGAAAATTTCTGTACCTACATAGAGTTGAATTATGCAAAGAAAAGAAATAACTGAATTTTGGAGCAATTCACACTGTTGTTCTCCATTATAGGTGTTACTAGGCAGTAATTTTTTTTTAATTTGTAAAGACTGGTATCACACGGTAAATGGAAGCTCTGATTGTGTTATGAAATGCTTGATTCTCCTGTTAAAAATAACTTTTTTTCAATTTTGCTTTGATTAAAAATATTTTAAATAATAGTTACTGTGAAGTTTATTTTGAATTGATGTATATATTATTTTAAAATTGTGCTATTAATATTGCATTTTCTGTCTTTTAAATGTTTCTGAATAGATCAATTGTTTGTATACATGATCTTCTTTTCTGAACAAAATTTAAATTTCTTTAAATTCAAATTAAGTTAGAATAAAAAATAAAAAAATTTGTTGATCAAGTGAAAAGGTGTGTGTCATTTTTTTCTTCTATTTGTTTGAATCATAGACAGTCAATTCATTACAAGCTGGGTTTTTTTCTTAATTTTAAGGATTATTTTTTTAATAGATAGCTAGAGTTGATCTTTTTCAGTTTTGTTAAAAAAAATGTGAGGTTATTTTTACTTTCTAAACCAAGCTCTAAATCTGAAAGTATCCTCAAAAAAAAAAAAAAAAATCTAAAAATAAAATCGAAAAAAGTAAAAAGAAAATAAAGACTTTGTAGAGATGAATTTCAGATTATACAAAACAAAACAAAAAAAAATCATCCAGCAAGATTAAAATACGAACTTGATATTTTGAAAGATTTCTTTCATAGGATTAATATTAGTGAGCTGGTAGCATGAGGTAAGTAGCTTCTTTATCATAATCTTCCTTAGGGGCAGTCCACAAATGATGTCATGCATGGAAGAGAGGCAGAGGGTTCGTGAATTTGTGACAGTTTGTGACAAGGGAGTGGGAAGTAATGAAAAGAAGTGTGACATCACACATTTCGATTAATATTTAAAGAGCTTGCTATTATTGCATCGACATTAGAAATTGTTATTATCCTCTAGGATGTGAGCGAGGACAAAATTATCTGTATCCTCTATGGATGAACATATATCTTCTCTCTGGTTTGAAGAGTTGTAATAGTAAATAATACAGAACATTTTCTACTTTATGATTCAATATATAATTTCATAAACGTTCATTTTAATGAGATGAATGAAATGTTATGGCCATTTAATTTAAATTAATATTGAGACTTCTTTTTAAAAATCAATCTGAATTAAAATATTTTGTCTCATAACGTTAAGAACTTTGAGCCGAAAGCGAAAAAATACATATATATATATATATATTTGTTTTTTAAGACGCAAATGCAGGCCAAACAATCTACCAACTCTCTGGTGATAGTTCAGCAACATGAAGTGCCAATGTTAAAAAACAGACTACCATCATTACATTGTCAATATCAATTTTGAAATCTGTTTGATATTCTATTAAATTATATTAAAAAAAAATTTTAAAGATTTTTTAGGATGTTTGCTGATTTCTGCCAACCTTATGTGGTAATGGGACGATAAGATAAAGCCTGTGTTGAATCAGAGATTGTTATAATTGATTCAGAACTTTTTAAAAAAATGCTTTTAACTCTTTCCCTTTGCCTCTTTAAAATTTCTAATTTATTTTAACTTCCATAAATCGTAATTTAGAACAGGTTTTTTTTTTACCTTCTGGTAGTATTGGCAACGACATAAATTAAAGCAACTTATGTTTGAGCCAGTTTCATCATCACTAAGTTGCAACTATTGGTTTTGAAATTTGTTTGTGATTTTAGAAGATTTTATAAAATTAGTAATTTAGAACATTACTCACATTATCCTTTTAAATTCGGAATTTTCTGTTGACGGTTCTCAGAGATCATTTGCATCTTTTATGTAATAACCATGCCAAATTTAAAAGGTTAGATCCCTCAGTATCACAAAAGATGCAGTTTAGAACATTTTTTGCTGCTGCAACTGTTAGGTAGTTGTGACAACGATATAATATTTAGTGTATGTTGTAGCAGGAACAGTCTCCTTTAATTTCAACCACTACTTTTGGAATCCACCTTATATTCCCTGAGATTGTACAAAAATCACATTTAGAACATTTTAAAAATGTTTTTACACATTTTCACCCCTTTTAATTTTTTTAAAACTGCTCAAAGAGAGAATTCATGTGTTATAAGTAATTATCATGCCACATTTCAAGTTTTTAGATCCTGCAATCACAATTTAGAACTTTTTTGCTCTTGCTTCACTCCAAGGTCAAGGTTGACGACCTTTTCGAACACACGTCAATTTTTTCCAAAAGTATATTTTACGTGATCATGACGTGCCAAAAACAGTAAAAGAAATTTGTGTATTAAATAATAGCGAATCAAAATTATTTAAAATTTTGTTATTAGCGTAAAAAAATATTTCCAATATTTGATTATACTTTAGAAATTTTTCTGTTGCCTCATTTTAGAAGCCAAATAACTTATATTCTATTTCATATTTAGTTAATTAAAAGAGGATGCAATTTGAATTGGAGTCATTTGACAAGATGTTACTGGTATTTTTCATATTATTTATTTTCAAAAAGAATGTCTCACAGAAAAAAAGTATCAATACAGCAAGGTTCAGAACATTCAGCTTTAGTGTCTGAAATTGAATTACAAGTTGTTTTAAATTTATCATCGGCAATTTCAACTATAATGCCTTTTAATCTTTCGTTTGCATTAATCTCCCGATTCTCTCTTATTCTTAAAATTTTGTGAGCCAATATTGGGCTAGATTGAGACATATTAAGTTGTATTTAAGTTTTTTAAAGTTGGATGACTATGACAACCAACCGAACAAATCAAATTAAGATAAACAGAGACAACATCTAGATTAATTAATATATTTTGTAAAATTCTACTTATTTTGATGTAAAACCTGAATCTATACCGTGCCAAAATTAATCTTTATCGTGCCATAGGTTCGCCGTCCCTGTCCTACGTAATAGTGGCAATGACATAAAATTGAGCCTATATTGGAGTAAGGTTGTCATCGATTTCCAAATATTACTTTTGAAATGAGTTAGGTACTTACTGAGATTGCATAGAAACTTCAATTTAGAAATTTTTTAATGCTTTCTGCCCATTTTTAACTTTAAAAAAAAAAATAGAAAATGTTCTTTGAGATCATTTATATAGTATGAGAACTACCATGCCAAACTTCATATTTCCAGACCCTTCAGTAACACAAAAAATGCAATTTCGAGCGTGTTTTGTTACTACAATCTGCAGGTGGTAATGCCACTGACATAAAATAGAGCCTATGTTAGAGCAAGCGCTGTTGCTATCAATTTCCAACCATTACGAGAACTACCATGCCAAACTTCATATTTCCAGGCCCTTCAGTAACACATAAAATTCAATTTAGAACGTCTTTTGTTGCTACAACCCCCAAATGGTAATGCCACAGACATAAAATTAAAGCCTGGTTAATATATACCATAAAATTTAATATTTCCTGAGATAGGGTGGAAATTACCATTTAGAACATTTTTATAACGCTTTTCATGCATTTCCTCCCTTTTTTATTCAAAAATTTTTAAGAAATGCTCTTAGAGATAATTTATATCTAATAAGTAACTACCTTGCCAAATTTAATGCATCAAAGTCATTCAGTAACACAAAAAATTGTATTTCTAGATTATTGTTTGCTCCTGTAATCTGGAACATTACACCAACGTAAAATAAGGCCCATCTTGGACCAAGATAGGTGTCACTTTCATTTTATAACAATTTTTTTAAAAAATCGATTAAATACTTCCTTAGATTGCATAGATATTGCAGTTCAGAATTTTACCCCTTTCAAATTTCAATTTTTTGAGGAAATGTTTATAGAGATAATTTATATAACTATCAAGTCAACTATCATGTGTTTAGGCCCTTCTGTAAAACAAAAATCGCAATCAAGAACATTTTTTTGTTCCTGAAATCCCCAAGAGTATAGTCGTTGAGCCAGGGGCTCGTGTGGTTTCATGTCGGGGGACTTGGTAAACTATATATTTTTTGATTCACCACAACAACAACATCTCATTGATCCACGATATTTTCAAAACGAGGGTAACTTATGGACGCCATATTCGAAAATGGCCGCCGTCGTTAGGTTAGGGAGTCGTGTGGTTTCGTATCAGCGAACTAGGTAAACCTTACATTTTTGAATTCATCACAACCTCAACAAGTCATTTATCCGTGATAGATTCAAAACAAAGGTAATTTATGGGCGCCATTTTGGAAAATGGCCACTATCATTGAGACAAGGGCTTTTCTGATTTTAAGTCGGCGATCTTGTTAAATGATGCATTTTTCGATTCACCATAACGTCCAAAAAATATTTATCCATGATATTTTAAAAAGCAGAGTAATTTATGGACGGCGTATTGGAAAATGCCAGGGGCTTTTGTGGTTGAGCCAGAGGCTCATGTGATTTCATGTCAGTGGTTTTGTTAAATCCTATACATGCATTTTTGGATTCACCACGACATCAGAATGACATTTATTCATATTTTCAAAACCAGAGTAATTTATGGACCCCATATTGGAAAATGGCCGCCATCGTTGCCAGGGTATTTTGTGGTTTTATGTCAGCGGGGTTGTTAAACGATACATTTTTTTTGATTAACCATAACATAACGACATTTATCCTTGATATTTTCAAAAACAGAGTAGCAAATAGACACTATATTGTAAAATATCCGCTGACAAACAGGCTGATCGAAAAGATATCCTTGGTTTTATAAGCTATTAAATGAATAGTGTGATTCAAGAGACAATAAGTAAAGACACGCAGGGTTCAAAAGCTACAGCGAAGTCAGTCAAAGATTTGCCGCAGTTAAGAGATACTATTTGTGATATCAGGGCAGCATTTTTTTACATGATTCGCGAAACAACGAAAATCAGTACTTCAGACAAATCTGTTCTAGATCCAATTCTGTCTTTGAGCAAGATACAGAAAGACGAACATGATATTTCATATTTACAGATTACAGAACACGATTATCAATGAATAGATAAATCTAGACATGATAATAGTATCAAATGGAGCAACAACAATTCTAGAAATTGTCGAAGACATGTTCAAAGCTCATGGGATGGGTGAAGAAGTTTACCAAACTTTCAAGAGAGACTATCTGTCTAAGGATTCAAGCCAGAAGGGATTTTCAAATCTCTAAAGATAAAAAAAAATAATAAACTAAATACATTTTGTGACTTGAAGAAAAAAGAGAGTGCAAAGTTTAAAAAATCAGAGTTTGTTTCCAAGACAAAAAGAAATCTATTTACTCAGATGACAATCATTGCAAAACGAAGACATTTCGATATGAGAACTGTCTAGGGCTTCATTGAAGTTCCTTAGCGACACTTGATGGTTAAATGCGGAAAACTGAAAAAGCAAACTGATGAATGTTATGAATGACAAAATTGCGACTGATGAAAGAATGCATATGAAAGTGTTGCTAATATAAATGACGGAATGTGCTTTGTTCAAAGCTACCACAAGAGCTACAATCATTTGGACATTTAGCGAAGAATATGTTTTCTGAAATATTACAAAATTATACATCCTCACAAAAAACAAATGTTGTATCTGACACATATAGGCAGGTGTCAATAAAAAGAAATAAACGAAAAATATGAACTGTTGGTGATGTTATACAAGTTATCGTCTCCGGGGTAAATAATACGAAAATGGAAGCAGTTTCTATCGGATGAGAAAAATATGAAAAAAAAATTACTTTCATTTCTAAAGAATGGCAAAAACAGTATTTGGAATAATTGAATACACAAATGATACAGGTTATCTACTGAGGAAAATGATATAAATTCACCAAATAACTAGTTGAACAATTCTCTAAATTGACCTGCTTCCAAGAAGAGGTGATACGCAACTTTTATTTAGCGCACACCATGCTAAAACACATTGTCTAGATTTAGAAATGTAATCTCTTAAAATACTCATGTGGCAGTTACTACATTCTTTTCTTTAGAAAACGATTTGAAATGCTAGGAAGGGAAATGCTAGATTTGAATGCTAGGTATTTATGAAGTTTGGATCCAATGACAGGGTAAAGTAAAGAGTAAAATTTGAGTGAGATGCACAGACTTCTAGGTAAAGAGGTGTGTAAAGCATTACTTGAAATGTATTCACTGTCATACAGTAAGTGCTTGCAGACAGGAGTAAACGGTGAATCGGAACATAAAATTTCGAGCTACACTTAAGGCGCTTGATACTGAAACTGATATATTAGAGGAAACAAGGAAACATCCTTAATCGTAAGTTTGCCATCTCTATTATGGAATGTACAAATACGGAGACATCAAGGAACTGTGCTATATTCTATATATTTTTTCGATAAAAAAGGAGTCTGTGGAGTCGCATTGCCTTTTGCCATGTAGTAATACACTCTACCTATCGGCAATGCTAACTATTTTCCAAGGTCTTGTTTGTAAGGTGTATCTGCAGGCTGATCCTGATCTTCTGTCTAAAGATAAATATGGTTCGTTTTTTGGAGCAGGTAGCAAGGGAAAGGCTATCTAAAGGTCCAGTAAAATAGCAGTTCCTTTGTTCCTGAAGCTGCTTTGGAACATGTGTCATACTTTTGTTCAAGAACATGTATCCCATTGTCATATCCATGTCACTTAAATATACTCAGATGTACAAGCATATGCAGAATATAGAACTGTTCTATGACGATATAAATTAGTTGAACGCATGAATGTCAACCTATGATGATAGCAATGCAGAAGACTAAGATTTCTCTTATTTATTAACCCATTCGAGACCAGCATCTTTTACATGACTTTTAATTGATTGGCAATCCTTTTTGTCATACAGTTAAAATTAGTTTAGCAAACAAGTGAATATTTTAAATAAATAAGAACATTTTTATTAGTCTTTTTAGTGGTATCATAAACAAGTGATAGAAGCACGTTTTAATGGTGCATGTATGCACCTGTGCTCCCGAAGGGTTTAATTCTTAACAGACTAAGTACAATAAATTCTCCATTACCACATTTTCTTGGATTGCTGTGTCTTATCCACATGAAAATAGCATGCACTAAAATGCAAAACAAGATTTCAGTTTTCTGTCAGGCAAATCTGTTTTGAACTCTTTATACAATTGAAAATCATCATACTAAAATTAAATCTTAACAAATATATAATTTGCACAACGTTATACATTCAAAAATGTTGTTCTTTCCATTTTTCATTAAAATTTAGTTATGTAATAATGCCAAAAATAAAAACTCATTTGTACCTATGTGCGATAGATGGAGCTCTTTTTTTCAATATGGCGTCTATAAATTACCGCAAATTTCATAGTATCATCGAAAAGTGAAATTCTTCGACCCTTCTGAATCCCAAAATGCATATATCACCAAGTCCCCAGAGATGAAACCAAAAGCCCTAATTTTGGCTTCTGGTTCAACGACTACTAGTAATACTGATATAAAATAGAACCTACATTAGTGCATGAGCTGTCATAATCAATTTCCAACCATTACTTTTGAAAACAAAAGCGTAATCTGTATGCTGTAGGAATAAACTAGAAAAAACAAAAAAAAAGTCAACCATTTGTCGCAGAGAAAAAAAGTAATTTCGTCTAAAAATTACGAATTTTGTTTAACATTTAACAAAAGTTTGTGTTATAATATTATACCCCTTTTTTGAAGTAATAAGGATCTTGTAAGAAATCCATTGAGCCTGAGACTAAGGAGTTTCTTTCCCACAACCTATATTAAAATCTGGGGTTACAAAAGTTGATGCTTTCCTGGAAATTGTAGACTTCTATATGAAACTGCAGATTTTTGACTTTCTCAACCAGTCTAACTAGCTCTCCAAATTTTGTAATATTTAAAGATGTCTGGGAAACAGCTGTGTTGATTTGACATGAAATAATTCTTATTTGTCTTCTCTTACTTATCAATTTAAAAGTCATATTCTCCTATTTCAACAACACACTACTTCAAAATTTTAAGTAGACACTTTATTTTTCTGCTAAAAAGATGTAAGTTATAAAGTATTCAACTATGATATTTAAGAAAGCTACAGTTCACTATTTCTTTAAAGTAATTACATTTTGCTGCTAACAACACAACATGAACACAAGTGAGCTACTGTAGCGGCAATGCGTATTAACGTAATTAATAAATTCACTTTAATGGACTGTACATACTTTATTTTAACATATTGCGAAGCGTTGCGTGCCCTTATGGCAAGAAAAAAAACAACTAGGAAGCACAGACACTTTGCGTTCCTATAGTTACATACATAGTATGATGCCAGATTCCAAACATAAATCACAAATAAATCTAACAGCTACAATTAATGTTATTCTTTCGTTACCAAGTAAATATTTAACTTATGTTATAATATTAGAATCCCCCTTGATTCTAAAAAATAAGTAACGTTGTATAAAATCTGTTGAATATGAGACTATGGGGTTTCTACCCAACAACATATATTAAAATAGTCAAAATCTCAGGTTATCAAAGTAATGTTGACCATCTACTCTTAAATTATGGCATTCGGAATTTAATGATTTTTGAGTGTTTTAGTCAGTAAACATGGGAGAACATGTATTTAGTATATTACAAAAAATATACAAACTGAATTGAAATGATAAATTAATAGATTGGATTAAAAATGAATAAATATTGTTTGTAAGTTCTTATGTAGAGTTAGCTATAAATTTGCGTTGATATGGATACAATAAATATGTGAACAAAATTTTAGTTTTTAAAATGCATATTGCTAAACCTGTATTATACAAAACATTACTTTTTAATGGTTATCAAAAGAAAATTTTTAAATCATTAGTTTTTGAGATATAGTTCCGATTGCAAAAATATTTTTAATTTTGTTGTGAATCATTTAAAAAGCAGTTTACATAATTCGCAATAAAATAGCTGCTTTTCAAGTAGTTAAGAAATTATTTTTGTTTATAATCTCTAGGATCGATAAACTCCGTGTTCTAAAAAGTAAAACAGTGAAAACTTTTTCTTCAATGACTATACTTACTAAGTTATGATACTTAGAATATGAATTTTGTACGTTTTACTCACCATAAATTAGAAAAAAAAAACATGTTTTTAGTTCCAAAAAACCTGACATTTAAAGTTTCATAACGAAGTAAGTTTTTGACAAGAAAAAATTTAGTTTTTAACTGTAAACTGACATTAATGGTGTAAATTCATTAAAAAAAATCGTCAATTTTTAAGTTTCAGAATTTTTTCAAGCATTTTGCTTAAGTCTCCAAATTAGAACATTCGTTAACACCGTACACAGCAGTTAGTTATATACTACAAATATAAAAAGTTGCTGGAACCTATTGCCTCCACAAAGATGGAACTATGTAACATGTTAATCAATAGTAACTCTATTTAACATCTATAATTACCAAGGAATGTAACAGAATTAATAGAATTAGTATTAACTATTCAATAAGTACAATTTATTTAAATTACCAAATTTCAAAGATAAAAAATGGCGCTTTTTTCAAAAAAATGAGACTGTCTATCAATGCAAAAAAATTATTATTATTATTATTATTTGAAATGCAAAAATACATAATGATAATTAAATTAATTTTAAATACTATTTAATTAAATATATATATATACAACATTGTAATTTTAATCCCCCCTCTCTTCTCACTGTATACAAAGTTTAAAATCTTTAAAACTATTTTTAAATATTTGCTCTATTTGTTGTTCTCTTGTAGCAATAAATAACCAAACATTTCAGCTTTTGAAACTCTATTTATAATAAAATTCTCAATCTTTTTTTCATCTCAATTAACAAATTTCTTAATTGCAAATCATCTTTCTTTAGAATGATTATTTCATCTTCATCCTCCAAAAACACCAAAAACTTTAGAATTTTAAAAACACTTATTTAAAAAAATTTAACCCTGTTTATTGTTCTCCAGTAAAAATAAACAGCCAACTGACACTTAAATTATCCCTTTGACATTAAAATTCACGAGTCCCTTTCACACACACATCCTAAATTAAGAATCTCAAAAACTTTATTTTAAAGCAATCTGCTGCTCTCTGGTAAGATTAAGCAATAAACATCTGTAAATTATCCCCCTTTCTCTCAAATTTTCACTTGCCCTTCTATCCTTCCACGCAAAACACAGTTTAACATTTTTAATATTAATTTTCTAAAAAAATTCTGCTCTGTTTCTTAGTTTGTAGTAAGGTGACTTATCTAAAATCCTCATCGAGATTCAAGTTTTTGCTTTATACTTTCTAAACTAACAGGTAGGACAGTATTTCTACATATGTGTAGGAAAAGTAACAATTTTCCTCTAATTTGCAGTTTTTCTATTCTCATATCTGGATCACATGTACAGGGTTACGACAAAAGAATTATTTAGTTTCAAAACCTGATTTATTGAAACAAATTATACTTACAAATATGACTGACATATGGAAAAACTGCAAATTATCCAAGTTTTATGCTCATTCTACAAATGTTTATGTGTTCTTTTGATCACGCGATACATACAGGTGGTAGTTCAATTCTATCTGCACATTTTGTAGTGTGGTAAGAGACAGTTTTTTTTATACTGCCTTCTGAAAGAACATTACACTGGTATGACAGACGCACATTTCGCACCCTTTAAGACGCATAAACTCCTTTCGCTTAACCTCCATTTCTTGAGAGACTGAACATGTTATGGATACTGAACTAGTGTTGCCATGTTACCTGGTTTAGAAAACTTGAACTAGTGCTACCACATTAACTTTTGCACAGAACTAGTACTTTCATCCCACCTGGTGCAAACTTGAATGTTTTGTAGTTATTTTCATGCATCAATGATATTTCTAAATACTTTTGAATAAATCAGGATTGGAAAGTGAATGATTCTTTTATAGTAAGCCTATACATTTTAGAATTTAAAATAATGTCCCCATCTCTCTTTACATAATATATTATCCAGGGAGAGAATAACCAAATAACACAAGATTAAAATGTTTTTGCCCCTTACCCCCTCATGTCTAGAAATTCATCCATTTTTCTGGAGATGGAGAGTGAAAATTTTATGAGTATTGGATCCTTATTTATTTATAGTTGTTACAAAGTAACAATGCAGTATAAAAAACTTCACAAAATAATTTAAAAGTTTGTAAGCAAAAAAAACATTTTTTTTTAAATGGGGGGATTAGGTAACTTAAATGATACTTTTATTACTGTATTAAAATAGTTACAAATAAAGCAAAGAAAAAAATGTTTAAAACCATGTTTATTGAGAGTAAGAGATAAAAGGGGCTTTGGGAAGGAGATTGGGTAGGGAATATAGATTAATAATTAAATATCGTTACAACAAATTCACAAAAAGTACAGAAAAAGTAAAGAATTTTAAAAATTTAAAATTTTATGAAATTTTCTAGTAAAAGAAATAGGTCTTCATGATATGAGAGAAGGGCAAGGGAGCAACAGACAATAAGAAATATAATAGGAAGTAATTTTAGTGAAGATGTTTAATTATTCTTACGTATATACCTATACACTGTTAAAAACATATGATTTCTTATTTTACATTATCTTTATTTATTAAAAATTTCAGAAAATAAATGAATTTAAAAATAAAGAGTTATGAAGATTAAATAATGTATGTTTCTTACAGTGGTGGAAAAAATTATAAAGCCACTTGAAAATATGATATAATTAAAAAACAAAAGATGGAATATTTGTGAAATTTCATACATATACATTATATGCTACAAAGAAGTAAAGAAAAAAAGAAATTCATTATTAACTACATTAATAAAAGGTTAATAGACAAGAAAATTTTCTGTACAAAGAAAGTTGGAAACAATTATAAAGTCGATACATGTATTTCATCAATAATCGATGTGAGACCCTTTTATTCGATGACTTTGACTAGTCTCTTGTTCATTGAATTTATCAGACCACACAAAGTACTTGCATCAATATTGTTCCAGCAGTTTTTAATAGCATTCATCAAATCTAACTTTGAATTGAATTGTCGTCCATTTTTGTATACATTTCGGGCTAAAATTCCCCAGAGATTTTCTATTACGTTCAGATCGGGGCTACGAGCTGGCCATTGAAGGCATTTCACCTGATTAGCTTCCAGCCAAGATTTAGTTGACTTCGAAACATGAACGGAAGCGTTGTCCTGCTGAAATGTCCAGTCTCACGAAGTTATAAGAGGAGCAATGGGTAATAAATTATCTCCTAACATATCTTGATACATAGCTGAATTCATTTTGTTATGCATGAAGACAATTGGAGTGGTTCCACAGGCAGCAAATGCAGCCCAAACCATTACCGAACCACCTCCAAACTGACGCTTTGAAAAAATATGAGGTTCCTGTCGTAAATCATGCCAAAAGAATTTATAGCCGTCGAGTCCATCTAAATTAAATTTCTTTTCATCGGAAAAGACAACATCTCTCCAATTTGTGCCTTCAGTTAAATGTTTTCGTGCAAAGTCTAAGCGAGCATTTTTGTGGTGCTTAGAAAGAGGAGGTTTTCCTTTAAATTTTTTAAATTGAACAATGAGATTGTTACTTAAAACATTTCTTACCGTTCGGCTTGTACAGGGTAATTGTAACTGTTCTTGAATTTGAGCTGACGACATTTTTTCTGCGCAAGCTAGCTTCCGGATTTGTCTTGATTGCCTTACAGTTAAGGATTTCGGTCTTCCTGTACGCTTCTTACTGCCGTAATTTTCGGGATTTCTGAGAAAACTGTTTACTGCAGCCTTGGACCTTCCTATTTTTCTTGCAATATTAGAACCAGACATTCCAGCTTCATTTAAAGTTAATATTTTAATTTGTTCACCATTGGATAATTTTTTCCTCTTGGCATTGTATTAAACACACCAAATACAAAATGAATGCACGTAACACATTTACATTTGCCTAAACTTTACTGGAGATCTGCTTTCTCAAGTTTGGCATCATGCCAAATGAGGCTAGAACCATCGGCTTTATAATTTTTTCCAAGTTGTTTTTCATTGGTTTTAAGAAATCAGCATAATTTATGCTCCCTCTTCCGTTTTTCTAAACAAAGTTTATGCGTATTATTGCGATGTTGATCATGCAAATGTAAATAAAATTTGCGATATCAATAATTCCATTACTTTTTGATTTTTGTAAATTTTTCTATCGGCTTTATAATTTTTTCCAACACTGTATAAGATGGGGCAAAGAAGTTAGAAGCAATTTCAAGGGGAATTATTTAGATGATAGATTATTTATCGTTCAAATATTTTTAATGAATTTAAAAATAAAACAGAGTTTAAATTCTGTATGCTAAAGAATGAAGGATTTTAGGATGAGAATTCAGATAATACCAAGTGTATTCGTAATTATATAAATAAGTAACAACTATAATTATCGTTTAGTCCGTCCGCATATAATAATACAAAAATTACTCAACCGAATCACTTGAAATTTAAAATATATAGTAGTTGCATAATTTTATTGAGTCATTTCAAATTTTACGAAAATCGGATTTTTTTTAATTAGAGGGACAATCAAAAGCATTCCGTTACATTACAGTCAATGAAAAACATAGTTTTAAGGAATTTTTAAAGATTTTATACTTTTTCGAACATAACAGAATTCATGTGTATCTAAGAAGTATATACTAAAAAACACATTTTGCACAATCTGTTATGCAAAGAACATTTGTCATTAATTTACAGGGTCATACGAAAGTATTCTATTACACAATGGTATCGGGGGGAAATATTTTTTGAAGCATGCTTACTAGTATTAAACTACATCCTGAATAATAGAACGTAAATATTATTTACAAGGACACAAAAAAAATTTCGACCGATACTATATTTGATGTTCTGTATACTATTACACCAAAACCTGAATATTTTTAAAACTTTGTTATGGTACAAACATACCTTATTTCCTATGTTTGATTGCAATTTCCAACTTGTTGTACGCAGGAATCGGCTGTAAAGCAGAAAATTTTCATCCTTGTATTCACTATCATTACCTTTACATTAAAGATAAGAATGGGTTTTTTAATCATTCTTCTAAATCTCAATTATAAGCTTCTTTTCATTTTTTTTTCTTTTGAAAAAAGAAAGGCTTACAAAGGACAAGATGCGAAATGTAAACATATAATAAATACTTTGCACTTCCTCTTCTATAGAAAGCATGTTTCAAAAAACCTCAGAAATCATACTCATTTCATTCTATATTTTTATCAAATAAGGCAAACTAAAAGCACAAACGATTTTCCACATAGACCATATAATAACATGGAATTATTTTGAGCGTCCCTCTGAATGATCTACAAATGCTACAACCAATCAGGGTAACTTCGGTCCAAGAGAGAAAAAACGGTTAAATCTGCTGCATAACTTGTATTAAAGGTAAAGTTTTTGGTCTAAAATATAGAAAGATGCAAAAGTGTGAGTTTGGCAGCTCACTGGAAATAATTCTTTAAGGTTCCACCATGACAGAATGGATCAAAGTTATCGTAAAAAAGGAGCAAAGTTATCCTGATTGACAGTACAGAATTCATTTTGAATAACGAATGTGGCATAATAAACCTATCTTACAGCAATTACATCGTAATCAGTGTAATTCGAAAGAGTCAACTCCTAATCAGATGGGCATGAGCTATATCGAAATCATATTTTTTCAATATCATGGAAAGTATTCGAAATTGAATTGGCTGACGTAAGCAAATATTTCATTGTTTATTTTCCAATATTTATTGACATTTAAAAACAATACCTGACTGCCATTCCTTTGTGAAATAACAATCAGAATAGGCGATCTTGAAATGAAGGAACTTAAAATACCACTTAAGCTATCAGTAATAATATGGCAATTAAATAAGGATTATTTCCTTTAACCTTTAGACGGGGGCTCAGACAGCATCAATCCAGCTTAGCATGTATTCTCAGACAGATGCTGTCACAGCCCATCTGTAAAAGTTTATATAACCATGATGAAAAAAAGCATAATTTTAAAATACTTTTAGCAACCTTTACTAATGTTTCAAATGTTACCAAACTGTTATCTTTTGAAAGAAGAACCAGCATGTCAAACACACTAACCAACGTAATTTTTTTCAATATTACGAGTAAATCAGGGGATCATACCCTTTTAAAAACTAATATTTTCAGCTTAAGCATTTATTTAAAAAAAAAAAAAACTTACCATCAAAGAACTTTTACTGTAGGAAATCAGGTTTAATAAATTTTTTTAATTTAAATAGTATCAATTATTATAAAAATTTACAGGCTTATAAGTGTAAAAAATTGATTTGTAATATTTTTCAGATAATTTAAAGAATGATAAAAATAAAATTGAGTTTGCCATGGCTGATGGCTCCTGATCTGTTGATCGACAAGCTTACATAAGCAAACTTTTGTTAGTCACTCTTTTTTTCACCCACTGTAATAAATAGAAAGAAATATTTTTTTTTCTTTCTGGAAAATGCTACGGATAGATAACTGAAATTAAAAAATTTTAGGAGAAAAATTTAACATTTACACAGCTTTATTGGAATTTTTTTTCTATATCCGGCATAAAAGTTTTCTCACCTCTATGAATTAACAGCTGCTTCCTTGAACTAATCTTTTGATGCATATCTGTCACACAAAAGGTTTCTTGCCAGTATGAATTAAAAGACGTTTGCTTAAAGCATACTTCTGAGAGAATTTGTTATTGCATAGCTCACATTCAAAAGGTTTCTCACCATTATGAAATAACAGATGCTTTCCTTACTCATATTTTTGAGAGAATTGATTGCTTCATATCTCTCATACAAGAGGTTTCTCAACAGTGTGAATTAAGAGATGCCTGGTTAAATCACTCCGTCTAGCAAATTTCTTGCTGCATATCTCACACACAAAAGATTTTTCCCCAGTATGAATTAACAGATGCTTCTTTAAATCACTCTTTCGAGCGGATTTATTGTTGCATATCTCACATACAAAAGGTTTCTCACCAGTATGAATTAACAGATGCTTCCGTAAATCACTCTTTCGAGCGAAATTATTGTTGCATATCTCACATGCAAAAGGCTTCTCACCAGTATGAATTAATAGATGTATTCTTAAAGCATCCTTTCGAGAGAATTTCTTGTTGCATACCTCACATACAAAAGATTTTTCACCAGTATGAATTAAGAGATGCCTGGTTAAATCCCTATTGTCAAAAAAATTTCTGAAGCATATCTCACACGCAAAAGATTTCTTACTTGCATGACTTAACATATGTCTGCTTAATTGGACTTTTTGAGAGCAATTCTTGTTGCATATATGACACACAAAAGGTTTTTTATCAGTATGAGTTAACAGATGTCTGCTTAAATGGTCTTTCCGAGAGAATTTCTTGTTGCATACCTCGCATACAAAAGATTTCTCGCCTGTATGAATTAATAGATGTGTACTTAAGTTATGCTTTTGTGAGAATTTCTTGTTGCATGTGTCACAAACAAAACATTTTTCGTCAGTATGAATTGACAAATGCCGTCTTAAAATATTCTTATGAGAGAATTTTTTGTTGCATACCTCACACAAAAATGACATGTCTGGAAGAAAGTCTTCCTGCATAACTTGCGAAAAATATATATTTACATGGCTATGAGTTAAAAGCTGCTTTTTCAAAAAACTCAGATAAAAAATATTATACTGCGTTTTTTCCACAAATTGAAGATATTTCGATTGATGCGTTGTGTTAGATTAAATGTTTTATACATCTGCAATAAAATAAAATAAAGTTAATATCAATTTTTACATTTCATTAAAAAATAAACACAAAAATTGTCACAAAAATTTAAAATTAATGTAGAAGACAAATTGTAATAAAATGTCTACCTTATTATTAAAACTACAAGAGATTACCAAATATCTGAAGTTAGCGGAATCAAAGATGTGTCAGATGCCTTTCTCACAGTATAAAGATGAAATTATAAACAAAATAAATAACTTATTATAAATAAAATACAAACAAATTTAATGAGAAAATTCTATAACTTAATATCATCTTAAGAAACAGTTATACATTTAACAAATAATAGAGGGAAAATAAATTTTTTTTGTGGCTATGGAATTTTAGTATGCAAATGTTTTAGTAAGAAATTCTCCGGATTTCAGAATTTTTTCATCTAATGTTAATGCTTATTGCTAAAACATTCCGTATCATTTAATGTAATTTATACTGCAATTACCGTATTTACTCGTGTATAATGCGCACTTAAAAAAAAAAATAGGGCAAAACTCCTAGGTGCGCGTTATACACGGAATCTTTTTTACTGCTGGATATAATCATGCGATATGCATATGAATCAAGAAAAGTACTCAAATAGACATAATCGCTCGTTAAATCACTTTTAATTGAAGTGTTACTGGATCTTTATTTCCCTCCTTTCACTTTTTATACATAACTTTATATAAACCTTAATTAACAATTATCATTGCCGTCACACACAAAATGTATTTTTGCCTTATTTTTGGCCTAATGTAAAGTTTGATTTGCCTTTTTTTACTGAAATTGATTGAGTCATTCATTCATTTGCAAATCAAATTTACGGTGCTCATTATATACGAGATTTTTAAAAATCGCCATTTTTCTTAAGTACGGGGTGTGCGGTATACACAAGTAAATACGGTAAATAGTGTAACCAGTGGCATAGCCAATTGAATCTCTTAAACTCTCCCACACCAAACGAATATCTGGGTTTCATTCAAAACCACTAAGACAGAATCACAAAGAAGCATGAAAAATTCCATTTTAGACAGGCATTAAATGGTATAATGTTAAACTGCATAAATCATAGTTATATCTTTTTCGAAGGCTATGAACTTTTCTGTTTTAGGCACATTTTCAACATAAACATGTTCCGTTTTAACTGTATCCCCTAAAACTATTATAAAGTAATCTCTCTGTAGTGTACCTGTGAAGAATATAAATATAGTACAATGAAATCTGAGAAGGTGACCTATCTTAAATGTATAGAAAATCAGGAGCACACGAAAACAATATTATATATTTACAGTTCCTAAAACTTGAAACCTATCTAAAATTGAACATTTGCAAATGTGTTTCCTTATTGGCAGGTTTTTTGTAAACACAGAATCATCCTGTAAGTGGAAACATTTGACAGTCTTGAAGAATATGTATACAAGTATACCTGCTAAGATAAAAATCAGTTTTGATGAGACCAACTGTGGCTGACACTTGAGAAAAAAGACCAGTTTATACAAGTGCAATAACGGTACACTGATTGAGTTTCGAGACCCTCATCTTTGTTTATTTTATAATCTTATATCAAACAATATTATAACGGAATGTGCTACCTGGAATGAATTAAAGCAACTCTATTCTTGAACTGATTATATGAACTTTTATTGTCAATTTTAAAATACCTTAAGAAATCTGAATATGATTTTTCTTCTGTTCTAAAACATGCTGATGTTGTCTTTTCATCTCTAAAAGAGTTTTTGTCAATCAGTAAGAAAGAAGTAAGAAACTAGATCTTAAAAGTTTGTTGACCAGTTCAAAAGAGCAGAATTCCTTGCGAGAGAAAACTTTGACATATTTTTTTTAATCATACAGATCCCTTGTCATGTTGGCTGTTTGATATAGAGATGTAATCCATCTCATGATGAATCTGAAGAATATTTCCAAAGATGAATGCTTCTTTCTTACTTGTATTCTTTTATTTTGAGCCTCATTTATATTTAGGGAAAGAGAAGAGGGATATTGGAGGGTTTAGACATTGTCCTGGGTTTTTACAAAATAATGGCAATTTTTGTCATTGAATTTTCCATCCGGAGTAATATTTAAATAAATGGATTTTGAAGGGCAGATTTTCTATGTATTTATTTAGTATTGTAATTTTGTTTTTATTCATTAATGCAGTTTGAGAACTATTGGACAATTCATATTTTTTGTATGAATTCAAAATAATACAAAAAACATTGGAAATTGTTTTTACACTCATTACACTACAGCGTCAAATTTAGAGCGAAACATGAAACAGCGAAAATCAAAAGAGTTATATCTGTTTTAGACAATTTTAACTAGACTATTTTTTCGAACATAAACTATATTTTTTTTTTTTTTTGCATGCTTGTTATATCACTCATTTCTTCAACTAAAATAGAATGTCTTTTTCTTAAATATTAACCAGATAATATAAATGAGAAATTTCTTTAAAATAAACTAAATTTGTAAACCAGACGAAGATAAGTTAAACAGTTTTAAATGAAAAATCTGATGTAGAATATTTCAATAAGACTTGAATAACATTTTTACTAGTTCTAGAGTTAAACTTAACCTTTTAATTCTAATTTTAATGTAAACAAATGTTTAATTTGTACGAAACTTGATTAAAATACCTTTAATTTTTGAGTATAGGCTCAGTTATTTAGATCATAGTGTTTATAAAATATTTGGTATTTCATAACTTAACTTTATTGCATTATTAATTGGAATTATAGAGATAAATTTAACTTTATTTTATACATGCTATTTTTTAATTAAGAAATTAAATACAGATAAACCTAATTTTTTAAAATTACTCGAAATACTTCAGATACCAATGTACAAACACAGTCAATCCAGTCAAGTGATTCATGGAAAAAAAAACATTTAAAGTAGTGTAATTAATATTTTTAACACACTTTGTCTAAATAAGATCTTTTGTTCGTTTCGCCGGTATTTTGAAACTTCCATTTGAGAAAGGATTATGTTGTAAACAGATTCCACTTTTACAGGTGTTACTGCATTTTAATTTTATGTACTTAGCTAAACATTTATAATATAATATTATCATTTAATTTCACATGTATAATAAATATACAAAATATTAAAAAGATAAAAAAATCAAAACACTTAAGTATACAGTGTATTTATTTATATGTGTGCACATAATATGCATTTTTGTACTAAGTTAATACCAACAAATGGGAAATAAGTATATAATGAGTGTTATAAATAGAAAACGAGTGAAATGAAATCTTTTGTTGTTATCTGTTCTTAAAAAGTAAAAACAGAACCATTAAAAGATTATTCCTGTGTGTATCTGTCATAGCCATTTTACTCATAAACTAGGGTATAAGGAAAGCTCAAACAAGGCTGAAGTAATAAAATTACCATTAATAAAATTACCAGTAATGAAATTACTGGTGCCGAATGATTGTAAATAAAATCTGCTTTGAAATGCTGTAAATAAAATGTTCTTGAAGACCATCTATATATTAAAACAAAACAAAACCTTTCTTTCAATGGAAATATCCAATTTTATCAGGGTATTTCAAATCTTTGATTCAAACTATGGCTAGACACCAAATTTCAAGTCATTTGAATGATAAGTTTTTGAATTATGAACATTCAAAATTTAGCGCTTCTGATGTTAAATTATTTTCATATTTTTATTAATATCTCTTGAATTAATAAAAATTCTCAAATATTATCCTCCTTAATTATACTCTTAATGTGCTTATTTCTTAATACAGCACTAATACTGAAAAAAACCCCCATAAAAACGTTGAATTTCCATTTTTTATATTTCATATGAATTATAAAATCAGTATTCGAAAAAATTATGAATTGCAATCTACAATTTTTTTATGGATTTAGATTCATTAAGACTTGCTTTATGAAAATCCAAAATTTAAAAATTTTCTTCCAAGTAGTTTTCATATTATCTTTAAAAAATGACAAAATGAAGGTTTGATATGATAGAATTGTTGAAACCTCTTATGCTATCCTGTAATCTAGAAGTCTTCAATGATTCCTTGAGTGGTGCTTATTATTCCTAATCAAGAAGGGGGCATTTTCGGTCAACAATTGAGTACTTATCTTCAATTTGGATACAGCTCCTAAAATATGCCCATTTTTAAATAATTAATTTCGCGGGAAATAATTATTTTATCGTACAAATTGCACAAAAAATTTGCTTCTAGGCTAATAGAAAGGTGTAGAGTTCGTTTATGCTGTCAGAATTGAATACTGCGATAGAAAAAAACAAAGTATGGTTCGTTTTAATAGGTAGACAGCTGCTTAAGGAAATTTTATGTACAACATTTAAAAACAGACTATTTCCGACAGATCAATATCAATAACTTTGCTCAACAATAATGACGTCTGGGGTCATTTTAACTTGTAGATAACCCCCTAAGCAAATTTTATACTACTTGCATTTAAAAGTAGATTTTATTTGCAATCGTTCTGATTTAGTAATTTTCTTCTATGGATAATTTGTTGAGACGTTAATAAAGGGTATTTTCTTTTTTCTCGAGACGAGTGTATGAATACACAAATAGTTTTTAAAAATTATTTAAATTAAAGAAATAATGTGTAATGTTTTCAATGGTACTCAAGTTTTTATTCATGATTTTTTACTTTAAAATCGACTTTTATGTTGAGGTACATGCACCAGTTTTGCCCATATTCGATTGTTTTGTCCACTATTTAACCTTTAAATTGAAGTTAACAAATTATATGCATTCTTACTTTTAAATCAAATACTCTTTTATCAATTCCAATTCCATTTGTTTATTTTTTGATAAAATGAGATTTGCAAAAAAATATGTGTGTAAAATTGTAGTGTGTGCTTACAAACATAAAAGTTTTGCTGTGTATTAAGGGTTTTGCTTAGCAAACAAGTTTTCAGGATCTTTCAATATTAGGCATTTATGGACGTTATTTGTTCTAAAACAAATTACTATTAGGTTTTATGAGGTGAACTTTCTGTCTATTGCAATTTTATATTTAAATTGATTATTTTAATAGCTTTAAGTGAGGTGGCCAAATCTGGTGCTTTAAATTTGCTATGTGTACATGGTACAACATTGTGTTCCACTTTTGGTTACAAGATTAATTTATAGCGGAAATTTTAGCAATCTATTTAGAAATATTTGGAAATTTTTATGACTTATAAATTAAAAAGTTCAATAAAATTACAGCATGAATTCTATTGATTCTTGCATTCAATTTTACATTTGAAAGTGAATCGAACAATTGCCTGTCTTTTTTTAATGTTCTTGTTAATCGCAATGAAGATAATTTTCAGACTACTGTCTTTCGCAAACCTTTTGCGGTCAGTCTTCCACCTCACAGATATTCTTCTCATCCTCTTAACCAGAAAGTTGCGGCTTTTAAAACTTTTGTTTTCCGGGCTTCTAATATCTGTTCAACTCCTCAGTTACTCAGTGATGAACTTAATTATCTAAAAGCTATTGCTGTTGATTGTGGTTATTCCCCTGATATTATAGATTCAATTCCTAGAAAATTGACAAAATCCACCCAATCTAAAAGAAAAAACTTTAATTTGAACTCCAATGCTTTGGTTGTTTTGCCTTTTTCCCCCAAAATCAGTAAGCAAGTTGCTAAAATTTTAAAAAGGTTCGATTTCAATGTTATTTTTTCTCCTGTTAATGAAATTGCTTTTTCAAATCTTAAGCACCCCATTGATTGCTTAGATAAGTGGGGTATTTACCAAATTTCTTGCCAATGTGGTCTTTCTTATATTGGTCAGACTAAACGTGCTCTCAGATTTCGTTTAATGGAACATAAAAGGTATGTCAAAAATCAGGAGTTTAAACGTTCCTCTATTGCTCAACAATGTTGGTCTTCACAACATACGTTTAACTTTTCTTAAGCCACCATCATCCATAAATGTCCTTCCATTCTTGATCTTGATTTTTGGGAAGCTTACTACATCATAAAAAATTCTCACTCCTTAATCAATGACTTATCTAGTACTCCTTATTTTCCAAGTATTTAGAAATCTTTAATTTAATATTTTTTTTCCACTCGCTTTTTAGTTTTTGTTTTGCTTGTTCTCCGATAGATGTCGCTACTTGTCCACACAGTTGTTTTGACTGCTTTCTTCTCATTGGTTGCTTTTCTTTTGGCGGGATTGTTCCCTTAGCGGGTATATAAGCCTGCGTCTCTCTGTCTCTTTGTTCAGTTTTGCCATTTTTTAGCTCGCTGAGTTTTGCACTGATGTAGAATCTCGATAGTAGATTTGAAATAGCTATTTGCTACCTTCTCATACTTTATTTGTGCATTTATAATCGTTGGTTTTCTATCTTTAAATAAATTTCTGTTCTCCTCGATTTTATCCCTTCTTCGTGTTTGTGTGTTTTTAAACTTTAGTAAAATAAATTCAATTCCTACCCTACCCCCCTACCCCGCAGATCTAGTTTTGTTTGTATAGATTTACATTTAAAGGTGCAGTTATCTTTTTGTCACGGATTGGAGACCTCTTATAATAGAGGCTAACGCAAATCCATTTTTTTCGTATAAATGGTACCGAGTTCAGCATGAATCTACTGTGCCGGAGCGTAACCCTCGAAAGTTCCGAAGGTTACTGCCGGAGTTCGAGTTCCCAAATGGTGGAAATTAGCTTGGTTTTTTCACTGGGTACCAATTCGGGTGCCAAATCCGAGAGTGCAGAGGAGATCAGCTATTTTCACTACATTAGTTCCTGAATAGGTAGGTATGCCACGCCCCACCATTTTTCTCTAGACTCGCTACCGCCCCCCTGGAAGGCTCCAGCGCTCACTGGGGGTGGTACCGCCCCGTTGGGAACCTATGAACTACATGATACTGGGAAGGCCAAAACTGGCACAAATTGAAAGAAATTACTCAAAGCGTTATTACTCACAATCTAAAATATTCAATAGAAAATTATTATAATCAACAGAAAGACAAATTTACTAAAAAACACTGTTATTAAGATTAATCAGTCAACAAAAATAAAATGTCTAATACAACTTTTTGTCTAAATGTGACTAAAACCAACCCTATATCAACTTCATCTTTGTAACTTAGCAACACACAGACATCACAGAAATCCTTTCTCTCACCCTCTAATTAACAAAAATGACCCCCAAAAGCAGAACTGCTCGCTCCACACATCAAATATTGATCTTGCCTAAATGTACTTATTTGGAAAATACTCCAATCCCCCCCCAAGCTTTTTAGCTGCAGTATATGCAAATTATAAAAAACAAATTTACACTATATTCATTTTTAATGACGAAACCACACGATAATTATTGAATCTCAACCACCACTTTAAAAATACACAAAATTCATATCACAAATAAATTATTAAAGAATTAGAGAAGCAAACTGATAACAACAAAAACTCATTTATCACCTTGCAAGATTACGCTCGCTTTAGAATTCCACCATAATTTCTTATGTTTATATGTCCTTTTAAATAAATTTCAAGAAACTTTATAAATTTACTTAACTGCACAATCAGTTATTTAAAAATATTTACTTTCAGTTGAATAGAATGGAATCTAATTCAGTTTATGAACAACACAATGTTTTAAAATTCACTGTAAAAAAATCTTCAAATCAATTAGCTGTATATCTAAATTAAAATTGGAATAATATTGAGTAAACTACTTAAGAATAAACAATAATAATCAACAAAATTATCAGCAATAAATAAAACATTTTATAAAACTTTAAATAACGCAATGATAAATTAGCAAAGATGAAAGTTGCAACATATAGAATGTCATACAGTCATTATCAATTAGTAAATTCTACAATTTTTAGTTGAAGAATATTGAAAGAAATTACCCTACCTCAGCATTAAATTATTTTAGTAAAGAAGTTGGGTAGAATAAATTTGTGTTTTAATAGTTACATGAACAAACCAAAGAACTTAGAGGGTTAATTTTCTTTAAACAAGCTATAGAAGAAATAAGAAGCCATTAAAAGAATCATTCATGAATTGCATTATGATTCATTGAAAATTATTCTTGTAGTCTTTTTAAAAAGGACTCTCATATATACTATTAATATATATATTTTTTCAATTAAATTACTTCAATGGCAATATGGCTAGTACTTTTTTTAAATCCTTACTTATATGATATTTGTTACCACTTAGCCATTAAACAAGGTTTTCCAAAGAATCTGGGCAAAATTTTCCCGAGTTATCCAAAACCAAATTGCGTCCAGTTTTTAATCCAAACTGCATATTTAAGCACTAGATTCACAAATTTTAAAAATGGTCCCTATTTCCTTTTAAAAATAAGTAATTTATTTTGTTAATTAAAAATGAGTTGAACATTTCTATTTGAGTTGTATTCCACTCCTCCATTTGTTGATTGAATCATTATTGATGAATGAAATTTTTCTCATGTTTGATTTGTGTGTTGGAGTCTGTAATAAAATAATAATACTCTGATTGTAACAGTAGCTAATTTTTTAAATTAATTTATTGAACCTTTCTTCTTTATGAAAATAAATTTTTTTAGATTTTATTAGTTATTCTTCAATTGAAAAATTTTCTATTACTTGTGATTTGATCATATGACGACACAAAATTTTAGATGTCGCAACACCGCTTTTATTTTTGTTGACACTTATAGTCATTTAGAATATTCTGCACACAGGTAAACCGAATATTTGGCTAGTCAAATACTTCATTTCTTTAGAACTTAATACTGTTAAAAAGTCAAAATTTACATAATATTTAAAACAGAAACTTTCATTTATCTAAACAAGATTTTCTTTTAGAAGTAAAATATCTTATAAGTCAGCGGTTTCCAAACTATGTCTCCTGACTCACTACAGGGTCGAGGCGGGTGTTTTGGTGGGTTGCAAAACAAGCGAGGTTTGCCACAAAAATATATCTTTTGTTTCATCTGTTTAAAAAAATATAACAAATACAATATTTTACAGCCGCAATAATGATGGAAACTATTAGGTTAAAATAAAACTTCGTGAGAAGACTATACTTTCTTAACATTCAGTCGGTAGTATGTTAGGACTTTGTTGTGAGATATGTCACTAATCGGGCAATCATTCTGGACAATTCTGGAAAACAGCGCCGTGCGAAAGGGAATAGAAAGGGGCGGGGGGCGAAGGGGGTCGGTCGCCCAAGGCGTGGAAACTTAGGTGTCGCCAAATTTATAATAGCGTATTTTCATTCTATTCGTATTTAGCGTATATTCTAAAGTTGAGAGTTAAGATTTGAACTCTGTATTAACAACAACATCAACAGAAAAAAATACATATTAGGGGTTTCTGAAATATATTTCCAAAATGTCTGGCCAAAATTATTGTTCTGATGTTTCGATCATCTTAAACTAATGAAAAAAAAAGTACCGTATTTTCGGGCGTAAGCGCCGCGAAGCATACGAGTTTAAAAGTTAAAATTATGCTTACTGCGGTGCTTCTGCCGGGGTGGCGGATACGATATATTTCTTTCCATTGCAGCGATATTCATTACAGAGGTGATTCTTTGGTTGGTTGGTTGGCAAGTACTGAGACGTATGCTACTACCCGTTAGGGAGGCTTTTGTCTCGAAACTCCAGGAGGTGATTCTGATCGGAATTTTTCTAAAAATTGTGAAAAGTCAATTATCAGGAAGAAAATGCGAAGCATAAAAAATATCGCGAATTTCAACAAATGATAGCCTAATTTCTGTCAATCATTCGCAGAAAAAGCAAGAATTTTATCAAAGGATCGGGAGAAAAAACACGACTTTTTTTCAAAGGTTCGCGGGAAAAGCGCGAATATGTAAAAAGAAAAAATGTGTATTTCATGAAAGGATCACTTGAAAAACTACAATTTTATTATCATAAAATCCCGTTAATCCGCCCTTCCCAAACAAACGGTAGTCCCCACTTTAAAAAAAATCGCTGAAAAAAAAAGCTAATTTCGCTAAAGAATCACGAAAAATAACCGCAAAACTATTGATAGGATCGCAAAAAAATCATGAATTTCGCCGAAGTATCGCTAAAAAACCCACATTTCGACGAAAGATTGCAGTAAAAACGCGAAATATGTCAAAAAATCTCTAAAAAACACAAATTATGTCAAAAGATCACAGAAAAATCGTGAATTTCTCAAAGGAAGGTAAAAGAACGCCAAAAGAATTGTGAAATTTTTTTTTAGAAAAAACGCAACTATGTCGTATCTAGAAATAAACAGTAAAAAAACGAGAAAAAACGTGAATTCAGGCGAAAAAACGCAGAAAAAAGAAGAAATTTGAAAAAAAAGGAGGAAAACTATTAAAAAATCTCGAAAAAACGAACATTTCATCAAAGATTCACGATTCATTCATTTCATCATGATTCATACCGTTCTCAAAGGCGAATGAGAACGGCCTGAATCATGATGAAATGAATGGTTCCTGAATCTTTGATGAAATGTGTGTTTTTTCGAGATTTTTTTAATAGATTTCATTCTTTTTATGCTTTTTTTTAATTTCTCCTTTTTTCTGCGCTTTTTGACAGAATTTAAGTTTTTTTTTAAAGGACGCAATTTTTTTAAGTATTGCTTCAAGTATCAAAATTCATTATTCATTCAAATATTCATGATTCATCCCTTGCTCATCCCCACAAAAAATGCACTTTTTTTCAAATATCCCGAAAAAACTGCAAATTCGTCAAATATCGCGATAAAACCCTGCCAATTTCGTTACAAACTATAAAAACGTATTAAAAAATCGCGAAAAATAGGCTGCACGAATTCAATTTCCTTTTATCATAGAAAATATACTAAATTTTAAATTTGATTTATATTACAAATGTTAAAAAAACGCGAAAAAACACTGAATTTAACGCAATTTTTAACATTTTGATGTATTTTCATAAGTGCGGGGCATACGGCGGTGTGGCGCTTCTGATGAATATTTGTTTTATTTTAATGCATTTTTGGAGGTGCGGCGCTTACGGTGTGTGCGGCGCATACACCCGAAAATACGGTACCAACATCACTTTTTGGTCTAGCACAAAAAGAAGTTGGAAGTAGGGGGGGGGGCGCCAATTTTAACCTTTTCCTGGGCACGGTCTTCTCTTAACACGCCCCTGCTGGAAAAATTCTCAGTTTCTTTCCATTCTTAATTTCCTTAAAACAAGAGCGGAATATCATGAAATATCTAAATCATCTTTGATAGGATTCAAAACAACATACATGCTTGTGAACGTGCTTTTTTGAAGAGCAAGAAATAAACTGTGCATAAAAGGAGACTTAAAATTAAAATTAAATCAATTTTAACTCTGACTTAGGAGCCATTGTAGTTGAATGGCAGTACCGTATTTTCGGGTGTATGCGCCGCACTTATGAATATACATCAAAATGTTAAAAATTGCGTTAAATTCAGTGTTTTTTCAACATTTGTAATATAAATCAAATTTAAAATTTAGTATATTTTCTATATTTTTTATGATAAAATGAAATTGAATACGTGCAGCCTTTTTTTCGCGATTTTTTAATACGCTTTTATAGCTTGTAACGAAATTGGCAGGGTTTTATCGCGATATTTGACGAATTTGCAGTTTTTTCGCAATACTTGAAAAAAAGTGCGTTTTTTGTGGGGATGAGCAAGGGATGAATCATGAATATTTGAATGAATAATGAATCATGAATTTTGATACTTGAAGCAATACTTAAAAAAATTGCGTTCTTTAAAAAAAAACTTCAATTCTGTCGAAAAACGCAGAAAAAAAGGAGAAATTAAAAAAAGCATAAAAAGAATGAAATCTATTAAAAAAATCTCGAAAAAACACACATTTCATCAAAGATTCAGGAACCATTCATTTCATCATGATTCAGGCCGTTCACGTTCGCCTTTGAGAACGGTATGAATCATGATGAAATGTGTGAATCGTGAATCTTTGATGAAATGTTCATTTTTTTCGAGATTTTTTTAATAGATCTCCTGCTTTTTTTTCAAATTTCTTCTTTTTTCTGCGTTTTTTCGCCTGAATTCACGTTTTTTCTCGTTTTTTTACTGCTTATTTATAGATGCGACATAGTTGCGTTTTTTCTAAAAAAATTTTTCACAATTCTTTTGGCGTTCTTTTACCTTCCTTTGAGAAATTCACGATTTTTCTGTGATCTTTTGACATAATTTGTGTTTTTTAGAGATTTTTTGACATATTTCGCGTTTTTACTGCAATCTTTCGTCGAAATGTGGGGTTTTTTTTAGCGATACTTCGGCGAAATTCATGATTTTTTTGCGATCCTTTCAATAAATTTGCGGTTATTCTTCGTGATTCTTTGGCGAAATTAGCATTTTTTTTTATAGTGGGGACTAGCGTTTGATTGGGAAGGGCAGATTAACGGGATTTTACGATAATAAAATTGTAGTTTTTCAAGTGATCCTTTCATGAAATACACATTTTTTCTTTTTACATATTCGCGCTTTTCTCGCCAACCTTTGAAAAAAGTCGTGTTTTTTCTCACGATCCTTTGATAAAATTCTTGCTTTTTCTGCGAATGATTGACAGAAATTAGGCTATCATTTGTCGAAATTCGCGATATTTTTTATGCTTTGCATTTTCTTCCTGATGATTGACTATTCACAATTTTTAGAAAATTTCCGATCAGAATAACCTCTGTAATGAATATCGCTGCAAGGGAAAGAAATATATCGTATCCGCCGCCCCGGCAGAAGCGCCGCAGTAAGCATAATTTTAACTTTTAAACTCGTATGCGCCGCGGCGCATACGCCCGAAAATACGGTACTAAATATCATACTAAGTGTAAAGTTGTGTTTTCATAATAATTAAATGCATTTTGCATTATATCTGTTGTTTTAATTGTTATTCAACTTATGCACATTGGGATTACCATTTTTTTTTTCTGTTTCTGTAGCGTACTTCGAAAATTTGCTGTTTTTATAGGACATGATAGATGATAATAGCTTATAGAGGTCATACAAAATTTCCATATTGGTATTAGATACAGCCTCATATTAGATGGGTTGTGTAACAATAAAGATTGGGAACCGCTGCTATAAGTAATTAATATGCACTGTAAGTGAAATTATGAAAACTATACTATACCAAAATCAGGGTTGGCATGGTTTAAACCAATTGGTTTTTCCTAAAAAAATCGAGTTACATTTTCTCATTTTTCTTAATAATTTAAGACCTACAAATTATTGGATATAAATATTTTCTACTTTTAATGTTTTATTTCAGCAATAAGTAGGTATAGTGGGTCTAAATCATTTTTTTATATATAGGATAAAAATCGGTTATGCATTGATTATCATACTCTATTGCTCTAAAGAAAAACTTAGAACATGTGAATTGATCAAAGATAAAATAGATTAAAAACATGCAATAATCAGTATAAAATATTTTCATAAAAAAAAGATTAATTAAAGCAATCTATCGTAACATGCACAATGATTTTGAATATCAAGCCACATAACATGATGATCTTTAAGATTTTGGTCAAACTGTAATAGAATTTTTTTTTTTATTGGGGAAATTATCTTTAAGAATTAAAATTAAAATATGAAGTTGAATAAGAGAGCATTAAAAAATCTGGTACTAGTTAAAGCATTCTAATAATACAAATCTAATCTTTCCTGCTGTTATCTGTTGAATCTAAAGACTAAAAATGTTGATTTCAAATTGCTACTCAAAAAAACCCAAGAAGTATTTCAAATTTATTTTTTAAAAAATTGTAGAAAAGAATATTATAGTCATCAAACTGCATCAAATGTTTATTATTAGTAATCAAAAGATTGTTTATACATTTTTTCAAAGTATCAATGTTCGATTGTGTAGAGTAATTTATTCTTTGAACACAAGACTTTACTATAACTGTTTAAAATATGAATATTTTATTCCATTTTCTACATAATTCACTATAATTGTTTAATTTAAATTACTTTCAAATGAAGTTATACAAATAATCCAACAATGTCTATTTTTAACAACATGCATGTATATATAATAAAAATGTTCTAAAAAACCCCAGTTTAAACCAAAAAAACCTGGGTTTTTTTTTTGGTTTGTTGGTTTTACAAATAATCCAACGATGTCTATTTTTAACAATAAATATGCATGTATATCTAATAAAAAAGTATGTTCTAAAAAAACCCATTTTAAACAAAAAAAAAAAAAAAAACACCTGGTATTTTTCCAACCCTGACCAAAACACAAAATATGCTATCCACTGGGTTTTGGTTAGTTTAAGAACCACACAAACTTGAGATTTTGGCTGCAATCATAAAGTGCATACTTTAATATTTTCTAAAGAAAAAAAGCAAAGTTCAGTGTTTAGATTGTGATTTATATGATTTATTGGATGGTTCAGCCGGGGGAGATTTATCTGAGATGAAAATGACTTTATTTTGCAAATGTGGTGTTAAAGCTCTGAGAAAATGTGATTTTAACATATTGAGTGCCATCATCTATTTTTTACAAATTAAAGAACACAACACCCTGAATCTGTGTGATTGCAATGGCTAGCAAAATTGTAAATTTTTGTGAAGTTAGCAGAAGACATCCCCTAATGTACCAAAGTCTCAGAATTTTTAAAGATTTCTAATTAGTTGAGTTATTTAAAGACAATCTTAACTCACTCTTATTAAAAACCTATCTGAATTATTGTGAAATAAGGAAAACTGTGATACATGCACTGAAGGCTTATATATACATTGGTCAAAAATGGAAAAAAAATTTGGAGGTATTTTGCCATTATTTATTAACTATCATTGTCCAAACTGCTTTGTAAAGTTAAAAACGGAAGATATATTCTGAGAGACTAAACTCTTATATCTGAAAATTCATAATTGATTGAAATAAAATCTTGTAGTTAACTGCCTGAAAAAAAAAAAAAAAAAAAAAAAAAAAAATCAAAAGGGATTATTTTTCTGAAAAAACTTTTCTCGCTTCTTAGAACTGTGCACCTAGGATGCAATTTTGAAGGTACAGACAAATCAAAAAGCTGTTCTTGGAACTGAAAACTTCTCAGCATTTGTGTAAATGGTTTTAAAAAATATGAATTTTAACCCATTGAAATGCTCTGCCAAACACAGGTCATTTTGCACTTTATGAAGAGAATATTTTTTCAAAACTAAAAGTAACTAAATGTTCATATTTTAACACAAATTTTTAGAGCATCTCAGCATATCAGATTTATATCACCTACAAATTTTTCAAAATGTTTAGAAGGGTAGAAGCATTTTTTACAAATAAAATGTATAAAAACTTCGACAAAAAATTTAGAAGTGAAGGATCTTGGTGGTTTTTCTTGACTTTAGTTAAACGTTTTCTCTTTTAAATACTGAAATGAAAATTTAAAAAATGCTTGGTTTTAGTTATGATCTATTAAAATTTCAGAGAATTTCGACAATAACAGCTATCTATTTTGTAATGCTAATAAAACCAACACAAAAACAACAAAAAGAAAAAATCATCATTGATTAAGGAATAGAAATTTAAATTACTTAATCATTATGTTTTTTGTAGCTTACCGTAAAATCCCGTTAATCCGCCCTTCCATGATCAAACGCCCCCTTTTCACTTTATAAAGCATTTGAAATTTTCAAAAAATCCCGAGAAAGCGCCCTCACTCCCCATTCTCAAAGGCGATTGAGAATAAGATGAATCATTATGAAATGAATGAATCATGAATCTTTGATGAAATGTTCGTTTTTTGAGATTTTTTAATTGATTTTCATGCTTGTTTTGGCTTTTTTTTTTTACAAATTTCTCCTTTTTTCTGCGTTTTTTCATTCAAATTTATGTTTTTTTTTAAACCCAAATTTTTTCAATAATTAAAATTTATGATTCATTCAACGATTCATTCATTTCATTGTGATTCATTCCTGTAAATTTTGTTGAACGATCGCGTTAAAATCCCGTGTAAGCGCGCCTCTCTAACTATTATACGATTTTCCATCACGTTTGGGGGGGGGCGGATTAACGGTATTTTACGGTAGTTGTTTCATGCATTCTTTTATTTTATACAGGTGTCTGGTTCAGAACTCAGTAGTTGAAATTTGGATTCACTGAAAATAAATCTCGGACACTTTTGGAATTTTAAGAATTTCATTCTTCTTTTAAAGGTACCTAAATTAAAAACAAAGTTTAAATAATAATATTAAAAACAAAGTTTTGCAAATCATCATGATAATAATTAAATAATAGTAATTATTGTTAGTAATAGTAATAATAGTAATTATTGTTAATAATAATAGTAATAATAATAATAATAGTAATTATTGTTAACTTTAAAATAACTGAAAAGGTATTAAAAGAAAAGAAAAAAATTATAAATAAATGAATGAATAATTTAAAAAAATTACTACATTTTATAAATTTCATTATTCAATGTATTTAAATAGGTGTTTTTTTTTGTTTGTTTTTTTACAATTTTAAAGGTTTATAATTATTCTTAATTTTAAAACAATTGAATTACATATGAAAACATTACATATAAATGAACTGAACAATAATAAAAAAAGCTACATAAACTTTTTTTTTTAAATAAGGTTTTTTTTTTAAATCTATACCAATAAAAATGGTTCTTTCACTTATAAAAACCCTTGCTAGATGGCGCTAAAAAGAACTGTCTCAAGACATAAAATGATACAAACTTGGCCCCACAAAGAGTCTGCACATTTTATAATGATTTTAATGCAGGGCTGGTACCAGAACTAAAATACAATAAAATTGTTCTTAAGACGGAAACACAAACCACAAGTGAAAAATTCTGTTTTATGCCATCTCTTTAAATTGAACAAAGCATACTAACTGCATTTTTTCTTTTCTTTTAGGGGGGGGGGATGTGCTGAAACTTCTTTTTTTCCCTTTATAGCACAATCCCGTTATAAGCAAGGTTTACTTTCTTAGAAAATGTATACCTTAAAAAAAAAAAATCAAACAAACAAAAAAATTATATTAGTATTTATTTTCAATGATATTATTTCTTTTTCAATATAACATTTCATGATGAATTTGTAATTAAAGGTCTTAAATCTAAAGGCATGGATTGTTTACATGATAATGACGATACTGATCCAGATGACATCATCAGTGACAACCATTATTTGTCATCTGAACTAATTAAATTATTCATCAGACATACAGAAGAAGAAGATTTTGATGGTTTTTCTGATGTTGATGATAAAATTTAATGCTTTAATGTATTTTTACCTGTTGGATAAAATAAATAATGTTCATAGCCAAATTATTTAATGTTTTATTATATTTTTGCTGCTTGTTTATATAAGTAATCATCATAGTTGAAATAACTGTACAACAAAAAATGTAAGTTATTTAAAATCAAAATGTTTTATTTTATATCAGTTAATAATTTTATTTCATTGCTCTAATAATAAATGTGGGAGTAACCCCGCGCAGCGTTATCCCTGGTGCGGCCTTATACCCATTGTGGCATTAAACTATTTTTTTTTAACCAAGTGAGCCGTTATTCCGGAAAATACGGTAAATAAAATTTTAAAATAATGAAATCGTAATGTTTAACTGATGAATTAATTAAATTTTAATAAAAGAGTTTAAAGTATGAAACAAATAAAAATTCAAAACCTACCTGTGACTTTCATAGGCGTAACTAGCGGGGGGGCCGGGTGGGCCGGGCCCACCCCAGACAACCCAGGGCCCCCCCTAGAATTTTAAACTCTTGTGGTAATGTTAGAACGTAAAAATTTTATTTTTTCGAGAAATTACACGTCTCAGAGTGGGACGCTAAACTGGCTATTTTTTGCATTTGTCTTAGGTCTATATTTTTCAGATTTAGTCTCTTTTCTCGCTTTTTTACAATTATTTCTTACTTATCGATCACCATCAACAACACATGGTAACAGTATCAGGTTTTAACAAAAACCGGTCACTCCTTTTGAAAGAGGACTGCATTCATTTGTACGATTGGAAATCAGCCGAAGGCTAAAAGAAATGGTCATTTCCTGTCACTGTCTCGGGTTTTTCATTACTGCACCATTGGGGGGGGGTCTTAATTAGTTACATCTGTTTCTTACTCTTTTTTTGGAAACGGGGCTGAATTCTCAAATCCCAGGAAAAACACAAAAACGCATGCTTCTGTTAGTTGCTGTAGTGCTGGTGTTTTTTTCTTTAATTGTGCGTTTCGCTATGACTGATATTAATCCTCTTCAGAGAAGAAAATTATGAAAAAGATGGATATACGAGATCATTTTTTAAATCTTCGAATTCCTTCAAGCATTCATTTAATCCAGGTATGTTTGAAAATTATACAATTCATTTCTATTTAGGTTTCTGAAAGATATTAACTTAAACGTTACAGTTTTCGTATATTATCCTTTTGTTAAGTTTGTTCTCAAATCCAAAGGAACTACTTTCAAATAATTTTTAGATGCGTTCGTAATTATGTAAACACGTAGCACCTATTGTTGCCGTTCAGTCTGTTTATCCGCATATAACAACGCAAAAACTACCCAACCAAATCGTTTGAAATTTAAAATGTATAATTATTAAAATCCGATGCATAGATCAATTACAGGAACAATCAAAAGTATTCCGTTAAATTACGGTCACTGGGGAAAGAAGTTTCAAATGCATTTTAATCGTCTGAAATTTAAAATATATAATTATTACATAATTTTGTCGAGCCATTTCAAATTTTATGAAAATCGGATGGGTAGATTAATTACAGTTACAATCAAAAGTATTCCGTTACATTACGGTCAATGGGGGAAAAGTTTCGAATGCATTTTACTGATGTTATAAAATTGATATGCATCTGTGAAGCACATATTATAATATACATTTTGCATAATCTGCGGCGCAGAGAACATTTGATATTGATTTACAAGGCCAGACAAAAGTATTCTATTACATAATGGTATAGGGATAACATCGTTTGGTGCTTATTTTAATTGTAATTAACTATTTAAAATTTTTTGAGATTGATATTTGTTACTGTTAAAAGTTACAAGTTATTTTCTGTATAAAAGAAAGCAGATAGTATTTACAGGGACGCACACAAAAGATTTTGGCTACTATACTGTATCCGAAATACTGTGTACTATTACCGTATTTTCCGGGAATAACGCCGCGGCGTTAAACTAGATTATTTTGTTTTGCAAACAAAAGTGCGGCCAATAACTAGGTGCGGCTTGTAAATAGGACTGATAAATTTAAAATTTTTGAAAACAGATCGGCAAATCTAAACTTTCGTTGCTTTAACTGTAATTATACACATGCCGTGGAATTATATTTTTAAGGTTAAAGAATCTGATGCTTAAAATTGATTTTAATTTACTGATATACCGTAAAATCCCGTTAATCCGCCCCCTCCCCACTTTTAAAAAATTTGAATTTTTCAAAAAATCCCGAGAAAGCGACTCCCTTCCAAAAAAATCGAAGAAATTTCACCAAACAATCATGAAAAATATCCGCAAATTCCTTTAAAGGATCGCGAAAAATCATGAATTTCGCCGAAGTATCGCCAAAAAACCCACATTTCGACGAAAGATTGCAGTAAAAACGCGAATTACTTCAAAAAATCTACATTTCAAAGTACAAATTATGTCAAAAGAACGGTTGAGAAAGGAATGAATCATGATGAAATGAATAAATCATGAATCTTTAGAAATGTGCTATTTTCGAGATTTTTTAATTGATTTCATGCTTTTTTGGGGTTTTTTTGACAAATTTCTTCTTGTTTCTGCGTTTTTCGACAGAATTTACGTTAAAGAAAAAAAAACACAAATTTTTTCAAGTATCAAAATTCATGATTCATCCAAAGATTCACGATTCATTCAATCTATAATGACTCATCCCTGCAAATTTTGTGAAACGATCGCGGAAAAATGCCGTGTAAGCGCCCCCCTGTAATTATTTTACGATTTTTCGTCACGTTTGGGGGGGGGGATTAACAGTATTTTACGGTAAGTTTTATCTTAAATATGTCTTCAGATGTGAGTTGTAAGCGCCGCAGTTACCCTGCAAAATTTAAGCTGAATGTTATCAATTTAGCAAAAGTTAATGGGAATCGTGGCGCAGCGAATGGATGAGGTTCCAGTTTCATTGAAATAACTGTACAACAAAAAAAAGATAAGTTATTTATTTAAGATCAAAATGTTTTACTTCATATCAGTTAATAATTTTATTTCATTGCTCTAATAATAAATGTGGGAATATAGCTGGCGCGGCGTTATACCAGGTGCGGCGTTACACCCGGTGCGGCCTTATACCCGGTGCGGCATTAAACTAGTTTTTTTATTTTTAACCAAGTGCGGCGTTATACTCGGTGCGGCGTTATTACCGGAAAATACGGTACATCAAGATCTGAATAATTTTAAGTTCGTCCGTAATTATATAAATAACTGGCACTTATATTCGTCGTTCAGTCTGTCAGTTCATCCGTCTTTACAATCTATGCTACAAAAAATATTTATTATTAATTTACACGGTCACTCAAAATATTCCCCTACATAATGATATACGAGGATTTATTGTTTGAGGCGTGTTTTAATTATATTCAACTATTTCCCTTTTATGAATATGGTATACGTTGCTTAGGTGTAATAAAAGTTGTATGTCCATGTATATTTACAAAAAAAAAAAGATTTTGAGCATTATACTATATTTGAAGTACTGTCTACTATAACAGCAAGATCTCAATATTTTTAAAACTTCGTTATCGTACGAACGCACCTCATTTGCTAGGTTTTATGTGCAATTTCCAACTTGTTTTATTAATTCTTTTTTAAAAAACGCACGAAATAGGCAAGTGGGTAAACGGGAAAAAAAGTTATCGGAAAAAAGTGACATAAACTACAAAAGCGGAAAAAATGACTCGGAAAAAAAAAGTTAACAGAAAAAAAGGGACAAGGAAAGAAATTACAGGAAAAAAAGTGACAAGGAATTGATTTTGGGGATTCATTGGTTAAGTATATAGAGGGGATGGGGGGGAGGGTCTTAATTTAGGTAAATGTGTTTTTCATGCTGAATTAACTGCTTTGATTCAATTTTTGGACATATGATTACCACCCCCCACCCCATCCGACCTAAATTAGATAAACGGGTTTTTATGCAGAACTATACAACGTGTCTCATGTCTTTTTTTTTTTTTTTGATATAGGTTTTTTCTGATAAGGATTATAAACAGTATACTATAATGCCTAAAGAGTTTTGGGAGTTTAATGGTTAAGAAAAAAGGAGACGGGAGACCTCTTTTAAATTAAATTAATAGTTTTTTACGCAGAATTATCCGATTTGCTTGGAATTTTGGACATAGATTCATCATGATAAGACGTATCTCTGATTAGTTATGGGGTTCTTTTGCTTATTATAAAGGGGGGACGGGTAATTATCTCTCTCTCAAATTAGATAAATCGGTTTTTATCCAGAACTATCCGATGCATTTCAAATTTTAGATATAGATTCTTCCTGATAAGGTAAATCCCTGTATAGTTTTAAGGGTTAGCTAAGTATAGAGGGAGAAACAGAGGATAACCCCCTTAAATAAAAAAAAAATGGCTTTTTATGCAGAATTATCAGATTTGCTTCAAATTTTGGATGTCCGGTACATATCACGGGCGGCTAGTCTCTTAGAAAATTTGACGATCAGGGGATTTCTCGGTAAAGGTTTGCCGCAAAAATGCCCAAGTAAAATAAAAAAAAGAGTTGAATGCAACTGAACGCAAATAACAAATAAAAAGAAATTTTCTTTATATTTTAATTTAATGATTGAAAACAATTATGCCAGAAAACATAATACATTTTATCGTTTTCCTTATGCAAATATTACAATTCATTTTGCATTTAAAACTGGTTTATTTATTTATTTATTTTTTACTTGTGAAAAGAGTAATATGCTAAATCATTTGTTGTAATTGTCATTTTAATTTACGCCGAATATTTGTCATTTAAAACTGGATTTTTACTAATTAATGTCCCATATTACACATCACAAAATATAATATAAAACATTTAAAAAATATATGTTAGAAAATTTTAATGTACAAACTATGTTATGTGTCACGAACGAATAAACTAATGAATTCATTAATTTGTAGTAATAATAATAATAATAATAGTTTTTTTATTGCTAGCTTATGTTAGTAATTAGAAAATCTTCAGTGTTTGAACTCTCAAAAAATTCAAAAACAAATTTAAATAAAAAAATGATTTTAATAAAAGCAGGATATTTTTTTCTTTGTTAGGATATTTATAGAATACTGAAAAATGCTATGCAGAAACATAAACCATAGTTTTAAATGCAAACAGCTATTGAAGATATGTAAACAAATCCTTAAAACTATTCAGGGATTTTATTTTATGAGAAAGGACCTATATCCAAAATTTGAAATACATCAGATAATTGTGCATAAAAACAATTTATCTAATTTAAGGGGGGAATAATCACCGTCCTCCCACTTTTTAACTAGCAAAAGAATCCTGTAACTATTCAGGGATACCCCTTATCATAATGAACCTACATTCAAATTTTTAAGCAAATCGAATAATTCTGCGTAAAAAGCCATTTTTTTAATTTAAGAGAGGTTATCCCTCGTTCCCCCTCTATACTTTACCATTAAATTTCCAAAATTCTTCAGGCATTATATACTGCGACGACGTACTGATAACTTTAATCTGGGCAAAAGATAGATAGCGAAATCCCATTGTGAAAAGGTATGTAAGAGTGAAAGTATCTTCATTCTAAAGCTGAGAAGAATAGCTGCGATTGACCTCAAGGAACTAGAAAAGGATTTCACTGGTCTAGTGGCAATGAGCTGAGGGGTGGGATTGTTGAGCGTAGATAAAGAAGGAAGGTAGTTGGAAGAGAAACATTTGTTGGTAATGTACTAGAGAGTACATAGATGTAAGGTGGCTTAGACGTGCTAAGCGAAATGTAATATTGGAGTGTGGCTCCTATGTAGTTGTAATGTCGTTTCATTTATTTTTTTTATTAATTGATCTATAGTTCTAATAAAGAACTTGAGGAACAAAAAATGTGTTATTGATGAACTTAACAAATAAACCAGCTGAATAAAGAGAAACTGAGGACACGACACCACAATACTATATATAAGCCTTGTCAGAAAGAACCTATATCCAAAATTTGACACACGTTGGATAATTCTGCTTAAAAACCCATTCATCTTATTTAAAACGGAGGGGGGTGGGGTAATCGTCCATTCCCAAAACTAATCAAACAAGCGTCTTTTCAGTATGAACATATATCCAAAAATTGAACCAAAACAGTTAATTTAGCATGAAAAACCAATTTACCTAAATTAAGAGCCTCCCCCCACCCCCCTTTCATACTTAACCAATAAATCCCCAAAATCAATTCCTTGTCACTCTTTTTTTCGCGGTAACTTTTTTTCCTTGTCCCTTTTTTCCGGTAACAATTTTCCCGTGTCACTTTTTTTTTCGCTTTTTTAGTTTGTCATTTTTTTCGCTAAATTTTTTTCCTAGATTCAGGATTAAAAAGCTATGTAAGTGAGAAATGTTCTTTATTCTTTGATAAGATCTTTCAGAAGACGATTCTCACAGTGGATGATTTGAAACGAATTTGCGACATAGTAGCGACAAAAAGGAGGAAAAATGGTTGTCATGCGATCAAAATTCCTTATAACTCATTAACTAATTTATATATTTATTTTTTAAAAAATGGCGACTGTGTTGTTTATAAGTAACTCTATTTCCCCCAGCCACTGTTTTGAATCGAAAACTTGATGTATAAAGCCACTATTAGATTCAACAACATTTCGAAAGATTTTTGAACCAACACTTGATTTCCTTCAACTTTTCGCTAAATATCCTCACAACACACAGTGTGATAGCAAACAGCAATGTCTCCCAACTTTTTTTCTGCAGTTCCAAAAAAAAATCACCACTAGCTGAGACTTTTCATCGTGCATCGAGCATTTTAACGAATCAGAGATAAGCGATTGATAGGAATAAGCGATACATATTAACGGCTGGTAGTAGTAGTATTGGTTTTCCTGCTATTCCTCCAACTTTTTGCAAATAATTGTAACCTTTTTCTCTCTTTGGACGGGAAAAAGTTGGGGTTAAAATCGGCTGAAAAGTTTGTTGCTCGTAAAGTTTGTGAATCTGATATAGAGGTCTGCACGGGCCGGATTTTCCAGGCCCGGCCCGTAGGAAAGTTATTTCGGCCCGGCCCGTTTAAATTTTTATATTTTATGCCCGGCCCGTACAAAAATCAGCGAAAACAGGCCCGGCCCGTTTTGGCCCATTACAATTTCTACGATTTCTAAAAAATTCAGATTTTTATCATATAACTAAGATTTCTTTAAAGAATGCTGCATACATATCTATGGAATGATTTTACAGTATATTTTACAGCAAATACACATTAACAACATTAATGATTACTTAGATTCTTAGGCTTTCAATATTCGAATAAAGATTCATTAAAAAATTAATATGGCTTAGAATAAAAGAAAAAAGAAAGAAAGCCAAAAACATGGTTAATTTTGAAGCTGTTTAATAAAAGAAGATTTATAAATATATTTCTATATCATTTTATTATAGATTTCAAATCTAAATTCATTCTTAAATTCAAAGAAGCTCCTTTCTAATACATTTCTAAATTCATTTTTTTTCCCTCACAAATGCATAAGATTAGCAGATATTTTTATTCAGAAACTATATAATCAAATGGCGTTATCCATTTTTTGATACAAGCAATTTAAGAATACTGCAAACAAATAAAATACTGTGATAATTAGCGTTTTGAATAGAATTTCCGGAAGCAATAGCAAGGAAAAGGAGAAAAACCTGCAATCATTTGAGAAACTATTATAACTCAACAAGGTTATACAATATTTTATTTACCAAAAATGAAAAACGCTATTCGATTCCAAATCCCTTCAATAGTTAGGCTTATCACTTTTATACTTTTACAACTTAAAATTAATCAGAAAATGTGTCAAACTTTCGCATTATTGAGAAATTAATTTAAAAATCATCAAGAAGTATATATCCGAAGATTAAGCTAACATAAGTTCTTTATCTCGCTGTTAATAATTTTACAAATAATGTTTTCTGCCAATAATTAAGTCTAGTACCGGTCCGGCCAGTCTTATATGTAGAAAAATAGTGCAAGCGTGATCTCGGACCGGCATGAGTCAGCTAAAAAAATATTAAAACGGGTTACACATAATGTAATTCTCCGATGCCGATACACTGTGCATTTTTATATTGATGCTGTCAAACTAGTGGCTGGCCACATTTATACTTATTCTCATCAAAACCATTTTCGTTGAAAATAGCTCATATTTTATCGTTTCTGCTTAAATCTTCAGAACGGGCCGGCAGGCCCGAAAATTTTTTTTTATCAGCCCAGCCCGGCCCGTCTGGCCTGTTCAATTTTTTTGCCGGCCCGGCCCGTTTATGTTGTTTGTCGGCCCGGACCGTGAGAAAATCCGAAAGATTCCGCCGGCCCGGGCCCGTGCAGACCTCTAATCTGATAGCAGCTAAAGACAAAAGAAAGTTTCATCCAATTAGTTTCTTTGATAGATTGTACGTTTTCAGGAATGTATTAACAAGTGAACTTTCCTTTGAGTATTATCAGTTCTAACAAAACTATTTTTACTTTTTTCTATCTTTACGGAAGAAAATATTAGATTCGTGAAAATTTTCGAATTCCATTTTTTGGCGGATTTACCCGTTTTAGGGATCAGAGATTCCTAGTTTTTTGTAAGAACAAGTTATCCCAAAATGTCTGTATGTGTATATGTGAATCAGACTCTGTCTCTATGTGACATAAATTTTGTGGACGTTCTACCTCAAAAACTAATGCACGGAATGGTAATAAAAATTTATATTCAGGTAGTCCCTAATACAACTTGATACTGATTAGTTTTTGTTGCAAATCACTCATCAGATGGCGCTTCTACGCTGCTTTTTTTTACGATTAACGCAACAGCTATATCTGAAGACCTAAGGCACAGATCTCAACCAAACTTCAGATTCAGTCAGTACTTAACATGAATTGATATTGTATTTGTTTTTGTGTAAATCGCTCAACAGTAGGCGCTGGTATGCTAAATTTTTCACGATTTTTGCAATAGCTCTATCTCAAGAACTATCGCACGGAATTTAATTTAAAATTATAATCAGGTAGTTCTTGATATAGATTGATACTGATTAGTTTTTGGTGCAAATCGCTCGACAGGTGACCTGCTATGGTGCATTTTTTACGATTTACGCAACAGCTATATATCTATAACTAATACACGGATGTCCTTTAAACTTCAGATTCAGTTAGTTCTCAACATGAATCGATGTTGTTTGCATTTTGGTGTAAATTGCTCAACAGGTGGCACTGCTTTGTTGCATTTTTCACGATTTGCATAATAGCTCTATCTCAGTTTCTCAGGTGCACGAATTTTTATCAAACTTTAGATTCAGTAAATCCATGAAATAAACTAGTTTTGTTCATGTTTTGCTGTCAATCTCCCAATATGTGGCGCTGCAATGCTGAATTTTTCTCAATTCCTGCAATATCTCTATTTTAAGAACTAATCAGTGAGCTTCACCAAACTTCACATTCAGGTATAGCTTGATAAATATTGTTGCTGTATATGTTTTGGTATGAATCGCCCAACAGGTGGCACTTTTATGTTGCATTTTTTCACATTTCCGCAATAGTCTTATTTAAAAAATTAATGTAAGGAATTTCATGTCTTTAAAATCTTCACAATTATCATAAATTACCATTTAATTTTGGCACTGAGGTAGCAAACTTTGACGCATTAAGGGTGTATTCGAAAAAATGTTTTTTCTCTCTCAGCACTCAAAACTTTCCTATACATTTTCAGATTCATTTGTAAAAGTAAAAACATGAAACTTGCTGAGATAATTTTTGAAGATATGTTATAAGATGCCGTATGACTTCATTTTTCTCTGAATTTATTAGAATTTGATTTATTGACGATTATTTTCTAAGCATGACCCTTTTTTTCGGTTCTCAGATCTCTCGCTTTGGAAAATTCGGTTCAAAAGACGAACTTTGCATTTTTTGTAATATTTTCTGCATTTATCAAAAAATCGCAGTCATGGGACCTAATATAGTTTCTAAGTAAGAGAATTTCACAGTTTAGTGCGTTTGAGAGCAAAAGTGAATCTTAAAATAAATCAGAAAAGAAAGTTTTGGGATTGCCACATTCGACTAGTTACTAATACTATTATTGTTTGAAAATTATAAAACAGTTTACTATAAAACAACATTATCACACTATTATTGTTTTCCAAACAATAATAGTTTTTACAATTATTGTTTAAAAATTATCAAATAGATGGGGCCGTGGCCCCCCCTAGAAAAATTCTCTAGTTACGCCTATGGTGACTTTACACAACTTTCCAACTGAACAAGAGCTGTGCCCTGATAATTTGCACCACTCTAAACTCTCAGTACAACCTGTAATATATCTTTCAGGTTCAATTGAGAATAGTATTATGGGCTAACCAAAAGAAAGGTACAATGAAACATGCATGAAATGCAAATTACTGGCAATAAATTTCATTTTATGTAAGTTTATTTAAAATGAATAATTTGCAGGTTATTAGAATAAAAAAAATCCTAAATGCACTTTTTTGTGAAAAAAGGAAAATTGGAGATTTTTTTTTTTTTTTTTTAATTTATTGCAGTATTCCGTTATAAACAAGTTTTACTCTACTAAAAATTTAATTTGCTAGATAGCATTTGAAAAAAAAAATTCTTTGTGGTAACATTTGTTTAAAATTTCATTACCGTAAAATAACGTTAATCCGCCCTTCCCGATCAAACGCCCCCTCCCCACTTTATAAAGAATTTGAAATTTCAAAAAATCCCGAGAAAGCGCCCTCCGTCCCGATTCTCAAAGGCGATTGAGAGTGGGATCAATCATTTTGAAATAAATGAATCATGAATCTTTGATGAAATGCACGTTTTTTCAAGATTTTTTAATTGATTTCATGCTTGTTTTGGCTTTTTTTTACTAACTTACCCTTTTTTATGCGTTTTTTCGACAGAATTTACGTTTAAAAAAAAAAACAATTTTTTTCCAAGTAAAAAAATTCATGATTCATTCAACGATTCATTCATTTCATAATGATTCATTCCTGTAAATTTTGTTGAACGATCGCGAAAAAATCCCGTGTAAGCGCCCTCCCCTAACTATTGTACGATTTTTCTTTTCGTTTGGGGGGGCAGATTAACGGTATTTTACGGTATTTCTTTTTCGGTATTAAATTTTATGATGTATTTAAACTGCTTTTTCATGGAAAGATTTTAATTAAAAATTAAAAATATAAGTGACATAATTAAATTTTAATTGAATTCATAAATAAAATTTGAATAAAAATGTTTAAAGTATGATACTAATAAATATTCAAAACCTACCTGTGTTTTTTACAAATTTCCACTAGAACAAGAGTCACAGTCTGGTAATTTGCGCCGTCTCTAACCTTTACATATGGATCTGCAATTAAAATTTCAGGTTCATTTAAAAATATTATTATGGGCCTGGACAACACTGAGCAAGTTAATAAGTCTATATATAAATAAAGTAGCATACGATAGCAAAGTTTGAAGTTTTTTGCAATATAATCCCGTTTGTAATATTATGAGGATATGGAAATTCAGATTCTATTCTTGGTTTCTTAAATTGTTTTAAAATTTTGAAAAAAAATTATATAGGACGTCAGAATACTATTAATTATATAAAATTATTCACATTCAATAGAACAGAATATAATCACATTCAGTCTACACAATGTTTTAAACCTTATTTATTTATTTTTTTAAACATAGACAAAATCAAACCAATTTGTTATTTTGAAATTTAAATTAGAATAATACTGGCCGAACTTATTATAAATAAATAAATAAATAAAATTATCTGCTATAAATAAAACATTTTAATAATGCTTTAAATAATATCAGCAGAATGAAAGTGTGATAGGTGAAATTTCAAGTATTATATTATGAAACCGCAATTTGTATAATTTACTTGAAGATTAACCGAATAAACTCTATTAGTATTAGCTTATTTTATTAAAGAGAGTGAGATTAATAAATTGGGGCTTTAAAAGTTACCTGATATTAGAAACACAGCAAGACATCAAGACACAAGACGCCAATGAAAGAATGAATCCCGGATTTTTACATCTTATCCGTTTGAAAAAGATTCGTTCATTTATTCGAAAGGAATAGTATCGAGAATGGTGAAATATCCAATATAGTAGAATAATTTCTAATATTATTTATTAATACAACTGTTGGAGTGGAAATATAACTAGTATTCCCCCCTCCCCCGGATTTTAATATTGGCTATCGGGCAACCATTAAACTAAACAAAGAAACTAAGTTTAATTTTTGTGAGTTGTTCAAAATCAAATATTGTTAAATGTTAATCCTAAAATATATTTAAACATTAGATTCGCGAATTTTGACTAATGCTTTCTATTTCTTTTTTATAAATAAATAGTTTATTTTGTTAATTAAAATTAACTTTGCATTGATTCATTATCCATGAATGCAATCGTAGGTCGTGATTCATTCATTGTGTTTTCGCGTCTGTGTTTTACTAATAAGTGTACTCCTTACAATCGCTAATTTTTAAAGTTAGTTTACTGATCCATCTGCTTTACTACAATAAATAAATGGTAAAATATGTTTTTTATTTATTCTTCTATTGAAAATTTTACAACTTGTGATTTCATCGTATCTTGTTACAAAGTTTTATGTGTCGTACTTTTGATGACATTTATAGTCATTTAAAATATTCAGCTCACTGGTAAACTGAATGTTTAGTTAGTTGAACATCAACTATCAGCTAAGTGACTAACATACACTATAAGTCAAGTACATTACAAAAACTATACATTGCATAGGTATACATAGGTATACATACCAGCCTTTTGAACGGGGGGGGGGGGGGGTAGGGATGCCCAGATTTCTTAACCCGGACCTGTTGGGTACAAACAATATCTTATATAATAAAATCTGTTAAAACGGGACCACATGAGACTGCTTGAATTTCCGTTTTAAACAAGTTTTTATCTTAGAAGGTATAATTGAGTGGTATTTTTTTTTAAGGGCCCAAACACAATTTTGTTTTTGTGAGGGAGGGATATTAGAAGAGGTTCAAAATTAATTCTAATGATAAAAAAAAAAATCGTATTCACTATAGTATGAACGCACCTCATTTACTACACTTGGCATGCAATTTCTGACTTGTTTAACTAAAGATTGTTTTTGCTCAGAATGTTATGCGATTTGTTGTCATATATCTAATATTTTAAACCATAAATTTTGAACAAAAACAATTTTTTCTAAAAAAGATATGAACAATTAAATTCGGATCATATTGAACAAAGGAGAACATGAGGGTTAAGAAAATTTTAAAAACAAGAACAAGAATGTAAGAATATAAGTATAACTAATGAAAATTGACTTATACGGTTGTTTTAGGGGCTCTGTTCATGGGACGGAGAATTTTGCAAATTTCTGGTCATTGCTTTGTTTACATTTTTAAACAGTAATTTGAATGTAATTAATGATTAAATCAAAAGTATAATGAATGCTTATAATATACTAAGATATTAAAATAAATAATAAACTAAAATAATAAGCATTTAGATAATTTTTAAAATTATTAAAATGTTAAAAGCAAAGGTCAAGTTAATAATCAATATTGTACAATTATATATTTATTATAAAGATAAAATATGTTTTTCCTAAATTATTCAATAAAACTTGCCTCACAGAGGTACACCAATAATATCAACAATATCATTAACTTTTTTAGAAATAAATTATACTTTCTTACTGAAAAAACATGAATTTAGTTACCTTAACAAAAATTACAAATTAAAAAAATGTATGAAATTGATATAAAACTAAAAGAGTCAAATTTTGCACCTACATCTAAACTGATTGTTTCATTGTTTACATCCATAAATTATGTATGGATTTTAAAGAGTTGTGGATTTTGGGAGTGCGGATTTGAGGGAGTCTACTGTATATATATTTATGAACTTTTTTTGAGAAAATTGTAAAAGTTGCCAGTAAAAATTATTTACAACAAAAAAAAATTTCCTTGAAAAATTATAATTTTTTTTCAAATGTGTTATACAAAAAAATGTTTTAATTATTTATAAATTCTGAATGATAAGTATTATTTATTCCTTTTGTGTGAGTGTGTGTACTCAATAGAGATGAGTTCGAGCTCATTTTCCGGGGCCTGAGCCCGACGTTTTAAATCTGAGCCCGAAAGTTTTTTTGTTACCAGAGCCCGAGCCTGATACCAAAACTATACAAAGCAAAATTGTATGGTATTTATGATATTAAAAATTTATTATTATCTTAATTATTTATGTTTATTGTTATTGTATTATAAAATTATTATTATGATACTATAAATTTCAAACACAGATAGAATTATTAAATGAAAATTTAAATTCTATCATATCAAAATCCGTATGAAATAAAACTATACTTGACACTTAAAATTAATCTCAAATTTTTCCCTAATTTAAAAAGAAAATTTCATGGACATGTTTGTGACTTAATGAATAAATGTATGGAATTTGCAGAAACTACTATTTGTAATCTTTCGAATCAAACAAGGTTTTTCAGTTTTCTGCAAAAAAATGTACAAATTTAATTGAAATAGAGTCCTTTGTAATAACAATCTTCTGTGGTTTGATAGGTGCATGAAAATCAAAATAAATGAAAAAAAAAAAAAAAAAGTTGTTGTTATATCAAAGGTCCGATGCTTTCATAGGAAAAGAGGAAACACCGATCAATTGCTTTCTATCACATTAACATGGTAATTATGTTTATTTATGGAGGAAAGTGACTTTAAAAATGTATAACGTTCTCAGCATAATCCGAGTTCATGTTGACAAATAGGTAAAACAATCACTAATTTTCATATGAAAAATGACTGTGACTCGTGCACAATAGAAGATTAAATAATTTGCAAACCTCCAGCTAACTTTCATCTATTAATAACAGAAAAAAGTATTCTCTTCACGTTATATAACTAAATAATAAATAAATAAACGATCCTATTAAAAAAAATCTTCTAATGAAAATCCAACTAAAAGCAAATTCATAGCTGTGTTTATTTTGATTGGCACCATTCAGTAGATCGTCGTTGGAAATTATGCTGACATAAATTTGTAATTATCACAAATTTTCATTTGAAACAGCAATGAAATGCTGAAATAAATAAACACTATTTCGGTTCCTTGTCATTTTGATCAAAATGATTTGAAAAGGATTAAGTCCACAATTTTAAAAGGAAAAAGGTTTTTCAATCTTTTCTACACATGAATAAATAAAATTTTTCGGTTTCAGAAAAAAAAATGAGCCTGTCTCATCTCTAGTACTCAAGAATGATTAAAAAAAAAAAATCTGTCAGAAGATACATCAATTTTAAATATTAAATTTTAAAATAAAAATTTTAAATATAGGTCAGCTAAAATTAGTTTTAAAAACTGTATTTTAATTGTTTAAATTTAGATTTGAAAAATACATAAATTTAGAAAATAATAATAAAACATATTTATAAATAACATATACTGACTATCTTAAGTTATTAAATTAAAAAATATGAAATATTTATTTATTTACTATACTTTATTTATTAAATTTAATATTTTTTTTTTTCAAAATTCCTTTAAAGGCTCTTCACAAATCTAAAACAGTCACCTAAAACAGTCTTAAGTACGCAATTTTAAAAGGAAAAAGGTTTTTCAATCTTTTCTACACATGAATTAAAAAAAAAATTTCGGTTGCAGAAAAAAAAATGAGCCTGTCTCATCTCTAGTACTCAAGAATGATTTAAAAAAAAAAATCTGTCAGAAGATACATAAATTTCAAATATTAAATTTTAAAATAAAAATTTTAAATATAGGTCAGCTAAAATTATTTTTAAAACCCTGTATTTTAATTGTTTAAATTTAGATTAAAAAAATACATAAATTTAGAAAATAATAATAAAACATATTTATAAATACATATACTGACCACCTTAACTTAAGTTATTAAATTAAAAAATATGAAATATTTATTTATTTAATATACTTTATTTATTATATTTAATATTTTTTTTTCAAAATTCCTTTTAAGGCTCTTCACAAATCTAAAACAGTCACCTCGAATCAATCAGTTCAACAGTCAATCGAAAGACGTTTTACATATTTTTGAAAAGCCAATTTTCATAAAATGCTATCAAAATTATTATTTTGAAAAAAATAATAAAAAATCTGGGCTTGGAAACGAGAGAAAAGAGAAAACCTGCCATCATGTACAAAGTGACTTAAACTCGATAACTTTTTATTTATCAAAAAATGGAATACACAATTCAATTCCAAATCGGTTCAACAGACAAGTCTACTGAAATCCAATCATGTGCCTTAATTTTGAGCCTTTGCGTTAAAAATAAAGTCATAAAATATATCAGAAATTTTCATGTTTGTTAAGCACGGATTTCAGAACCGCTTTAAGAGAGTATAATAAATTATTATTACTTTCTTTGGTTACTGTGGTTTTGACATGATGTTGGACAGTTGCTTTTTCTTTAAAAATATCCTAAATTGTCTTGCATTTTTCTTTTTTTTCAGATTTTTCTAAAGTTAGTTTTCTCTGTTCTGGTCATCCAATATTTTTTAAATACACGTGATAAAGTGCAAAGTATATTTACAAATTAAATGTAATTTTTTTCGCCCATTTCGGAATGATACAAGCCAAGAGAATGAAAACTGAATAAAACAGATTTTTCTCTTATCAAAAACCCTATAATGTGATTGGCAGGTATATTGAATTATTATTATTTAAAAGATAAAAATTACTAAGCATAGCTTCTACATTTAGATGCAAATGTTTTTGTTTCTCTCAAATACCCTCAGTGGGGGGGGGGGGAGTCTATTGCCAGTGTGAACATGTAATGTAATGGTGCTTTGAAAACGTCGGATTGTTGCATCTTGATACTTGAGAAATTGTTGTTGTGTTCCATAGAAGTGGTATAAAGAAAAGATATATGACAGGATATATGAAAAATAAAAATAGTTAATTGTGTTTTCTTACATTGTTTTCACTTTTTTTTGTATGAATGCAGATTATTTTAATCCAGTTTTAAAATCATTCGTGTGTCTGCGTAAGCGGGGGGGGGGGGAGAGGGGGGTCCCAGGGCACCCCCCCTGGTTATGCACATGCATAGATGTATATAGATTTATTACTTAAACAAACTTTTAAAATTATATATATACTTTTATGTCATACTTGTAAACATATTTTCCTTGTATTCTAAAACAAATATTTTAAAATCAAAAAGAAATTTTAAAGAAATGTATTTGAAAGTAAAATTTTACTGTCACACTTTGTATATTTGTCAGAGAAACACTAAAGTAAGTAATTCAAATAATGGTAAATCGCCAAGTATAACAGAGTATTTACATGTATTACCATGTTAGGTCAACTAGAATTGCACCAAGCATTATACGTACTTATTTACTTCTATTTTTGAACCTGTTTTGAAAGTCAAAGTATCTTCACACTGAAACCTGCAGCCAAACTGTAATAAAAAAAAGACCTTTGTAGGGCTATCCAATGCTAGAAAATATATTTAAAAAATACTGAAATGCAAACGAGATATTTTTTAAAAACATCTCCCATTAATGAGGAGATGTTTATGTGTGTGTGAAATAGCCATAAATAATTGGCAGTACATTTCTTTAATTATATTTCGTCATAATAATGTTTCTAGCTTACTTTATTTAAACATTCCTGTTATTAACTTAGTCTCATCTTAATTAAAGACAATATGACATGCCATTTTCTTATTCGTTTTGATAGGCTTGTGTTTACATATTTTATAATTTTTTAAATAATTCTATAAAGAAATTATCAGAAATTATTGAATTTTTAATAACTAATCTCATCTGTTTGTTGTCAAAATATTTTAATTGCATCATTCAAGCACAAAGAGTTATATCTGTCATTGCAATGCCTATTTTTTATTGGCTAATGTCATAAGATTGACAGAGAAAGTGTTGGCAAGATACAAAATATTTTGCCTATCATTGGTGCCCAGGTAACATAAGAGTACAGTAGACTCCCTCAAATCCACACAGCTTGGGATCAGAGGCTCTGTGGATTTTAGAATTTTGTGGATTCCTGGTGATGGGTTTGTTTGGATTTTTTAAACAATAATTTGAATGCAATTAATAATACGATCAAAACTATATTGAATATTTACAATGTAGTAAATTATTAAAACATTTAAGTAAGGTAAGAAACTGAAATAATAAAAATTTAGATAATTTAAAATGATTAAAAAATTTAAAGCAAAACTTAAATAATCAATAATGCATAATTAAATATACTCATTATAAAAATGACATGCATTTTTCCTAAATTATTTAATTAAAATCGCCTCATAAAGGTGCACTACTAATTCACAGCAAAATTTAAAAAAAAATAAGGAAGGTATATTTCAGGTTTAGTCAGATTTGATAATTAAAAAAGCTTGACTGATCAAAATACATTTAGAACAAGATTGTGATTACAAATGATGGTACTACTATGTTATCCCGTAGACCAATTTCGCCAAATTATACAAATCGATAAACTTATAGCCAAATTATACATATTGACATAATTTTTATTTTAAATAACGAAAAAACAAATAAATTAGTAGAATATTAATAAAAATACAAATAAAAAGTTAAAACAAATCACTTAATGACATTTTAAACACATGAATCGTATTTAATGTTATTGAATGAGACATTCACGATCATCCATTATTGGCATTTAATCTTATAGTTAGGCGATAATTTTCTGATCAACGGGATAACATAGTAGTATCCAAATGATATTAGTAATATCTTGAATTTTATCAGAAATAAATTTATTCTTCCTTCATGAAAATGCATAAATTCAGTAATATTAATGAAAATCATAGTTTAAAAATTCTATGGAATTGATGTAAAAATAAAAACGTCAAATTTTTTCCCTATATCTAAGCTGAAAGTTTCATTGTTTACATCTGAAATTATGTGCGGATTTTAGAAAATTGCAGATTTGAGGGAGTCTATTGTACTCAGCTTTTTTTCACTCTCTGGGCTATAACTTTCATACGACTGCCCAGTCATTGCAGAATTTTAATTTGTTTAAAATGTATTTTGTTTTTAAAATAAAGCCAAAGATTGACAATCTGTGCACCCATAATCCACAATTTTCTATAATTAGCGTTACTTTGCGAATGTAAACAATGAAATAAACAGTTAAGAAAATTTACAAATTCGGGATCCAAAATTATTTTTTTAAAGAAATAATAAAAAATGAAAAGAATATAATAAAACATTCATTTTTTGTTAATATAACTCTTTTATTTTATTAACAGTAAAAAAACGGATTACAGCATTACAAAACATATGTATTATTTTTATTTAAATGCACTTATATATATATATATATATATATATATATATATTTAATAAAATAACATTAAAAAGGCATTTTTTTAGATACATATTAAATTAATTATTAGATTTCATATTTATCTTTTTTATACTGATTAAAGAATTAAAATGTTGTCTGGGAATAATAAAATGACATATAATCCATAATACTCTATAATCCATAATCCTTCGACTGTAGTTGTCATAGTGTGTATAGTTTTTTTTTTTTCCTTACAGGGAGACTAAAAAACTGTCTACACTGTTGAATTCAGTCACTTTTCTTCAGGAGGGATTTCTATAGCTCCTGCGGGGGATCTTATAGCGTTCCAGGGGAGGGAGGGGGCAGTATTTGCACCTTTCAATCATTGAAAACACAAAATCTCAAGTTTTCAATGGGAGGGACGTCTCACTGCTTTTTTTTGGGGGGGGGGGGGATATGGAATGCCCTTCTCTGGACAGCCCCCTGAATTAACAGTGAATTTTTGTTCGAAATGTAATTATTGTTTCAGTTAGCATTACATTTAACTTAAAATATGAATTACTTTCAATAATTTCATTCAATATCTTTCATTTAAAGTTAATTTACATTTAAAAATGCATGTTTAACTCATTTATTTATTTATTTTGTTTTTCTTAAAAGTTCAGAATGTATAATGCCATAAATCATTTTATTTCAGCACCAAAGCATTATTTCTATGTTGCATAAAAGTTGTTATGGGTAAGAACTGTTTATAACACTAATAACTAATTCACCATATGAAAATAAAAACAAACTAATGCAGTAGGCTTCCTCAAACCCACACAGCTTGAAATCACAGATACTGCAGCTTTTAGACTTTTGCAGATTTATTGTTAATGTTTTGTTTTCATATTTATAAGTATAATTTGAATGTAATAATGTAATCAAAATTATATTGAATGCTTGCAGTTGACTGAAATATTTAAAAAATTAACAAAATAAAATTATAAAAATTGAGCTTAATTTTAATATTGGTTAATTTATTAAAATTAAAGGTCAAGTAAATATCTAATAGTGTATAGTTAAATAATCATCAGAAAGATAAGATACAATTTTCTGGAACTATTTAATGAAACTTTACTTATAAAGGTACACTATAAACTCACATAAAATCAAAATTTTCCATCAAAATACAAACTGTAGATACTTCACAAACTGTTGACACTTTTTTGAAAGAATAATTAATACCTGCATTTAGGATGCATTATTTCCACTTATTCGAACTGCTGACGAGTACATGATCTCTCCGAGTTTTCATTATTCTTGTCGAAAAGATCTAATTTGGGGAGATTACATTGTTTTTGCCTTAACGTCTAATCTATTATTTTTTTTTCCATCATACAGTCGAAGTTCTATAATCCACACACATTGTGTCCAAACAATGTGCGAATTATGGAATATTGTGGATTATAGAATATTATGGATTATACATCATTTTATTATTCCTAGACAGCATTTTAAATTTTTAATCAGTATAATATGAAAAGATATATAAAATCTAATAATTAATTTTATATGCTATCTCAAAAATGCCTTTTTAAAGTTATTTTATTAAAAAATTTATATATATGTGCATTTAAATAAATGCATATGTTCCCTAAATTTTTTACTGTTAATAAAATGAAAGAGTTATATTTAAAAAAATGAATGTTTTTTGTATGATTTTCTTTCAATTTTTTTGCTATTTTTTAAAAAAATCAATTTTGGATGCCGAATTAGTAAATTTTCTAAAATGTATATTTCACTGTTTATATTCGTAAAGTAATGCGAATTTTAGAAAATTGCAGATTATTGATGTTTGACTGTATATTAAATTTTGAATGAAGAAAAAGCTTGGTAAAAACTGTATATTTTTTCAATTCCATAAAAAATACAGATTTGTAATGTAATCCAAACTCATATCTTTTTACCATTTCTTTGATGGCAGTTATTTCATGAAACATTCTTGAAAAATTCTGCAAGATGATTAGATGCTTAAAGAATATTTATGTCTCCGTTCTTGCATAAAATATATTTTTTCCAAAAACTTCCATCAAATCACAAATTGTAGGTGCTTTTTTATTAATCTCCAATCAAATCATGCATTTCATCAAACTGTTTTTTTCCTATTCTTTTGAAAACATTTGAGTGAAAATTTCAACTGGAAAATGAACAACAACAAAATTCTACTTGATATGAGTAAAGTTATGATTTTTTTTAATAAAACAATGAATTCAAACAAAGAATTTTTTTTTTTTTACTTACTCATTTACAGACCCAGAATAAAATCAAAAGCATTATTTTTTGAGTCTTAGATACATACATAACTACATACATACTTACATAATGAATATAGAATAATTTTTTTAATTGCTTAAATCAAGAGTTTTTAAAAAAGAAACCCTCATGACTGAATTAATGTGAGCTGGAACAATCGAGTTATATAAAAAAATCTAGATAATGGAGAGGGGTGGGGAAAAACTAGTTTTTTAATTAAAAATTATTAAAAATATATATAAATGTTTATATTCACTTTTCATTATATTTGCACATTGTTTTTGTAATTACAATTTGAAGTATGTAAGTTTATTTTATCAAATATTACATTGTATTTGTCTATTTCGGTTATTCATCGATTTACTACCATGTCAGGCAGGGCTTCATTAGTATGACGTGAGAACAAAGAGAGTTGAATTGCTATGCTGTTCTTTGAATAACGAGGCAACTTTCATAAGAACAAACTCAAAATATGTAGTTGTATATATATATATACGTAATGTAAAATATAATGCCTGTATAATAATAGCCTAAGTTATGTGACTGTCATCAACAGTTCCAGGCTGGCCGCTTTGCTTTTTCTATGCCAGGCAGCTATTTTGATACTTAGCGCAATTGATAAATTTTTAAATACAGATCCATTGCCATCATTTCACCTATATTATAATAGTGCAATTCATGTAACTCATAAGCAATAAGGCTCTCTATGAGAAAACATGACAGGCCATTTTCAATCAAAAGTACTTTTTCAAATAAAACTACATGAAATTTACAGTGATCACAAAAATTCTTAGCTATTCCCGATTCTAATAGCTGAGTAAAAATCTTTCCAACTTTTTAACTTGACAATTAACTTTTTTTTCTGCATGGTAAATTAAAATAATTCTTTGATGTTAAAATTAAATGTCATGGTTTATTTTTATTTATTATTTTTCTTTTCCTTTCTTTTCTTTATTTTTCTAAAGAAATATGTAAAAGTCATGAATTTAAAATGTTTCAGTTTTAAATGAAAGTTGTGTATTTTATATAAAATGAATGAATGAATTCTTGATTTCTCTATTAGAATGTTCTGATTTGACAAGAGAATGAACAAGTACATGTAATCATAAAATATTTAGCATTACATTTAAGGATCACCAAATTGGTCGCCAAAGGCAGGCAGCTAGTGTACAATATAAATGTATATGTAAATGTTCAGTGTCAACTTTGAAGTTTAAAAATGTTTTGAGAAAAAATGCATAACTCAAATACTTAACAATATTAATAATTATTTGTACAACTTGTAAGAAATAGTGATGAAATTAAAATGAGGCTCTATATATGGACAGTAAAGAAGCAAAAACTTTGTTTGGATAGTTTTTGTGAATATGCTGAAAAAGTAGGCGGAATTTTACGGGAAATAAAAGTAAATTTACAAGTGTGTAATCAAATAAAATTTCAGTTTTTATCAGTATGGATATGAGAGAGCTGGATATGCGAGTGACTATTGTATTGCATGCACACCTACACATATGTATCTATAAAAAATATTCAAGTTCTGTTTTAATTAAGAATACATAACATATAATGTGACACTTTAATGTATGAATTTTTGTATTGTTTAAAGAAATTAAACCTGTCATATGTGCTAACTTAATTCAGAATTAAAATTTATTGCTATTTATAGTTTATTATTTTTCTTTTTGTTCTTAGGTTGAAAGGTTGATAAAATTCTCTTACTGAAGTGCAGTAAGACATTTCCTTGGATGAAAATGGCTATAATCTCTTCATACTGATACTTTAAAAAAGATTCTGTTATCATCCTGAACATAACTTATGAGACAATGTCATCGATTACAGAAGAAAAATCTTCCTCTGATGAACATCACTTTGTTCCGCAAAATGGTGGTAAAGAAAAACATTCCTCCATTGGTACACGAAAAAAACCTTTTATTTGTGAAGTATGTTCCAAAACATTTTCTAATAAGAGTCATCTAATGAGCCATCTGTTGATTCATACTGGAGAGAAACCCTATGTTTGTGAAACATGTTCCAAGGGATTTTCTGTTAAGAGTAATCTAAGAAAACACATCTTGACTCATACTGGAGAGAAACCCTTTGTTTGTAAAATATGTTTCAAAGCATTTTCTCAAAACTGTACTCTAAGTAGACATCTCTTGACTCATTCTGGAAAGAAAACCTATGTTTGTGAAACATGTTCCAGAGCATTTTCTGATGAAAGTACTGTAAGAAAACATCTCTTGACTCATACTGGAGAGAAATCCTATGTTTGTGAAACATGTTCCAAAACATTTTTTCATAACAGTGCTCTAAGAAAACATCTCTTGACTCATACTGGAGAGAAACCCTTTGTTTGTGAAGTATGTTCTAAACCATTTTCTCAGAATTCTACTCTAAGAAATCATCTCTTGACTCATACTGGAGAGAAACCCTTTGTTTGTGACGTAGTTCCAAAGCATTTTCTGGTAAAAGTACTCTAAGAAAACATCTCTTGACTCATACTGGAGAGAAAATCTTTGTTTGTGAAGTATGTTCCAAAAGATTTACTCAGAACAGTAGTCTAAGAAGGCATTATTCGTCTCATACCAAATAGAGACCTACTGAAAATCTCTTATTTTTTTACTGTCAAAATTGAATATGTACTCAATATAGTATGTCTTTGCATTTACTAGTATCACGTATCTTTTTTTTAATTTAGCGATTTTAAAAATTTATAAAATTCTTTTATAATTATCACACTTGTCATTTTGAAATTAGCAAATAATTCTGGACATATTCATTAGATATCTGTAAACCTTCCTGTAAAGCCTTTTAAGGTTTTTTAATTTCAATTTTTGTTACTTCACTGTAATTTTACCCTGAAATAAAACTTAATTTGAACTTGAAATGATAAATTGTCCTTCAATATCTTATACGAATAGGAAAGGCTTTATTGAAGTAACACTTTAAAACAAGTACGAGAAATATGCTATAAATATTCCTGTTGCGAAAAAAAATCCTATTTGTTAAATTTTTTTCTTAAATATTTTTTTAAGAATTTAAATGAAGCATATCTCATTATCATGTAATCTTTGCACACATTATGAGGAAATTTATCCATTTTTCTAAAAATTTATGAAAGACGAATTCTTATTCACCATGTTTATTGAATTCATAAATACCAGTTGTATAGCCTAATCAATGGTACACTTTATTTCTTAAGATTTATTTTCATTTATTTTTTGTTTGTTTTTTTGTATCTTGTATCACTAAATTCAGAAGTTTTTGTGGCACAGCAATATTGTTTCCTATCATCAAGCAAATCTTCTCTGTTTGCAAATCTTGTCTAAACAAAATCTCTAATAATCATGACTAAATTTTGTATCCTACAATTTTGAGGTAAGAGTGTGATAGGTCACATGGTTGATGGTTGCATGGTATTAGAAGAGTGTTATAGGTCAACCATTGTGATAGGTCACATGGTTGAGAAATTTTTTATGAATGAGTCATTTTGGTATCTAACATCCTATTTGTCATTGTATTTTAATGAGAATGAAAATTCAAACAGTTAATAAAACACTTATACAAAAGTAAACAATAAACTAAGTCGCAAAGTGGCAACATTTCACCAGATTTGGCAGAAAAATCAAATTTCAAGACTACCAATGCCAAAACATTTGCAGCTTGCTCGGTACAAAATTAGATAATATCAGTGAATTTGGCAGTCATATATAATTTTTATGCTGCCCTTAATGAACTGTTTTAATGAGTTGAAGACCTATTTTGACATAGCTATGCTCCGTTCTTCTTGCTGCTATTTTATAGTAGCAACAAATGTTTGTATGAAAATTTTATCTAAAAAATTGCTCTAATGTTTTTGACTGAATTTTGTATTCTTCGATTTTGGAATATGAGAAGCCCCTAATGTTCTAGAAAATTAAATAAGTAGGTCATTTAGGCATCATTGTAGATCAGTAGAATAAAGGTTGAAATAGTAAAGTTGTTGGGTGTTTTTTTAAAAAGCTATTTATTACAAAATTTCAAACAGCCATCAGCAGAATGGGATGAAAAGAAGGAGGGAAGTGATGACTATTTGTTTTTATTCTTTAATGAACTGAAAATACAATTTGGAGGTAGGAGTTGTCACTTATTCATTTGTTTATCCTCTTTAAATATTATTTTTGATGTTTTTTTAATTATTTCTGTTCATAATGTCTTGTAATTTTTTATGTTTTTTTAAATATTAGATATTTTCAAAAATGAATTGTGTTTAACCTCTTCAGACCTGAAGTACACAAATGTGTAACTCCATTCTTTTCCTCATAATAACTAAACTGTTCGAATTTTTTTTTCATTTTTACTTTACTTATATATAGCTGAATATTTTTTGCTTTAAAACAAAATCAATAAATGTCAGCACTGATGAATATTACCTCATAAAACAAGAATTATTTTCATCGAATGTCGATGAGACATTTTGGTAAGAAAGTAAGAAATATACATGATTATTTAACTTAAATGCTTTACAATAAAAAATTTTGAGGCTTTGCTGATCATTCACTTGTTTGAAGACCTTAATTTTGTTATTGCGTAAATTTATACTGCTGATAGTTAAAATGATGTTTTAAGGGTTATGATGTTTTAAGGTTTTGATGTTTTAGTACTTTTAGATCCATATTTGTGAATTTAAATAGTCTCCTAAAGTACTGATTTCATAAAAATAGCCCTTTCTGTCATCTATGGTATCATTACGATTATGCTAACACAATATATTTATATTTTCAGAGTTATTTTATGCTCAGGTCTGAAGAGGTTAATGCAAATGTTAAAATACATATGTTGTCTTGTATTTATCCTTGTTATGTATGGTGATTTGTTGTGGGTGGATGAAACTGTTGCAACACTATTTCAGCAGAAAAAACATAGTTTAAGGAACTTACTGCTAAATGATTATTATTGAAGAGAACAACAAGAAAGGTGGCTTTTAAGCATTACTTTTTAGAACTATACAAAAAGAGTACAAGTTTTGTCAGTGTTAGTTTAAATTTTTATGCCCCAACGTCGCTTTAAAGTAATTTGTTATAAAATTGATTTAATTAATTATTAAGTAGCAATGCAGTTTAGAATGAGCTATAAATACACTGCTTTACCTTGATCTTTAAACATTATTGGTTGCACAAAACAAAAATATTTTTAAAAGGATTTCTTTTTCTTTTGAACCTCCTCAGCTTTCTTGTCCGAGGAATATTGGGAAAGAAAAGTTTCAGTTTGGAAATTTTTTTAATATATTTGTGCATTTTCAAAAAATCCTCTACAAAATTGAAATTTTCATGATTTAGAACATAAATGGTTAACTAAATGGATATTGATAAAGTTTTATAAAAAATTAAACAAAATGCAATGAACAATGCTATTGCCCCACCAGTGGCTGAGAGATTTCTGCTCTCGAGAAACTGGTTGATGGGAGGTGCTGGATTGGAACCAATCACATCCATTGGCGTAATTGTTCAGAGTTTTCCATTGTTTTCTTCAAACCTCTGATTTCTTTGTGTAAATACAGGTAAGGTTCCCATAGAAAGATCCTCATGGAAGGCATCCCCCCACTTCTTTGGGCCAATATGCTTCATGTTGATAATTAGCCATCATAAACACAAACACAATGTTATTAATCATATAATGATTATTTCTCAATCGATTTGCAAAGTTGAAGTGCATTGACGTTGAACAGAAGGTGATACCTTGTATGTTGCAATTCTGCCTTTGTCTATAATCTTCCTAAAACCGATGTCTCAGCGGGATTATCATTTACATCCTTTAGGTGTATCTGTTTAAAAGTCTTTAGATTTATATGGGGTGTAGAAATTGTGAAAAACATATATAAAAAATCATATTTTGAAAAATAAATGCTGTTACCGTATTTTCCGGAAATAACGCTGCACCGAGTATAACGCCGCACTTGGTTAAAAATAAAAAAAACTAGTTTAACGCCGCACCGGGTATAAGGCCGCACCGGGTATAACGCCGCTCCGGGTATATTCCCTCATTCATTATTAGAGCAATGAAATAAAATTATTAATTGATATAAAGTAAAACATTTTGATTTTAAATAAATAACTTATTTTTTTTTTGTTGTACAGTTATTTCAATGAAATCAGAACCTCATCCATTCGCTGTGCCACGATTCCCGTTAACTTTTGCTAAATTGATAACATTCAGCTTAAATTTTGCAGGGTAACTGCGGCACTTACAATTCACATCTGAAGACATAGTTAAGATAAAACTTACCGCAAAATACCATTAATCTTTCCCCCAAACGTGACGAAAAATCATAAAATAATTAGAAGAGGGCGCTTACACGGGATTTTTCCGCGATCGTTTCACAAAATTTGCAGGATGAATCATGATAAATTGAATGAATCGTGAATCTTTGGATGAATCATGAATTTTGATATTTGAAGTAATACTTGAAAAAATTTGCGTTTTTTTTAAACGTAAATTCTGTCGAAAAAACGCAGAAAAAAGAAGAAATTTGTAAAAAAACAAAAACAAAAAAGCATAAAATTAATTAAAAAATCTCGAAAAAACGCACATTTCTAAGGATTCAGGATTTATTCATTTCACCATGATTCATTCATTTCTCAACCGTTCTTTTGAAATAATTTGTACTTTTTTAAAGATTTTTTGACATAATTCGCGTTTTTATTGCAATCTTTCGTCAAAATGTGGGTTTTTGGCGATACTTCGGCGAAATTCATGATTTTTTCGTGATCCTTTAAAGAAATTTGCAGTTATTTTTCATGATTGTTTGGCGAAATTGACGTTTTTTCAGCGATTGTTTTGGAAGGGAGGGTGCTTTCTCGGGATTTTTTGAAAATTTCAAATTTTTTATAAAGTGAGCAGGGGGCGGATTAATGGGATTTTACGGTATATCAGTAAATTAAAATCAATTTTAAGCATCAGATTCTTTAACCTTTAAAATATAATTCCACGTGCATGTGTATAATTACAGCGAAAGCAATGAAAGTTTCGATTTGCCGATCTGTTTTCAAAAATTTTAAATTAATTAGTCCTATTTACAAGCCGCACCCAGTTATTGGCCGCACTTTTGTTTACAAAACAAAAAAATCTAGTTTAACACCGCGGCGTTATTCCCGGAAAATACGGTACATTTTTTCTGTGTTATGCACATCAATCGAAAATGCACTATGTCATTCTTTTAAACTTGACTATTATTCATTTAGAAAAATATTCTTCAATGTAAACAAGGTGAAATTTTGTAAAGAAAGAAAAATTGATTTTTTGAATCCGCCACGCTGTTTTTCTCCATTGTAGGTGTTACTCGACTGTAAAATTTCTTTCTAATCTTAAAAAGAAATATATTATATGTTATTTAAAAGTATTATTGTCTTATAAATGTATGAACTGTACTCTCCTGTTAAAAATGGCATTTTTTTTAAAGTTATACCAGTACTTGAAAAGAAAAAAAAAGTGTTTCAAAGCCCAGCAACTAAAGTTTAATTTATGACTTTTTTATAAAAATCTTCTATTTGTATTGTACTTTTTTTCTTTTAAAAATTTCTGAATAGATGTATTGCTTGTTTATATGATTTTTTTAACAAATTTAAATTGTGTTAGATTCAAATTATATTGGAATCAAAAAATAAAAATTGTTGTTTATCCAGTGAAATAGATGTCATTTTTTCTGTCTGATTGAATCACAAACAATGGGATTATTCAGAGTTATTATTATTTTCTTTTTATTCACAAGGATCATTTTTGTTTTCACTGGATAGTTTGTACTTGATCTCTGCATAGATTGTTTTTACTTTTTCAGTTTTGTTAAAAGATTTTTCCATGAGGACATGAGGATACTTTTACTTTCTGAATCTAGTTCTGAATGTGAAAGTATCCTCGTAAAATCAATCTTCAAAGAAAATAGAAAAAGTAAAAAATGGAGATTGTAGAGTTCGACTTCAGCTTATACAGTAAAAAAAAAATCAATTAGAAACATGGAAATGCTAATAAGATATTTTAACCTTCTAAGTGTTCGGTTCATATTATTCTGTTAACTAAGCTTCAGGTTTAAGTTATGCAATATAATCAATATTTATGATAATATATTGAAATAAATTTAATGAATTTTCAATACATTTTAGAATGATTAATCCTCTTAAGGATTACATTCATATTTGTAATTAAGTTTTTTTAATTATTGAAAGATTCATATCATCTGAGAATTTAAAACAAAATGTAGAGAAAAAACATTACAATTTTACTCATTTCCAAGACGCTCAGAGGGTTAAAAGATTTCTTTCATAGCGTAGTTATTAGTGAGCTCACAGCATGAGTGAAGTAGCCTCTTTATCATCTCTCATTCATGTCTGAAGATACATAAGGAAATGTACACAATCTTGTTCATGTTTATGTGTTTAATCTTCACATCTCTAAAAATTATGAATCTTTCTTAATCTGGACATTTCAGTACATTTATTTGTTTTTATTTTCAATCACCTATCATAGATGGCACCATCATACATATATTAAGGAATTTCATTAGAAGATTAAGAAAAATGAAATAACATTATCTAATTTAATCTTCTGTTTTTCAGTTTTAAAATTGTAAGAACTTTCTTATTACATAGCAGTTGATATAAATGTGTTATTTTATATTAATTTCTAAAAAAAAAATTTAATTTTGTTATTTCTTTTTCTCCAAACATAAGAAAATAGCACTAAAACATTTCGATATTGGATTTTATTATTATTATTATTTAAATATTTAATATGTGACTTGCTTTGGTCTTTCTAGATACTATATACAAAATTTTTTGCTTGATTATCCTTATGTATTTTGGCCTTCACAAGCCTTAAGCATTAACTTATTTTAGTAAAGAGATAGGGTATACAATAAATTTATGAATTAAAAGTTATATTAAAAATAACGGTAGGGACCTGACGCCAATGTAAGAATGATTCGTGATTTATATCATGATTCATTAAAATGATTCCTGTACTTCTAATAATTTATTTATTAAACAGCTGCCATAGGATTGTGACTAGCACTTTTTTAAATCGCTGATTGTAACACTAATAACCAGACAGCTATTAAAAGAAACAAATTTTACCATAGAATATAAGTTACTATTTCCCAAGTTATTCAATTCAAAAAATCAAATTGCGTACAATTTTTGACCCGAGAGCATATTTAAATGCTAGATTCGCATTTTTTTTTTTCAAATGCTCTCTATTTCTTTTGTACAAATAAATATTTTGCTTTGTTACTTTAAAATTAATTGCACAAGTATTAGTAATTGATCAATATTTGTGAATGAATTCTTTTTCTCGTGATTCATTCTTTGTATTGGCGTCTGTGATAAAATAGACGAAATGAGTGTACACGTTTAAACAGTTAACATTTTAACATAATAAATACATATACAGATAAACATTTTAACAGTTGCTAATTTTTTAAATATTACTTTCTTATCTTCTTTACTAAAAAAAAATATCTTTAATATATGTTTCTTAAGTTATTCTTCTACTGAAAATTCTAGAGCCGGTGATTTTACCGTAGGATGACATAAAATTTGCTATTTCTCACCTTTCATTTTTTCTGACATTTATAGTCATTTAAAATATTCTACACATAGGTATAAACTGAATGTTTTTCTAGTCGAAAGGAAACTATCAGGTAAGGAACTAACATACACTATAACTAAAATAAATGATAAAAACTGTGCTTTGCATTATTATTTAAGAAATTTTTTTAATTTATAAAATTTTTAATTTTATGTTTGTGAACATAACTTTCTTATATTTTAAAGTGAAAAAGATATTTTTGAGGAATTAGAAGAAAAAAATTAAAACTAATCAGAGTAATCATGTATCAATAATAGTACCTACTTATAAAGTTTATTTATTTATCATAGTCTATGGGGTAATTTTTAATAGTTTTTAGTTATTTTTGTATTATATTCATTTATAATATTTATTTATTATTTTTTTATCATTATTTAGAATTTTTAACAAGTTTACGGAGATTAAATAATATCAAACTACAATTTGAATGTCATTGGCAACAATAAATAAGATTGGTAACCATTTTTAGCTATTTAGCTCCTGGCCTGTTTTACTTAAATGCCATATAATTTTCCTGTTCCTATTGATAAATAAGACATTTTTACAAAGGAACTTCATACTAAGAAATTCTTTACTTTCAGTTATTTAAAAAAATGTGCTATGGTATTATTTTTTTTTAATCAAATTTTAAATTTTATGGTTTCTTTTGTGAGATAAAACAAATTACATAATCAAACCTTATTAATGTGAATATTCATGGAGAAAATTTTTTTGTTTTTGTTGAAAGTAAAAATGCTATAAAAATGTTATGTATACAGTCAAAGATCTATAATCCGCACAAGTTGGGGCCAAAGGTTGCCGGATTATGGAATATTGCGGATTATAGAGAATAATGGATTATGCGTCATTTTATTATTCTTAGACAGCATTTTAATTCTATAATCAGTATAATATGGAAAGATAAATATGAAATCTAGTAACTAATTTAATATTTAATTTAAAAAAGTGCATTTTTAAAGTTATTTTATTTAAAAAAATTATATATATATGCTTCTATCTACATGTCGTTTTCACATTTACACTTTATGCTGCACATTTCTTAATAATTTGAAGCTAAAATTTAGACCGCTTCGGTCAAACGTATACTTCGCTTATAACTCTCCATGAACTTTTTAAAAGTTTGTACTAAAGCAAGCCGATTTTTCATTAAAATACTTTTTAAAAAAACACAAGCAACCAATTTACACAAGGAAAACTCAAGCAGAAGCCGGCAGTGGTAACAGCGCTCACATGGGACTAATTACAAACATTAGCATTGAAAAAAGCGCAATCCTTCTTTCATTACAAACGCGAATTACTACGCTTTTCGTTATTCATTTTGCACCTTGCATATGCATTAGAGTAAAAAGTAAAATCAAGACACATGAGCCGTAAATTCATAAACATCAACTCATCAACTGTGCTAGTTGCCAAATTAAGAATGTAAATAGAATGAAAAAAAAAAGAGTTCCCCGGCTAAAGCTTACTTTCCCGAAAGATCGGAACTTGAGTAATCAGTCAGAGTTCGCCTGTAGTTGATGGTTCCTGTTTGCCTTTCCTGACGCTGGCGAAACCTTTGCAATTGATCACTATGATTGGTTACATTGATTCGACTTTCCCAACCCCTAATGTTTAGTTCTAAGGTGGGGCTGTGTTACTGCTAGGAAGTACAACAAGCACACAAAATAATGTGTTTTCATTCGTTATTTACTCTCCTTAATTTACACAAACTGTAATAGTTACGAATGAAAAGCCGGCGTTTCAAACGTTCAGTAAGCTTAGGTGCGTTCCGTATTACAGTTAAGTTTTTTCTGCTAATAAAATAAAAGAGTAGATTTAAAAAATACATGTTTTATTATGATTTTTATTAAATATGTTATTATTTGTTTAAAAAAATCCTTTTTGGATCACGGATTTGTAAATTTTCTTAACTGTTTATTTCATTGTTTACATTCATAAAGTAACGCGGATTATAGAAAATTGCAGATTATGGGTCCACGGATTATAGATCCTTGACTGTATTTCATGTAACAAGAATACATATGCATAATCAACTGTGTCTCTGGTGTTTATTTCGTTTCCTAAGAATAATTAAAAATACAGATGTTTTTGTTGAATGTATCTCAGTAAGAGTCTTTATAAGAAGAACTGGCCGACACTTCTGTTACATCCAAAGAAATCCAGAAAGTTCTGAACAACAAGTCAATCTCACAATTTAATTAGTGTCTTTGTGGAAACAATTTTAATTATTGTTACATGCTTTTTTTTATCGCTCAATGGAATACTTGCAATAAAATTTTATCTTTTGAGTGATTAGAAGGAGGAATCACATGGCAATTTTACAATCACTTGTATGTTGCTATCATATCTAACAAAATTTCCTTTCCGAAATTAAAATTTTTATAAAATTTGGATTTCCAAATAATATTTCAGTAGAATTGTATTCAAAAGTGATCAAAACTTGTTTTGTTTACGATGTGAGTAAGAAATATTTCAATAGCTGATACTTTACAATTCATGATAAATTATACTTTGTGTTAAGCCTATTAATTTTAAAAGGACTAAAATCACAATGAATGAACTATAGAACTTGACAGAGAACTGAAAACTGTTTGTGATGAAAGTAATTTGCTTTAAGTATGTTTGTGTTAATAAGGTAAGAATTATTGGCTGTAATGAAATTTTATTGTACAATAAATGAAATGGTCTGAAATGAAAAATAAATTTTGAATGCATTAAAAATGATTTGTTTCCAATAATAATAATAAAAATTAATTAATTTATAAATATCAATTTTCATTTAAATCACTGTTTTCTTAAATAAACTTTTTCTTAAATCGCATTTCACTTACCCATCATACATAGCATTAGGTAAAACTTGCAAATGTTTTGAAAATCGAAAAAAGAAAAAGAAGTTAAATTAATGTGTTTCAGACACTGGAGATTCTGAAAAACATATTTTAAGGAAAAGATTTTCTGTCGGTCTGTCTGAAACACTCTTCCCAAACAAATTGAGATAAAGACTTGAAATTTGGTGTGTACATAATATGTAATAATTGAAAGAAGCTTATTGAATATCAGTAGCCTCGATTATCCTAAACTATTTTTTTTTTTATTCTTGAAATACTCATTCTGATGAAAGGTATATAAAAAATTTTTAATTTTTTTTATTTTTAGGTGTGGCTATAAGAGGCAATTAAAAACATAAATTCTGCATAAAGAATGAATTCAACTGAATTATTGGTTGCCAAGATATTTGCAATCCTACTTTCCACATTCTTTGTTTTTTCATGACCCTGTATTACATTCATACTTCAATTCAATTATATATTTTAATTCGAAAAAGACACATTATCTGATGTAATAAATTGTTACTTAATAAGTTTAATATTTTTAAAATTTTAAGGATGTTTATTTCACTAACTTTTTATTATGTCTACCGAAAAACTATCACCAAACTACAAGATTAAATGCTAAAAATGGCTTATTGTAAATGCCACGTTCACTTGACATTAAGCATATTTATTATGTCAACAAGTAATTTTTAATTCGACAGTTTTTTTTCTGTATTTTTATTAATATTTTACTAATATATTTGTTCTTTCATTATTTAAAATAAAAATTATGCCAATTTGTATAATTTTGTGAGTAGTTTGGGGATTTATATAACACGTCAAAATTGGCAGACAGGATAATCAAGTAGTAACCACAATTCTGTAATATAGCATTAATTATTATGTATTAAAAATATTTAAATATATGTTTAAATTTTATTTTGGTATTGCAATGCATTTTATTAATAGTTTATGCATATTTCATATTATGCATATCCTTGATGGGTACGTATTAAGGTGGTTCCCAATGACTAGTTTTATAAATTGGGGAAATTGCATTTTCTTTCTGCACTATGCTTTAACCCTTTATCTACCACATTATGAATTCATGAAAATTTTACATTCTAAAGCATTTTGCACAAATTGTTTAAATTAAATTAAAATATTTACATAATCATTTGATAAATTTTTGAAGGATTTTACAAGGATTAATTAAATTTGAATTTACAGGGATTTTGTGCAATATTTATAATTCCACTCAAATCTTTTATTTTAAATTGTTTTCTTAGTATTTTGTAGAATTATAAAATGTACAAATATGATGTTCTTACAATATAAATATAGAAATGTTCCTGAATTGAAAAATCCCCATCCCTCTCCTTCAGTGTCAAGAAAGCTTTAAAGAAATCATCCTTTTAAAAATATTTTTGCTATCCATAACCAATAATGCTTTTGGACCAAAATAAATTAATGTATCTGTAACTCATTTTAAACAGTATTACAACTAATTAATGTATTAACATTTTTTTATAATAAGTAGTATTAATGATACTTATAAGGAGCGTCTATAGATAAAGGGTTACCTGCCAACAGATGACATTATTCGATTGGTGGCCATTGATCAGACACAAGCAACCATCACAGCAATTGGGAACCAGGAAGTTGTGGCATGTGTATTTAAGTTCTGGTTTGTCACTTGCTCAAAATTCGAGATACAATGTAAACAATGATATAGTTTTTAATCAGATAAATTTCCCTCTTCAGCAAATGGCTCTGATCAGCAGCATATGGGATTTGAGATTTCTCTATTCGAGTTCAAATCCCGATCACACTTATTTTTTAGAATAAAAATTTATTTCTTTGTTAAAAAAATAGTAGATTATACATTGAAATAACTATAAATAATTTTGAACAAGAACAGACCCAACAAAAAAAATCTGGTCTGTAGACATAACTATTTCTATTTTTTGTTTATTTTTATTTATTCATTTATTACTTTTCATTACATAGTTAAACATGAAAAATTTTGTAGTTAAAAAGCACTTAAATATGCTACAAAATGTACATTTATTATACATTTTTTGTAAATTTCAATTATCATACATATTTTTTCAAATGTGGTTAAAAAATGATTGATGAGAATTTCGTTCCAAAAAATAAGTCCGATTGAAATGACATCAATTTTTTGCTCTGTTTTAGTTTTCTAGCAGATGACCAATTGAAGTGTGCATTTTTCAAATTTGTGGCTCTCTGTTCCTGCAACGACTGTCTCCCTTGCTCAGACATCATGGGAGAAAATAGGAGAACAGAGATCAGTTTTTTGTGTGGTTTGCCTTCTAAATAAGAAATATAACATATTTAAGACATATACAAAATGTAGGGAAAAAGAAAACTTGGGTAATCCTAAAGTGGAACTAACTTTATTCACGAGTTTACAATAGTAATGTATTTACAGTACTTATACACGACTATTAGTGGCAAGAGTTAGAGTATGTTGTGAATGGAAAATTAAGAAATTACCGTATCATTAAACTAAAGTGAGAATCTTCTTTTAATATTTTAAAACAGATTTTAAGTTACTTAGTCTTACTTCGTTTATATTTTTGCAGTAGTAGTTCACATACAAATGTGGATGCTCAGTATTTATATTATATTTTTTCATATTCGACAACAATTTTGAAACTGCCAAGCAAACAAGAATGAGCCAAATCTGGAAACTTTTACACTAGCAGGACTGGTCATGTTGATACACTTTTCAAGGGAATTTTCTACCTTAAAGCACACTCCAACCTATCTCTTTTCTTTGATTTAAGGGTGCTAGTCACTTAACTTCCGAATTTCTCTCTGTAACGTTTACTCTTTGGGTGTTTGATGCATTTGAATATTTAAAATATCTCCTTAAGAAATCAATATTTTAAAGTCCTTTTTTCTGTGTACTCTTCTTAAAGGATGGCTTTTTTTAAATTTGTTCTCAAAATTTATGCTCAATTTAATATTTTATGTATTGAAAGCTGACGAGTAAATTTTTGACACTGTATCTTAAATTAAGCATATATTTTAGAAATATTTTAAGAACTCAAAAAGAAAGAGACATCCTTTAAGAAGAGTATGCAGAAAAAAGGGGAGTTAAAAATATTAATTTCTTAAGGAGATATTTTAAATGTAAATGCATCAAACGCCATAGACGTAACATTATTTAGTTGGAATTCTTAGTGACCAGCACTCTTAAGCTCAGTCGCTGTCAGTTACCGTTGGTTTCGTTGTTTGTGTTTTGTTATGAATGGATGCGTAAGAAATCTTGGAGTTCGAATAATGACCAAAATCTGACCTTCTTAAGATAATGTTTTGCAGTGACAGAAGGGTTTGACCGTTATATAAGTTCTGCTAAATTAAATAGTATAAAATACTGTCTCTGCAAACATAATGTTTTTTATTATTCAAATTGGTACGGAGCGTCAGTTTATACTCTTGATATCATTTCATAGAGTTAAAATTCCAATATAAGATAACTTAGTGCTTTATTTTCTGTATTACTCTTAACGTATTGCATACTTCTCATTTTATACCCACGCATGGTTTGCTTTTCCTTTTATTTTAACAGTATATACGAATTTATATATAAGATTTTTGTAATTCTGCGGTTCAATTTTATTATTGTCATCAATTCATTTTATCACAGTATATGATCAATTAAAAATAGCAGCTAATTTTCTTTACTTATTGTAAGTTATTAAATCTATATTCTCAGTAATGTCGCTGAGACTAATCCCTCTGAGGCATGGCCTAGTTAAAGATAATGATTTAAGTTTAAGATCTCATATTCAGTAAACTTTTAGATTAAGATCAGATAACATAATGATGTTTAGCTCAAGTAAATATTAAATGTGTAAAGTCAAAAATTGATATTTATGTTTATTTAAAGCTATTCCGTAGATTTAAGGTCTCTAACCCCCAACGGCTTCCCGCACAATTATACAATAGCTGTTTTTGTAAGTAAGGATTAAATATCATCATACGTTTGTTAAAACAATTTCTATCATGCTATCTTTTAGCCAAATGTTATATTTTATATTTTAATAAAAATTTTGTTTTAAACTAATGTATTCATTGAATTTCTACCACTTAAAGCTCATAAACTCTGCAGTTTATCTTTTTTTCTTTTCAGCTCTTTCTTAATCAATATAATTTTATCTTTATCTGTTGCAATTGACTTAAGTAGGTTCATGGTACCATACTGCGATTTCAATTTTGCTTCGCTTTTCTAGATTTAGCTTTTAATAAGGAAAAATTAGAACACTATGCGCACACCGGTGGTGGAAAGTAAGATTAACAAGCTTTCCAGGACATACGCTGCATGCCTCCTATACGATGCCACTGGCAGGAAGTATATGTTTTGGAGGCTTATTTAGAACATTGTGCTCTTTGGCGGTGGAAGTTAGAAAAACACTATTTTCTTGCGTGTGCACTACATGCCTAATATACCGTACAATAAGCAGCAGGAACTTCAGGTTTGTTTCGAACATATTGTAGAGCAAGTCATGTTTATGCTGTCTAACACACCATGGATCCATTCCGAAGGTTCATTTTCAGATATTCGTTTTTTTATTTTAATATAAATCGGAAATATAAATATTCAAATTCGTTTGGAAGAATCGAGAGGCCCGAGGCATTGCAAGGTGGGTCAACTAATATGTACAATATTTTACTTATCATAGTTCACTTATTTGATGATGGTACCTATATATTTATCTATTTATGTTTTAGTTATTCTAATTTTAGTTATAGTTTAGTTTTTACAAAATTAAGATTTACATCTAACATACTATGGCTATATGAGCATAACTGGAAGTATACTGTAGATTTTATTACTATGGTCAAAATTCGATTTCAATTCAGTTTTTTGTGTTAATTAAATTTTACATTATAAGCTTATTTTTTCTTAAATTTCTTTTTCAGAAATCTTGATATCTGATTCATTAACTTCAACAGATGCAAAAAAGTTATAAATGTACACATCACGTAACTTAAAACTGATAAATATGCAGAAAAATATTTCCCTATTGCGTTTCGAAAAAAGCGCATCTATCCCTCATCAAGGAAAATCATTTGTTTGTGATGTATACAGCAAAGTATTTTATGCAAAGAGTAGTTTAAGCAGCCATCTTCTAATTCATACTGGTAAGAAACCTTTTCTGTGTGAGACATGCGGGAAAAAATTTTCTTATAAAAATGTTTTGATCAAGCATCTGTTAGTTCATATTGGCGAAAAACCTTTTGTATGTGAAATATGCAACAAGAATTTCGCTCGAAAGGCTGATATAAGCAAACATTTGTTAATTCATACTTGTGAGAAATCTTTTGAATGTGAGGTATGTAGCCTTAAGTTCTCTCAGAAAGGTGATTTGAGCAGGCATATGTTGATTCATACTGGCGAAAAACCTTTTGTGTGTGAAACATGCAACAAGAAATTCTCTCGAAAGAGTACTTTAAGTAGCCATCTGCTTGTTCATACCGGTGAGAAACCTTTTTCATGTGAGATCTGCAACAAGAAATTCTATCGAAAGAGTTGTTTAAGCAGGCATCTGTTAATGCATTCTGGTGAAAAAGCTTTTGCATGTGAGACATGCAACAAAAAATTCACTCATAAGAACAATTTAAGCAAACATCTCTTAACTCACACTGGTGAGAAACCTTTTTCATGTGAAACTTGCAATAAGAAATTCACTCAAAAGATCCATTTAAGCGAACATATGTTAATTCATACTGGGCAGAAACTTTTTGAATGTGAAAAATGCAACAAGAAATTTTTTCAAAAGATCCATTTAAGCCAACATATGTTAATTCATACTGGGCAGAAACCTTTTGCATGTGAAATATGCAATAAGAAATTTCCTCAAAAGATCCATTTAAGACAACATACACTAATTCATACTGGGCAGAAACCTTTTGCATGTGAGATATGCAACAAGAAATTCGCTCAAAAGGGGAGTTTAAACACACATTTGTTAATTCATACTGGTGAAAAACCTTCTTCATGTGAAATATGCAACAAGAAATTTTCACGTAAAAGTTATTTACACAAGCATCTGTTAATTCATACTGGCGAAAAACCTTTTGTGTGTAAGATATGCGATAAGAAATTTTCTCTAAAAGATAGTTTAAGCCACCATCTGTTAGTTCATACTGGTGAGAAACCTTTTGTATGTGAGGTATGCAACAAGAAATTCTCTGAAAAGGCTAGTTTAAGTAGGCATTTGTTTTTTCACACCGGTGAGAAACCTTTTGCGTGTGAAATATGCAACAAAAAAATCGCCCAAAAGAGTAATTTAAGCATGCATTTGTTAATTCATACTGGTGAAAAATCTGCCGCTTGTGAAATATGCAACAAGAAATTCTCACGTAAGAATTATTTACGCAAGCATCTGCTAATTCATACTGGTGAGAAACCTTTTGCGTAAGTTGGTTGTGTTTATTACGGCCAATTGTACGAATAATATAAGCCGACAGGGATAGAATACCCTCCGTGAGGGTCTATCTAAAGGAACCTAACCCTATAACGTAAGGAAATCCAAAGTTCGAAAAAATATCTTAAAACTCCGAACGATTAGGCCGACTGGGCAGATTGGGTTCAAACACGGCCCTTCCGTCTACCTGTTTCGAGCATAGAACTTCTCAGCCTCTGTATGATATAAACAAAGATTTTTTGTAATCTAAGTATTAAATTTGCTGTTAATTAATTTTTTAATTCTAGACGCTGAATATTCTAATACTATGAAAATGGCATTTCATGTCACTTAAATGAATTATTGACCAACGAAATATTTGAAATTTAAAGTAGTATATTTATATTAGATGTGTGACCATCTCCTATGACCAAATAATTTTTATTTTGATACTGCTTCATATTTTTTTTGAAAAATCTTCCAATTCTCTTTTTTTTACATAATATACATTTAAATGTTTATAATATTCTATAATGATTGAGGATATTCTTTTTAAAAGACTCACGTTAAGCAGGATTTCACTTAATAAATTCTTTGACTGTAAAACTGACTTTTTTAAAAACTAAAAAATTTATGTTTCTTTAAAATTCTATTATTCCGGATTCCTTCCGTTATATCAAAAATAAAATATAATTACTTGTCGAAAAAACTATTTATGCCTTTCATACACGGATTATTATTTCATAAATTAATAAAAGGTTGAAAAAGTTGAAAAATAACAATAAATGTTGGTAAAATGCATTTAAAAAGTTTGCTGCTTCATTTAATTGAGTCTCTTAGAAAATTTTCTGACTTTTTTAAAATTATTTAAGCCTTGATTGAATTGTCTCTTGTATGCCTGTGCTTTAATTCTCGTTATTTACTTGGATTTCCACGTAGTTCTCGCTGAGGGTTCGTATGATGAATTCATTATATAAAATAAATTATGTAGTGTTTATAGTTGTTCAAAAGAGCACTTTTAATAATTACATCATATTGCGATCTGTGTCCAAAAATCGTTAGTGGTGTATTTTACACTGTTTCAAGTATTTACTTAATGAAATTTAGTGTGAATTTTTAAGGTGCATTGAAATAGGTATTTTGCATATTTGGTTCTAGAAACTATTTATTATTAATTTTCATATAATTATTTAGCCCAAGGCACAATAATTAATCCATGTTTATGCAATTGGAAGATGTTCTGAAGTGATATTGAAGAACTTCACTATTGTCTTATATATTTTTATGGTGAAACAAGAACTGCTCTTTTATTTAGAATTAATTTGAAATCATGTTTAAATACATTAATTGTCATTCACTCGGTGAAATGTACTTTTTACATTTTATTTTCTTTTCTTTGCAGCGTGTATATATTTTGAAATAAAACATGACTTAAAATTAATTTCATTTTCATTGTGTATTTTTTTATTTTATTATAATAATCATTCTAATTTTACAACATTTCTTTTTTCACTAGATTTCGGTTCTAGCGTACTTCAGAGCCATTCTTGAAGTGATATTGAAGACCTTCACGGTTGTTTTATATATTTTTATAGTGAAACAAGAACTGTCATTTTATTTAGAATTAGTTTAAAATCATGTTTAAATAATACTAATTGTCATTCACTCGGTGAAATGTTCTTTTCATATTTTATCCTATTTTCGAATGCAGCGTTTATATATTTTGAAATAAAACATTGCTTAAAATTAATTTCACTTTCATTGTGTACTTCTTAATTTTATAATAATAATTTTAATTTTGCAGCATTTCTTTTTTCACTAGAATTGTGTTCTAGCGTACTTCAGAGTCATTCTGATTGGCTCTCTAAATTTATGTATGTCACGGCCAGACAATCAATCATCATTTGCACATGTCCGGATGTTTGTTTTCAGCTATTTCAATTCTCATAATATATGAGTTTGATTTGAATGACCTATTTTTATTTTTAGATGGTGAAACTGATATTTACTACTTAAAAGAATTAGAAAAATACCATTATAATCATAACCCATAGCATTTCTATACTAAAACTTTTTTTAACAAAACCTTTTAAGATGAAGACTGTTTCATAAATTTTAAATACTTTTTTAAATAGAAATTTATAAAACAAAAATATCATTTATATTAAAAATGCTTTATTACTTATAAATAAACTGTTTACTTTCAACAGATTATATGTCTAAATGTATTTAATACTGCAGTTGCAGGGGTAATTTCTACATCTAAAGCGTAAAAAAATTACATTTTAATTTTTATGGAGTCGAAAGGTGGAGATGATTTCGTTCTGATTCATCCCCTTAATTTGTAATTACTTACACCTTTATAAAACATATTTCAAAATTCTGCATTCAGTGCTTAAAAAAAATACTTTCATGACTTTTTTCTTTTTTTTTCATTAATTTAATGCCACCATAGTAGAAATTTTTCATTTTAATATATGTTGGATTTCTAATGCAAATAAATTAATTTAGTAGTATCATTAAATTTTCATTTTTTCGGTCTTTCATCTAACATATAATCATATAACTGCAGAGTTTTTCTTCTGGAAGAAATTATAAATTGATTAATTGTTATCCATTAAAAGTGTTAAAAAAAGTTTAAAATGTGTGTAAAAATATGTTATGATGAATTTTGATACTGTTATCATAAAATATTTTTACATACATTTTATGAAAATGTTTGTGAGAAATGTTTGATCGTTTGAAAAAACCCTTTTTCATGTTCTTGCAATTATAACGCTATTTAATATTTAAGATATGAAAATTAGTGAAATTAGAAAAATGTGTTATAATCAGTGGGTGGTAGATTCATTAGTGGCTGACAATGATGTTTCAAATTATTTTGATGTCTAGATAAACTATAGAGTAGTTCCATATAACGTAACAAAACGATCATTGGAGGTCAAACAATTGTCGAAAAGTAGTTGTGATTGTTAGCTAAAGAGGATAATGGACGCGGCTAGAAGTCAACCGAGCAGTTTTGATTGGCGGACGAAAAGTAAACCAGCCGATTGAAATTTCCTTATAATCATTATATATGTATAAGCATATTTTTTATGTATCAGAATTTTATACCAGCCGCATTCATGACAAGAATTGGGAAGGATTAAAAGTTCAGGAAAAATCCTTTTAATATCAGAAATATATTACCATATTAGCTTTTTTAGAAATATTGTCATGAATTATTTTTATATGTTCATCATATAATCAATTATTAATAAAATTACTATTACTTACTTCATGTAAAGAAATAACTAAATGGAAATTTTATTAAATATGTCTCTACAATAATAAAATTTAAACAAACATTTTTTTTATTATACATTATTTAGGAGGTAAATATGTTTATAACGCACGTTACATACAACTGAAATCTAAACTGTTGAGTATATTCTAAGGGATATTTCCTGAAAAAAAATAATTTGGCAGGTGAGCATGTAGCGGGAGTTGAAATATTGAAGATACTGCAATATCCTTAAAATCTGCATCTATCCACTAGAAAAAAGGAATAAATTACTTGAAATGGGTGTGGTATCAGAGCTCTTGAATATATTTTGCAGAAGTAAACTTTTTTCGTCGAAAAATAGCCCGACTGAAGAGCATGTAGGAAAAAGTTGAAGCATTGAAAATACAGCAAAGTCATTGAAATCTGTTTGCATCCACTAGGAATTTCAGTTAACTAGTATGCTAATTAAATTTAATCAAAGTAAAGCTTTTTTTAAATAAGTGTATTACAGTTGGCAATCGATGACATATTTTTAAATCGTCATGTGACGAGTAGCAATAGCTAATTTTCATTTTTAAAAGAGCAATTTCCACATGAAACAATTAAAAAAAGGAGGAGGGAACCAAAGTATGAAATTAAACATTTTAAAAATTATTTATATTTGAAATTTGCGTTTAACAAAACGTGAAAATAAAAGATAAATGCCAATTGAAATACATTCAAAAGTACCAGATTTAAATAACTTTTTAAGTTGAAGTAAAGTAAAAATAAACGGTCATGTGCAAGTATTACTCACGCTCAGAGGGTTCCATACAATAAACATACGATTTATTAACAGTATTGTATTATTATATTATTATTATTATTATATTAACTATTATATTATTATTATTATTATTATTATTATATTAACTATTATATTATTATTATTATTATTATTATTATATTAACTATTATATTATTATTATTATTATTATTATTATATTAACTATTATATTATTATTATTATTATTATATTAACTATTATATTATTATTATTATATTATATATATAGTATTATTATTATTATTATTATTATTATTATTATCTATCAAAACTTGCAATGTTACGATAATGGGTTGGGGTCCGTGTGGATACCAGTGCATAGTGATAGGGTTAAAAATATCTTTTCTAAAATATTAACTAGTTGAATGTGTCAATTCCAAAATTTTCTTTTATCTCATATGTACATTTTAGTTTTTCAAAAATTAGTTACACATGTTAATATTTTAATATTAATTCAATCTATATCAACTATGATTTTCAACTTAAATTTCTGCTTTAGTCAATTTATCGAAGTAAATCGAGTTAATGTGGATCATGAGAGTTATTAAAATTAATAGTTGTCCCTTATTTTGTTATTATCAGCTGTTTGAAAATAATCTGCTTAGATGGACGCGAATTTCCATCTCTGCACGAGCCGATAGACAATACAACGAAACAGACTCAAGATAGCAGACTTGAGACGGCTTTGTATTAGAACACCTTTGCTCAGTTTCTCAACAACGGTAAAACGTGAAATCCGACTTCCAGTAGTCTGTTCTGTCTGCCTTACGATTTCTCCAGCTGTCTGCTCCCTGAAATAAAATCCCTGTAAATATATCTTTTCGCTTGTAGGACAATATAACAGTCCTCCACTGCAGATGTTTCTTGTGGGCGACCACTGCTGAAGGTTTGGACAGCTTTTCCCATTGTTTGAAATACACTCCAGGCTCCTGAAATGATGCTGTGAGCTATATCGAACTATTCGGCAGCACTTGTCACACTTAGACCTTCTTTCAACTTCCCAATGATTCGATCTCGTGCAAGGTCTTCCACATGACATCTCCTATATTGCCTTATGGTCATATCACACAATAATAGCAAAAAAACATCTTTGAAATCAATTTAAACAGTTCAATACATTTCACCATGTTTCTGAAAGGCCACCGCCTCTGTGCTTTATCCACTTAGCTTCTCCATCTTTTACGTCATACGCCATATATGGGAATGTCCTACTGCGTTTGTTTCAGGTCTGTGTCCTTATTGATCTTTCACTTTGTTCTGTTGTCTTTTTCGGCTTTTATGCTAATTTATCTACCCCGTTCTTAATTTTTACACAACAGTGCATTTATATAAATATATAAATTACTTCTTTTTTTATATAAAAATAAATTAATGGCTTCTTTATAGTAACAAGGTAGAACCCGTCAATTTTCGACGAAGGTAAATGTTTAAAAAGGAACTGTCTCATAGATTTATAATAAGCCTACAAAATTAGTTATAGTAAAAAATGCATTTTATATTAGTGCGTCTCTCTTAAACAAACAATATTTATAGCCAAATTAACAAAATACTATTTCTAGAAAACGCAGTAGTAGAAATTGTTAAAATTGAACTTTAGTCGTATATGTAAGTAGTAAAAAATAATAAAGATATGTTATTAAGATAAAGTTATCAAATAAGGTTCTTATGCTAGTATTCCAAAATGATAAAAAGCAAAATTTATGTAACTTTGACTCAATCATAGAATTTTTTCCCCGTGAAATCTAAACGCGGTATCATTTTCACCTTATCAAAATTTACAAATGTACATTTCACATCTGTATTCACGTTTTAAAAAAATTGGCATTTTAATTTGATAATTTTGATTCAAAACTTGAAGTCTGAATGATATTAGCTGAATTAGATATTAAACTGTTGATATTCTTTTACGTGTAAATCAAATTTTGTAAATGAAGTCAAAATTCACCGGTTTTTATAACAGAAGATACTTAAATTTCTATTTTTTCCCCTTTTAATGAGAAAATGGCAACAGAAAGATACAGCACTCAATTTTTTCCCTTTGCTTTAAATAGAAATTGGTACCCCTGTTGCCACGATTAGAAAGGAAGTATAAAAAGTTACAAAAAAGTTAATATTTCAAAAACAAATTAAGATACAGCTTTCAAACAAATTTCATTTAAAAGTACATTTTTTCCCTACACGATGGTGTAAAAATTGAAAATGTGCGACATTAAGAAGTTAAAAAACTTTTAGTAGCAAAAATTGCAATACCGAAATTCATTTAAAATTTGAAAGTGTTGCCATGCGCAAAATGACGTATGCGTTACGCACGGATACGTTTGACCTTTATAATATAGATAAAACTGTATTTACAAGGAAAAAATACTTGTATAGGGGAAACTAAGGAGAGTTAATTCACTTTTTACAAATTGGTTTTATTTTTTAAATATCGAACCTAAAATAAGGCTTTATATATCATTTTATTCGTTGTACAATCAGTTATCAAAAGAAAATTGCTATTTAAGAGTAGTATATAAGAAACTTGAAAAAGGAATTATTTTATTCATAAAAAAATAATTGGTCAAGAGTCCTCATATATTGTGAATTTGACCCAAAAATGTGAGGATGGACCCACTTTAGTCACACTGAAATACATGTTAAGAGAAATAAAATCAGTTTTATAAAATCAAAATAACTGTATGCTACATGCTTTAATTATAAAAAAAATATTTTTAATAAATGATCTTTCAGGAAATCTGTTTGGAGTTTATCGCAAATCATAGGGCATTGCGTGTTAAACAGGATTGCATCTGAGCTGGTATAATTTAGAGATGGGAAATATAATTAATTTTGATTAACAGGTTTCACTGTTACATTCTTGAACAGATAACAGTTTCCAACAACATGTTATTTTTGTAACATGTAATTAATCGCTGTATATGATGCCAACTGATATTTTAGTAAGGAATCATTCATTAAAAATATTTGAAATACTTTTTTGGAAATAATTATAGACGCCGTTTTTCATTAAAGTGAATTCTTATCACTGAATTAGTTTGTGTTTAAAAACTTAAGTTCTGCAAAACAAAAATTTACCTAACTATAAATGTATGAACTTTTTGCATTTTCAGCGAGATTTTCCCACTTAAAACATTTTCCATTTACCGTGACTAAAACATTGAAGATTAAAAAAACTGAAAGTATTATAACTCAATAAGTTTTGTAAGAATCAATTTTTACAATATGTAACAATCAAGTCAGTGAGACTCAATTTTTACTGTTTATTTGTTAGAACACGGAAGAACATTTTCTAAATGAAATTTATGATGAAACCAGACAATGCATAAAATTCGGAATTTCTTAAAAATTTAAATACATTCGAACCTCGTTAACGTAATTAATTCTCAAGGGTTCTCAAAATATTGTTCATGTTAACAGTAATTCAAGGATACTCAAAATGTTGTTCATGTTAACAGTAATTCATGTTATCAGTATCGAATCTTTGTATTCATTAAACGTGTTCATGGTTAATGACGTTAGAGTGTATTATAACATAAATCAATTTTTAAATGATGCAGAAAAAATGTAAAAGATTTTTGTAACTGGAACTACACCTCTAAAACTAAAGGTTATTAGCTATGGCTAAACAATAATAAGATATACCCTGTATAACAATAGACACAGCTTTAAAAGCCCGATCGTTAAAAAAAGGCAAAATTTGAACCAAGGCTCCATTGCAACCATATCTATCAAGCATATGTAAAGTGAATCCCATAATATGAAAACATTTTTAAGGATATTCAATTCATCCAAACAATTTTTCTACGTACAAATTTCTTACGCATGTTTTTCAAATTAATTACAAACGTATTAAAACTAATACACCGGAAAGTGGCAGCACAGACAAACCCTTCATTGATTTCATGGATGAAATTTTCAGATTGGTTAAATTTCAATTCGCATATTAAAACACAATCTGTCTGCCAAATCATATTCTGAAAACCCCGATTTTAAATGTTGACTCGTAGGTTTACCATTGTGTTTTTTCTGCTCGCAGTTCTTCATATCTTCATACCTTTGGTTGCAAAAAAACATAACGGTTTTTTTAACCAATTACGTGTCGCTAAAATTCGCTAAAATTGGGTTTTCCGATATTTTACTCCAAGAAATGACTTGACAGACCAATTGCATTTTAATGTGCGAATCGAGGTTTAACTAATCCTAAAATTTCATCCGTGAACTTTGTGAGGTAATTGTCTGTACTGTCGCTTCCCAGTTTATAAGTGTCCTCAAAAAATTTACAATGCTATTTTCTTTCTCCCTTCTTTTCAGTAAAATAAAAACACGGAAAACAAGCTTTCCATCTCTTATTTTTTTAAATGGAATAATGACAAAAAATAATAATAAATAGAAATCAAATTATTCTAGTCTCCCCTCACTAGAAAAAAAAATCTAGCATCAGAAAGTTCCTCTCCCAAATTTGAATATTTAAAAGAAAAAGAATATTCAAAGAAACCAACATCTTCCAAGCATAGGGCCGAAATTAGTCTCTTTTTTTTTTGCATCCGGGGTAAACATGGATTTTAGCATCCCACCCTATAAAACTGAAATTTACAAAAGATAATTTTGCTAAGTTTCAAATAGCTGGCATTTAAATGTCATAAAATATGTTGTATGTAATCAGTTTTGTTAAATATGAATTCATTAAAACTCTGAAAATGGAATCAAAAAACTTTCTATTTTATATAGGATACTTATAATACTATATCATTTTTAGATTCCAAACAACACTATTTTTAATGATATCCTGATAAATACAAACTTGAGAAATATCGATAAACAAAATCTTCATTTGCCACGCCTCCCTTTAGTTTCGGCCCTGGCAAAGCGAATGCTGTCCAGAGAATCTAAATTAAAACACACCTTTACACTGCAGAAACAATTCTTCTATGCATATCCATTGCCCGAACCAGTCATTCTAATCTTCCTTTCCATTACAGAGAAGAAAAAAAAAACGCGAAATCTTTTTTTCTTGTTTCGTTGCAAAATACGCTATACACTCATATCGTTCCCCAAAGTAGCATATAAATACACAACAAACTGGAGTTATTTTAAGTTTTATCCGTGATCCGTGATTTTATAACGTTGAAGAGTAAAACAAACTTTTGTTTCATAACGATTACTTGAAATAAAATAACAGCCAAATTATAAACGATTACAGAAACTGTAACAGATAGCCAGAAAAGAATAAACAATACATGTTTCTCCTAGCCAATGAATGGTCGGTCTTCTCTAAGGAGCACGTGTTTGAAGTGTGATTGGCTTATTGAGAAATTGCTTTCCTAGTTATTAAGCTTTAATCGTTTTTCTTTCATCTCTCAGCCGTCTCTTCTTTGTTTAGTGGATTAGAATCTTGCAAAGACATGAAAAGCAGATTTTTGATTTCTTTTTGGTTCGGTGCGTAGTATAACAACAGATTATAAGCGGATGAAATATGATTCTTTTAGTTTATTATTAAGCTCTTTTTTTATTAATAGAGAAAACAAATTTCGGAAATTATATTTTTATTGTAATTTTAGTGTATGCTTCTAAAAACGATTGTTTCAAATCTTTTTTTTAATACTTTGCTGGGATCGTGTTCGAAATTTAACAGGGCTATTTCGTTAATCTGTTATTAAATAATGAACTATACAGCAATAACATTGTTATTCATCCTAATACGTTAAATAATGTCCATCTTTAGTACAATTGTACTGCAGGAATAATAAAATTTTAACAATTAAGAACATGTTATGTTAGGTTCCGTTTTCATATGGTTTCACGTATTAATATGTCCGATAGCAGGAAACACCGTCCGACATCTTTTTTGTCTCCTTGCACTTCTTTTTGTGATATTTAACCTGGCAACGCTAGTTCTCACAGAGTTTCACTTCATCTCACTGAGCTCGATAATAATACGGAGAGCTTACTCCCTATTAAGATACATTGAATCCAGCGGTCCGCCCATGAATACAATGCCAAAGATTTTTCCGATGAAAATCTTCGGCAAAACATAGATTTCCTCCCATAGGATAGTATGGGTTAGATATTTTCAAATTGAATTTTCTTTTAAAATTAGGACGAAATTGATACAATTTTCACTGATGTGTATTCTTTTATTAAAAATCTATTGATTTTACTAAAATTCATCACAAATTTTTAATTTGATATTAGGGTCATTCCACATGAATTCAACCAATGGGTGTTGCATCATAGTCACAGATTTTTTTTTATTTTTTTATCATAGACAGACATAGTAATGAAACCCACAAATCTGAAATTTAAAAGTAATATTCGCAATATTGGCTGAGATATAGACATTTGAAAACTGACCATTTTTATTAAATGGCGGCCATCTTGGAATTTCAACAGTGTCTAAAAGTGCCCATAACTTGATAACTAATGGCTCAAATTTTATATATCTGGTACCAATTTGAAGCTATTTGTACAAAGAATGCATATTTTACATCAAAACAATAGTAGATTTCCATTTATTTACTTTTTATTATGTGCAAACTGAAAATATCACCCCCAAAAAGGGCCGATTGTAATTGCCCATAAAAAAAATGAATCATCATGAATTTTTTTTTTAACTTGGTAAAAACATTGCTCTATGGGTATGCTTTAAATAATAAAAAAATTGGAGAGGTAAAATCTGTTGTTTAAAAATAAATGATTTTTTACACTTAAGGTGTCAGTAACCAAATAATGATCATTTCAGAATCTGTAAGAATTCCTAATTTCAAAAATAATGGTTAAAATAAAATTTTCTAAAATCTAAATTAATGTAAATTGTAAATGTATATTTAAAAATTCTTTTGCACTAATTTTGTAGGACTTCTCCCCCAACCCCATCCTCCTCCGCAAAAAAATGTATACTATTGGAAAAATTTTTACACTGAAAAATATAAGTAAATAATTAAGGAACATAATGTATAATTATAAAATACTTGTAAATGCAATACATATAAATGAGGATTTACGTTACATATAGAGAAGAGTGGGGTGGAATGGCACAGTAGGTTTTTCCCTTTATGTATCATTCTGAAAATTTCAGCAATCACACATTACATGAAGCAATAGTATCCCAATCTTCAGTTGAAAAAAGTAGCTGGTTGACGTAAGCTTGCAGTTGTATAAAGAAAAGATTATTTCAAGAATCAAAAGTAAATTTACTTCATATACTTTTTGTGCTTTCTGTATATTATTGATTTGTTTATGCATAGATGTAATAGTTCTCCTATTTATAGAACATTATATTGTATATTAACTCTAATTTAAATTATGCCTAAAAGCAGTATTTCTGTTTATAATAAAAGAAGGTAGAGAGAATAATAGGACATGCCAGGAAAGGGGGGGGGGATAGAACCTGTCTAATTCTTACTTTTTAATAAGATGACTATAAATTGCTAATATGCACATTCTTTTAAAGAGTAGTATATTAATTATAGCATTGAAAATATATTCATTTACTTCAAAATATGTATAAATGGAACAAGTGATTATAATCTCTAACAATCCTGAATTATCCTTCCATTGATGAAGATACTGGAATTTGATGTTGTAGCACTGACTTTATCAACCTATAATCTTTGTTAGATTGTAAATATAGCCAACACTAGAATAATTTATTTTGTATAATATATTGTTTTATAGTTGTCTCATTCCTGTCTGTTAGTGGGGAGTATGGGACACATTTTGAAATTCACAATTTCTTTAATTATAAAATTGTTTAGCTATATTGCTCAAGAACATTAAAAAGTGTTTTATTTTGTATTCAAAACGAAATTTTTGTTTTTGTGTCAAACAAAAATGATTTTCTAATTTTTGTAAAAAGTATCCCATTCCTCCTCACTCTCCCCTATACATAGAGCCTATTTAAGACATTTTTTCACTTAAAAAATGAAATTTATGTGGTCAAATTTATATATATATAATTTATATATTTTTTATTTTATTTAAATTACACAAGTGAATGAATTCAGCTGTGATTTACAGCTAGTATTTCTCCAATATTTTAGGAAAAAATATTATGTGGCCCTTTTTTTTAATGTAGTCTATTCTAGTAAGGTATTTAATATTTATGTAAATATGTTTTGGGAAATATATTCTCATATTTTAAATGAAATAAAAAATATTGTAGAAATGAAAATTTACTTGTATTTTAATGTATGAATAATTAGCATAAATAGTTGCAAATTGATATATCTTTATTGAATTATATAATATACTCACAATATATTAATTGAAATGTTAGAAAATTTTATTTTAACCATTATTTCTTAAATTAGGAGTATTTACAGATTGTAAAATAATCATTATTTGGTTAGTGACACCTTAAGTGTAAAAAATCATTTATTTTTAAACGACAGATTTTACCTCTCCAATTTTTTTAGTATTTAAAGCACACATATGGAGCAATGTTTTTACCAAGTTTCAGAAAAATTCATGATGATTCATTTTTTTATGGGCAGTTACAATCGGCCCTTTTTTAGGGTGATATATTCAGTTTGCACATAATAAAAAGTAAATAAATGAAAATTTACTATTGTTTTAATGTAACATATGCATTCTTTGTACAAATAGCTTCAAATTGTTACCAGATATATGAAATTTGAGCCATTAGTTGTCAAGTTATGGGCACTTTTAGACACTGATGAAATTCCAAGATGGCCACCATTTACTAAAAATGGTCAGTTTTCAAATGACTATATCTCAGCCAATATTGCGAATATTACTTTTAAATTTCAGATTTGAGGGTTTCACTACTATGTCTGTCTAAGATAAAAATTAAAAAAAGATCTGTGATTATGATGCAACAAGTTTCCTTTAAATTGGTTGATTTCACGTGGAATGACCCATTAGTTAAAAAGGAAATTTTAGTGAAACTCAACAAAAAAAAGAAACATTTGTTAAATATTGCTCACAAAAATATCAAAAAGGTATAGAAATAACCAAAAATAATATAAAGTTTGCGAAAAAGATTCAAAAAATGCTTGTAATATCAAGAAAAATAGAGGACTCATTACTTGCGTGCATTGAAAAGTGAGATGCGCGGTCCGTGCAGAAAGTGGTTTAGCCGGATCGCTGAGTAGACCCTCCGTATTATACACTGCTCAAAACAATTAAAGGATATTGCAGTTTTAGGTGGATTTTGTATCTGGGAAACTTTTTAGCTGATTGATACATGGTCGACAGACATAGTAGGTTATATGAGAAAAAATTACACGCGTTCGGCAGAAAAAAATGCATTTTATTGCGCATTTGTGTACAAAATGAAAAAAACACAATTTGTGCATATGAGAAAAAAGAATAAGAAAAGGTGTTTTTTTCAAAGAAAATCATTTTCAGTAGGGGGTATGGTTTCCACGGGCGGCCAGCAACGTTGAACACCTTTGAGGCATGGACTGAATGAGGCTATTAATGATGAGTTGGGGTATTCTGCCCCACTATTCCAGAAGAGCTCTTTCCAGTTGTTGGAGAGTTTGTGGGGGTTGTTGGCGGCCAGAAACTCGTCTTCCTAAAGCGTCCCAAAAATGCTCGATTGGATTCATGTCTGGAGAACACGCTGGCCATTCCATTCGAACGATTCCTTCCTCGAAAAGGAAATCCTCCGCCAGGTTTGCACGATGTGGCCTGCAGTTATCGTCCATTAAAATGAAGTTATCTCCGATTGCTGCAGCGTAAGGGACTACAATAGGTCTGAGGATCTCATCCCTATATCGGCGACCAGTCAGAGCTCCATCTCGAATGATGTAGAGGTCAGTGCGCCCGTCAATGGAGATGCCATCATACACCAACACTCCTCTACCGCCAAATCTGACACTTTTGTGCACGAACGCAGGATTATTCCTACTGCCACGGTCCCTCCAGATGAAAATACGCCTATTATCCGGATGCACAGAAAAACGGGACTCGTCAGAAAACAGAATATTGCTCCATTCATTTCTCCTCCAGTTGACATGCTCGGCTGCCCACTCCCTGCGGTCGCGACGATGCCTTGATGTTAATATAACACATACCATTGGTCGGCGAGCATACAAACCTACAGCATGGAGCAGGTTTCGGACAGTCTGAGTTGAAATTGTGGTGCCTGTAGCCGAGCGAAGGTGTTGTTGGAGAAGAGTAGCGTTCATGTTTCGGTGTCTCCGAGCTGTTAATGCTAAATACCGATCTTCATTGAGCGTTGTTGCCCGTCTACGACCTTGCCCTGGTCTTCGGCCTGCACATCCACTCTCCAGAAAACGGTTCCAGATCCTGGAAATGACACTTTGTGACACTCTAATGGCTTGCGCTACTTCGGCTTGAGTTTCGCCCCCTTCTAACCTACCAACAATTCTCCAAGCTTTTGAATCTGTCAAATGACTTCGCTGATACATCGTACTCATCGAAACAAAGCAATCACTGAATGCCGATCATCCTTGTCTTCATTCTTTTTTATCCAGTTGAAAGTCAAATTTCATTCGCTGCCGCTGAAGCGACGTTTTTGACGTCGAACTCAAAATTTGCATACTCCAAAGTTTGAAAACCAGAAAAATTTTCATTTGTGATTCTCTTCTTCTATTTTCGGAAAAAAAATTTCGTTTATATCTTTATTTTATATAAAACTTCAAATATCCTTTAATTGTTTTGAGCAGTGTATATGAAGCTCAGTGCCTCATATTACTGCAGTCAACTTGGTGAAATTTGTTTACATACCTTCCAAAAGCTCTTCTATCAATGCCATATTCTTTCGCAGCCGCATGAGCACTCAAGAGAAGACAAGACGGGGGTCGATCCTTTCAGAAATAGGCGAGCTTTAAAACCATTTTTTCGGAAATTATCCGACTTATTTTTATGAAATATGGAATCCATTTTCACTTGATTATGCGTAAAACGTATAGCAGACAATTTTTCTCAGCGATTTTAAACTTTTTATTTTAAGGCAATGGCAAATTTTTAGATTTTTTTTCTGAAACTGATACTTTTTAAAAAACTGTCAATTACATAGGATCTTACATTTATATTCTACCAAAAAAAATCATCGAAATTACTCGAGTATCTTAACAGTTAATTGGGTTTTTAAATGAAAAGTACAATTTTTGAGAGAGTTAAAAAACTTAGACTTCTAATTTGTGTGAAGTTCTTGGGCAGTTTTATCAACCACATGATTTAAAGTATATATAAACACTTGATAAAATTTAGGTACATATTACAAATGATTAAAAAATGTTTGAGTAAAATTAATATAAAGGGCGTGGCGTCCCAGTGGTGAATTCTCAGAAAACTTTTGAGACTGCTACTTTCATTATAGTCCTTTTTATACATATCCAGTAATTCTATTTACCTACTGTCTGCGTTATTTAGATGGAACAAGTTCCTATCAACTTTCCTATTTATATTTCATTATTATTTTTTCTTGAATTGAATACTATTACAAAATTTCACAACCTTCTTTATTCATGTTAAACATTTTGTTTTACATCACCCCATTTTATCCTAGCTTTACATAATAAATTTAAATTCTTTTTCTATATAACCTTTAACTTTTCGTTATGTACAATAAAAGATTTTCCAAACTATTTAATTAAGGGAGCCTTGACAATCAAGCCAATCCTCTCGCACATTGATTGGGTCAATTACTCCCACACAACCCTTTTCTAAAAAATTGCACACTGTTATTGTTAAGTCGAACTCACTGTACAATCTTTATGACTGGAATAAAAGCTCAATATTCCTGAAACGGGGAAAAAACAGGGCCCTCGCGAAGACTTTTTATTGATGGGGAAGAAAACCTTAAATTGCCAAGTCAAAATTCAGTATTTGCCAACTGAATAAAAAGCAAACATAAATATTTCTTGGCGTTTACCAATTAGTTTTATAATTTTACCAAATTATCACAGTTAGAAATAGTAATATAGTTTTTATTTGTAAAAAGCTTAACAATGTTTCTAATTATATTGGTAACTTTCGTCAAATCTATCAGATGTAGAAAGTGTATTATAGTTTTTTTTTATTAAAGTTCTGAACTAATTTACCAGTTCAGTTTGTAAATTTGCCAACTGTAACAGCATATGCAAATGTTTGGGGGGGGGAGGTTGTCCCCGCCCTTAACGAGGCACCTGGGAACAATACTCAAGAACAACATTCAAACAACTCAACATTCCAGGAGCCTGGAACGAAAGCTTCTCCATTCTTTAAAACTTACATAATTTTCTAAGCTACATTTTATCAGAAAAAAATTCTATAAAACAACTTTTTGGTTGAAAATGCCTCATAATTTGATTTTTCCATTTTTATTTCAATTATTTGTATAAAAAAGATGATTGTTTGAGAATTCAAGTATTTTTGACGGAACCCTTTTGGTAAAACTCTTAAATCCCCTTAAATTTGAAAACTGAGTGGTGGGTCAAGCCTCCTATATGGTCCTCCTATAGGGTCTGGGTCAAGCTATTTATTTTTAAAGAACGTTAGAATGGATTTTAACGAAATTTTGTATGTAACAGTTTTTAGACACGAGAAAACTAATGGGCTAAGTCACATATTTGAGAGATTTCGATCATAAGGGTAATTTGTGAGTCATAATGGGCCATGGTCAAGTTATATCTAAAGAGTGGATGAATCGATTTTAAGGAAATTTTGTATACAACTTTTTTTCGCATAAGAAAACTCTTGGGCTAGGTCACATAACACACATTTAATTCATATTTAACTTCTTAAAGAATCACTTTAATTTTTGAGGCATTTGAATATTATTTATAAAACAAAAAAATTCATAAAAGTATAACATTTATTGTAAAAAGGAAATTTTCAAAAAATTTGTGACATAAAATTGTCAAAATTTAGTTTATAGAATAAAATCTTGAGCCTTACACACTACTTAATACATTTAGGGGCCTCACTAAGGGGACGTGGGACGGGACATTTCCCAAAACCATTTATGAATGCTATTACCCTTGACAATTTTACTGTCTCTATCATTAAATTAGACATCCGATTTTCATAAAATTTGAGATTACTCAACAAAATCTTACAATAATTATATATTTTAAATTTCAAAGCATTCGGTTGGATAGTGTTTTCTCTGTTATATGCAGACGGACAGACAGATGGACTCCAAAGATGCATAAATCTATATATTGATGCTTCTTATGTATAAACATTATTAATTTAAGAAGTCCAGATGTAATTTGAACAATTCTAGGAGCATTTATATTAATTTGGTGAGTGTATTTTAGTATTGCCTCCAGGTGACATCAGGTCTGAGTTGGTTATACAGGGTGATTCAGCTCGTCGGTGACAAACTTTAAGGATCGATAGAGCACACCTAGACGAACATTTTTGAATAGGGAATGTAGGGTCCCTGACGCGATGGTAAGGCGCTAGGCGCTTTCGAAAATTTGGGTGCCGAAATTCGAAACGTCATAAAAACTAGGGAAATGGTTAGATTTTCTTGCTTGTTGCGTCGAAATGATTCTGTTTGTTTAGACTTTCTTCAGTACCAATTTGATAAGCGTATCTCTTAAAACATGGATAGGGGGCGCTGCAGACTTTGGAGAGCTAGACAACAACTTTAAGCCCGTTATTTTGATAATTTAACACATGCTCGCCAAAGTTTATACTCTAACTTAAAGTTTGAACCCAAAAGTAGAGCCCTGCAAAAAGCGTAAGAGCCGGAATAAAATGTCAAAGTACAGGGTGGTCGAAACTCGAAGGCTCCTAAGAGATAAACAAACAGATTTCTTGACTTATGGCATGCATTTTCATGATTCTGTTTGCTGGGGCTCTCTGAAACTCAGTTGAACGGTACAAAAAGAAACATCGATAGGGGGCGCTTTGGGCAAAAAAAATAATTCGTTGACATTTCGGACGCTAACTGGAAACGGGGCGCTACGATCACTTAGTAATAATGAAAACACATTTTCTACCTCTGCTCAACACTTCTAAATAAATTTAGACCAAAAACATCAATGATACTGGAAATTTATTTACAAAAAATAACACTACAGAAGATGCTCGAAATTTCGACCTTGGGCCATGATGCAGGCTTCGCACCTCCGTCGCATTGAGGAGTGTGTGTTTCCAATAATGCCAGGAGTATCTCTGATCTGCCCTGCAGCTGCCACAATGCGCGCCACAAGTTCTTCAGCACTGCTGACAGGTGTATGGTATACCTCGGCCTTCAGGTAACCCCAAAGGAAGAAATCCAAGCAGGTGAGGTCTGGTGATCGGGCAGGCCAGTGAACTGGACCCCCACGCCCGATCCACCGCTGGCCATACCTTGCGTTTAGATGGAGACGCACGTCGTTCGTGTAATGGGCCGGAGCTCCATCGTGCTGGAACCACATCTGGCGACGCGAACCTTCGGGTACGTGCGCCTCCTCCAGAAGCTGCGGCAGCACTTGATCCAGGAAAATCAGGTAATTTCCACCTGTCAGCCGTTCAGGTAACAAATAAGGGCCAATGAGGCAATCCCCCAGAATGCCGGCCCACACATTTACTGAGAAACGCTCCTGGGCTGCTCGGCTTCTGGTTTCATGTGGATTTTCATCACACCACACATGACTGTTGTGGGCGTTCCACATTCCCTCCCGGCTGAAGGTGGACTCGTCCGTAAACAAAATGCTGTTTACAAAACGGGGATCCCTGGATCTCATCGCCAAGTATCATCTTGAGAATTCCACTCGAGGGCCAAAATCCTGCTCTCTGAGCAACTGCACCCGCTGGATGTGGTAGGGGTGCAGATTCCGGGAACGTAAGATGCGCCACGCAGTTGCTTGCGAAATGCCAACATGTCTGGCGATATCTCTCGTGCTAAGACCTGGGTTGTCCTCAACCAGGTTAAGCACAGCCTCTTCGTTGTCGGGGGTGCTCACTGATCGCTCCCGTTCAGGCCTGCCTCCGTCGAAAGATCCCGTTGTGGACAACCTCTGGTGTACTCGAGCGAAGAAGGCATGGCAGGGGATTTGCCTGTTGGGGTAACGCTCGGCGTACAACCGCTGAGCGGCTCGTCCATTACAACCAGCAGCGCCATACGCCAAATGCATGTCAGCCAATTCAGAGTTTGTGTACCGTTCCATCCTACTACCGATCTGCAGACAAGTAACCCGAACCTTAAGTAGGTACCGCACGTTCAAAAGACGTGTCTGCGCATACAACTACGTCATCTCGCGTTGTCGTCTACGCATTACGTATCTTTTGCATATCGATATGGTACGATATCTTTTGCATAAATCAGCAAAAAGCACCTTATGTAAATTTTATTGCGCGCATTGTGCATGATTGAAACCAGCTATGTTTGTTAAAAAAAACAAACAAACTGCAGTTTTAATAGCTTCTTATGATAAGTAAATTACTCTCTTGTTTTGTTTCTAACTGATCGTAGCGCCCCGTTTCCAGTTAGCGTCCGAAATGTCAACGAATTATGTTTTTTGCCCAAAGCGCCCCCTATCGATGTTTCTTTTTGTACCGTTCAACTGAGTTTCAGAGAGCCCCAGCAAACAGAATCATGAAAATGCATGCCATAAGTCAAGAAATCTGTTTGTTTATCTCTTAGGAGCCTTCGAGTTTCGACCACCCTGTACTTTGACATTTTATTCCTGCTCTTACGCTTTTTGCAGGGCTCTACTTTTGGGTTCAAACTTTAAGTTAGAGTATAAACTTTGGCGAGCATGTGTTAAATTATCAAAATAACGGGCTTAAAGTTGTTGTCTAGCTCTCCAAAGTCTGCAGCGCCCCCTATCCATGTTTTAAGAGATACGCTTATCAAATTGGTACTGAAGAAAGTCTAAACAAACAGAATCATTTCGACGCAACAAGCAAGAAAATCTAACCATTTCCCTAGTTTTTATGACGTTTCGAATTTCGGCACCCAAATTTTCGAAAGCGCCTAGCGCCTTACCATCGCGTCAGGGACCCTACATTCCCTATTCAAAAATGTTCGTCTAGGTGTGCTCTATCGATCCTTAAAGTTTGTCACCGACGAGCTGAATCACCCTGTATAATGGACCTTATGCACGTGACGTCAGACGCCTAAGCTGGCGGTATGCTAACCGGTTATTCTAGTCACTGCACCGCCAGAACTCCACCATGCGCAGGCGCAAACATCGCTAGCAGACGACTTCAGCCTTCCTGGATACATTTTAACGGAAAATTTACAAATTTAGAGAATTTTCTTGCAAACAGAACAAGAATTTTGAATTTATATTACCATATATTAAGTATATGCTGCTACAACAAAGAATTCTTTTCCGGTATTTCTAACAAACAAGCAATAATAACTCACACTCCATAGACTGCTATGTTAAACACCGCCAGTAAATACCGCCAGTAAATACCGCCAGCAGACGAATTTTAGCCTCGACCTCAGGTTGCGTGCATAAGGTCCATTACAAACGCATCTGAAAAGCGAGAAAATAAGACTGTTTTCAACCCCAGTGTCAGTGATGTGTCTCATCATAATTCTAGGGTGAATTTCCCGCCATAAAATTAGAATGAAAAGAAAAAGGGTGTACATAGCCTGTTTCCGTAAAATTTCATTTGATCTTGAAGGTATTAAGTCTGCTCTAGGATTCAATTATGTCTAAGTGCATCATTACCATGTGTGCTGGGTGTATAAGGCCAAAATTAAAGATTACAAATTGTAGAACTCAAACAAATTTATTACAGTCAAAGATCGATAATCCGCGCACCCATAATCCGCAATTTTCTACAATCCATGTTACTTTACGAATGTAAACAGTGAAATAAACACTTAAAAAAATTTACAAATTTGTGATCCAAAAAGGATTTTTTTAAAACAAATAATAATATAATTGGGAAAAAATCCTAATAAAACATCTACGTTTTTTTAATTTAACTCTTTTATTTTATCAACAGTAAAAAATAAACTGTATTATGGAACATATAAAATTATTTTTATTTAAATGCACATGTATAATAATTTTTTAATAAAATAACTTCAAAAAGACATTTTTTGAAACATGAAGTCTAATAATCAGTTTATTATTCTATTTATCTTTTCATATTATACTCATTATAGGACTAAAATGCTATCTAGGAATAATAAAATGATGTATAATCCATAATACTCTATAATCTACAATATTCCATAATCCGCACAACCCTTAGCCCCCAACTTAGAACTTTGACTGTAATTCCATAATAAAGTAAAAAATGGTTAGTAAAATCATTTAAAAACAATCTTCTAATGGTTTCAAATTCTCCATGGCAAGGCTGAAAACATGGCTAAATAAGGTGGCTAAAATCACTACTGTTTCCGACAGCATAATAGAAACTTATTGAACACCAAAACTGCCAATTCAAGGCATTACCAATGACTGCCATGTGCAACTTCACTGCCCACCTTCCCAAAAAATCTCCAGGCTTAAATATAAAAAGAAAAGAGGTTAAAGTACAGAAGTTAAAAATTGATATGCAAATTTAATTGGCAAGGGGGAAGATGCAAAACCAATTAACTGCAGGTTAACTGACATGTAAAGATTTTCATACCACTCACTCATCCAACCATGAAAACAACCAACCATTTCTACAATGTCAACACAGCAAGCTGCGATGTTGCATGACAGGCCTAGGTAAAGCACACACATTGTACTACTGCAAATAGAGTCCAGTTTCGTTTAAGTAAGTAATTAATATTAGAAAACAATATACTGAAACTTTAAATACAGATTTAAATAAACTTTAAACTTTTTCACATCTTCGACAGCTCATCGAAACTTTACAGTTTCTTTGAAAAATATTAAGTATTATTGCTTGAGCAGAGAAACTGGGAAAATATATAAATACATTTATAGTACTAATAAACTTAATTGAGAATTTATATATTTTAAACGTCAATATAAGGCGATCATCCGCAGTTCTAAATAATGAATGTAACCTGTGGCATACTCAGGAGGATGGGCTGATGGGGATGCAACCCCTTCCGAAATTTCTAGAAAACAAAATTTAATTACGAAAGTTTATCAAAAGTAATAAAATCTGCTAAGGCGGAATTTAAAAGGAACTAGAAAAGTGTTCTGTTTTAGGAAGGTTTTCACTTTAAAATGTATTTTTTCGCAGAGACCACAAAATAACAATTTCAGCCAAGTTTCCAACATACACAGGCTCACTTTACACGCTGTACAAGTTATATAAGTTAAGACGAAAACCTGCTTAAAAAGAAAATCCAGCCCCATGCAACTCCATCTTAGCAGGTTTGGTTGTGTAATGATTGCATTACCTGCTGATATAAAAACCTTTTTAAGGCGAAAATGTTAACGTTTTTGTGATTTCCTGTCAGAAATTTTACTGTATCTCAGCCCCCTCCGAAATGAAGTGTCTAAATACGCTATTGAATATCTTTACCCTCCTGCGGACCCAAGATTGACCATATCTTCAGTTCACATCAATGAAAAACAGTCTTATTTTCTAGTTTTTTAGGTGCGTTCGTAACTATATAAATAGGTAGCGCCTATTAGTCGGCATTCAGTCCGTCTGTCTGTCCGCATATAACAGAGTAAAAATGATCCAACCGAATGCTTTGAAATTTTAAATATATAATTATAACAAAATTTTGTCGAGTCTTTTCAATTTTTATGATAATCGGATGTAGTTAAATGACGGGGACAGTCAAAAGTTTTCCATTACATTACGGCCAATGAAAACAAAAATGTTTCAAGTTCATTTTAATAGTGTTAGAGCCTTTCAAATAGAATAACATTGAAATGCATTTACTCATATATGCATTCTGTTACAATATCCTGCGCAAAAATTCTTTATTAATCATTTACAAGGATGAATACTGATATCTGTCTCCTTTCGCACACAAGGGAAGTGGAAAGAAACGAGAAAGTTTTTGAGAATATTTTCGTCCCCAAAAAACTGGCACTCCTGCAATTCTAATGTCATTTTCTTCGTTTAAACGAACGATTTACTTTATTGGATCGCTTAAAAGTACACATACAAAAATAAGACGAAGAGATGAAACAAAATAATAAAACAAAGATGCTTGCATTGAAACTTATTTTACAGCATGCATTTTATGCCATTTTTGATACACCTAGATAAAAATTTGGGGGGAAGAAGTGTCAATCAATCCCTAGTGTTCCCCCTGCTGGCTACGGCCTTTTGGTTGACTTCAAGTATGATTTTCGAGTTTGGGCTGCGGACAACCCAACGCATTCAGGATTCTAATCCTTATTAAATTCGGAAAAATGAATTTTTCCACTGACTACCCGTAAGACATGGTGACGTCACGGTGACGTCGTTGTGAAGTCACATTGTGACTTTGTGACCGTCGATGTGACGTCACGTGACGTCGATGTGAAGTCACAGTGACTCAAATGTGAAGTCGTTATGGCCGTTTTAGAGCTCGTTTGTGACGTCACATTGTGACCACTTTGTGACGTCACGATGTGACCAAAATGTGAAAAATGTGTCATTTGTGACAAAATTGTCATTAAAACTGTGACTATTCTGTGACGATAGTGACAAGGTTGTGAAGACAGTTTGCGATTATATTTTGATTTGTGACAAATTTTGTCACTAACTTTGTGACGGTAGCAGCATTGTCAGTGTTTCGAAGTCACACTGGGACACAATTATACAGTTATGAACAATGTTGTTTAGTGTAAAATCACTTACATCAATAATTTTATTATACTTTGGCGATACATCTCAATTAAAACTTGGGAGCTGCTATAAAAAGAATGTTCGAAGAGAAAGTTACTGAATCAAAATGTAATGCCATGCAGACTTTAATCTTTGATACATTTGTTTTTTCTGTTGCAATAAATAAGAATATTTAAGACAATTGAATATTCGATCTATCACAATTATTTCAAATTTAGCAATTTTTTATTCTAATAAGCATTAAAATTATCAAAGAAACACTTCCTTAAAGATGCAACACTAGTCACAGAAAAAGAGCCGGATGATAATATAAAGTCCGTGGCAGCGTTCTTTTAAATATCTCGCTCAAATTTTAATATTTTTGCATGTTTTTTGCATAGGAAGCTGAGGACGATCTACTACGGGCCTAGTTTTTACTTTTTCGATTTTGCTTGCATATATTTTATATTTTGATAGTTTCAATATCAGTACCGGTTTAAACCGGTTTTGAAATTTAAATATTTTTTTTTAAACTGAAACCAAAATCAAAAAGTAAAAAATAGGCCGCTTATAGATCGTCTTCAGCTATGCTATGCAAAAAAATCATGTAAAAATATTAAAATGTGAGCGAGATATTTGAAAAGAACGCTGCCACGGACTTTATATTATCATCCGGGTCTTTTTCTCTGACTAGTGTTGCACCTTAAAAGAAGTGTTTCTTTGATAATTTTAATGCTTATTAGGAAAACAAATTGCTAAATTTGAAATAATTGTAATAGATCGAATATTCAGTTGTCTTAAATATTCTCATTTATTGCCACAGAAAAAAAATCTGTAACAAAGATTAAAGTTTGCATGGCATTTTGATTCGGTAACTTTCCTTTGGTACATACTTTTTGTAGCAGCTCCCAAGTTTTAATTGAGATGTATTGCTAAAGTATAATAAAATTATAGATGTGATTTTACACTACATAACAATGTTCATAACTGTATATTTGTGTCCCAGTGTGACTTCACAACATTGGTAATGCTGTCACCGTCACAAAGTAAGTGACAAATTTGTCACAAATAAAAAAATAATCACAAAGTGTCTTCATATACTGTCTTCTATGAATATTAAAATATTATTAAAACATGCAAAGAGTAATTATGGAAAAAATTAAAGCTAAATATTTATTAGTATATTAATAAACAAAAAACATTAAGGGGCTATCCATTACTGCAAGGCTATCCCTCACAGACGCATCTATCTAATAAAAATTCCGATGATAAACATAAATTAGAACAACAAATACGTTAATCATAATTATAAATATTTTATTTATAATATTAGAGAGTATTTATAATACCCACTTTAATCACGATGTTCATTTATACTACATATAATGGATATTTTGAAATTTACCTCTGTAAAATTATTCAGGAAAGGAAATAATAAAAGTTTCTGAAATGAAAAGTTAATAATAAAATATAGTTATTACTTTTTAGCTTCATACCGCTCAAGTATTTGCGTCATTTGTTTTAAATTCAATCATGTTTAAATTCTTATCGATTGCGTAACTTCCAAATTTTCATCCAGACTTCTAGTTCTTTCTGAAAACATTCCAATAAGAATATTTACAACTGAAACGTTTTCACCCACGATGGCTATCCATTCAGAAATTTTATAACATTTCACAAGTTGAAAAATACATTAAACAATCATTAACATAATTGTTTTTTTTTTAATATCAAACATCTACGATTTCTTTTAATAGTTCTTCTCGTTCTCTTATAAATTCCTCTTCTGAGCAGATACAATTTTTTTAAATAAAATTATGCAATGTTTCAGAAGATTACTTAATACAAAAATTAAAAAAGGATGTTTGTAAATAATTTTATTCCATAAAAAAGCTTCTTTATTACAAAATATAATTATCTTTAAATGTTTAATAATTATATTATCGATTTATTATAATTTACTATCATATGATTTTATGTTTATGGAAACATATTATTTTAACCAGATATTTTAAAAAAGGAAACAACGCAGATTAGAATGCAATTAAAATCACTACCTGTAACAACCTAATCCAAATTATTAAAAATCAAGTTCTTTATGACAACAAAATAAATAATGAATGCATTAGACTTTATTAAGTTAATGAAGCATTGATGTTTTATAGCATGTTTTTGACAATGTAATTAAAATCGTTTTCAGAACAATAATAATAAAAAAGCAACCATTAAAAATAATATTTTCCATACCTTTTTTCCATCGAAGTCATTCGTTCTAGTTATTCTTGTCGCACAAAGTAAGTCCGATAATAATTAAAGTGGCAAAGACCAAATTATTTAAACAGTCAAAGCCCCATTAATTTTCTCGGACTTATATTTTGCCGCTTGGAAGACCTGTAGTTGATATTCTTCTTTAAATTGTTAAATCCGTGTCAATATGCAACTACTCACAACTGCCATAAATTCCAGCCAACTAACTTCTTACGTCTATCATCAATTTAAAATATTTCTGTTTACGTTTATTTATTCTTTCGTTTGCAAACGATTTTCATTTCCTATGCGCATGACTGTTTAGTTTTTTCTTTTTCTGCGCAACAGCTTCGGAAGTTAAATACGAATAGTTTTATGAGAATGTCTTTTTTTTTAAGTGCATTTTTACTTTTTATTTTTATTAGTTTCAAAACAATTCAAGTTAAAGCAAATTGTTAAATAATAATAATAAAATTCATAATTAGATATTATTGGATAAAACATTGTTTAGGTTTTAATAAAGTAAAAATAATAGCTTTAATGGTAATATGATTTTTTTTAATCATTACCATTACTTGTATCAAACGCAAACATACATAGTATCTTCTTAAAAAAAAAAGGAGCGGGAGGGGAGGGGAGTTATAGAAATAAACAGAATAATAAATAAATAATAACTAATAATAAAACTAATAATAAATTCTAAGAAGGTCACATTTCAGTCACAATGTGACGTCACTGAGGGGTGGCATTTTGGTCACAGATGTAACGTCACATTTCAGTCACAATGTGACGTCACTGAGGGGTGGCATTTTGGTCACAGGTGTGACGTCACATTTCAGTCACAGGTGTGACGTCACATTTCAGTCACAATGTGACGTCACTGAGGGGTGGCATTTTGGTCACAGATGTGACGTGACCACAGTGACTCACAGTGACGTCACTGTGAACATGCATGCTATGTGGGTAGGGAGCCTTCCCAGGTGTAAGTTGAGGATTTGGTCAAATGTGATATCAAAAGAAAGATCTCGTCATGTACGTTAAAAAGTGCAATGCAACCATCTGTCCGAATCCAACCGTTTTCGAGATATCAGTACTTGAAATGTGAATGAATAAATAAATTATATTGACATGCAGGAATATAAATTGTTCTCAAGTTACAGGAGGCGATTAAATGAAAAGGTACGAAACCCCCTAACTACCAAACTGGTTGAAATTTGAATATGCTGCTTTGGAATAAAGTAGTGAGACATCGAGAGTTGCGATTGGAGTATCCAGCGTAGTTGTGAACATGCGTAGGTGCTTGTGCATGAAGGGGGAGAGAAGCAGACAGCAAGTGAGTCCTGTCCAATTGACGCGGCAGTGCCTGTGAGGCCATCATGGCTATCCCATTGCAAAATCCGATGATGATGATTAAAGAGCAACGAGGTGTCTGATCAAAGTCTGACGCAGTGAGAAATCTGATAACACCTCGCTGCCCTTTAATCATCGGATTTTGCAATGGGAAAGCCACGATGGCCTCACAGGCACTGCCGCGTCAATTGGACGGAACTCACTTGCTGTCTGCATCTCTCCCCCTTTATGCACAAGCACCTACGCATGTTCACAACTACGCTGGATACTACAATCGCATCTCTCGATGTCTCACTACTTTATTCCAAAGCGGCATATACAAATTTTAACCGGTTTGGTAGTTAGGGCGTTTCGTACCTTTTCATTTGATCGCCCCTAGTAAAAATTTCTTTGCATTGTTTTTAATCCTCCTGCCAATACCTTTTCCCGATCTACAAGATCAAAATCCTTTATACCCACACTTTGCCACTTATTTACCCTCTTGTAGACAGGCACTTCGCATTCTACGAAATTTTCTTTATGGCTGAATTCGAACAGTTTTCTCACCTGTTTTGTTATTTCCAGCACCTTGTTTAACGCAAAATTTTCGGCAAATGTGTGGCAGGACGTAATGGATAAACTGTACGTATTTGAAGTGTGTAAAATAGAATATTTTATTTAGGTTGGCTTAACCTGCGAACAATTTATGTAACTGCATGCAGAGTCGCCAGTGGGCTAAATTTTAAAATTTAGATTTCTTGATTGATACCACTTTTTTGAAACGGCAAATTACCCTTTGTTTTCGCCTTAATTATTATGCCATTTAATAAGACTTAATTAATCATGTGTAAAAAGTGGTGCCAATCAAGAATTTGAATTTTAAAAAAAGTAGCCCGTCTGACAACACTGCCTGCCTGCCAATTTTATTTATTTAATTATTCACACTTCAAATGCTGATATCGGAAAACGGTTGGATTCGGACAGGTAGTTCCATTACATTTTTTAACGTACATGACGAAATCTTCCTTTTGATACCACACTCGTCAAAATCCACAACTGACACCGGGGAACGTTCCTTAGTGAGAATTTTAAACTGTATGATTTACATCTTATGGTTAAATCTGTCTCTAATAGTTGAGCATTTCGTTCATGCAAAGTTATTTTTACTATTACACCCGTGAATACGGATCCTGTTTATAACAAAATCTTTCCTTATACATTAAAATGTTATAATACCGTATATATTTTCTAAAATAACAATTTACCTAAAACTCAACTTGTTTCCAATCCCGTATTTTTTTCCTTTTTGTGAAAATAGAACTCGTCAAAAGGACTAGTTAAAATCTCGTAAAAAAGAAAATGTATGAAACAGAATCCAGCTAGAAAAAAAAATAAATCATAATTATGACAAAATGTATTCCCAACAACTAATACCTGCAAAGCTGTAAACTTGTCAAAAATGGAAATTTCTTCCGGCCACTTCTGATCTAGTCTGGGCAGGTTTTACAATGATTTGTTTTTTACATGATAAAATTAAAATTTTCAAATCTTACAACCGATTCATACTGAAAAAAAAATTACCCCTCCACGCATATGGGCGCCCTTGGGCTTGGGCTGGACCCAGTTACACTTTCTGGGTCAACCCTTTCATTCTGAAGGATCTGGCCGGGTCTAACTTATTTTTTCTGTATCGAACTAAGACTGGTATCATTCTTTCTAGTCTTCACGGGCCTAAATTTAATTCCGGTTTCGACTCTCCCCGAATGAAAATCATTCTATCGGCATGCCTGACTAATTTAAACATCAGTAAAAATTGTCCTACCAAAAATATCTTTTCAAAAATGCACTTATCTTTAGATTATCATTATTGTACAACTAAAGATTAAATTTTATTTTTTATATAGAATAGTACATGTCTAGGCTTATTAAATGTAGCAAAATTAAAATATAGTAAAACGTGTGAAAAAGAACTTGCCTATAACGAAATCCTGTTTAAGAGGCTACGTCATTCAAATGAAAAGACCCGTTCACCTAAGGAAGAAATTTATAAAGATATCTCGGTTACATTTTAATATTATTAAATGAATTTTTTTTTCAATGGATAGCTGAGATCGATCTGTATGCTGGCCGCTTTTTACTTTTTTAAATTTTATGAACAGATATTTTTTGTTAAGACGCTTTCGTTTTCGGAACCAGTTTCGAAAGCAAAAGCACCCTCATAAAAATATCTGCAACTAAAATCGATAAAGTAAAAAATGACCTGCATTTAGATCAATATCCAGCTATCAAATACAAATAATAATAATAATAATTTAAAAATATTGAAATGCAACCAAGATATCTTTATAAATTTCTTCTGTTGGATTAGAATTATCGAACGGGTCTTTTCATTTGACTGAAATAGCCCCTTAACCTGAAAAATGTGTTAAGCCATGCAAAATGAATGTACTAATATGAAAAAATGAATATGTCAACAATTTCTTGTTTATTATCAAATAAGTCACTAAAACAAGGATTAAGTACAAAATATATTTTTATTTATTACTAAAGGCTGAAACATAAAAAGTAATAATAGTAAATATAATGACATACACAACGTTCATACTCCATTTTGGAAATACAAATATGGGAGATTTTCATGTATTGTCTATTTGGAATGAGACAAATTTTACCTTAAATAATGGTTATCAGATAGACCATTGGAAAACATAATATACAAACAAAACAATTTCTCCTGTATCAATTACGAGGTGTCTAGTTGACAATGTCTAGAAAATCCTTTGGAGCACATTTTAGAAACACAAGGATTTTATCCTGTATGTGTCAAGAAATGCCTGCTTAGATTACTACTCCGAGAAAATCTCTTGGAACATACTTCACAAGCAAAAGGTTTTTTGCCAGTATGTGTCAAGAGATGTTTTCTTAAATCACCATTTTGAGAAAATCCTTTGGAACATATTTCACAAACAAAAGGTTTTTCACCTGTATGTGTCAAGAGATGAGTTGTAAGATTACTTTTCTGAGAAAATCCTTTGGAACACATTTCACAAACAAAAGGTTTTTCTCCTGTATATATCAAGAGATGTCTTCTCAAAGCACTGTTATCACGATATCTCTTTGAACATACTTCACAAACAAATGTTTTTTCTCTTGTATGAATCAACAGATGTCTTCTTAGATCACAGTTTTTAGAAAATGTTTTGGAACATACTTCACAAATAAAAACTTTTTCTCCTGTATCAGTGGAAGAACATTTTTCCTTATTCCCATTTTCAGGAACAAAGTGCTGTTGACTAGAGCAAGCATTTTCTTCTGCAATCGATGACATTTTTCAAGTGAAAAAGTTTTGTTTTGGATAATAACAGAAGCTTCTTCAAAGAATCAGTATTTATCAGAATGTTACAATTTTCATTCAAGGAAGTGACTTATTGAACTTCAGCAAAAAAGTTTTATCTGTCTTTGAAAATCTGAAAACAAAAAGAAAAATAAAATAAACAAAACATTATTTAATAAATTGCACTAAATTTCAATTCTGAATTAAGTAGTCGATTTTACAAATTTCATTTCCTTAAACGGCTCAAAATTCATTTGTTAAATTATCACAGACATATAGATTTAGACATATAGACTTGATCTCGAATGTAGATACATACATGTAATTTATGAGATAGGGGGCTTTACATATGCAACACTTTAGAGGGTGGGGAAGAGGAAAGCCTAGCACTGCGAGTTATCTCTAGAGGGCAAAGGGATTCTTCTTTTGATATCAATATCATTTCTCTGATATCAATATCATTCAGTCTTAAAAATTGTGGATTTGAGAGTGGAACTTTCAAAACTGTTTTTGAAGTAACAACTACTGAACTGTTAACAAGTTCTTGCAAAATTTATAATTTTTTCAATATTTTGCATGCATGCATTTAATTACATTAGGAATTGCTACAAAACCTTGGCAGCCAGCAAAATGCAATATACAATCGAAAATTGTTTGGATAAAATTTACGCAACTGCAAAAATCGCTGTTACTTCAGTGTATTTTCATAATATTTTTTCCTATAGAATTAAGAAACAGACACAAGGGAAGAAAAATTATTATGGAAGTTAGAACCATGATTACATTAAAGTCATTTGGAAAACTGCAAAATATAGCTAACTAGTAAAAAAAAAGTTTTCAGCATATCTGTATATTGCAGTTTTCAAAGACTACCTTAAACTTCACTCACCAGTGGCGAGAAAAATGATGCATTTCTCCAATATTGGATATATATACTTTTAACAGCAGGTTCTATCCATTTTGACCAATGTTAATTATTATTTTCATTGTACTCTTTATTTGTACAATACATGAAATTTATGCCAGTAATATCCTTACTTGCAAAATCATAAAACTGTCAGGGAGTTATTATTTGGTTCTCGTAGAGTCTTTCGCCCATATTCTCCAGTCGTGAAAACAGATACCTCGAGAAGACTTTTTATTGGCTGGGGAGAGTCTTAAATTGCCAAGTCAAAATTCAGAATTTGCAATTGAGTGAAAAGCAAACATAAAAAGTTTTCAATGTTTGCCAGCTAGTTTTATAATTTTACCAAGTTAAAAATAACAATTTCTTAAGGTTGTCGTCAAGTCTCCTGCTTAATTCATATAGATGGGTTTTAAATGCAGAATTATGCAATTTACTCTGAATTTTGTATAAAGGTTCTTTCCGATAAGGTGTTTTCTTAATTTTGGGAGTTCATTGATTAAATATTAAGGGGAGAGGTATATAAATGGATTTTTCATGTAGAATTATCAGATTTGTTACAAATTTTGTATATAGGTTGATTCTGATAAAACTGTTATCTGATTAAGTATACAGGGGGGGGGGGGAGTAGAGTAAATCTTCTCCTCAATTAAATAAATGGGCTTTTTAGGCAAAAATATCTGGTTTGCTCAAAATTTTGTATATAGGTTCATTCTGACATATATGAAAAATTTAATTTTTTTTTCCTCAAAGGATAGCTGAAGTAGATTAATGCAACAACCATTTTTTGATTGGTTTACAGATATTTTTAATTAAGTCACTTTTACTTTTGGAACCAGTTCTGAAATAGAAACTTTCCTAATAAGAAGAAAACTAACCAAAATCAAAGAAGTAAAAATGAGCCTGGTTAGAGATTGTCATCAGCTATCCTATAAAAAACAGTCATTGAATAATTTTAAAATCAAATCGAGAAATTTGAAAATAATGCCCTTATAGAATTAACATTAAAATTCTCGCTATTTTGCATGACTGAAGTAACCTCTTAAGAGCCTACACTAGTCAGAGAAAGAAACACTTATGCTAATGTTATACTTATGGAAAGATTAATTAGATTTCTTATCTCATTTTATTTATTTTTTTTAACATAGGGTATACCTGAAGTTGATAAATGTTACTGTATACATTTGTAGTACAGTTCACTCTTTCAAATCCATAACACTAAAATACACACATAATTTATGGATGTAAACAATGAAAATTCAGTTTAGATATAGGGAAAAAATTTGACTTTTTCAGTTCATATATCATTCCATATATATTTTAATTTGTACTAAACTCATTGTGTAAACTCACTTTACTATATTTTGGGAACAAAAGGAAAAATAAAGTGCAGTCGAAGTGCGGATTATGGAATATTGTGGATTATAGAATAGTATGAATTATACATCATTTTATTATTCCTAGACAGCATTTTAAATTTTTAATCAGTGTATCATGAAAAGATAAATATGAAATCTAATAATTAATTTAATATGCTACCTCAAAAAAATGCCTTTTTAAAGTTATTTTATTAAAAAATTTACATATATGTGCATTTAAATAAATGCATATGTTCCGTAATGCTGCAATCCATTTTTCACTGTTAATAAAATAAAAGAGTTATATTAAAAAAATGAATTTTTTTATGACTTTCTTTCAATTTTTTTATTATTTGTTTTAAAAAATCATTTTTGGATCATGAATTTGTACATTTTCTAAAATGTTTATTTCATCGTTTATATTCGTAAAGTAATGCAACTTATAGAAAATTGCGGATTATCGATCTTTAACTGTAAATAAGATATACAATCTGTTATATACAATCTGTTTTAAAGTGAAAATTATTAACTATACTACGTGAAAGTTCAACCAGAACAAAATTTAATGAATTAGTGCCATTTTGCGATACATGATTAATAGTAATTTTGCATGCTGGTATAAGAACTAGTACCATCTACTGGTATAAGAAGATTCTAGTCACCTGTGTTTTGTGAGTTGCATATTATATAAAATAAGGGCCGCCACACACTAGGGAGACATGCGTCAAAAATCGTGCAACATGACGCAGTCAAACCGGTTTTTCTTTTGTTATCAGGGTGAAATTGTCGCATGTCTCATGTTTTTTCGCTCAATGTCTCACAGGTGTGTGGCGCGCCTAAAAGTTAAGAGAAGAGGCTTGTTTTTCTGTTCTCACAAAAACCAGAGGACTTCTCCAAGAATTTTACAAAAAAATTGATTATTTTAAAAAGGGAAATCGTAATGGAACTCAGTTACAGTCAAGGATCAACAATACTTGCACCCATAATCTGCAATTTTCTATAATTTGTATTATTTTACAAATGTAAACAATGAAATAAATAGTTAAGAAAATTCACAAATTTATACTCTAAAAATGATTTTTTGTAACAAATAATAAAAAAATTAAAAAAAATCATAATAAAACATCTACTTTTTAAAATATAATTGTTTTATTTTATTAACAGTAAAAAACAAACTGTATTATGCAACATACGTATTTTTTTTTTTTTTAATGCACATATATGTTAATTTTTTTAATAAAATAACTTTAAAGAGGCATTTTTTGATATAGCACATTAAGTTAATTACTAGATTTCATATTTATATTTTCCTATTATAATGGTTATAGAATTAAAATATTGGCTAGGAATAATAAAATGGTGCATAATCCATAATACTCTATGATCCACAATATTCCATTTTCCACACAACCTTTGGCCTTAATTTGTGCAGATTATAGAACTTTGACTGTATATAGAATAAATAGAAAATCTTTTTTTTTTTTTTTTTAAGTTGCATAAACACAAACTATCATTTGATTTTATATATATGCATATTTATTTGTTTTAAGTTTTGTTATGAAATAAAAATTTTAAAATTTATAAAATAAAATTATTAAGAACAAGTTAGCAACTTAAATAACTTGTATCCGAGTCGAAACCCTTCCAATTCCTTGAATGAAAATGTTTAAAAATTTTATTGACTGAAGTATAAGAATATAACATCAATAATTATGAAAATTTTATTTTTATTAATTATAACTAATATAATCATAATTAATAATAGGAAATATTATAAGAAACACAGCCAAATGGTGTAGGAGTGCAAATCATAACAAAATATGTCACAAATTGATGGAATCACCAAGCATTTACATTCTATAATCTAAACAATAGGCATTTAAGCAAAATAGTTCAGCATTTTTATTTTTAAATATTTACTATATTGCTATTCTCACTCTTAGAGGGCAGATGCTATTTTACCTGCACAAATGTTGCTTTAATATATATTTTAATATAAATATCAATCATTAACAGTACTGTGTGAATTGTGGGTGCGGAAATTTAGGGGGCGACAAATTGAATCTTTGGTGTGGGCGCAGTTTTTTCTTCGCACGCCACTCAGCATTAAATATATCTATTTATAGACGCATATTTTTTCTTCGTAATTCATTTTGAATTTACTTATTTGTGGTTTAACAAATTTAACTGATGTGCAAATCCTTTCTAACTTGCTGTGTACATTTTACATTGCACATTATTTTTTATGTTACGTATTTTGTAGCATATCATAAAAATATATCGTACAAATTACACAACTTCCATAATTTTAGAAATTATTGTGATAAATAAACTTACTTACCTTAAAAAATATTTTGATGAAAGCATAAAACACTGCAATAATCTATTCCAGAGTTATAGATCCACCAATAATTTATTTTTAAGAGACGCTAAATGATTGATTCAATTTGAATGAATCAGTTATGTAGATTTGTCTATAGGATTTAGCTGTGCAAGGCATATGCGTTATAACACAATTAAAATTATTCGATTATTTAGTTAAATAAAATATTGATTAATTTTTTGTGTTAGAATTTTTATCCAGAAGTATATATTTTCTTTCTCAAACTCCTCGCTTCTAAATTTCTCCTGAGACCCACGCCATGTTCCAGCCTCCTTGGCGTACCGTAAAAACAAAACAACAAAATAAGTTTATTATTCATTTTTAAAATGGCGCATGCATTATTATTATATTAGAGCTTTGAGGAGTAGGTGCTGCAGCAAATAAGGCGCATGCAGTTTATCAAAGTACCTATGTATTGAATCCTAAGCAGTTTATTACATCGATTATGACTCATTCACATTGATTCACTCATGTCTCGTCAAGCTGTGAAATAGATTGCTGCCGTATCTTATCTGATAATTTTTATCAAAACAGTTGTTTAAGGTAAGTTTATTTATTATAAAGCTGCCAACAAGACAAATTGGTAATCAATAAGATTTTTAATATGCAAATTTATGTGTTTTTAACACGTAACAGTGAAATGATACATACAGTGTGTGTCCTGTCCATGTTTATATAAAATATTTATGTGTGTGAAATGTATTTCTACAGTGAAAAAGTATATTTTCTTTGTTAAAGTTATCGTAATTTGTCCAAGAGTAGGTATAGTTTTTTTTCTTATGGTATGTTTTGTAAAAAAATTTCGTGAAATTATTTTGTTGTGAAGAATAACATTTTGTTTTGAAAGATGAAATACAGTTTCTCAAATTTGAAACAAACATTTATTATTATTTTCTTTAATACTTGAGCTATATATTTCTTTTCTGTCGGGCTTATTTTCTTTAAAAAATAAACATTTGTGACGTACCTGTTTTATTGAAAAGAATTTTTTGAAGGGACCTTTTTTATTGATATGAATTTTATGAAGGGAGCTGTTTTATTTCAGTGAATTTTGTGAAGCGATTTGTTACATTGGAAAGAATTTCGTGAAAGGGCTTGTCTTATTAAATTTATTTATTGATTGATCCACCCCTTATCTTAATAAAGATGTAAAAACATAAATAAATCTGTTAAAAACATATTGCATTTATAATGGAATTTTAGAATATTTAATTTTAACAGGTAAATCTTTCTTTCTCTTGATTTGAAATACGTAATTTTAACTAATTCCACAATACTTTTGCAATATTACTTTGCCTTGGCTTTTTTTTAACCATTTGGACAATAGTTGTTGTTTTCGTTCAAGAATGGACACTTGTGGTATTCACATTTTATGTTTATATATATTTTCTCCTAATTCGAGGAATATTAGTGAATTTAAAAACATACGAGAAAAAATGAGATGAAGAATATTAGCACATTTTGTAGTAAAATTTGAAAATTTTTATATACCTTTCATCAGAACGAATATTTCAAGCATCTAAAAAAAAATAGTTCCGGATAATCAAGTTTACTGATATTCAATAGGCTTCTTTCCATTCTTACATACTAAGTTCAAACCAAATTTCAAATCTCTATCTCAATTTGTTCTGGAGATGGAGCGTTTACAGACAGACAAACACACACACAAAAACAGACAGACTGCAGACTTTTTTTTTTCAAAAAATATGTTTTTTGAATCTTCAGTGTCATTTGTCCAGTGAAACATGTAAATCCATCAAAAAAATTTTCGATTTTCAAAATGTTTGCAAGACAACTTTGTGAAGATCGCCTATACTCCATGGTCCAAGGACATTTTTTCAAGTATGCGGATGGCAACGAGAGATGGAAGAGGATGGATGTTGATCGTTCGATGATGCGTGTGTGACGCGCTCCAGCATAATTCTTTTATTCTTTGTGTAGTATTTGTGTGTAATGTTCGTCTAGTGCTCGTTATATAAATGTTTTTTTAAATATAGCAAGACCTCTCGTTGATTTGGAATAAACAACACTCTCGCATGTATCCACAACGTGATAAAATGGCGCAGCTCGCCTAGGATGTCTACCATGTTTGTGAAAGGTTCTTCAAATCCAGCAAATTCCATTATTAAATTCACCTAAGATGAATATTATGCCAATAAAAGTGATTCGTATTATTTATGTGAAAATGAGAAATGTTCAACAATGAATCCAGTATTATCAAGGTAATTTTTTTTTGTTTTGTTTTGTCCCCATCGAGAGCTATGTAAAATATATATTATTTAAATGGTTAAATATTTAAAGGGTATAGATGTGTTTTATATTATTACAGTGGTAATACATATGAGTAATATTTAAAAATTGATGGTAATAATAGTTGAAAAAAAATACGATAGTTAATTCGGTAATTATATATGAAACGTAAATAATATTGCTGTTACAATGTACATTTGTTAATATTAATAGAATGTTCAGATAGAACTGCTCTGTTATAATTATATTGAGTGCGGTAAATAAAATTTTATTATTTAATAAATACGTATTTCGAAAATGCATGATATTATTGTGAGTTTGGTATTAAAAGAAAAATGAACTTCAATTATTGTAGTATAATCTTATAATAATAACCTTGAAGACATTCATTTGTTTAGAACACACGTAGTTAAAAAAAAAAAAAAAAAAAAAAAAAGAGTATTTATCTAATTCTTGTTTGGAAAGAAAAAAAAAATATTTACTTGCAGTAGATACTTTGAAAATAGCTATTTTTAATTATGAAGCTAAAAAAATAAATAAATAAATAAATAAAATCATTTGCAAATATATATATATATTTTTTATTTTGAAGACGTATTATTTCAAGTATTCAGTGATTTTGAAATATTTTTACGAATTTAGATTAAATTGTGAAATTATGTCAGATTATCGTCTGCTGTGACATCAGACGAAAAATGTGATAATGAATTGTTCTTTATTTGATAATATTACAGATATTTCTTTTTATTTGTTTATTTTTTTTAGTCAGCTGAAAGTTAAACTATTTTGTTTGTTGTTTTATTTTTCCATTTATTAAGTGGTAGCAGAATAGCACTGCGATTTGATTCGAATTTCAAATTGCGATAAAGATATATGGTTATGTCTTGAATATTGTTGCATTTAATTAAAAGAGTGTTGATGTAAAATTGTAATTTTTATATATTTGGTTTCGTTTGAAATATAATTTAAGAAAAGTGGAAGTGTTTTAAAATTAAACAATATATTCTAATGTGTATTTTTTATTAAGGAGGTATTTAAAAATAGTTTCGGAAAACATTGACAAACTTTTTTTTTATTAGAGCACAAATATTTCAAATATTTTTAACTTGGCAATTTGGTAAAAATATATTTTAATTATTGCGAGAATTGCTTTGTTCATATATTTTATTATTATTTATTGTGTTGCATGAGTTATACTTTACTTAGTAATGTGATATTAGTATTTAAATAACATAAAGTGCATTCAATTTAATGGGTTATAAACAAAATGATGCTCAGGTTTACGTTAAATTTGGTTTAAGGCGTTCTTAGGGAAGGTTTCCTTCAGACTAGAAACACTGTTTAGTATTGTTATATTGTTTCGATTTTCTGAAATTTAGTTTATCGAAGATGGCTTATTTAACTCAAGGTACTAGAAAGCAAGACTTACAGCAAGTGGCTATTGAGCTTGGTATTGAGGATGTCGAAAGGTTGAAGATTGCAGAACTGAAAAAAGCTATACTAGAAGTGGATGGGTACGAAGAGGATTTTGTTAAAGGGATTTTGAATTCCATAGTTGAAGATAGGAAAACGAGAGAAGCAGAAGAGAAAGAAGAAAAGCGACGACAAGAAGAAAGGGAAGAAAAAATACGTCAAGAAGAAAGGGAAGAAAGAATGGCTAGGGAAGCGAAAGAATATGAATTGGAAATGAAAAAGTTGGAACAATTGCAGAAATTTTCAGAACAAAAAGATGAGTTAAAGGTTGATACAGCTTCGAAAATTCAACTGTCGCAGATTGTCTCGAAATTCGATGAAAAACGTGATGAAATGGGATTATTTTTGATAAACTTTGAAAGAAGAGCAGAAATGGCACAAGTACCAAAGAAGGATTGGGTAGCTTATCTGTTAGCAGTTTTACCGGTGGAAATTGCAAATATGCTAGCTAGAGAATCCCCGGAAGATGCAGTTAATTATGATTTCGTAAAAACTCTTATTTTAAAACGATACAAACTAAACAGTGAGAAATTAAAGCAGTGTTTCTACAGACACCCCAAAACTCCTGACAAATCATGGAGAAACTATACCCAAGAGCTTTTAAGTTATTTCAATGAATGGATAACCGAATTAAACATTAACACTTTCGAGCAATTAAAAGACTTAATAGTAACGGAACAATTGAAATTTCGTGTACCTCTAGAAATAAAAGAACATTTTTTAGAAAACTGGCTTACATTTACAACACCATTAGAACTAGCCGAAAAGCTCGATGATTACGAGAGCATTACAGACAGTTTTAGAAAAAATGAATTTCCAAAGAAGAATTTATCTAACCCTCGGAATAGAAGCTGGAATAATTATAGTTTAGATTCAAAGAAGGATATGAGAGATAGTAAACCAAAATTTGAATTCAAGACAGAAGCATCTGTCGCAGTACAACGAGATAAAAGAGAGTTGCGTACAAAATATGCCTGTTTTGCGTGTGGGAAAGAAGGACATTTGAAGAAAGCCTGTCCCAAATTGAATACAGCAGGACAAAGTGGAGGAAAAACTTCCAAAACTGATCTTGAGAAAAAGGGTATTAATGTAATTTGTTTGAATATGAATTTTCCGGTAGAAGAGACTGATGGGAGACTCCTTAAGGTAAATCTAGGAATCGGTAACCAGAAGTTTCAGGGGATCATCGATAGTGGTGCGGAGATTACAGTGCTACGGGAATCGATGGTGCCGGAAGAATATTTACAATCATGTGGGAAAATATTTTTGAGACCCGCAGTAGGGAGTCCTGTAGAAGCAAAGCTTGTTTCCGTTCCGCTCAGTCTTCGGTCAGAAGATGAGGTCATTCCGTATGTACAAGTACAGGTTGCGGTAGTGGAAGGATTACACGAAGAAGCTTTGGTCACTCCCCAGGTTTTTGCTCTGTTAAAAGAACAGCAAAAGCTGTATTTAGGGGATGAGGTAGATATCATCCCGGTTGAAAGAAACAAAGAAAAATCTGTATTCAATGTGGAGGGAAGGTCAAAATGTCCAGAAGGGAATGTGAAAACAAATCTAGGGGACGAAGATGAAGATTCAGAAACTTCAGATTTGGAACTAATTCCTACTCCGATTGAGGGAGTTGTTTTGCCCAAACAGGTTTGCAACGAGGACCGGAAGGAAAATTCTTCGGTTTCACAAGCACAATTGTTAAAAAAGGAGCAAATGGCTTGTTCTACACTAAGAAAATGCTTTGAAGATGCAAAGCGACAGAAAAATAATTATTGGATCGAATCCGATTTATTGTATCATAGAGGCGAGGTAGGAGGGCAAAAATATGTTCAACTTGTCGTACCTGCCTGTAGAAAACAAGAAATCTTAAGATTAGCACATGAAACACCAACTGGTGGACATTTAGCTGCTAAGAAAACAAGAGATAGAATTGCTATGTCGTTTTGGTGGGAAGGAATGCCAAAGGAGGTAAAACAACTATGCGCGGCTTGTCATGATTGTCAAATGCGCAGAAAAACAAAAGTAACCGACAGAACACCTATTGAAGCTGTCGGAAGACCAGAGCTCCCATTTCAAGTAGTAAATGCAGATATTTTAGGACCAATTGAGCCGAAGTCCTCGCGAGGCCATCGGTATGTTCTTGCTGTTATGGATCAACACAGTCGTTGGCCGGAAGCGATTCCTATCAAATCGTTGACAGCAAAAGCTGCTTGTGACGCATTTGTAGAAATCTTCATGAGAACTGGAATTCCTAGAATGATTGCTATGGACAATGGAGGAAACTTTTCTTCAAACCTGACAAAGGAACTATTGAAACGATTAGGGAGTATTCCTAAATTTTCCACTCCAGGATACCCCCAGTCAAATGGGTTGGTAGAAAGATGGGTAGGAACGATTAAAGCTATGTTACACCATGCCATAAACTCCCATGGTAGAGGTTGGGACAGACAACTACCATTCCTGTTGTGGGCATATCGTGAAGTTCCGAATGCCACAACTGGTGTTGCACCATTCTTGTTGGTGTACGGACGTCAACCTGTAGGACCACTAGCTATCTTAAAATCAAGCTGGGAAGATGAAGTGGTACTTCCTCAAGGAATTGGAGAATCTGTAGCAGATTATATGCGGAAATTACGGGAACGTTTAAAAGATGCGGCAGAATACTCAAAGACCGTTTCTGAAGCGCAGCAACAGAGATATGTTCATCATCATAATTTGAGGTCGAAAGATACAAAATTTTCTGTAGGTGATGAAGTGATAGTACTTATCCCTGATTCCACCAACAAACTATGTTCAAAATGGAAGGGACCAGGAGAGATAGTTGCACAAAAATCGATACATTCTTATGCTGTCAAGCTACCTGATGGAAGTATTCGACATCTACATCAGAACAAATTAAGAAAGTATATTCAACCGGTTAGAGCTATTGGTGTTATTTATGAAATCGATGAGGAATTTGGAGAAGTACAACATGCTCCGGTAGAACAAAACAAGATCATTGATGAAGAATTACAGAAAAATATTAATTTGAGCAGTTTATCGCCAGAACAACAAACAGAACTAATGACACTTATCGAAGAATATAGAGTGGTTTTTGATGGAGAACTGAAGAAGGCCAAAGTTGGTTCACATAGCATAAATTTAAAACCGGGTGTTGTAAGAAAACAACCACATCTTTATCAAGTACCAGAAACTCTGAAAGCTAATGTAGAAAAGCAAATACAAGAATTATTAAAGAAAGATCTTATAGAACATTCTTCTGCGGAGATAGTCTATCCTTTGGTGTGCGTAGCTAAAAAGGATGGAACAATCAGACTGTGTGTAGATTATAGAGAATTAAACGCCGCCACCAAGATCTTCCCTTTTCCTATGCAGAATTCCGATAACCTAAAGTTTAAAGCAGGTTCAGCAAAATACTTGACCTCGCTGGATATTTTAAAGGGGTATTGGCAAATACCGCTCGAAGAGAGTAGTAGAGAATTGACCAGTTTTGTGTCGCCAAAAGGACAATATCAATGGAAAGTAATGCCTTTTGGATTGTCCGGAGCTCCGGCTACTTTTCAAAAAGCAATGAACCAGGCTTTGAGACCACATAGTGACTATGCAGAAAGCTTTCTTGACGATATTATAATTTTCTCTTCTAGTTGGGAAGAACACTTGCAACATCTAAGAGACATTTTGGAAACTTTGAAATCGTTAAATTTTTCTGCTAACTTGACAAAATGTTCCTTTGCAGAATCCAAGGTAAGATATTTGGGACATATTGTAGGTTCAGGAAAACATGGACCTATTCCAGAAAAGCTGGAAATAATCAAACATCTCAAAGTTCCCAAGACGAAAAAGGGACTGAGATCTATATTAGGCCTATTTAACTATTATAGAGAGTATGTTCCAAACTATGCTAACCTTGCAAAACCTTTGACAGACTTAACAAGAAAAACAATCCCAAACGATATTCCATGGTCAGAAGAAGCTGAAAAGGCGTTCAATAAATTAAAAGAATGCTTATGTAAAGTTACAAATCTTTATACCCCAGACATGTCCAAACCGTTTGAAATAAACACTGATGCTTCCATATCGGGTATTGGTGCATGTTTAATGCAGAGGGACAAAGATGGCATGTTAAAACCCATCACCTTTGCCAGCCAAAAGCTTACTCCAACTCAATCAAAGTGGAGTACAATTGAAAGAGAAGCGTATGCTGTAATCTGGGCACTTGGTAAATTCGAAATGTGGACTTATGGAACGACCATTATTTTGCATACGGATCATAATCCTCTAAAATACTTAACAGAGGGAACTCCTAAGAACGCCCGATTACAGAGATGGTCTCTGGCACTATCTCGTTATCAGGTGACTATTGCTCATAAACCAGGGAGTGCTAATACGGTGGCAGATGCTTTATCTCGCATTTATGAGTAAGAGAAAAATACTTCTCATTACTTCGTGTTATTTCATTATTTGTATTTCTAATATGTATGTGTATAATATTAATGTGTATTTGTAATGTGTATATTTTTAGTATATAGTGTATTAGAATTTCTATATGTCAGAAGTGAAAGTAAATGCTCTCGATGGGACGAGGGATGAGGGAAAGGTATAGAACTTTCTAAGTAGGACTTTTTAGGTAGAACTCTAAAGTAAGACTTTTGGTAGGTCTTTTAAGAGTAGTTCCACAGTGTGGGACACCGTCCAACATGTGGAAACTGGAGGGAAGGTGTGAAGATCGCCTATACTCCATGGTCCAAGGACATTTTTTCAAGTATGCGGATGGCAACGAGAGATGGAAGAGGATGGATGTTGATCGTTCGATGATGCGTGTGTGACGCGCTCCAGCATAATTCTTTTATTCTTTGTGTAGTATTTGTGTGTAATGTTCGTCTAGTGCTCGTTATATAAATGTTTTTTTAAATATAGCAAGACCTCTCGTTGATTTGGAATAAACAACACTCTCGCATGTATCCACAACGTGATAAACTTATCCTGTACATAAATGAGAAAAAAAAAATAAATAAAAAACATTATATGAAAGTTTGTCTTTTAAACCAAAAAATTAGATTTTATTATTAAGTCCACTGATTATGAAATTTGGAACGATCACAAAAAGGAAATAATCGAATGTTGAACTGATTTATTGTAAATATATATATGTGTATATACAGAATTTATTTAAAAGTTGTAAATTATAATGTCTGAAAAAATGGTAGTTCTAATTTGTTAAATTATTTTTTTTCAATGATTGCAAATTTTGTTTTATTTTTATTATTATTATTTTAAATTTTGTACAGTTTTGGCTTCCAAAAGTGTGTGTTGTTGCAAAAAGATATAAACAGTCATGAAAATAAACCTGATGAATGTTTATTCTTATTTTTACATATAATAACACATTTGGTTTATACACACTGAGGTACCCAACTGGCGTCAAAATGTCATTTATTTGCTTGACAGATTTATCATATAAATGTCATAATAAATTCTTTTATTCTAAAATTATTGCCATTTATTCAGAATTATTTCCTTTTTAAAATATCAGAAAATGTTTAACCTATCAGTTTATTTTGTTTTCATTTTGAAATATAACTAATGTGCTTTTATTGCATGCTATATGCAACAGGTAATAGAAATGGATTTTCAAAAATCTAAAAGATTTTCGCCAAATCCAGTTCTTATGTGACATTTCTTTATACATTTTATTAATTTATAGTAAAATTATTATTTTTTATACACCACTTGCATCTTCTTGTATATAAAAATAAGTAAAAGTGGCTTGTTTACTCAAAATAAATTTTGTAAGTCTTTAAAAAATTGCTTGAGTATATGAAACAAGGAGTGCAAGAAAATTTGACTTGTCTCACCAAACTCATTTTCTCTAACTCGTCAAAGTCCCTATACTGAAAAGATACCAATTTAATTTTAAATTCTAAAAAGAAATAAATAAAAATGTTTGTTATTGTTGTTCTTTTTACTAAATTAATTTAAAATTCTTTTTATATATATATATATATTTAACTTACTTTCATTAAAGTTAACAAAAATGTAGAAAAATGCATTAAATACATTAAAAAGTACAAAAATGTTTTTTAAAAAATATATTAAATGCAGGCAGTTTTAGTTAAATTACTGTTAGTTCAATTATGAAAGGTAAATGGATTTCAGTGGGAATTCTGAAGAATTAACCAGTTATTGAAAGTCTATATCAGTTGGTTTCATATATGGCTACTTACATTTGTCACCAAATTTCATGATATTTTGTCAAGTTGACCAAAGTTTGGCGATATTTTGTTAAGTGGGCTAAAATTTTATGATATCCTTGTAACCCTGTCATGAGTAACAAATATTCATTGTATAACCTAATGCTGATTTCTTCATGACAAATAAAAGTCTAATTTTAAAACTCTAAGTCAAATCTAATAAAAAAAAAAAAAAACTATATTCAATTCCTGTATTGCTCACAGGAATATGTAAATATTCTAAATTTCAAAGCTCTATGTCAACAGGAAATGAATGAAAAATGGGCATAGATGTCATATATGCACCAGGGTTTCTAATTGGTGTCAAAATGGTGCTATTGTGCTTGAGACAGTAATTTGGCTATTATTGTTTATTTATATATAAAGTGCTTATTTTCTTTCATTTTTTATTAGATTAAATGTTTGTTTCTATAGTTATTAATTACTTTTTTTATTTACTGTAAATTCTCTTTAAAACAATAGAAAATAATTTTAAAATGTACCGTAAAATACCGTTAATCCGCCCTTCCCGATCAAACGCCCCCTCCCCACTTTATAAAGAATTTGAAATTTTCAAAAAATCCCGAGAAAGCGCCCTCCCTCCCGATTCCCAAAGGCGATTGAGAGCAAGATTAATCATTTTGAAATGAGCGAGTCATGAATCTTTGATGAAATGCGCGTTTTTTCAAGATTTTTTAGTTGATTTCATGCTTGTTTTGGCTTTTTTTTACTAATTTCTCCTTTTTTCTGCGTTTTTTCGACAGAATTTATGTTTAAAAAAATAAAAACCAAATTTTTTCAAGTATAAAAATTCATGATTCATTCAACGATTCATTCATTTCATGATGATTCATTCCCGTAAATTTTGTTGAACGATTGTGAAAAAATCCCGTGTAAGCGCCCTCCCCTAACTATTGTACGATTTTTCTTTTCGTTTGGGGGGGCGGATTAACGGTATTTTACGGTATATGAAACTGGTATTTGAAAATGAGGTTTTGTCAAATGTGTATTACAAAAAAAAAAAAAAAAAAAACTGCACCAAATTTAGAGCACATATGACCTCTGTGCTGAAAAATGAGTTACATGAGTTCCACATACAAAATATCATTTAAAAGAAAGCATGTAATAAAATTAAATAAAATAATAAGAAATGATGCCATAAATCAAAATATCTTATTAAAATACATACAGTAGAGGACCTATTATCCGGGATTCCGAAATCCGGAAGGACCCGAAATCCAGAAACGAAGAAGATTGAGAACGAGGTGAATCATGATAAAATGAACGAATCATGAATCTTTGATCAAATGTGCTTTTTTCGAAATTTTTTAAGATTTCATGCTTTTTTGGCTTTTTTTTTTCAAAATTCATCTTTTTTCTGCGTTTTTTCGACAGAATTTACGTTTAAAAAAAACTGCAAATTTTTTCAAGTATTGCTTCAAATATCAAAATTCATAAGTCATACAAAGATTCATGATTCATTCATTTCATCAAGATTCATGCCCATAAAAAACGCAAATTTTTTCAAGTATAGCGAAAAAACTCTGCAAATTCGTCAAATATCGCTATAAAACCCTGCAAATTTCGTCAAATATTGCGATAAAACCCTGCAAATCTCGTCAAATATCGAGAAAAAGTCCTGCAGATACCTCGCAAAAAATTCAAATTTTGTGAAACGATCAAAATCCCGTGTAAGCGCCCCCCTCTAATTATTTTACGATTTTTCGTCACCTTTGGGGGGGTGGGTTAACGGTATTTTACGGTATATATATATATATATATAAAGCCAGTTGGCAAAACGTCCGGATTTTGAAGAGCTTTGAATTTTGGAGTCCGGATTTGAGACTTTGTTTTATAGTACAAGAATCAAAATTGTAGTTTAGTGTTTTTTCCACAGACTTCTCATACAACACACTTTTCATTCATATTCTAGATAGCAGTGCTATATTCCTTGTTTTTTTCTTTTTTTTTCTTGAGGAGGGGGGGGGGGGAGAGTGTCGAGTTTCGGACGGACCCGAAATCCGGAAAATTCCAAAATCCGGAAAGCCCTCGGTCCCAACGATTCCAGATAATAGGTCCTCTACTGTAATTGTTTAAAATATTCTTTTGGTTATATAAAATATTCTTTTGGTGATTAAAATATCCTATTGAAAGATTATTTCAAAATAAAAATTTTTTACTCCTTTTTTTTTTTTTTTTTTTTAAGTAGGAAAAAAAAGAACAGATTTTTCTCTTTGCTTGATTAAATTATAATATGTTTTCATGCACTTCGATGTTACTGCGTGCATAAATGTAGTAAATGTCCACCTCTTTCACTGTGCCTGAATGTTTTGTATTTACTCCATGTATTCCAATTCGGTTGTCTGCAAAAACATCCAATCGATGAAATCAATACATGCCAAATTTCTGTGACATCAGCAAATAAATTACAATTTATTTGCTGATGTCACAGAAAACACAAGTGTTTTTTTATCAGTTTTTAAAATATAATTTTTGAGCTATTTGGAACTAATTTTTTGTAATAAGTGCAATCAGTAGGTTACCTTCATAGGTACCTTCTGGTACAAACAGAATTGAAATCTGACAAGTATTTTTCGAGATTTCCTTGACGAAAGTATTTTGTTTGACTTTTAATATCATTTTATAGTTGTTATGTCCAGAAAGTAATATTGCACTGTGTATTAGCCTTCGCTTCACTCAAACAATAAGTTTTAGTTTATACCTTTTATCCATGAAATATATAAAGAACATAATTTGTTTAATTTTTTTCCGCCTTTTTTTTTTTCCTAACAGAATTTTAAGTATGGCCAAATTTAATGATCAATCAGAAAATTCTCTACAATTCTTTAACAAATTGGGCCAGAGAGTTGTGTTACATCCAATTTGAAAGCTCCTTTTTATGAGTTATAATAGGGTATGCAATACTATTTTGAGTAAAATAATTTTTTTGAAAAATTTTCAGAATTTTTTAATGAAAATTTTTTATAAACACAATTTATAATCTTTTTTTTAAAAATTAAATTACTAATCTTTGACTTTTTGGCTACAACTATGCAAAATTTAAAAATGGAGAAATGATGAGATTTTGAATTATTTCTCATTTAATGAAAAATGTTAATTAAAACTTTTCAAGTAACTGGTTCTATATTTCTACTCTTAGGTAATTACAAAGAATATAAGTTTATACTGGTTCGAAACAATAAGAAGCTTAAAACATCATTATTTTTTTAAAATAAAAATTAAAAACACACTGGTGTTTTATTAAGGTTTTTAAGTTTTTATTTACTTGAAATTCTAATTTACAAAGAGTAGAAATATTGATAGCTTGCAATTTTTCTGAAAATTGTGCTTTTGTCATACAAAATGAGGTACAAAGCTACTATTCATTCTTTTATAGTATATTATGAGACAGATAGCAACATTCTCGAACATCTCAATTATGTGTTCATTTCAGAATGTTTGAAGCACAACACTTTGGCCTTTAATTTGTTCCAAACCCTTCCTTTTGCAGCATTAACAAAAAAAAAAAAAAAAAAAAAAAAAAAACCTCAAAATCAATAAAATGTTTATTTTTTTCGGATGGATGGGCTGTTCAGCATGAAAGTATAAAGAACTTCTTAAACATATGCATGCACAAAACTGACTTTGGTATTGATGCCGAGTGGCATTTTTTTACCACATCACATGGAAAAAGTTCCTGTGATGGTCTAGGAGGAACTGTGAAGGGACTTGCTATAAAAATTAGCTTACAAAGGCCCTATGAGAACCACATAATCACTCCCTGACAGCTTTATGATTTCACAAATAAAGATATTCCTGGCATAAATTTCATACATTGTACAAATGAAGTGCACATTGAAAATGATACATAACACTATGTTCTGATTGGACAAAATGGGTAGAATCTGCTGATAAAAGGGTGTATACCCAATGTTTAACTAATGACTCATTTTTCTCGCCACTTGTGAGTGAAATTTTAGGTAGTCTTCAAAAACCGCAGAATATAGAGATGGGGTGAAAAACTTTTTTTTTTTACTAGTTATCTATATATTGCAACTTTCCAAATCACTTTGATCTAAACATGGTATTAAGTTCAGTTCTATATTAAAGTTTCTTCCCTTGTATCTATTTCCTAATTTTATGGAAAAAAAATATTGCAAAAATACATTGAAGTAACAGGAATCGACTATTTTTGTTTTTCCATAAATTTTGTCTAAACAATTTTTAACTGTATGTTGCAGTTTGTGGGCTGGTAAGGTTTTCCAGCAATTTCAAATGATATTAAATGCATGCATGCAAAATATTGAAAAAAAAATGTGAATTTTGCAAAACTTAGTTCAACAATTCAGTAGTTATTTTAAAAACAGTTCTGAAAGTTCCACTCTTAAATAGGACACTTTTAAAAAATTTTGTGCGTCACATCGCAAAATTGGTTGAATGAAAAAATGATATTGATATCAAAAGAATCCCCTTCCTCCAAGAGATATCTCACAATGTCAAATGCCAGACTCCTACCTTTTCTCCCCTAACGTGGTAATATTTAATATGTACGTACACACCCCTGTATCATAAACTCTGAAGAAAGATGTAGGTAGCTTGGAGTCAATATTTCTACTTATACACTGGTGGAAATTGATTTATGAAAACACGGTTTTCTGCCAAAAACTTCTATAATATTCATTAAAAATGAGTGAAATTTCATGGTATATACACAGTATGTATGATAAATCTGTTACAAAAATAAATTTTCACACATAATATTAAACATAAACAAAAAGTGAAAAATTAAATTTTCGTAACATGCGTACATGGAAATTGATTTATGAAATATCACATTTCATTGGTTATTCCGAAGCAAAGTGACAAAAATTTGCATCAAACAAGGTAATGTGACCTGCAAAGGAGATATAAAAAACATTGTACAGTGAAAGCAGTATATTTCAATTACAATTTTTGCGATGGGTAAACGAAAGACTTTGTCTAAAAAAGAAAGAGGTAAAATCGAAGAAAATTTAGAATGTGGAAAATCTGTGCCAGAAATTAGTAAATAAATTAAAAGATTCGTTAGTATGATATATAACTATAGAAAAGATACAGAAAATTATGGTAAAAATTTTAACAAAAATGGTAATCAGGTTAAGCAAGTTATCCACATTTACCACAGAAAAGGGGGATTCTTCAACTTGCATCGAAAGCTGGTCACAGTTCGAAGCAGATTTGTGCAGACCTATCCCTGCCTGTTACTTTCAGAAGAGTTAGGCAAATTTTGCATTCTTCATTGAGCTTGAGATGGTCGATAATAAAGCTGTGTCCAAAGCTACTTTTGCGTCATAAGCAGATGCGGTTGCAGAATCGCGAGAAGTACATGGAAATGGATGAATATTGGGAGAAAGTCATTTTCTCTGATGAAAAAATATTTAATTTGATGGTCCAGATGGTCTGAGGTATTATTGGAGAGATCTCCGAAATCTACATTCAGCAGAAATTTTGGTGGCAGAAGTTTGATGATTTGAGCAGCAATTGCTTTTGTTGGCAAAAGTGAAATTGTATTTTTAAACAGTCACCAGAACTCATTTTATAATAATTTAGTTTCAGAAAAGTCACTTATTCCATTTGCATGGCAATATACAGTTTAAATTATATCTTCATGCAAGATAATTCAAGTATTCACATTTCAAGTACGATAAAAGATTTGTTTGACAAAGAGAATTTTGTTATTTTAAATCATTCACCTATTAGTCCTGATCAGAACCCCATCGAAAACGTTTGGGGGCAGCTTCTGTTCGAATAGTTCATGCAAATGGGATGCAGAACATATCACTTGTAGATTTGAAAGCTTCAGTCTGCCAAAACTGGAAATTAATTGATCAGAAATACATCCAAAATCTTGTTTTATCAATGCCATCTAAAATAAAAGAAAGTCTAATGAATAAAAGCGGCTTTACTAATTATTAATTTCAATTAAATGTAACATTTCATAAATCAATTTCCATGCTTTTATGCTACTAAAATCTAATATTTGATGTTAGTTTTAGTTTATTAATTTGTATGAAATTTTATTTTTCTAAATTATTTGTTGTACATAGCATGTATAATGTACGAAATTTCATTCATTTTTAGTTAATATTTTAAATATTCTGATTAAAAAACCGTGTTTCATAATTCAATTTCCACCAGTGTGTGACTGTTACATGCTTCATTTTCAATGCCAAACATGCTATGATAAATCGCAATAACATCTATTAATTTCGTGGGAATCCGACTATATTTTCTCAAGTTAAAGAATGGACAGACAGACGGCATCCGGCATACAGACAGATTAAAGTCATAAAGATTTTTCAACCATGTTAGAAAGTTTCAAAAAACAGGATTTAATAAAATCATAAAAATCGAGGAAATTATCTTCGTAAAACCAAAAAAAAAAAAAAAATTAGGAAATTTCTACTACAAAACTATGTTTTACATGTTAAAAATATGCAACTTGGGTTGTATATATGAAAAAAATATTTTTAAAATTGACAACATACTTTTACTCTTTAAGCTAAAAGAAATGTGGAATTAAAATCCGGTTGCTAATCACCTTTTACAAACTTGCTCCCAATGCGCTTTTGCACCCGATGCTTAAATTGAGATATTGACAGAGGGAAATAATATTATTTTCTCGCAATCATATTAAATCTTTAGGTTTTAAATTACAAAGTACATTTTTAAAGTTTTCTTTTATTCATATATTTTAAACTGAACAGCTTGAAGAATTAATACTTGTCAAAAATCTTTTTTTCTTCGGTTGGTTAAGCTATTTTTTAACCTTTTTAAGAATGATAAAAATTGTTTTACATTAATCATTACGTCATTTACAACATAGATAATTTTTCGGCATAAATTATTGATATTTTCTATTCATTTTCTTTTTAACATTTCTTTTTAAACTTATTTCATTTTCAAGTTAAAAATTAAATATTTAAATTAACCGTGACAGATGATAAACATAATTTTCTTTAAATAATAATATTTGATTGCATAACTCAATATTATTTTATTCCAACATCAAAGCAAATCCATTTTATTTTACATATTTGATGTCACATTTGTCTCCTTTTAATACTTGCATAAAATTCATAAGAAATGAATACTCTTAAACTTATGTTTTGTTTCCAATATGACGTCAGAATGATATTTTTTAGATTTTATACTTATTTATTTCATTTTGTTTTATCACGTGAAAATCTTTCAATTGAAAATTAATTCTGAAGAGAAATAATTATTCCGGGTTCTTTATTTTCTGGCAACGAAAAAAAGAAAGTTGATTAAATCTGATTAAATATTATAGAAAAATTGTCAATTTATTCTGTATCAAAAATAATGAAAATTTGAATTATTAAGAAAAATATTTGAATAAATCAATTAAAAATTAGCCTATGTTCATTTAGGGCTATCTTATCTATATACAAAGATTCAAAGACATTAATCCATCCATTTTGAAGCCAATTTCATTCCAATTTTTCGGACACACTTTCACATTTATAATATATATAAGTTAATACATTATTATATTTATTAAGATTTTTTTTTTTTTCGAATTTTTTATTATTTGTTTTAAAAAATCAATTTTGGATCATGGATTTGTAAATTTTCTTAACTGTTTATTTCATTGTTTACATTCGTAAAGTAACACGGATTATAGATCCTTGACTGTAAAAGAAATTAACAGCTAAAAATAAATTTTTTTAATAATTTTTTAAATGGCTCAATAATAAATTAGCAAAAATGAAAGATAAAATGCAAGGCATAAAATTTTGTGCAGTCATTATCAAACAATTTGGAAGAGTAAAGGAGTTAGTATTTTTAATGTATTCACGAGAAGCTTGTTTTTGTGCATTAAGGATAAGATTTTGAAAATTAGTACCTACATTATCAATGTCATTATTATTATTGATATTGAGAAAAGTTATGTCAGAATTATTAAGGATATTTTTAAACTTGTTCCAGTCCACAACCACAGAAGGAGGGGGAGAAGGAGGATCAACTAGATCAATTTTGAAACAGACAGGTAAGTGGTCAGATGAAATGATATTAGAAAGCATGGAAGATACAAGACACCATCGAAAGAATCAATGAATCGTGAATTGAATAAAGTTTAAATGTAAATGATTTATGCATTATAATATTATATTTTAATTATCTGCTGCAATGGCGATTTGATTAATACTTTTTTAATACCTGGTTGTAATATACGTTACCAGACAACCGTTAAAAGAAACAAGCTTCATTAAAGAAGACACTAAATTTATTTTTCATGAGTAATTCCCGTAATTCCAAAATCAAATTGCATTAAATTTATAACCCGAGAGCATGTTTAAGTGCTAGATACAACAATTTTAACAAATGTTGTCTATTTCTTTTTTATAAATAAATATTTTATTTTATTAGTTAAAAATTTCTATTGCAGGAAATCTATTGATTGATACAATATCGATGAATGAATTCTTTTTTCGTGATTCATTCTTTGTATCAGCGTCTCTAGTAAAATGGACGACTCTGTAACAATGGCTATTTTTTAAAATCAATTTATCAAATGTATCTTCTTTACTAAAATAAATTAATGGTAATATATGTTTCTTTAGTTATTCTCGTACTAAAAACGGTAGAATTTGTGATTTGATCTATCATATGATAACAAAAAATTGTATGTGCGGCGGCTTTCATTTTTGCTAATATTTATAGTCATTTAAAATTGTCGGTACACAGGTAAACTGAATGTTTGCCTAGTGGAATAGTAACTATCAGGTAAGTGGCTGACATACACTATATGTAACGTGCACCATGAACATTGGTACAGAGATCTGATCTATGTTCATTATGTGCATTTTAAAAACTATGCATTGAGGGTTTTTTTTTTTTTGAGAAAAAATTTTAATTAATAAATTTTGTATTTCACTGTAGTGACACATTCTAAAAGGATATTTTAAAACTAAAGAGAAATTTTAGAGGATTTATTAGAAAAATTTTATTGTCATATACAGCTTATTTTTAAAAAATCCCTAAATTAACTCTTACAACAATTATGGGTGTTTGCATATTACCCAACCCATGTCAAGTACAAATGCACTAAGGATAATGGAAATTATACTGATTAAATTAAACCTTAATTTTTGACAACTATATGGCTAACAAGAGCTATAACACATGTAATGAAAAAACAAATAATTAGTAGAATATTAATAAAAATGCAAGTAAAAAGCCAAAATAAAAATCACTTAATGTGTGTTTTAAACACATGCATTGCATTTAATGTCATTGAATGCGACATTCACGATCATCCATTATTGGTATTTAATCTAACAGTTTTGGTGATGGTTTTTTGATTTACGGGATAAACAAGTAGTATCTTATTTTTCAATTACATTAGAACCCCGATTATCTGAATTCTGGTTAACCAAAAATCGGTTAACCGAAAGACCTTAAGATTCCGTAAAGTCCTTTTAAATGTAAAGAATTTTATTTTCAACACTGTTTTTACCAATGTCAAATCTAACCTTTCAACATATTTTGATTTTTGACTTCTATTTTATTTGTAACTTTTAAGTTTAAATAATACCAAATCACTTTTAATACATTAAAGAGTTTTTTTAATACTTTTTAGCTATAAAAATTAGAAGCAAAATAAGTAAAATTAAAAACTTTCTATATTACTATAGGTGCTGACCTTTGATTTCAGCAGTGACTTTCAATTAGCTACAATCAAAAACTTAGCACTTTGTTTTTAAAATGATGTGTAATTTTGGTTTGTCATTCAGGGTGTTTTGAATATGGAACCACAACTTTTTTTTAATACAACAATGTTCTAAATCAGCAGTTCCCAAACTTTACTGGCACGCGACACAGCTCTAAGTAAAATAATTTTTTGTGACCCACTTAATACAATAAAATTGCTATGTGAGATCTATAACCTATAGGCTATCCTATCCTGCGAAAAAGCAAATTTCGCACGAAGGATAGACTATCAACAAAAACAAGAATTGGTAGTTCCAAAGTGTACAAGTGGAATAATTATTAACACAACACACAAACTAGAAAAATAATTAAAAATACATTTAATTATTATCAAAACATAACTTTATAATCAGTGCGTTTTGTAGCACTGGTTTTTACTGTTGAAAGCATCTATATCAGGAATAAAACTTGTTACTTTCAACCTTAATTTACTTTCAACAAATAGTTTTTTATATACTTGTTTTTAAAAATCAGCCAAGTACAAAAAGCATGTTTACACGAGTGTGTTTTCAAGGAATTCAAAGCTCATTTAGATGTTTCTGAATATTCTGCTCGTATACTTCTTCATATGGAAGATAAGGAATTTCTCTTGAAATATTATTTTCTATTGAAATTGTTATATACATTTTAACAAATGAAATACAAAATGTATTTTTTGACAAACCTCGATTGTTTCTCCAACCCACTAAAATAACCGTCGCGACCCATAGTTTGCGAACCGCTGTTCTAAATCATGATCACAGCTTTTTATCAAACAAGTTTTCACCATAAACTTGTCAAAATTAAATGCTAAACTAATACAAGAGTTGTAAACTATACAAGAGTATTTTGTTACTAAAAATTAAATGATTAGTTTTATATTATAGAGGGTAAAATTAGAGTTAAATCACGATGTAGCACTAAATCACGATGTTAGATGGATGATAAATCGATTTAAGAAATCTCTATATTGCCCAGTCCTACTTGTCAGTTATTCTAAAATTCCTATAGAACCATGATTATCCGAAAATTCCTATGGAAGACCCGGTTCACCGAAAAAGCTATGGTCCCATGCTTTTTGGATAACCGGGGTTTTACTATCCACTTTAAGATTATGTTACATTTAGAAATTTTAAACTGTTTGATTTGTTTCGAATATAATTTATTTAGTTGACTTTTTAAAAATGATTTTACATTTTTATTTTTGAACATTAAAATTGCTAAAGCAAACAATTAGTTTAAATCATTAATGAAAATATATAATGCATTTTAAATCTAATTTTCAATTTCATTATTTTGCAAAGAATTTCTTGTGATTGTTTATAATGACAATAGTATTAAGTGCAAATTAATGTCTTGTTTTATAAAGGTTTTTATAATTTATTTCTTGTTTTAAACTATTAATTGTAATTTATTTCTTGTTAATTAGGAGGTATCAAATGTTAAGCTGCGTATAAAAGGAATGTGCTGCAGCAAATATATTTGAAAATTGATAGTATGTATTTCAAATGTTAAAATTTAGTGATTATAGTTTAAAGGGTGTTTTAATATTTCACATAAAAGCTTCAAGAAGAGCTGTGTTTTTATGCAGTTTGTTAGGATTATTCATTATTTCACTTCAATTTACAGAGTGTCTAACTTTTATTGAAATCCAAATTTTTGTTTGTTACCTTGAAAATATGTGTTTTTTTTATAGAAAACAGAACTCCAAAAATTTGTATAATATATACAAAATGAGTTAATCATCTACCATATATTGAATGCATAGAAGCATTCAATATAAAGCTGTTCTCAAGGAGCATGGTTTGTGTCTTATTTGAAATTTAATAAAGGTTGTCTGAATTTCTTACACTTTCAGCTCTTATTAACTCTATCATAAACCATGTTAAGATGTCATTGGCATCAATCAATGAGTAATAATTTGTCTACTACTTATCACTGTGCTTAAATTTTACACAAGACATTGCGTAATTGGTATGGGAGTACAGCTCTGATATTTTTCATTTTTAGTGAATACTTAAATAGCAGCAGTGGCGTAGCTAGGATGGATGACACTCGGGGTGGATATAAATGGTGTCACCCCCATCCATCAGGGTGTCACCCCATCCCCCTACCAAATCCGTCATAATTTTTTCAGTCACAATTCTACATTATTACAACCAATGATCATCCCATTCCTTATTTACCTTTTCTCCTGCATAAAAAAACCAGGGGCGGCTCATTATTCAACCCATAATCTACATAAGTCAATGCAGTGTCTAAATGTCGAAGAAAAATCTTTCTTCTTAAGTTTGCATTTGCCACACTCATTGGATAGTTTGTTTTTTGTTCCCTTCTGCATATTTTATTTAAACACAGCATTCTGTATAAAATTTCACCCTCTCAAAGAAAAGAAATTTAACTCTGCTGCCTAGTGTGCTACAATTTTCATTTTATTTCAATATTCTTTTCCAAAATCTTTTAATATTATATCTAGAGATATGGGAATACTCGGAAAAAAACCAGAAAAATTGGGAAAAAAAAATATTTTTTTCAGTTTTTTTTTTCCGAAGACTTATTTTTTAATTTTTCCAAATTGGAAAAATTGAAATTTCATTTGTAAAATAATGTATTGAAAATTTTGTAATAGCTACATTCTTATACTTTTAATTTTATTTATTTTTATGTTGAGTGTCCCACATGAAAACTTTAATGTGATTAATTTGATCTCTCAGCAGAAATCTGTTTGAGAAGACATGAAAGGATCCTTCACATTTTTTTCTAGTTTGAAACACAAGAACCTTCGCAAAATTTCTCTTGAAAAATGCGCATTTCAGGAAAAAGTTTAATCTACAAATTGAATCATTTACAAATGCAGTGATCGAAGAAAAAAAAATCTCATGCCATATACCAGCTGAATCTTATCAATTTGTATATATGTATGATTAACCTTATTAAAAATGTCTAAATAGGAACCTAAATATAGTAATAATTTCTAATTTAGAAATTCTGATTATATTTTCTACAAGTATATACAAGAAATTTACAATTTCAAAAAAAAAAAAAAAAAAAAAAAAAAAAACAGGATTACATGAAAAAAAATCTAGATACATAATTAAATGCAACTTCCCTTTTAAAAATTAATTCATGTGCAAAATTATTTCAATAATATACCGAGGAAATGGTAAAATTAACATAAAATTTAAAGCATGCATTTATTATTTTTTTCTGTCTTTAGAAGAAGTAATCATTGATTTTGTGGAAAATTTTACTTCCAGTTTTGGTGTATTTAAACGTTTTAGAAGGTTCTGAACACGGTTTGGTGGATTTTGGAAAATATCTGTCACTCTGTGAGTCTGTATGTGACAAAAATTTTATGGGCACTCTATCTCAAGAACTGATGCACATTATTTCACAAAGCTTTAGATTCAGTTACACCTTGATATAAACTCGAGATGTTTAGATATTAGTGTATATTGTCCAACCGATGGCGCTGCTATGCTGCATTATCAGGGTTGGCAAGTTTTTGACAGTGTGACGGTTTTATCCGGATTTAACCATGGTTTTAACTGTCATGTCAAAAACCCCTTTTTGACATAGTTTTTGACAGTAAGTTTCAAAAACCTAAAATTGAGTTCAAAAACTGTTTAATATTATTTTTAGAACAACATTAAATTTACAATTTTTCATAATTTTTAGTTTTAGACGAATAATTTTTTTGACAGTTTTAATACAAGTTGCTTAGAAAATAGAAATTAACTGTAAGCTATAAATATAGAATAAAGAATAATCAGAAGTATTAGTAGTTGTTACATTAAAAATATAAACTAATGAAACTACTAAATACTTTAATTTTTAAAAATGAAAGTACATGGCGAAACTACTTATTATTTAACATATAAAATTACAATATAAATAATACATATATTTTTATTTTTATCTTATTTTAATGTTAATTCCATTCTAAATCTTTTTTTCCACGAAGCATGCAGTAGCAAAACACTAGTTTTGATGCCTTCTGTACTCCAAGTTTGTTTTGTAATTTGGAGTGGATGAATCCAAAATTTGAAAATATTCATTCAATTGAAGCTGAGCTGCATGGACTGGAATGCAAACGCACCATGAGCTGTATGAATTCATTTGGTATGTTGTTTTTCTTCAAGCCTTTCCACCATACTGCTGCTGGAACATCTTGAGCTGAGAAGAAACTTTTAGGGTATGGTGGAGATTCAGCTTCAAAATCACTGATAAATCTGAGAAAATCTGGATTTCTTTCAAGCAGCCATGTCCGAGCTGCTTCCCTCTGTTCATCGTTTAATAATGTACCTTTGTATGCTGGATGCGTCGTGTACGCCAGATAATGAAACGGTTGTAGATAGGATTCCATACGCTCCATAATTGCATCATAGTATGGAGCTAGATTTATGTCTACAGCTAAAGAAAGCCAAGCTTGACAAGCATCAGCCAATGTTGCATTATCTCTTTGGACCCTGTCAAGCATATTTGCCAAAGGTTTTAACTGTATTTGCAATTCTTTTGCTTGTTGGTATAAGCTATAATTATTCGCAATCTGTACTATTCTAGATTCAATTACATGATCGTCACAAATTTTTACATAAGCTGATCTATTTTTGATAAAAGTGTCAATACAAGTGAGTTGGCTATTCCAGCGAGTTTCATTTGGAAGCTGCGGCTTCACAGTGTCTTGCAATTGACTTAACCAGGCAGATGGAAAGTGGTGGTTGCGAAAGTATTTTTGCACTTCTACAATATGCTTCATGATGTCTTGTGGAGTAATTTCCTTCCCAAGAAGATTCATCCAGTGGGCACAGCTTCCATACACAAGATCATCATCATTTTCTTCTTTTAACAACTCCCACATTTTTTGCATTTTTCTTTCGTTGTCAGTAACCACACAATGAGACATTGCAGGAAAATTTATTTTTTGCTAGAGCTATCGAGTTTTTTACTTTTTCTTTGCAAAACTGAGCTGTTTTAGATTGACCTGCACAATCAGTAGCTTCAAGGAAGAAAACCTTTCCCTCAATATGCAGGCAAGAAGCTATTACGGCATCATTATGGACATTACTCCATCCATCTTCGACTAGTGTACAATCTTTTCCTTGAAGTTCTGATTTCATTTCACTTTCTAAAGTTTCAGTAATTTCATCTAGAAGGCTACCAGATAATGTTTTCCGAGAAGTGGGTTTATATCAAGGGTGAAGAAGCTGTATTAGCTTGACAAATTCCTCTTGTTCAACAATACTAAAGGGCATATTACAGCTATAAAAGAATCTAGCAACTTGTAGATCCAACTGTTTTTTTATGATAGGTGTAGTTTTTACTATACAGGGTGTTTCGCTACCAGACCGACAAACTTTGAGGGATGATAGTACACATGAAGACAAATATTATTAAATAGGAAACCATGGGGCGCAAACGTCTTCTGTAGGAGCTAGGGGCCATTAAAGTTTAGGGTCCAAAACTTTAAACGATGATAGAAAATGGAAAAAAGGGTCGATTCGTTTGCGGTTTTCACTAAAATCATTCTTTATATTACGATTTCTTTAGAAAAAAATTTTAAAAGTTACTTTCAAAAATTATCGATAGAGGGCGCTTTAGACTTAAGAGTAATGAACAACTATTTTTTACCGTTATTTTTGGCATGGGGTTGAAATTATTCTAAAGTTTAGACTTTAACTTAAATTTTAAGCCCAAAATCGGAAACATTGGGTGGGGTAACTTAGGAAAATTGAACTGCGAACAGAGGGGGGGGGGATTTTAAGCGCTCATAAACATTAGACAAACTAATTGATTTTATTGCGGTTTGCGTGAAAATCATTTGCTTGGTAATTATTTTATTCAAAATGACGTACAGCTTTGGTATCATCATATTTTGATAGAGGGCGCTTCCGACGCATATCCGACATTTCAATGGCATTACTCCTGGCTGTTTTACTACCAGAACAACTTACTTCCAGGAGATGTTAGGGACACAATGATGATTCGGAATCACATAAGAATGTAACGTTGGAAATGCCTTTTTTGAGCGTTAAGGTTAAAGGAAGCAGAAAAGATGGAAACAGTAACAGCTGAGAAAGAGCAACACGTTAATGTGACAGAAAACAGTTTATTTAAAGGTTTTACCACAAAAGGTGTTCGAAATTACGACCAGGAGTAGTCCGACAAGTTTAACAGCGACGGTAGATGGCGCTGCGGTTTGCTTGCGGTAGATGGCTCTAAACGGTAATACATGTGAACAGCGATCACTTTGAAGTGATCATTCGCGAACCGACTCCAAAGGTAGCAGAATTAAGTACTTGTAAGATAAGCAGCCCGATGGGGCTCCTCCACATTTTACCAATGACGTTTGCCGACACTTCAAAGTAACATCTGGGCAACGGTGGAATGGTCGAGGTGGCCTGCCGGATCGCCGGACCTATCATGTATCGACTTCTTCTGCTGGGGTCAAATGAAAAGTTAGGTGTATGAGACTCCCGTACCATGAGTTAAAGACTTCGCATCTGGTATTTCTGTAGCTTGCCAGAAAGTTATCAGAGATGCCAGGAATCTTTCAAAGAGTGAGGAATTCCATGCGACGCCGCTGACAAGCATGCCGAACTACTTCTGGTCGTAATTTCGAAAACCTAATGTTTTAAAACATTTAAATAAACTGCTTTCTGTCACATTAACGTGTTGTTCTTTCTCTGCTGTTTCTGTTGCCTTTTTTTCTCTGCTTACTTTAACCGTAACTCGCAAAAGAGACATTTTAAACGTTACATTCCTATGTAATTCCAAATCATCTTTGCACCCCTAACACTTCCTGGAAGTATGTTGGTCTGGTAGTAAAAAACCCAGGAGTAATGGCATTGAAATGTCGGAGATGTGTCGGAAGCGCCCTGTATCAAAAAATGAGGACACCAAAGCTGTACGTCATTTTGAATAAAATAGTTACCAAGGGAATGATCTACACGCAAACCGCAATAAAATCGATTTGTTTGTCCAATGTTTATGAGCGTTTAAAATATATCCCTTTGTTCACAGTTAAATGTTCGCTAGTTACCCGATCCAAATGTTTCCGATTTTGAACTTAAAATTTAAGTTAAATTCTAAACTTTTGAATAATTTCAACCCCATGCAGAAAATAACGGTAAAAAGTAGTTGTTCGTTACTCTAAAGTCTAAAGCGCCCTCTGTCGATAATTTTTGAAAATAACCTTTAAAATTTTTTCCTAAAGAAATCTTATTATAAAGAATGATTTTAGTGAAAACCGCAAACGAATCGACCCTTTTTTCCGTTTTCTATCATCGTTTAAAGTTTTGGACCCTAAACTTTAGTGGCCCCCTAGCTCCTACAGAAGACGTTTGCGGCCCATGGTTTCCTATTTAATAATGTTCGTCTTCATGTGTACTATCATCCCTCAAAGTTTGTCGGTCTGGTAGCGAAACACCCTGTATAGTTATCTATCTTATTTTGTTCCAAACAAAGTTTCTTAGCACCTGTAATATTTGAAGTACAATCATTTTCTTCATGATTATTGTTTACAGTTACATGACTATTGTTCTCAAGACTTCCAATATCAATTTCCATGTGCAGATGTTCTTGTTCTTTATTTACACAATCTTCTCTTTTCTCTTGTACATGCTCTGCATTTTTGCATTTTGCTGAATGACCTTTCATTCTGTCAACTCTATTGGCCATAGTGTGTCCACATCTTTTGCATTTTCCATAAGTTTTATTTCTTTCTTTCACACAGAAAAAATCATTCCACACAACATTTTTAGGCCTACCACCATGACTTAAGGAAAAAATCTGTACTACAGAAACAGATTTAATGCACATTAACTAAACAAGATCGCTGGATAAAGCTATGTTACAAGTGAACTAATTTCCGTCTTAGAAGTAGCTTCAGCAATTTTTAAGAAAGTAAGGTTAAATAATTTCTATAAAACCCAGATTTGTTTTTCAAACTGACAAGTAATTGCACAATACTGACCTAACTACATTATTCTACACAGGCAGGTGCAATACTAGACAGGTGCCAAATACAGTTATAGTTAATAGAATCCAAATTAAGAAAAAAAATGTTACACCTATTCTTTCCTTGCAAATGTACATTCCGCAAATAAATAATTAAGCATTAAAGGCTAGATTTACAGCTTCTGAAATAATATACTCAAAAAGAAAAAAAAGAGGGGTTGGTGGGCTAT